>JALPQD010000255.1:2400000-3000000 GCA_023101885.1 Typhlomys cinereus | reverse complement strand
AACTGAGGCCAATTACCCTTGGAATGAACATTGTTAGTAGAGAAAGCCTGGGGACCACAGGGGGTCAGAATTGGAGTGTGGAGTATTAGCAGAGAAACAGCTTAGTGCTAGAGGCAGCATGATATGCCTTAAAGGAAGAGAAAGACAGGGAGAAAGAAAGGAGAGAGAGGGAAAGAAACAGAGAGAGAGAGAGAGAGACAGAGACAGAGACAGAGACAGAAAGACAGAGACAGAGACAGAGAGAGAAGGAATCTTACCTTCAGAATCAGAAGAAGCTGCATTAAGTGGCGTAGCCACATGTATAGCATGACAGAAAAGCCCAAACCAAGAGCCAGCAAATCTTACCAATAAGGATTTCTGACTTAAAGTTACTTAAAGCTTTTCAGAGTGTGGTGAGACGTTCCACACCATGCAACTTATCCTATACGACTCCTAACACTGCACAGAGCCAGGCACTAGAGGGGATCTTAAACTTATCATGCATTACAAGGGAATGCCTATAACCCCACCCCCGCCACACACACATACCTGTGTGCTCTCTTCTTCACAGCAGGAGCCTGCTACCTCTTAGACAAATGATGTGGGATTGTGACCTGACTCCTAAAAGACAGAAAGAGAAACACACCTCTACCTTGAGCGCCTTTGATACAGCAATAGAACAATAAGCTCTTCAACAAAGAATGAGAAATTTTGGGAAGTGATGAAAGTAAAGGATTCTGCATCTTGTGGGCTATTCACTTGCGGGAGGACCAACAACTACAGACAGAGGTCAGTTCCTGCAGCTTCTTCACAGAGCTTCACAAGTTCCATGTTCATACTCAAAAGATCTTCAATAGGAAATGTCTTTCTCCCTGGCAGGAAGCAGAAGAGAGATAACTCTAGTTTTTATAAATCCTTTGTGTTTTTAGGCAAAGAGTGGAACAGAACAGAGCTCCCTTTACCTGTTTCTGTCATTGATCTCAACAATGTTTGGTGGTTATATGGTAGTGTAGCTCACCTGCATGTTGCTCATAAAATCTTGACAAAAAAGTTTAAGGGAACAGCTTAAGGGAATAAGTGATTTTCATTTTATCTTATGATAGTCCAGTTATAGTTCCTTGTCCAATTTGGCAGGAAAGTCAACACTAATGTCAAGGGCCAAGGGAACTGTCACACCACATTAATATAATGATTGACAGAGGGACAATCCTTACTTGCCAAACCAGCATGTTTGGCCAAAATACACAAGGATACCAACTTCCTAAACCATCTCCTTATATTTTATTCACTTGTCCTGGGCCTAGTCCCGCCAACATGGGCTGGGCCTCCCCATCATACACAATCTCTTACAGGTCACTCTGTGCTTACCTCAACTATTGATTACCTACAAATGTACCTCTATCATCACCTTGACACCTGTATCTAACTATGACACATGGACTGATTTTCACAGAGTCAGAGAATACAGTCATCACAAGCTTACTCTGACTTTAAGCATCAAATCAAGTTATTGAAGCGTAATGAGAGAAAGATGCGATAAATCCTGTTTATGTTGTTCTCACTTACATGGAAACAATTAACAATGTTTGAAGGTAGTCAAAATGATGAACAGAGGCCAGAGTTTGTTGGAGGGAAGAGAAGCCACATGTCAAGTTGGTGGAATCAGGCTAGCAGTAAATGCTGGCAACTGATGATAGGAAATATCAATATTTATTGAGTGAGAGCTGTTTTATACATCTCCTATACTAAAACTTACTCAAGCTTATGGAGATATGTGATCGACCTTATTTTTACAGTTAAGAAAATTTACGCTTAAATAGGTTTGCTGAAGTCACACAGCAAGTCAGGGAGATCTAACCCAGCCTGTGGGATGATAGAGTTCTCTCACTCTTAAATTTATAAATTTAATTAATTAACAAACATTGTTAAAAATCTATTGTTTGCAAAGTTATGCACAGTTACTCAATAAAAAGATAATAATCAAGATGGAAAAAAATCCCAATAGGTTTAATATTATGTAATGAAACATGAACAAGATTCATTTTTTTGTAAAAAATACACAAAAATAAAATTGAATTCAAATGCCTCAGTTCCCTTATTATTCATCACCAACTGCAGTTTTTTTTTATTATTTATTCAATTGTGTGTGTGTGCGTATGTGTGTGTGTGTGTAGAACCACGGGTGAATTCAGGAACCACCATGGATCGCCTCCACCTCCTCCTTGTTTACTTTGCCCCGGGATTCACAGGCTCTCCCTTACCAGGACCAGAAACGCAGGCCACCCCCGCTTCCACCTGGCGTCTATACGTGGGATTTAGGATCTGAACTCAGGACCTTCTGCCTGCAAGGCAGAGGCTTAACCCCTGAGCCACCTCTCTAGCCCCACCAACTATAGTTTTATTTCTCAAAGTGCAGAGGTTACTATTCTCTATTGTTGTGAGACAAGACTCAAGCTCAAGTAGCATAGAGGGAGAAAGGGAGATTTATTCAGCTTACGGTTGGTTCCAGAGGGGAGATACAGTCCTTCATGGTGGAACTGGCATGGCTGGCTGGCAGAAGCTGGAAGAAGGATAGGTCACTGCAGTCATCTTGGAAGGGCTACTGCAAGCTCAAAAACCTACTCACTCACTCCAGCAGGGTGGGGCTAACCAACCTCAAGGCCCACCCCTTGTGACTGCCTTCTTCCAGCAAGTCTCCATCTCCTAAAGGTGCCATGACCTTCCCAAACAACTGAAGATTCAAACATATAAATCCGTGGGGGGCAATTCACATTTCAAAGTTAACTTCTATATAGAGGTAATTAAGGAAACCACATACATCTGGCATGTGGCACCTTTGAAAATCCCTGCTCAGGAGATTCAGACCTCTCTCTCCAAAAGGTAGAAGTGGATAGAGATAGTGAAGGAAATCAAATCATGATCTAAATAAAGTTCTATTGATTTGTTGGTAGCACTGCTAAAACTGACCAGCCCCTGCACCAGTCGGGAAGATGAATCATCATCCTCCAAATCAGGAACTTTCTGTGCTGTGCATCCCTGCCCAGAGGAGACTGAGGTAGACCTCATTTTGTGCTCTAGATATACTGATAGGTAGCTAGGTAGACAACAAGCTCAGTCATTGAGGATGGCCCCTCCCTCATAATCAGTTTAGCACTGCCCTCTTTTTCACTAGGTTTTGAGTATTTTTAAGGAGGAAGAAAGATGTAATAACCCCTCTTTAGAATCTGAAATGTTGTAAAAAAGTGGGAACATCCCATTTGAAAGGAAGGAAAGAAGGAAGGAAGGAAGGAAAGAAAGAAGGAAGGAAGGAAGGAAAGAAGGAAGGAAGGAAGGAAGGAAGGAAGGAAGGAAGGAAGGAAGGAAGGAAGGAAGGAAGGAAGGAAGGAAGGAAGGAAGGAAGGAAGGAAGGAGGGACAAACAGCAATACTCTACAGAAAGGGATCTGGCTGGAGCAAGCATATGGCTCAAGAGCCTTTCCAGGATATTTTTAATGAGTCTAGGCAGAGAGAGGGATGACCTCTAAGATGGACTATTACATAGCTTTCAATGATCTGCATGATGTAAGCTATGTATCTCATAATATCAATCCTATGTACGTCCCAGCATGCATAAGCATTAGATGGCATTCCAGTTGGGCACAATTGTCAACTTGCCACTTAAGGGCTGAGGCTAGGGGCACATCTTGTGAAGAATTGGTGCTTACAGCAAGCCCTGAGCAAATCTATGGGTAGTTTTATAATGAAAGTGGAAGGCCTCAACTTGTGGTGGGTGGAACTGTTCTCAGGGCAAATGGAAGAGAAGCAAGGAATAGTCCAATATTCAGGCATACTTTAGCAGATTGACAAGTGAAAAACTTTGCTCCTCTCTCAGAAATTCCTGCGGATATGTTTCAGAGAGCTTCTTAGATTCCTGATGTTGATATGAACTCTCCTGCCATGTTGGTGAAATATAACCAAGAATCAGTCATAAGCAAGAATCAACCCTTTTCCCCTTCAGTTGTCTGGTCATGTATTTATCAGCAACATGAAGAGAAACTGCAATCGATAGTAAATAGCTTTTTTCTTGATAGGTAACTTCACGGATAGTTTGGCCTTCACTGCACTTTTTTTGCAACACTAGTCTAAGCTGAACATTTTTAACCTTTCCTTTTACCAGAATGTGTCTGACCATGAATTCTCCACAGTGGGGAATGAACTGTTGGGAAGTAGTGAAAAACGCGTCTTTCCAATTAGAGGTGCCCGGGATAACTGACAGTGTCTGTGCTAGCCAGCTTTGCATCTTTTACTCCATGAATCCTAGTTGAGTTTTTTCTTTTTTTTTTTTTCTAACATTTTCTTTATCCATGACAGTGAGAGAAAGAAAGAGACAGAGAGACAGACAGGCAGACACACATATACCATGTGGACTTCCAGCGATCAAACTCAAGTCTCCAGATTTATAAGCAAACACTTTACCCACTGTGGCAGTTCACCTGCACAGTTGCTGATAAAATCGTCATCAAAGGACTTAAGGGAACAAGGGGTTTATTCTCTCTTAAGGTAGTATGATAGGCAGGAGAGTGCACAACAACTACAAGGTGCTGAGGGAACTGGCCACACCATATCCATGTAATGGCTGAGAGAGGGATGATCCTTTCTTGCCAGACCAGCATGTCTGGCCAAGTATACACGAGGACGTCAACTTCCTCAACCAGCTCCGTATTTTATTCATCTATACATGGCCTAGTTCTACCCACCAGAGGCTGGGCCTTCCGCATTCACTGAACAATCTCCAACAAGTTTGCTGTGGGCTTACTAATATTCCACAAATGTGCTCAGAACTCGACCCTCAACCATCAAGTTATATCAAGCTGTATCTAACCGTAACTGACACCCGCTGAGCTAGTTCATGGACTCTAGTTGAGTTTTGTATTTGTTTTGCTCGCTTCATTTTTATCTCAGAAACTATATTTTGATATCACCTTGTTAGTACTTTCACTAAGGCAGATTCTTCTCAGGATTGAAAAGGAGACAAAAATCACACATGGTCTTGTTTCACTGGGGCACATATCCGAGTGCCACCTCATCCATTGCTAGCACATTATCATCACCCTCCGAGTTGTTAGTTATGAAAGTATCACTAATGCAAATGGTACCTTGCAATATGAAAATCTCTTTCTGAAAAGAACAGTTTTCTCCCAGTGAAGAGATATTCACAGTCTTACTTTCTGTCCTAGTCACAGAGCCTGCAAAAGGGGCTGGCTGTTGGAGAGAAGAAAAGTTTTTTCTGAAAGGAACTGTGTGGCCTCAATAGTAGTACATATGTGTGAAAGGAAAGATTTAGTACTTGTTCAAATATAAGTGCTGTTTATTATGTTTATTATGTGTGGATTACAAATTCAAAGGACAAAGAGATAGGCATTTCAGATCCTTCCCAACTCAGATGTTCAAGATTGCATGTCATCTTCCTTTCCTGATAAAACTGCTCTTCATTAATTTTTTAAAGACGCAGTATTCAGTAACACAGAAACTTCTCCTCCTCCTCCTCCTCCTCTTCCTCCTCCTCCTCCTCCTTCTCCTCCTCTCCATTTTTCTGTCCCTGCCTTACAGCCCATCCTGGAAGCCAGCCCCAGAAGAAACATATCCTTTCTGCCTCAACCCCCAACTTCCATGAAATTAATTAAATGATGTCATGCTTCATTTTATCTGATTTGGAAGCAATTCATCACCTTTTTGCTGGTTGTATTAGTCCAAGCGATCAGCATATTAATTCATTTGTGAGAATAAGCTCAAGGGTAATTATAGTGAGGAGGTTTAATGCCTAAATGTGTTAATGTCTGTAATCAGAAGTATTTTCTCGGTGCAGAACAATTGTTAGACAATTACTGTTGGATATCATTGCCCTGGTAGACAACAGAAGCTGTGTCAAGAGGGAAATAGCAAATGCTTGTTTTGCAAGATCCATATTATCAGCAAGTTCTCTCTTTTCCCCCCACAATATTTTCTGAGATCTTCAATGCATGTATCTCCAATCTCTTGCTTACTCTTTACATTGTTGATTAAGAGGGAAAAAGTGTATTCATTATGTAAAAGGGTCACAGGAGACAACTTGGTACTTCCTGAAAGTCTTAACCTCTTCTTGGCTTCTTTTCAGTGCTTTGAAGTCTATCTGCATAAAATTACCAAGGTAATCATGTCCTTTTTATTTCTCAATATGCTGCATAATCTCTTATACCTGTTTTTATCTTCCCTGTAATGAGAAGATTCTTAGGTCTTCTCATTATAAGATGCAAAAGTCTTAACAAAAACCCACAGGTCACCACTGAATTGGAGAAACACAGTAAAAGAATTGAATATTGATCATTATTCTTTCTCCTATTGAAGCACAGTGGTTTTGATTACTCATTTGAATTAAATCTCCTTTGTTTTTTTTTATTTTTCTGAAAGCTTTTAGTTAAGTTAAAGAGAGAAGTGCAGTCTCAGTTTCCTTCATACGTGATATGGTTTCCATATCTTTTAAGTATGTTCAGGATTATATTTAGGTTATGGGACAGAAAAATTGACTGAAACAGTAGTCTTAATAACCAGTTCAGAGGATATGTTGTGCTATAGTTGCTACCTCTGGAGTTAGAGGAGGGGTGTGTGTGTGTGTGTGTGTGTGTGTGTGTGTGTGTGTGCGCGCACGTGTTATAGCATCAACAGTCCTTCCATGCTTTGCTTTAGCTTTCCCACTCTTCCTGATACTTTGTCCTCAAAGTGGTTTATCACCTGATCCCAAGGGACTCATATCCCTAATCCTCACACCCTCACAACATCTTTATCTTCACTTCAGCAAACATGAGCCCAAGATTGTGTAGTGTGGATAATTTAGCTTACGTATGAAATCCGCATTGCTGTCTTCCACCAAGCATCAAGCCAAGATCACCTAGTTTGGGTAATTTATTTTAAGTATGAAATCTGTATCTATCAATAATGCTTCAGTATATTTCTCATGAGTTCATGTTGACAATAACAGCAAATGAGACCTGTGAATTTTACTCACTCTATATTGGTTATCTTATTTTTTCTGCTATACTTTTGACTATGGCATATTTAGTTTACTGTTATCATTATTCATGATGAGGTTCTGGCCTTTCAAACCATCTAGTATTGATACATAGAATCATGAAAATATTTTTGTTTTGCCATTAGGCTACTACAGAACTATCCCAGCATTGCAAATATCCCTTTGAAAGAAGCAAATCCTTATACAGTTCCTTGTAAACTAAATAGTGGAAGTAGATATCTCTGTCCTTCCCAGCTGTATGCCTCCCATAGCAGAGGCTTTTGCAATAATAAATGTGTCTTCTCTGCACCAAAGCAGCTGGGAAGCAAGAAGTCTGACTATAGTTCTGAAGACTGTGGAAGCAAAAGTTGTAGCCCTTAGTGTCTCAGTCTACTAAGACTTTCAGTGCAGAATGTCGTAGATCAGGAGGCTTAAGCAACAGGAATTATTTTCTCACAGTTCTGGAACTTGGAAATCAAAGCACAACATTTGATGAAGGTTAGTTTCTAGACAGGTGCCACTTCATGGCTTGTGCATAACACTTACTCATTTTTTGTTTTCATTTGGTAAAATGAGCTGTCTCTTCCTCTTCTTACACAGACACTGTTAGCTTAGGGCCCGGACCTTGTAACTAGATTATTTGGTTGTTTTTTCCAAACACAATCAAACTGGAGGCTAGACCTTCAATACCATACATTCTCAAAAATAATTAGGACTGTGGAGAAATTGCTAATTCTACAACTTGGAATGATAAATACAAACTGACCCTCATTCCTCTCATTATATTACAATGCAAATTACAAACAGGAAACACAGATAATGATGGAGATAAATAATAGAAAGGATCTCTCTCTCTCTTTCTCTCTCTCTCTCTTTCTCTCTCTCTCTCTCTCTCTCTCTCTCTCTCTCTCTCTCTTTCTCTCTCTGAATCTGAAATAATCCCAACATGATTATGCTTTGATGCTTAATCCCAGCCTATGGAGTCATGAAGTCTTTCAGAGTCGATACCTAGGTGATAGAAGTGGTTCACTAAAGACACACTTTTGAAGGCTACAACTTCCCTAGTTCCTGTCTGCTTCTCTGTGTTTCACAGTCTGCACATTATGGGATTCTTATCATTGTGAACTCAGCCTGCTTTGCATACAATAATGGACTGAAATACCTCTGAAACCATGAATCATGGAATTGGGTAGATGCTGTGATAAACTTGACCTTGAGCATCTTGATCCTTTAGAATTGGCTGTGGGAGGAATGTGGAAGAATTCATAGCTGTTGGTGAGAGAAGCCTCTTATAAAGTACAAACAAAGCTTAATGGTTGGTTTTGGTGGGACCTTAGAAGAGTAGAATTGTCATGGTTTGAAATGTGTCCCCCATAGTCTCATGTGTTTGGCAAGGTCATGGCACCTTGAGAGGTGGAGCCTCACTGGAGGAAGGCAGTCACAAGGGGTGGGCCTTGAGGTGAATTAGTCCCACCCTATCTCTAGGAGAAGTCAGCCTTTGCTACAAGCAGTCTTGCAGCTCTCAGCTTCCAAGATGTCTGCGGTGACTTAGCTTCCTCCAGCTTTGTCCAGCCAGCCATGCTACTTCTGCTTTGAGAGACTGTACCTTCCCTCTGGAACCGTAAGCTGAATAAACCTCCCTTTTTCCCTTAAGTTGATTGACTTTGGGTGTTCTCTCATAGCAATAATTAAGAGTAACCTTTACAAGAATGCTAACAAATTCTCATGAGTTTTTTTTATAAGAACACTGATTTTATTAGAATGTCAACTAGAGGACACTTAATATATTTAGATCTGGCTGTATTCTGCCTGTGCCCTAAAATGTGAGTGAACGTGAATTGAAAAGTAATTGACTAATTCATTTGGCAGAAGAAAGCTCAGGAGAACATAACATATAGCATGACTTACACTGTTAACAAGGTTTGCAGTGGGATTTGGGAGCACAAGGAATTGAAGACACAACCAGTTTGGTCACCAAAACAGTTTAACATGAATGTAACACACAAGAAGAAAGAAGAAAAAAGTATTTGTAAAAGACCAATCAGTTTTTGTAGATTCTCTACTTTTATGAAAGGCAGCACAGGGATTGGAGAGATGGCTCAGGGGTTAAGCCTCTGCTTTACAAACAGGAAGTCCTGAGTTCAGAACCCAGATCTCATGTAAGAATGCCAGGTGGAAATGGCAGTGGACTGTACTTCTGACCCTGAAAGGCAGAACTTGAAAAATCCCATAGCAAAGCAAATAGGAATTAGAAGCAATCCAGGGTGATCTTGTAGTCACCATTGGGCTTCCACAGGTGCACAGAGTGTCCTTTTCTAATACAGACAGACATACATGGAAGGAAGGAAGGAAGGAAGGAAGGAAGGAAGGAAGGAAGGAAGGAAGGAAGAGGAGAGGAGAGGAGAGGAGAGGAGAGGAGAGGAGAGGAGAGGAGAGAGAGGAGAGGAGGAGGAGAGGAGAGGAGAGGAGAGGAGAGGAGAAGAGAAGAGAGGAGAAGAGAAGAGAAGAGAAGAGAAGAGGAAGAGAAGAGAAGAGAAGAGAAGAGAAGAGAAGAGAAGAGAACGAGCAGAGAGAGAAGAGAAGAGAAGAGAAGAGAAGAGACCTTGTCATGGTTTGAAATGTGCTCCCCAGAGTCTCATGTGTTTGGGAAGGTCATGGCACCTTCGAGAGGCAGAGCCTTGCTGGAGGAAGGTGGTCCCAGGTGGTGGGTCTTGAGGTGGATTAGTCCCACTCACTTTCACAAGAAGTCTGCTTTGCAGCAAGTAGTCTTGCAACTCAGCCTCACAGATGGTAGTGACAGCCTGACTCCAGCTTCGGCCAGCCAGCCTTGCTGCCTCTGCCATGAAAGACTGTATCTTCCCTCTGGAACCATAAGCTAAATAAATCTCCCTTTCTTCCTTAAGTTGCTTGACCTTGAGTGCTCTCTCATAGCAACAGATAAGAATAACCAGTAGAGTCCTGAAACCTGTAATTTGTTTCATCTTCTCCAGTACAGTCCCAATGGCCATCTTATTGTATGGTTGTATATTTTAGGATATTTGTTTCCTTGTTTTGAAACTACTGGGAATTGAACCTAGGGCTTTATTCACACTAGAAAACTGTTTTATCACTGAGTTGCATCCATGGCCCTGTGCTAGTTTTATTTCCAAGTTGAAAACTCATTGCTATATCCTAAAGCCTTGCTTCTATGGTCATGGAGCGCTACACAATACAGTTTCTCCTTAAAGTAACTCCTCA
The DNA here is from genome assembly GCA_023101885.1 of Typhlomys cinereus. Lineage (NCBI taxonomy): Eukaryota > Metazoa > Chordata > Mammalia > Rodentia > Platacanthomyidae > Typhlomys > Typhlomys cinereus. The sequence goes on along the minus strand of JALPQD010000255.1, from coordinate 2,989,761 downwards.
GTTACTTTCTCATGGACTACAAGATCTTACTGCTCATAGATCATGTGGTCATCCGTGTTTCCAAATTTAATCAAGCCCGAGTCTGAACTCCAGATTCCCATCTTTGAGCTCCAGAAAGTTACAGTTAAATAAGGAAAGTGGAAGTCATCCTATGTCTGTGATGAGTTTTACTGTAGGAAAACAGTCCAGAGAGGCCACCACAAGCTGTCACAGTCTGAGTCACATTGTTGTTTTTCAAAGATTCCCTGTGGTTCTCATATTGCCTGTGTACCTTGCTAACTAACACACCTCTTCTGCTTTCTACCTTCAAAGTCTTCCCTCGCCTCTCATTTGCAAATTCTAGTCAGCCATCCAATGTGGAAAGAGAACCTGGGGAAGATCATTTCTACCTTCTCTTTTGCACCACATTATATTGAAGAGGCAGGGCTATTAAGATGACATATATGATACCAGAAAAAGAATGTACTTTATTAGGACATAATTCAAACAGTATATTCCTAGTTATCATGTATTTATTAATATGCACAATGCTATCTAACCATCCTAACTATGTAATATTTAGATGACTTCACACAACCACTTCAAACTCTTCAATTCACTTCCCAGTCCTGTTCCTTCCCACCTTTCAAGTCTATTCATGTATGTCTCCAGTTGTCTGGTGTAGATATTACTTCTATGTGGATCTTCTCTGACTGGCTTCTTTTATTTATCATATGCTCTCCAATTTCATCCATGCTATGACATGTCAGTATTGTATCAGCACTGGTACTGACCCATTTTACAGATATGCTATACCTCACTGCATGCGGAACTATGTTTTGAAAATAATATTTGTATTTTGTTTGTATTTTACTTCTCGTGCTTTTGCAAAGCACCCTGTGTTGTGAAGCAGTCCACTCTGGGCTCTTTAGACTTGTGTTGTTATCCACGGCAGTTGCAATGCTGAGAATACCCAGTTTCCTTGCTCTGAACCATTAACTCATTGCCTATTCTTGTGCTGTGACAAGTTTTGTCAAATTCACTATGTGTCCTATTTTATGGGGGTATGGGCATTAATAATGACACATAAGATTGTTGTAAAATATTATTGAAGAGAGAACAGTTGGGGACAGTGAAGTTGAGCCACTTGCCTTAGGTCATAAAACTAATTAGGTTTCAAACTAATTACAACTAATGGTTGTGTCTTACCTGTATCTATAGCTTCCTTCATGAATTCTTTAATTAGGCGTAGGCAAGAACCACAGGAAAAGAAAGTAGGTCCCAGGTAATCAGAACTGGAGTCTACCTTTTACCTAAATAGGAGTTAAAGAAGCAAGAGCACCAAACACTGCCCCAAACCAGGACATCTCAAGTGATCTAGACCTAATGTTTCATTTCAGCCCTTCGTTCTTGCTTTGGCTGTTGGGTCTGCATGTTTCCCACTTTTTTTTTTCCAGGGGATGACTACATTTCAATTGATCTACTTTGTCACTATCATAGCTAAATACAGGTGCCAATTTGATGGTTGAGGGTTTGAGCTCTGGGCACATTTGTAAAGAATCAGTGGTAGAGTTATGACCTCAGCAAGACTGCAGGAGACTGTGTAATTGATAGGAAAGAACCAGCCCATAGTAGGCAAGACTAGTCCTGGGCAGGTGAGGAAAATGGAAGGAAATGTTTGAGAAAGCTGGCATCCTTTGGTATACTTGGTGTCATAGTTAAGCACAAGTGTCAATTTGACTGTTGAGGATTTTGAGCTCTGGGCACAATTATGGAGAATTTGTGGTTGGGTTAATCCCAGTGCAAACCTACAGGAAATTGTCTGGCTGATGGAGATGGCCCAGGTAGGTGGGATTAGGCCCTGGAATAGAACACAGAGAGTTGGTTGAGAGAGTCGGCACCCTTGTGTATACTTGCCAGACATGCTGGTCTGGTGGGAGGAGGAACTGCTTCCAGGCCAAATAATTTAGTTCAGTGAAAAATACACAGAAATTGAAAGAAGGTCTTAAGAGTTAAAACGACAATGCCCAAGGCAAAGTGTAAATCCATGAGAAACAACACTCAAGAAAGCAAATCTCGCACTGAAGGAATTAATCTCATAATGTTAGACTCCAACCAGAAAAAAACATGGAAAATAGCCAAGAAAGCCTGACCCAGGATAACGACTTTCAAAACATGATCATTACCATGCTCAATACTATGAAAAAGGAAATCTGGGAGGAATTAAATGAACACATCAATCACTTTGAAGAGGAGCACAACAGAAACTTGGAGGAGTTGAGAAAAACAGTTCAAGAAACAAAAACAGGCATAGAGCAGTTAAAACAGACTCAAGCAGAGTTTAAAACTGAGCTGAAAGACAAGTTATCTCAACCCAGAACTCAACAGAGAGTCTTATCAGCAGAACTAACAAAGCAGAAAATAGAATTTCAGACCTTGAAGACAAAGTGGGAGAATTAATCAGCTCAATGGAAGAGGTAGTTAAAGCCAAAAAGACTCGAGAGAGAAATATTCAAGAGATATGGGACACCCTGAAGAAGCCTAACATGCGTATTCATGGAACACCAGAGCAAGAATCCCAAAATACTACACAGGAGGAAATTTTTCAAACTATCATCAAAGAAAACTTTCCTCATCTAAAAAAAGAGAGGCCCATCCAAATACAAGAGGCATTCTGCACCCCAAACACATATGACCAAAATAGAAACTCGCCATGGCAAATAATAGTTAAAACACTCCACATTCATGATAAAGAAATGGTGCTGAGAGCTTCAAGGGAAAAAAAAAACCTCACTTTTAAAGGTAAACCTATTAAAATAACAAATGACTTCTAAATGGAAACAGTAAAAGCAAGAAGAGCTTGGAGAGATGTACTTCAAGTATTGAACGAGCAAAAATGTCAACCCAGGCTGATATACCCCGCACAAAGACAACTTGAAAGGATACATGTCCACCAAACCAGGCCTTCAAAAAATGCTAGAAATAATACTCAAGCTTGAAGAAAAAAACAGGCATATCCAGGAAAACAGAAGGGAAGTATAATACCACCAAAACCTAAAAGCAAAACAATACACTTACAAAGCCAATAAATATAATAAATGTCTGGAAAAAATAGTTTGTCCCTTATAACATTAAATGTTAATGGAATTAATTCATCGATCAAGAGACACAGATTACAAACTTGGATTAAAAATCACAACCCATCAATCTGCTGCCTGCAGGAAAAACCATTTCACCACAAAAGATAAGCACATCCTAAAAATAAAAGGCCAGGTCAAAAATTCTGCAAGCTAATGGAACCAGAAAACAGGCAGGGGTAGCCATTATGCTATCAGACAAAGGACTTCAAGCCAAAAAAAATCATAATGCAGCACCCGCGCGCGCGGGCCGCCGGCTCTGCCTCCAGCCCCCTCCTCCGCACCGAACCCCGACCAGCGCCCAGGTGAGAGCGAGCCCCTCCCAGCCCCGCCCCTCACCCCGGAGCCGAGCTGCCGGCCAGCAGCACCCGCGCGCGGCCGCCGGCTTTGCCCACAGCCCCCCTCCGACCCGAACCCCGACCAGCGCCCAGGTCTCAGGTGAAGAATTCTGCCATCAACATCAGACCCTCTGCCTCTCTGGCCCACCGGAGACCTACGCACGTGGTCCACGGAAGACACACTGCTACTCAGAATTCAATAGAGTCCAAAGGAAACTCAAGCAAAACTCTAAGGAACAAAGAGAACACAGGCCATACATCTGGACTTCACTACAACCATTGTATCACATGCGAGACTCTTCACATCCAGCCTAAAGATGAGTAAACCTTTTTTTTTTTTTCTTTTCTCTCATCTTACTGATCCTTTCTAGTATCAATGTTGTAGGTCAGCTTCCTCATACAGCCACCCCAAAAACATACAACTCCAGGGAGTACACCACCCACCCTCACATTTCACCAAGACACTAGATCGTAAAAGTGCACTACCATACTTATATTCATCCCCTGATTACTTAACTGAGGTACTAACATCCTAGTAGTCTCATCTAGGATATAACAATACCAATACACAAACATACCCAATTCAAGGCAAGCACTAGTAACAACTGGCAGGGGTAACAATACCAACTACATCGGTTCAGTGAAAAACACACAGAAACTGAAAGGTCCTAAAACACAAAAAAACAATGTACAAGTCAAAGTGCAGATCCACGAGAAACAAAACCCAAGAACAATCTCCTACCAAAAGAATCAATCCCATAACGATGGATTGCGACCAGAACAAATCCATAGAAAATAGCCATGAAAGCCAGACCCAACATAACAACTTTCAGAGTATGATCATTACCATGATTAATAATATGAAAGAGGAAATCCAAGAAGAGTTTAATAACCGCGTCAACCTCTTTGAACAGGAACACAACAGGAACCTGGAGGAATTGAGAAAAACAGTTCAAGAAACAAAAATAGGTATAGAGCAGGTAAAACAGTCTCAGGCAGAGTTTAAAATTGAACTAAGAGATAAGTTATCTTCAACCCAAAACTCGACAGAGAGTCTTATCAGCAGAACAAATGAGGCAGAAAATAGAATCTCAGATCTTGAAGACAAAGTAGGAGAATTAACCAGCTCAATGGAAGAGATTGTTAAAGCCAAAAAGATACTGGAGAGGAGCATTCAAGAAATATGGGACACCCTGAAGAAGCCTAACATGCGCATTCATGGAATACCGAAAAAAAATCATAAGAGACAATTCACCAGGAAAACTTCACAATACTGAACATATATGCACCCAATATGGGCCCCTCCATATTCATTAAGCAAACCCTACAACGTCTAAAGCAAGAAATCAATCCCAAAACAATAATTCTTGGGGATTTCAACACCATCCTCTCAACATGGGATAGATCTACAGGTAAAAAAACTTAACAGATACACTTTGGAGCTTAATCAAACCCTTACTGAAATGGACCTTACAGATCTCTATCGAACTTTTCATCCATGAACCAAAGAATACACATTTTTCTCAGCAGCACACGGAACTTTCTCCAAAGTAGATCACATATTGGGCCATAAAACAAATCTCCACATATACGAGAAAGTTGAAATTCTAGCCTGTGCCCTATCAGACCACCACGGTCTAAAGCTTGACATCCACAACACAACAAGCAACAGGAGATACACTAACTCCTGGAAAATTAACACTATGATGCTGAATGAAAATTGGATTCAGGAAGAAATTACAAAGGAAATTCAAGATTTCCTGAAAGTGAACGATAATGAAAATACAATTTACCAAAATCTCTGAGACACAAAGAAAGCTGTCCTAAGAGGTAAGTTCATAGCTCTTAATACCTACGTCAAAAAAAAAAAAATAGAAACATCAGAAATAAACAACTTAACAATGTAGCTTAAAGCTTTAGAGACACTAGAGCAATCTGATCCCAAAAGCAGTAGAAGGGAGGAGATTAGCAAAATAAGGGGAGAAATATCCGAAATGGAGATTAGGAAAATGATACAGAAAATCAAAAAACCAGTCAAAAAGCTGGTTTTTTGAAAAAATCAATAAGATTGACACACTCCTAGCTAAATTAACCAAAAGCAAGAGAGAGAAAGCCCACATTACCAAAATTAGAAATGAAAATGTTATCACTACTGATACCCAAGAAATCCAGAGAATTATAATGTCATATTTCAAAAACTTATACTCTGTGAAATTTGAGAACACAAAAGAGATGGATGAATTCCTAAGTAAATACAACTTACCTATATTGAATCAGGAAGTTGTGAATTACTTAAATAGTCCTATAACATATGAGGAAATTGAGGACGTAATCTCGAATCTTCCCACCAAAAAATGTCCTGGACCAGATGGATTCAGCACAGAGTTCTACCAGAGATTTAAAGTGCTAATAACACCAATACTCCTTAAACTGTTCCATCAAATAGCAAAGGAAGGAACACTACCAAATTTCTTCTATGAAGCTAATATCGTCTTAATCCCAAAATCTAATAAAGATTCACTTAAAAAAGAAAACTACAGGCCAATCTCTCTGATGAACACAGATGCTAAGATTCTCAACGAAGTCTTAGCAAATCGGATTCAAAAACATATCAAAAAGATCATTCACGGGGATCAAGTAGGCTTTATCCCAGGCACACAAGGTTGGTTCAACATACGCAAATCAATCAATGTAATTCACCATATAAACCAGTCTAACGTTCAAGACCACATGATACTCAATAGATGCAGAAAAAGCTTTTGACAAGATCCAACAGCCCTTTATGATCAAAACCCTAGAGAAGATTGGAATGGAAGGAACCTTTATCAATATAATAAAAGCTGTATACAACAAGCCCACAGCAAGGATTATACTCAATGGGGAAAAACTTGAAGTATTCCCACTTCGATCAGGAACTAGACAAGGGTGTCCACTCTCATCACTTCTATTCAATATTGTACTTGAACTCTTAGCTGAAGCCACGAGACAAGAAAAGGACATAAAAGGGATTCAAATCAGCAAGGAATAAGCCAAGTTATCTCTATTTGCAGATGACATGATTTTATACATGAGTGATCCCACAAACTCCACCAGGAAGCTCCTGGAACTAATACAGAGTTCAGCAGGGTAGCAGGATATGAAATAAATATACAAAAATCAGTGGCCTTCCAATATGCCTGGAATGAAAGAAGTGAAAAAGCCCTGAGAGAAACAATCCAATTTACTATAGCCCTTAAAAAATGAAATACCTTGGGATAAACCTAACCAAGGAAGTAAGAGACCTCTATAATGAAAACTTTAAAACCCTAAAGAAAGAAATAGCAGAAGACACCAGAAGGTGGAAAGATCTCCCTTGTTCCTGGATTGGCAGAATCAACATCATAAAAATGACCATCCTACCAAAGGCAATATATACCAATTAAATGCTATACCAATTAAAATTCCAAAGCTAGTCTTTAAAGAAGTTGACCAAAGAATCTCAAAATTCATATGGAGGCACAAAAGACCCAGATAGCAAAAACAATCCTGAGTAACAAAAACACGGCTGGAGGTATCACCATACCAAAAGTTAGTCTATACTACCAATCCATAGTTTAAAAACAGCTTGGTACTGGCTCCAAAATAGACACACAGACCACTGGATAAAAGTTGAAGACCCAGATATAAGCCCACACAACTACAGCCATTTGGTCTTTGACAAAGGGGCCCAAAAAATCCAATGGAAAAAGAACAGCATCTTCAACAAGTGGTGCTGGCAAAACTGGATATCCACATGCAAAAGATTAAAACTGGACCCGTACTTGTCACCATGTACAAGAATTAATTCCAAATGGATCAAGGACCTTGATATAAGTGCAGAGACCATAAAAAGTATAGATGCTTATTGGGCTAGGCCAACAGTTCCTAAACGGACATCCAAAAGCATAGTCACTACAACCAACACTCAACAGATGGGATCTTGTGAAATTAAAGAGCTTCTGTTCAGATAAAGAGATTGTAACTCATGCACAAAAGCAATCTACAGAATGGGAGAAAATCTTCACTAGCCACATATCTGATAGAACTTTATTATCCAAAGTGCACAAAAAACTTAGAAAACCAAACACCAAGAAAACAAATGGGCCAATTAAAAAATGGGCCTTGGAACCTAAAAGAAACTTTACCAGGGACGAAATTAAAATGTCTAACAAATATTTTAAAAAATTCTCCACATCCTTAGCCATCAGGGAAATGCAAATCAAAACTTTCCTGAGATATCATCTCACCCCGGTCAGGATGGCAAAAATCCACAATACAAACAACACCAAGTGCTGGAGAGGATGTGGAGAGAGGGGAACTCTCTACATTGCTGGTGGGAATGCAGGTTCATACAACCACTCTGGTGAGCCATCTGTCAATTCTCAAAGAAGTTAATGATTGAAATACCATATGACCTTGCTATACCACTTTTGGGAATAACCCCCCATACAGCAAAAATTCACCTGGATAGCACAAGCACGACCATGTTCATAGCAGCACTGCTTACAATAGGAAAGTCATAGAATCAGCCCAAATGTCCAACAGTTGACAAACTGGATAAGGAAATGTGGTACATTTATACAATGGAATACTACTCAGCCATCAAAAATGGTGAATTAATGCAATTTGCCAGGAAATGGATGGATTTAGAAACAATTATATTGAGTGAAGTATCCTAGACATGGAAAATTAAGTGCCGTATGTACTCCCTAACAGGTGGATCCTAGTACCAAACCCACTTAGAAACACTTAAAGACAAATCTCTGTAATACCTACAGTAATTGTAAAGATTATAAACAGGAGGGATGAGGAAGGAGGGCCCCACCAGAAACAAGGAGAGAGGAGACCATGTTACAGCAGAGAAAATAGGCCACCATCAAGGACTGCATAAAGTAATGAGACATCTGGTTAAGTTCATAGACTTTCCTTTCTGATCATTTGCAACTGATGGGGTATGATCTCACCAGAAGGGGAGGGCATATAGGCTGCCAGATAGAAAGTAACCATTTTGCAAATGGGTGATTGACCCTTTTCTCTCCACGGTCTCCTAATTTTATTCCATCTACCTTTGAATATACTCTTATAACAAGACTCTAATTTAACAGGTTTTTATCTCTGGCCAGGGGGTAACATTTACTCATCAGGATGGAGCCAAGGTCATTGCAGGAGCAGCAAAACTGAAAAAAAAAATTAACAAACCATAATTCAGAACATCAGAGACTCTATATCAATCACCTGGAAACTGGGCCAGCCTAATCTCTCCCCATCCTGAAGCTCAGCGAAATTTGCAGAAGAGGGTTTGGTAAGAATGTAAGAGCTTAAAGATGGGGAGGAGTAATGATATGCAAGATACTCCACACAAGTTAGGGCTGAAGCAATCATAATAGGACTTTGCATGACCTGTGCTATGTCCAACACATTACTGACCCCACAAAGTCTAGCATGGACTAAAGGCACTAGGATCCTTGGAGGCTAGGGACTGACAGTCACAGTAGTGTTCCTAAGCTTAAGGGGAACAAAGGAAAGGGTTCTGGGAAATACCCCTGGGTCCTTGCACCTCATCAGAGAGGAGGGCCCAGAGGAGAGTTTGGCATGCACATTAAAGGATGCTCCAGGTATTGGGGGGGGAGGCACTGTGGGATAGGGAGGGAGGGAGGAGGGGAGGGGGGAGCAGGGGGATGGGGGGAGATGGAGGGAGGGAGGGGACCAGTGTACCTGTTAAGTTTGTATGAGTGGAAATAAAAACAATAAAAATAGAAAGAAAGAAAGAGAGAGAGAGAGAAAGAAAAGAAAGAAAGAAGGAAAGAAAGAAAGAAAGAGAGAGAAAGAAAAGAAAGAAAAAAGAAAGAAAGAAAGAAAGAAAGAAAGAAAGAAAGAAAGAAAGAAAGAAAGAAAGAAAGAAAGAAAATAATTCCCTTGCTCCCTTAAGGCATTTGATGGTCATTTATCAGCAACCGTGAAAGTGAACTGCAACACTTGGTCATGCTGGTCTGGCAAGTAAGGATCATCCTTTCTCAGGAGTCCTGTGGATGTATGGATATGGTGTAACAAATTCCTTTTGCTTTTGGCATTGGTGCAGGCTCTGTGACCTAACTGGACAAGGAACTGCAACCTGACTGTTCTAAGCCACAATGAAACCTCCTTGTTTCCCCTTTAAACTCGTTTGTGATGAATTTATGAACATACTGAGTAAATGCTACAGGTACAAAACAAATATATGAGTACTCAAACTTGGCTTAGATCATGACTATTACCTTAGCAGTTTAAAATTTGCCAAGCTCTTCTGGCCCAGTGGAATGTCATTCAATCCTAATTTAGTAAATAAGATTGCCAGCATGTTTCTATTACTATATTAGGACCATTTAACTAAATATTTATTGCAGAAATCTTTTGTATGGGAAAGTACAAGTTGAAAATGTTTCTTATTTTATACTGGATTCTAGAAACCTTAAGCATCTGTGTAGAGTAGGCACCCCAGCTACCTGCATGATCCTGCATTGCACTGTTTTTTTTATAATCATGTAGCTTTGATTTGGAACTGCTAATGTGGAAAATATTTGCACAGAAAAGCATGAGTTCTGCAAAACCAAAACAGAGTTTAATGGGCTCTTTTTCCAAGTTAGAAATCTTAACTCAAAGTCAGATACCTTATACATATTTAATTCACATGGCAGTTCTAGCGATGTAAAATACACATGTAAAATATACTACATGTTGTAGGAAGTATTTATCTAACTATCAGAAGGCCATTGCTCCTTTCTGTAACCTTGAGTGAATCAGTTAACCACTGAGTGGGCTGTTTTTTTATCCATCAAATAGAGGTTCATTATTTGGCTCAAAGCCCATTTATTAAAACATAATAAGGACTAACTATGTGAAGTTGGTAAAGACAACAGAATGCAAATCAAAATTTACCTTAGAAATCACTTTCTAGTAGAAAACAAATTTCATAAATAAAATTTTCAGTGCCATCTAACTAATAAGAGTAATCAATATATAAGAAAAAAGGTAGGAACATGAAACTAATCTAGGAGATCAAGGTCAAAAAAATCCATAGATGTCATAAAACAGTTTGATTCAAAACTCAAAGTATGAAATTGCAAAGAGAATAAGGCCAGCAAAGATTTCTTGTAATGCCTGAAAGAGTCAAAAATGCAGCAGTGCTTTCAAATATTTTAAATTAAAAAAATTTTTTTTTCAAACAAAAGCAAAACACAATTGACAATAAAGTGAATGTTCATCAGGTTTGAAAATCTCAATTGTTAATGTTCCTGTTAGCTTCCCAATATTTCCTTTTATAATGCCATCTTGTGTTTTGGGGTTTTGCAACAATTATTAACTAAATAATGATCTTGACTATTTGTTGAATAAATTAATGTGTTCCAGGAACATTTAGGACTGGATTTTAATTAATGTTCTTTAAAAGTCTCTACTTCCTGATGTGTCAATTCTAAAGGCTAAGGTAGTAATGATAATAAGTTAGAGTAAATAAGGCAGAGTAAAAACAAGTCACACAAAAAAGAAGAGGAGGAATCATGTTGTGAACACAGTGATAAAGATCATCAACTGATGTCCGGGAAGAGATTTCAGAGAATTACCTGACCAATTCAATGGCTTTACAAACATACTGTTTCAGCAAATGATCATTCTTTAGTGTTTCAAAACATCTGCAGTCTTGGGTTTCTAATACACCATAGTAGAAAAGCTCAAGTCTTCAGTTCTCTAGTTGTTGTTCTTATTCACAACAAAGCTCCTGGAGGACCTTTCACTACCAAGTAGGTGGCAGGTGGGCCCCTATTTATTTGAGCCTGCACATTGAACAGCATTCATTCTAATTTCTACCCAGAATTCCCTACCATAAAGACCCCTGAGGCTATTGTCTTCATGTCTTCTCCTCTTCCATGGTGGGAAACATCCAAGGTTGGTAGTCTTGTAAATGCATGACAAACTCCTATAAAATACCCCCCTGTGTAGCCTAACTTTCCCTCTGGCTTATTTCTGATAGAAGATGTTTTGCCTCTCCAGTGTCAGGCCACCCTCTTTATAGGTGTGCTCATTAATCTTGGTTGTCAGCTCCCCTGGCTTTGGAATGAACTGTGAAACAAGGCTGTGGTCACACTTATGAGGGACTTTCAGGATTACGGTGACGCATGTGTGAAGTTTCATCCTCAATATGGTTGTGTCTTCTGGCAGCAGCTCTGATACATACATGTTTGTGAGTTTGTCTATTCTGTTTGTGAGCTGTTTATCTTGTTTGTGTGTTCATCTACCCTGGGAGTATTATTGTCAAAATCCCTAATTAACAGTTCAATCCACACTCTTTGACCTTCCAATGTGTACTGGGGAACAACTGGTCTTTACCATCTTTTAGGCCTTTAGCATCATGTTGGGACTGTAGAGATATCCAGCCTTGTATACTGATCAGCTTCCACTTCTCAGCATCTTCAGTGTGCATACAACCTTTGGTAGTATGTGGAGTTTACTGTGCAAGCTAATCCAAAAAAATCCCCCTTTGATCCATCTTCATTTTAGAGAGCACTCATTAAGCAGCAGTGAAGTAGAAAGACTAGGGCGAGTTTAGAACTTTCGAGTCTGGAAGATGGGCAGTTTTAGGATGCTGGGAAGGTCTTTGAAGGTCAGTCCCCCACTGCTGGGATTGTCCTGAAGGAACACACCCTGCCAGTCTCGAGGAACTGGTTTCTAATCATTCTCCATTTGGTTTATGGCTCTTTATTGCCTTCATTGCCCATATTTGTGAGAGAAATAATAAAGAAACTTGGATAAAATTTCAAACAAATTCTTGATGAAAAAAAACTTTGATCTTTTTTTGCAAGATATGTATTCTGCAAAGAGAGGAGAAAATCATCTTAAAGAGAATTAGGAAGTTATAAAGGAACTCTTGTTACCTATCACTCCTATCACATCTTTGAAGAAGTGTAGTTTTGCTTACAAGATTGAAAATATTTTGAGGATGACATACAAAATTACCAGAGTACCCCACTTTGGTCTCCTGCAAGCTATCATAAAAATGCCATCCTTTGTAAGTTTCTGACTTGACCTGTTTTTCTCTCACTGCAGAAGTGACTTTCATTATTAAAAAGAAAGCCTGTTGGAAACTTTTAACAACTGATAAAATTTTAGATTTTTTTAAACTTGTTTATCTATTTATTTGAGAAAGAGAGAAGGAAGGCGCTATGGTACACACGTGGAGGACAGAGGACAACTGTTGGAAGTCAGTATTCTCCATGCACTTTGTGATTTTCCAAGGGTTGAACTGAGATTGCCAGAGTTAGGAACAGGTGACTTAATTACTGAGCTATCTCACTGCTCCAAGAAGTTAGAGAATTTTCTACAATACAAAAGGTCATTGTTACATTTTGAATATTTGTCTCTTCCAAACCCAAGTTGGAGTTTTGTTTTCAATGCAACAGTGCTGGGAGGTAAGATTTTTTTATAGGGCTTTGGCTACAAGGGCTTCTCCTTCATGGGTAGGTTTAACGCCTTAATGTAATAAAAGGAATTAAGAAGTAGTGTCTCCTTTGCTTCTCTTACTGTTTTTCCTCCACTTGAGATGATACAAAAGAAGGTTAGTATCAGATGCTGGCGCTGAATTAATATCTTCAATAGATGCAATTGTGTATGGAACAACTAACCTGGGCTCATCGTATTACAGTAAGCAAAAAATATTTCTACCATGTGCACTTCTGTAATAGCAGAAAAAAATGGAAAAAAGTCAAAAAACATTAACTCGCCTTCTACTACAATTTCTTAGTAGAGATGTTTGCCCTAACTTTTTCTGGATTTTGGTTTTTCATGTTCACATATAGCATTAATTTCCTCAAACTATCATTAATCAGTTATACGAGGACACAGTGACAACTACACTCCTATGCACAAAGCTCAGGATGTGCTATAAGAAAAAATAAATAAATGAAATGAATGTTATTTCCTAAAAATTCAATAAAATAACCAATTCAAATGTTAATACCATTTGCTAAAGTGACTGCAATTTATTGTTCAAGTTTCAATCCCTTGACAGTTGATTGGAGTGATAAAAGTAATTTTAAAAGCACTTTAGGGCCAGAAAGATGGTCAGCTGGTAAAGACACCTGAACCCAAGCCTGAAGGCCTAAGTTCCACCTCAGGAGGACAAGATGGAGAGAACTGAGTCTGGGGAGTTGCCCTTCGATTTGCACACATATGCTGTAGAATGTGCATGACCCAGTTCACACCACACACACACAAACACACACACACACACACACCACACACATGCACACACACATACCACACACAGAACATACATTCGCCACACTTACACACTCACACATATACACACATACACAGACTATACACACACACACCTATACATACACACGCACTATACACAAACACTTGCATGCACACACATATACATAAACACATATACTCACCCACTACACACACACACTCATACTCACACACTACACATGCACACATACATGCTCACACTGCATACATACACCTGCACACACACACACTCATACATACACACATATGCACACACCACACACATACATATACACACACATACACAAACAAAACACTCACACATTCATGCATGTACTGATACTAATAATAAATTAAATTTAAAAATTATTCAATCAATAGAAAATTGCTTTATTTGTAGACTAATTCTAAAACATATAAAACAGTCTAATTACATGAGTATCACTGTAAAACAAAATTGAATCTCTATAATCATTTTAATATCAAAAATAATTCTAAGGAAATAATTGTTCTTGGTACATAATCATATCCACATCTGTTTAAAATATTTTATCATTTTTATGACAACCATATAGCTTTAAATCTTATTTTCAGTTTATATAAAATTGATGAATTTTTTGGTTGAATTGTATTTAACTTATTAGCAAATAGTATACCTTGGCTTCAGTTTTCTCTCTAGGCCATGATATTTTTTTTTCTTTCTTTTTTTTATTTTTTATTTCTGATCATACAAACTTAATAGGTCCCCTCCCTCCCTCCCTCCACCCCTTTTCCCTGTCCTTCCCCCCCCCATCTCCCAGTGCCTCCTCCCCACCATACCTGGAACATCCTTTAATGTGTATGTCAAACTTTCCTCTGGGTCCCCCTCTCTGATGAGTTGTAAGGACTCAGTGGCATTTCCTAGAACTCTTCCTTGTGTTCCCCTTAAGTATAGGAACACTATTGTGGCTGTTAATCCTTAGTTTCTAAGGACCCTAGTGCCTTTAGTCCATGCTAGACTTCGAGGGGTCAATAATGTGTTGGTCATTGCGCAGGGCATGTAAAGTCCTATATGATTGCTTCGGCCCTAACTTGTGTGGAGTATCTTGCATATCGTTACTCCTCCCCATCTTTAGGCTCTTACAATCTTACCACCCCCTCTTCCGCAAATTTCCCTGAGCTTCAGGATGGGGAGAGATTAGGCTGGCCCAGTTCCAGGTGGTTGATATAAAGTCTTTGATGTTTTGAATTATGGTTTGTTGATTTTTTTTTTCAGTTTTGCTGCTCCTGCAATGACCTTGGCTCCATCCTGATGGGTATTGGATGTCACCCCCTGGCCAGAGATAAAAACCTGTTAAATTAGAGTCTTGTTATAAGAGTATATTCAAAGGTAGATGGAATAGAAGTAGGAGACCGCGGTGAGAGAGGGGTCAATCACCCATTTGCAAAATGGTTACTTTCTATCAGGCAGCCTATATACCCTCCCTTTCTGGTGAGATCGTACCCCATCAGTTGCAAATGATCAGAAAGGAAAGTCTGTGAACTTAACCAGATGTCTCATTACTTACTTGCAGTCCTTGATGGTGACCTAATTTCTATTTTAAATTAAAAGAATAATTTCTGGGGCTCAGGGGTTAAGCCTCTGCCTTGCAGGCAGAAGGTTCTGAGTTGGGATCTTAGATCACATGTATAGACTCTGGGTGGAAGCGGGGGTGGCCTGCGTTTCTGGTCCTGGTAGGGCGGAGCCTGTGAGTCCTGAGGCAGAGTAAACAAGGAGGAGGTGGAGGTGGTCCATGATGGTTCCCGAATTCGCCCGTGATTCTACACACACACACACACACACACACACACACACACACACACACACGCGCGCGCATACACACACATGTGCGTGCATGCAATTGAATAAATAAATAAATAAATTTGAAATACTTTAAAAAATAATAATTTCCCTAAACTTATGTAGCAAAGCTGGAGAAAAATCTAACCGTCCCTTAGTTAAAGTGTACAAATCTTCAAATTAAAATTATACCCATATGCATTATTTGGTTTCCATAAATCTTTCACAACAAAATGTTGTTGAAAAAGTTGATTCTACTTATAAAGTCTTAAATTAGCTTTAAATTAAGATGGCACAAAAATCACATCTCAATTTTGTGTGTCACAACATATAATCAATTAAACACATTTTCAAAGTACCTTGTCAACATGAAAAGATATTGTAAGCTTAAGTATTTAGTATTATCTCTTTTACACTATTCAACTTTTGATATTTAATATTCTCTTTTCTTTCTTCTCTTTCAGGAATGCATTTTAATGAGTTTATATTTAGTGCTTTTCAAGTGCCATCATGAGCACCTGTGGTCCAGCAACTGACTAGCGGAGGAAACAGCAGTGAATATTTATTTCTACCATCACTAACCAGGACATGGACAAGTCAGGTACTTCAGGGGCTTGTATTTAGGAAATCTTTCTTCCTCCCCCCCCCCCCCCCCCCCCCCCCCGCAGTGCTACATTTAAACAAGGGTGTGTCTTATCTGTGGAAAAGTTGATACAAGAAAGCTATTTGAAGTTACCTTTCACGTTTAACCACAAATTTAAAAGGAAACTATCCCATTAATCATTAAGTTCTTGAACCACTAAGTAATGCCATGAAGGAAACTGTAAAGCCAGATTGTCGTATTTTCATGTATTGCTATGACTATTGGTAATAATATATTGCTAAAATTTTTGAATGTGTGCATCAGTCTTAAACTGTATAGCACATTAGAATGCAGGCATTAATGAAGACATCCATCTAAACCAAGTTTGTATTTACTCAGTGTGTAACAGATAATCCAACACAAACATACCTTCAGTTGAACTCTTCATGTTGCTGCAGCCTAAATGCTCATGTCTCTGTAATTCTGTACCTTGAAAGTTAATTCTAAATATGATATTTGGAGGTAGGTCTTTTGGGAAGTAAATAGGTCAGGACTGTAGTATCTTCCTGAGTGGGATCGATGTCATTACAAGATGATACATTTCAATGAGATGGCTTATGACTTAGGACTGTCATCTCAACATTTGGATATTGAGGCAAGAGAATCCCATATTGGGAACTATAATGAGATCTTATCCCTGAGAGAGAGGTGGAACAGAAGACAACTATATATCAGGAAACTGACCCTCTACCTACATATCTGTCTACATATTGATTTTGGACATTTTATAAAACTGAACTTCAGAAAAACAAATAAAAAGATTTTGATCTCTTACATATACACTGACCAGACTGTCAGATGATGTAATGTCTTTGGTGCAATGTCTTTTCACATTGCTGATAAACATACGGGCAATTGTGTTTCTCAGTTACACTCTATGAGTATGGAAGGAAGGTTCACCCCACTATTAAGAGCTTAGAGAACTGGCCACCAAATATCCACAGGAATTACTGAGAGAAGGGCAAACTTTCTTACTTGCCAGTCTACCAAAGTGTGCCCAAGTATGCCAAAAGACCGAATCAGCTTTCTCTATCTTATTCATGTATCCAGGGAATTGTCCCATATTCCATGGGCTGTATTTTTCTACACCAAATAGATAATCTCCCCCAAACTTTTTCAGGGTTTGCCATAATTATTAATTCTCCATGGGTATGCTCAAACAGTTTGCCCTCAATTACCAAGTTGTCACCTGTAACTAACTATTACAGTTTTTAACTCAAATTTGACAGACACATTGGCATTTTGTAATGCATGACTCACTTTTAAGTCATCTCTGTGCCATTTATAAAGACCGTCTCCATTATAGTATTTCTGACTTTGCATTTCCCCCACCTGAGTGACTGTTCATATTTCTCTGTCCATTCATTCCCCCCAGGCAGCTTACTTCAGTAAATTCAATAGCTGTAATAAAAACTTTTCTGTAGGGAAAAAAAAAAAAAAAAACTTCCCTTTCTATTCCCTGAAATGGTCTGCAAAGCTAGGAAAATAAGAAATAAGTACAGAATTTTTCTTTAAAAATGACATTGAGGATACAGAGAGGTTTTTTGATGTTAACTAGTCAATATTTTCATGTTTGAGTGTTAAGATGTCAAGAACATTTGCAAGAGTTACCTCTACTCCTCCTATATCCTGCTCATGTTGAACTTTAAGTGTTTTTTTTTTTTTTAATTTCAGGTATGATGGATTTTTCTATAATCCAAGTCCTTGGGAGGAAGAGGCAGGAAGATCAGGAGTTCAAGGCCAATGTTTCAATAAACAAAAACAGAATTAATAAAATAAAAAACTCTTTCCTTTGACAATTAATTCTCAATCATAGGCAGAACACTAGTCAAACAATCGAATGTTCTTTGGAAGATGCTCAAGTGCTTCAGAATTCTGAAAACAAGCTGGAGAATTGCTCCATGTTCAATGTTATGCCTGTTTTTCTTCTCTGCATCTTTTCTTTCAAGTGTCCCTCTTCTATCTTAGATACCATGTTCTTTGCTAACATAATTAGATCTTTGATACCTTCAGGTATCATTCATTTTCTCCAGCTCTTCTGCAATGAGGACCATCTTTGAGTGGACCTGGCAATATGTTTTCTCCACATTTATCCCTGAAAGGTCATCCCTCTTGGACCAGGTCAGTGGAATTTGTCAATGACTAAGACTAGCACATGGGTCATTCTTAGCTCCCCAACCACTCTAGTTCATTAACTTCTAATCAGATAATCTCTTCAACAATTAGAGGGCACCTACTTATCTCTCTTGCTTAGACTTACCCTTGGGTCTTGAACTGATTTATTGTACCATGTACAAAATTGAAGTCAAGATTATCTTTCCCAATGAATAAAAGTTTTCATTTTGTTCTCTCTCTCTCTCTCTCTCTCTCTCTCTCTCTCTCTCTCTCTCGTAGTTCATTGAGTAGTTGCTGATAAATGACCATCAAATGGCTTAAGGAAACAAGAGGTTTATTTTCTCTTACGATTACTGGTTACAGTTCTCAGTCCAGATTGACAGGAAAGCACACACCAACACCAGGGCAAAAGGAACTGGCCACACCATCTCTATCCAACAGCTGAGAGAGGGATGATCCTTACTTGCCAGAGCAGCATCTCTGGCCAAGTGTACACAAGGATGCAAACTTCTTCAACCAGCTCTCTGTATTTTATTCACCTGCTCTGGGCCTAGTCCCATCCACCATGGGCTGGGTCTGCCGCACCAACTAGATAATCTCAGATAGAATCTGGGCTTAATTTAACTACTAATCCTCTACAAATGTGCCCAGAGCTCAAACCTCAACTGTCAAGTTGACACCTGTTGACACCTAACTATGACACTCTCTTTCTGCCTATATGTGTTCAGGTATGTGTGTGCCATGGTACAAGTGTGAAGGCCAGAAGACAACCTTTAGGAGTTGTTTCTCTCCTTCCATCTTGTGGGTTACATGGGTCAAATTTAATAGACAGGCTTGCCTAGAAAATGCATCTACCTTCCATTATGTAACTGGCCCCATTTTTCCTTATTTCAACTAAGAGAACACCATTGATCAGTCCTAATGATCATAAATTCAGAAGTCTTCCTTAATACCTCACCAAGGCTAATTGTAAACATACATACAGGTTCTTACACATAGTAAACCTCTGTTCTGGCATCCTCTAAACCATCCTCCTGCATGCAGAATAATAGTTTCTAAATAAAATCATCTGCTTTTCTGCTTGAATTCCGTCAATAACATTCCTTTGTTTCAGAGAATCATCAGAATAGCTGTCATGTTCTCTAATATTCTGTGTGGCTTGAGCTTTATTTCCCAGCATTAATAGCAATTTTTTCCTACTTCTCAATAGCCAAAACCTGAATGCTTCTCAGCAACTCATTTGACTTGTCTCTATGCCCTATGTGCACTTTGCTACAGTGCCTATTCCTCCCTCCTTTACCTCTTCACCACGTAATGGCAACACATCCTTTCTCTACTTCAGACAGAAGAAATTTCCACAACAGCTCCCTCATTCCTATCACATAGCAGAAGATATATACCTGTCTTCATTACACTTAAATATAAGTTCCCAGGCAGGAGGAGATAAGTGTGCTTTTATATAGCTATTGGTTTTATTTGTAGTTTCTAACACAGTAGTATTTGATTTAACTGCTACGCACAGGTTGTATGTGAACATATATATGTGTGTGTGTGTGTGTGTGTATGTGTGTGTGTGTATGTGAGTTAAGCAAGGAAAAAAATTGTTGAAAGTAGATAGAAAAATCCATCTAGTCCATAAAGTGCAATGTGTAGAATGCTTGACTTGTTCCAAGCATGAGTATGAAGTTTGCATCTGTATTAGTTGCTGCATTATCTCTTTTGTTCCATTTTGCTTAGGAGAAACTGAATCTTTAACCAAATCTTGTTTATCAGTACAAATTCAGTTGTTATGCTTTGAAATGATGTTCATCCCAAGCACATATATTAGGTCTGGTGGTCAGCCAATCATCTTTTAAGAAGTAACTGTATCTTGTTGACGAGTGGATAAGAAAAATGTGGTACATCTATACAATGGAGTACAACTCAGCCATCAAAAATGATGAATTACTGGAATTTGCTGGGAAATGGATGTCATTAGAAACAATTGTATTAAGTGAAGTATCCCAAACCCAGAAAATTAAGCGCTGTATGTATTCCCTAATAGGTGGCTCCTAGTACCAAACCCACCCAGCCCACCTTGAGACACTCAAAGATAAATCTATGTAATACCTACAATAATTCCAAGGATTATGAACAAGAGGGATGGGGTTGGAGGGCCACACCAGACACAAGAAGAGAGGGGACCATGTTACAGCAGAGAAAATAGGCCTCCATCAAGGACTGCAAGTTAAGTAATGAGACACCTGGTTAAGTTCTCAGACATTCGTTCCTGATCATTTACAACTGAGGGGTATGATCTCACCAGAAGGGGAGGGCATATAGTCTGGCAGATAAAAAGTAACCATTTTGCAAATGGGTGATTGACCCCTCCCTCACTGTGGTTTCCTACTTTTATTACATCTACCCTTGAATGTGCTCTTATAACAAAACTCCAGTTTAACAGCTTTTTGTGTCTGGCCAGGGGGTGACATACAATGCCCATCAGGATGGAATGAAGGGCATTGCAGGAGCAGCAAAACTGCAAAAGAAAATCAACAAACCACAATCCAGAACTTCAGAGACTCTATATCAACCACTTAGAACTAGGCCAGACTAATCTCTCCCCATCCTGAAGCTCAGGGACATTTGCGGAAGAGGGGGCAGTAAGAGTGTAAGAGCAAAAGAATGGGAGGAGCAATGGCTTGCAAGATACTCCACACAAGTTAGGGCCAAAGCAATCATAATTGGACTTTGCATGCCCTGCGCAATGTCCAACACACTGTTGACCTCACAAAGTCTAGCATCTGCTAAAGGCACCAAGATCCTTGGAGACAAGGGATTGACAGCCACAGTAGTGTTCCTATGCTTAAGGGGAGCACAGGAAAGGGTTCAGGGAAATACAACTGGGTCCTTGTACGTCATGGGAAAGGAGGGCCCAGAGGAGAGTCTGGCATACACATTAAAGGACTCTCTGGGGATTGGGGGAGAGGCACTGGAGGATGGGGAGGGAGGGGTGAGGGGAGGGGGAGCAGGGGGTTCGGGGGGAGGAGAAGGGAGGGAGGGAAGTGGTGTATCTATTAAGTTTGTATGAGCAGAAATAATAATAAAAAATGTTAAAAAAAAAAGAAGTAACTGTATCTTGAGGCTTCTGACCCAATCAATGTATTAGTTCCTATCTGGGCTCATAGTATGGTATTTTTGGAAAGTGGCAAAGTTAGGATGCGGAGTCTAGTTAGAGAAAGTATGTCCGAGGGGCCATGCCCTGGAAAGATGTCTCCTATCCCCTGCTCCATCGCCTTTCTGATACGGGGGTCCCTCTGGGGTCTGTATGTGTCTAGGTTCTTGTGTTCAGGAGTCGAAGATTGAAACCAGAACATGTGTAAAGGAATAAGACAGAGTTTACCAGAGGAGAGAAAGAATGGAACTCATAGATATTAATCCATAATGGGCAAGAGAACCCTGGAGAACCCATGAACTCTAGGTATGGAATCCATAAAGGCAACAAGGTGGAAAAGAATTCACAGGACTCTGGAGTCCCATGAGGGGCAAGGAAGGCAAAGATGGGTGCCAGGTCAGGACCATTTACAAGCCTAGGAGGTGTGGGGGTGTGGGGTGGGGGGGAAGGCTACTTTCCCTCATTAGTTAGCTCAAGTTTCTGCAAACCTGATGGAGTTTTTGATCATCTACGTCTAGTTGATCTGTTCATATTTGGATCCAACCCATTTGATCTTGTGTGGGAACTTGCAGTAGTAGAGTTTAGTTACACTGTAGAACTAATCTCCATATCCGTTGCAGTTGACCTATATGGTTGCTGATAAATGATCATCAAACAGCTTAAGAGAACATGGGGTTTATTTTCTTACTGATAGTCTGGTTATAGGCTGTCCAGCTCTACCAGAGAATATGCACCAACACCAAGGCCATGTGAACTGGCCACACCATGTCTATATAATGACCAAGAGAGGGACGATCCTTACCTGCCAGACCAGCATGTCTGGCCAAGTCTACACAAGGATGCCAACCTCTTCAATCAACTCTTAGTATTTTAATCATCTGCTCAAGGCTTAATCCCATCCACCATAAGCTGGGCCTCCTCATCAGCTAGACAATCTCCTATAGGTGTGTTCTGGGCTTAACCCAACCACTAATTCTCCACAAATGTGCCCAGAGCTCAAACTTGCAACAGTCAAGTTGATACCTGTGCTTAACTATGACATTCCACCCTTTGACAACTTGACACAAACACAATAGCACTTTTAAACTGTAACCTTCAATCCTTGTCCACATAGATGTTAAAATTTATCTTAAAAATATGAATACATTTCATAGACAAATTTAAAATTACTAAAACTTCAGTTCCAACATTTCAAAAGTTTAGTTTCTTAACCTTAAGAGCGTATAAAATCAGGATAATTTAAATACTTTAAAACAGACAAAACATTAAAACAGAAGGATTTTGATACAATAAGAAAACATTAAAAAGATCAAGTCCAACAAATCAAATACTGCATCAGGATGCAGTATTTCAGTGTCCATCTATTACTCATCACATAGTCAAGGTGGCTCAAAGATTCTAGGCATTCCCAGTCCCTGTTGGCAGCTTGAAGTTGTAGAAGCAGAGTTTCTCTGAACCAGGCTGAATCTCCACTGGCAGCTGTCCTCAGCATACATCCCACGGGTCTGGGATCTCAAAGAACACTCTGAGTTTACCTCTGCAGCTATAAGCTTCACCTTTCCTTGCAGGAACTCTAAGCCTGCCACTTGGTGCCAAGTTTTTGCTGCTCTTCATGAACTCCATAATCATGCACCAAAACCAGTACCACCTGGGGGATACTGCCAGATTCAGAAGCGAGTTTGAAACGTAGTTTGGTCCACTCAAGCTACAGCTGTACCAACTTTAGTGTGCTGAACTCAAAAAGCTTTTTCTAGTCAGCCAAAACTTCCAAAGGGCAAGAAACTGCTTTAACTTGGGCTTTTGGCCCCTGAAGGAATCTGGGTTTTCAAATCACAAACTCACCATATGGCGGTATTCATGTTTTCCACTGCCCCAGTGCAAGTCACTAGTTTTTCCTTCATTAATACTCATTTCTCCAACAAAGGTAACTATTTGGCTGTCTGCCCTTTCCTATGCACATCTTCAAGGCTACTAACACTGCTCTCCTCTATCAAGCAATCATCGTTATATTCGTCCATCATCATTATATTCAGCTTTACCAAAGTCCTTGCTCCCTTCCTCCAAACTGGGCTCAAACAATCCACAAACATCTCAGCACCACTGTTTTCCAAATGGCCCATTAAACTCTGCAGAACAGTATTTGTCATCCACAAAGTCTTCAAACATTTCAGACTTAGTCCAGCAAAACCGTTCAAAAGCCACAAAATCCACATAGTCAGATTTATCAGCAACACCCCACTTCCCAAGTATCAAATTCTTTTGCAGTTCACCTGCATGGTTGCTGATAAATGACCATCAAACAGCTTAAGGGAACAAAGGGTTTATTTTCTTATTGATAGTCTGGTTACCAGCTATAGTCCATCTTGATGGGAGAGCATGCACCAACACCAGGATCAAGTGAATTGGCCACACCATCTCTACATAATGGCTGAGAGAGGGACAATCCTTAACTGCCAGATCAGCATGTCTAGCCAAGTATATAGAAGGATGCCAACTTCTTCAACTGACTCTCAGTATTTTAATCATCTGTTCAGGGCCTATTTCCACCCACCATAGGCTGGGCCTTCTCCATCAGCTAGACAATCTCCTACAGGTTTGCTCTGAGCTTAACCCAACCACTAATTCTCCAAAAATGTGCCCAGAGTTCAAACTCTCAAGAGTCAAGTTAACACCTGTGGTTAACTATGACAATATCCTTTCATGAATAGAAGGTTGGGGGAGTTAGTGACTTTAGGATGTGTTCCACTAGGATAATCTCAGCCCTGGAGATGACCTACAGAGACTATCCCAGCATGGCTGCTCTGAAACTGCTTAATTTCTGTCTGCTTCCTGGGCACCATGAGGTAAGCAATTTGTTCTGATTCTCATGATCTCCCTCATCACAGCCCTGAAGCAACTAAGCAAGTCATCCAAGAGCTAAAATTTCCTGAACTGTGAGTCAGAATAAGTTATTCTTTTCTTCCTGTTAGGACAAGGAAAATTCTCACTTACACATCAGTGCTGACTGACTCCAAGACTCAAGACCATATTACCTTTCAAATTTACAAGTATCTACTAACTTGACCTTTACTTATCGTAGTGTGATGACCAGGAATGAAACTCCAGATGCAAATACCAGTCAAAAAGCTGACTTATTAATACTCTGGCCAGAGAGTTCTGGCTCATTGGTCAAAACCATTAATGAACCAGAAGCCCCAAAGATGGGTTACACATGTTATATACACATCTTGTTTAAACAAACAAACAAATAAAAAATAGGTAGCCCTTTCTGATAATAATCTACTAAGGAATGTGACAGTCTTCTGATAGCTATCTATTCCATTTGCTAAGAAAGGAAAGCAGGAACTAGGTACTGAGATAACCAGATGCCCTAAGGGGCAGAAACCATTGTGTTAGGCCATGGTCATTCATCCTTTGTGAGCTTGCTCACAGCAACCTCTTATCTCAGTCTCAGGGGAAAAGAGGGGGGCTAAGATGACCTTCCTGAGTATGGGCTCTTATTAATATTCTATCATATTTTACCTAAGGAGTTAGTCTTGATTTTATCAATGAGAATCAGTCAACATTTGGCCTTTCCTTTGCTAGTACTTTAATGTGGACTCACTTTAAACTATGGTTAAATTGCTGATAACTTCCAACTCTCTGAAACAGTTACCAAGGCATATTCTTCTAGGTATCTCCAAGCAATGTTGCAAATAGGTATTTAGAAAGACAGATGATCAAAAATATTAAAATGTCATTGTACTATATTTATTGAATATGTGAAAAATTATGGTCATTAAAGAAATCCATGGGCTAAAAAGAGGGTTGAATGGGTAAAGTGCTTGCTCATGCTGAAGGACCTGAGTTTGGATTCCCAGAAGTCATGTAAAAAGCCAGGCATGGTCTAGAGTATTTGAAACCCCAGTGCCTATATATAAATCCCTAGAGCTCACTGGCAAGCTCCAGGTTCAGTGAAAAGACCCTGACTCAAAATATAAGGTGGAAAGTGATTGAAGAAGACATTCTAACCCTAACTGTTGACTTCTGGTTCCAACAAATACATGCATAGGCATGTGCTTCTGCACACAGCACACATATATATACATTTACCACACACACACACACACACACACACAAAGAAATTCTTATTCCTGGAATCAATCGCCAGAAAATTGCTATTCAGTCACATGAGATATGGCTTAAGTGCCACACTTTTATACAGTTTTTTTATTCTATTCATAATGCATTTCAGAGACTCATTGTAACCTGAAAGACCAATCAGTCCCCAAGAGTCATAGTCCATAGCATGGGATTACTAGGTCATTATGTTCCTGGGTCAGTCTGCTCCCATGGAATTCTCTAGAAGCTAGAGCTGAGCAAAGAGACAGCAAGACCATTGTCTTAGCAGGTTTAAGAACTCTGCTTCCCACTCTTTAATGAGCTCCATATTAATGTAAATTGAGGAGTCTTACCTCAAACTGGAGATAGAACTAAAAATAATTTAAAGATTTCATTAGTAGAATCTATTTCCTAAATATGAAATTGCCCTAATAATAATAACTATGTGTGCATTCTTTCTTTAAACAATGTCCTTTGAAAATTCAAAGGCTAATTTTCAGTGATTAACACTGATATTTCTAACTCTAAGTGGTTTTCGGCCTCCATTCGACTTGGCTGTCAGTGCCTCCTTTATCAGAGTGTATCTTTTTTAGAAAGGTCCATTCTTCTCTAAGGCTGTTTTTTAATAGGAAAAAAATATGAAATTATTCTCCAAAAGTTCACAAACACAGTATGAATAATGTATTAGTTCTCTATTGCTGTTGTAAAGATTACCACAAAGTAGCTTTTAAAAAGCACATATTTGTTGTCTTAAAAGTACTACAAAAACAAGTCTACCCTTGTGGGAATTGGTATGACCGTTAGAATCCTTACCTTGGCCTTTCCAGTTTCTGAAGGAAACCTGGCCATAGGAAACTGCCAAAGTGACATAATTGTGACTTCTGCTCTGTGACAGTTAGCCTTATCTTAATCTCTTTTCCTTTCATGTGCTAGTAGTGAGAGTTAGCACCTTTAATCACAGCCTGTGTGAGTGAAGGAAGGAGGCTCAGGAATTCAATCATCTACAACTCTATAGTGAATTAAAGATCAGTCCTGGATGGAAAGAAAGAAAAAAGAGAAAATGAAAGGAAAGAGAAGAAAAGAAGAGGGAGGGAGGGAGGGAGGTAGAGAGAGAGAGAGAGATTGAGGGAAGGAAGGAAGGAAGGAAGGAAAGAAGGAAGGAAGGAAGGAAGGAAGGAAGGAAGGAAGGAAGGAAGGAAGGAAGGAAGGAAGGAAGGAAGGAAGGCATAAAGGTTTATGATTACAATTAGCCCTATTTAAATAACCCAGGATAATCACTCCATCTCAAAGTTCTTTTAGCTTTCAAGGTAACATATTCATAGATTTCTGTACATTGAGAAAGGGGTGTCTCTGGCAGATATATTTTGCCTACCACAAATAATATCTCAACTCTAATTTCCTTGATGTCTCCTATATCAAATAAAATATAAAGATAGTTGGTTTGAATCATTGCATTCTTGATCTCTTTAAATATATGCATATTGTACAGGTGAATAACTGTTAGAGGGAAATCCATATATATAAATATAACATATGCAAGGAAGTCAGAAATTTTTCAAGTCATTTCTAATTGTTACATCACATAGAACTCTGAGGAGCTAGGAAAGTCTCAAGTGAAATGAGTAAAATAAGCAAGCTTAGAGATCCAAAGAAACAGCTTCTCTTTGTAAAAACACACTTCTCTTCACAGATCAAAGTACTCACAGTCTAATTTCAGAAAATTAGCAAAAATCACCTATTTTTGGAGACATCTGTTTTTGATAACCTGGTTTTGTTGTGAACAGGTGTGGAGAAAAGGAATGTATCTACTAATGTAACTGCAGAACATTCAAAAGAAATCAGGAGTCATTGAGGAAAAGATCTTTTTCCTTTCTGTCCTCAATGTGTTGTGTGTTTAGAATAAACTGGTATGTTTTGTGAATTTCTACATGCTTAAATTCCATCTCTTCAGACATTTAATCCTCCCCCAAATTTTCATGTTTAAGATTCAGATCCTGAGGGCTGATCTGAAGACCAGTGAATGACCATGTCGGAGATTTCCATGGCTGTTCCCTGTCTCCCCCTCATCTTTCACTTTTTCTGTTTCCTTTCTAAAAGAATACACTCTGAGAAATGGTGGAGCAGAGCAATGCACTCGTGGAATGCATCTTAGTGGGCCTGGATTTTTAAAGAAAGTCATGCTGTTTTGAAAAAAATACTCACCTTGTGCAGCAGCATTCACTGAGGTTGATTTGATTAAGCTAAAGTAAGAAACTGTGTATTTCCTTGAGTCCTTGCCTATTTTATAATAAGAGACTGGGATTGATTTTTTTTTTTCTACTAAAGCATGCAGGGAAAATTTACAAAACTGCCTCGGAGAACCAGAGTATCCATCATCCTGACACATTCTAAACCCATGTCTTGTTTTCTGGTGAACACGTAAAGATCACCCTCTCTGAGTTAATTCTCCAATGTTTCCCTTTAAAAAGCTGTGTTGGCTACGTGTGCACAGAGTGTATTCACATTTCAAATCTGTTAGTCAGTTTTCTTCTCTGGTTTTCTTAGGTACATCACTCCCCACATCTATCCCAGGGAAATGCCATGTTTACTTTTACTAATTTTCTCTTTAGGCTTTCTAATAATTTGGTTTACCAAGACTGTTATTCAACAAGTTATTCAGACTTATATTAACAATGTTCTCTTGATATATAGATATGGATACTAGCCTCTATCCAAGAGACCAATACCTGTTTGCTTACACACTACAAGACAAGGAAGGCCCACCCCAATCCTACCATGCCCTGATCCAGTTCAAGAGGCTTGGAATTCAAATTCAGTTTCCAGCATCTCTTGTACCTCTCTTTTCTATAAAACCATTCCTCTATTTCATTTTATATACAAATAAAAAGGCTGAAATGTTAGATCAAAGAATCTCTCTCTCTTTCTCTCTCTCCTCTCTCTTCCTTCCTGTGAAATCGCTGAGTGTTAAGAAGAATGCAGGCCAACTTGAGATCTTATAGCCCCTCCTTCTTTCAACTTCAAAGTAAGATTATGGTCCCACCCAGTGCCTTATTCCTAGGGACACTTAGCCACAAAAAGTCCCTTAGAATGGAACTTTCGACCCGTAAAACCCATAAAAGTAAGGAATTTCCTTTCTCTTTGCAGCTGAAGAGCCTTCTTCTCCCTTCTGAAACCCAGTGCTGTACATGGTGGCTTTCTCTCTTAATAACCCCTCATGCCAAGGCCTAAACATGACCCACATGGTCACAGCACTCTCTCTTCTACTAAAACACATGAAGGTTCATTGGTCTCAGCCTCCTTCTCTGCGAACCTTCCTGCAATTTACTATAACCTCTTCCAAGTTTTATCCTTACAACAATGAAAAATTCAGATTGAACTCCAATTTTGGCTCTTTCAAATTTTCACTTTCCTTTTAGTGTGCTTACTGTCAAGTTTTAAAAGAACCAAACATCTTTTTTTCACCCAATCAGAACAACTAATATCTATTTTATTCACCCATATATTCAGAAATTCTAAATGGATGCTAAAACAAAATTGCATTTTATTTGCACTTTGAACTTGTATTAAAAATATGTCTTTGAGAAATATCTTTTTTAAAGAATCATATTAATAATGCATTACTTTACATTCTTCTATGTATAAGAAAGCATCTTCATAATTTCCATCCTGTAAATTTCCTGTAACATCACAAAGGCAAAGTAGAAAAAGGTCTGAAGCATTGATCAATCTCTTCACCTCCACCCACACCAGAGGGGCAAAACTGCAGGGAAAACCAACTATGGGGCTGTGAGGCTGAGAGGCTGTGTACCAGAATATAAGAGTAAATTAGTTTTTACAAAGAGAACCAAGATTTAAGAATTAAGGGGCCACAGATGACTCAGGCATTTTAGGACCTGTGCATAAACCCAGTGACCTGCGTTCAATCCCCTGAGCACATATGGAGATAGGAGAGAGCCAACTTCTGAAAGCTGTCCTCTGATCTCCACATGCCTTCTCTGTCCCTCCCTTTCTTTTCTCTCTCTCTTCTCTCCCCACCATCTTTCAAGCAAACAAAAGAACAATAAATATTTGTGATCATGCACAATAGAATGTTGGAGTGAAGTGGGATTTCTTTGGAGGTTCTTGTGTTCTGGAGCTGGAGATTGAAACCAGAGCACATTGAGAGATTAAAGCAGGGATTTTAGTGAAAATGAGAGAAAGGGAAAGAAACTCTTGGGCGTTCAGTTCAAGGAAGGCAAGTAGGAACCCATAACCTTAAGGTGGGAGAACATTAGGGAAGAGGAGATAGGTTAAGATCAGCAGGAACAGGGAGTGAGCCACCACGTGCACATGACTAGGAGTGGACAGAGCTAGTATATCATGATCCCATGCCAGGAGACCAGGAAGAAGAGAGATATAGGTGGTACTGCAATCTTTTATAATCTGTGTTCTGCTAAGGCACATCCTATGAGTGACTAGTGAAGAGGATGGGTGAAGACACAATCCCTTATAGTCTTGAGCATTGCTAAAGGAGGAACTACTAGGGAAAAACTGGAGGGGTGATGAGCGTAGTTCCCACAGGACAGGGCATTCCTAACTGGGTTAGCTGTCCAATAGAAATAAATTTATCCCATTAAGAGGACTGAGCCCAAGTCCCACTGAAAAGCATATAATTGCACAGGCATCTCTGGAGGAAAATGAGAACACAGAGCATTCAGTGTCACCAGGATGAATTTTTTTGTCATTTGTGTTTTGCAGCTTAACATTACACACAGATGATATAAGTAAGAGTCATTTCACTTTTTCTCTAGAGGAATTCTGCCTGTCCAATTTGTTACATCTGCTAAGGTCCAGAGCTTATTTCTGATTTTTGGTGCAATATGTGGCTGAATGTGTTTAGTAACAGTCACAAAGTGTTCTTAATAGTTAAATCATAATATGGCAGTTTGCAAAATGACTCTCAGCTTATCACTTTTTCTGTGACTTATTTGTGATATTTTGTGATAATTTGTCTTGTTTGTGATATTTCCAAAGCTTAGGTAGGTAACACCTATGAAAACAGTGGCAATAAAACTTAAATTTAAGATTGTTGGTCATATTAGTTCTGAGTAAATGAGACCCATGGAGTCTTTTACCCTCAGTTTGGGTTGTTGTCTCACCTTCTCCAAAAATGAAGTGGTTACACCAATAACACTGAAGAGATTTTGTTAGCCTAGGATTTCTGTGGGGGAGGATTTTATATACAGGTTCTTGTGTTCGGGAGTTGCAGATTGAAAACAGAACATGTGTGGAGGATTAAGACAGATTTTATAAGAGGAGAGAAAGGACAGAACTCATGGATGTGGAGTCTGTGAGAGGCAAGAGAACTGAGAAGAATTTACGGCTCCAGACATGGAGTTCATGACAGGAATGGGAGTCAGAAATGAACTCATGGACTCTAGTCACCAGGGCCATGAAGGATAAGGTAACTGAAAAGAATTTATGGATTCCAGACATGGGGTTCACGGGGGAGGGGGGGTGAGGGGGTGGGGGTGGGGGTGTGTGTAAGGAAGCCAAAGATGGCTGAGAGGATCAGGAGTATTTATAGGGTTAGTCTAGTTTCTGCAAACCTGATTAGCGCTTTTGGTCCCCTACATCTCGTTGGTCTGTTCATATTGGATCCAAACCAGTCAACTTTGTGGCCAACCTCATGGTTTAGCTGTTTCTTTTGAGGAACTTAATTTATCTGCAATTTCCATATCATTTCATAATCAAAGGATTGCAGGAAATTGGTGACCTTATCTTTGTGAAAGATTAGAACCAGTTCCTCTATATTGGTAGGGTGTATTCTTTCAGGATAATGGTGGGGGGGAGTGACCTTCACAGACCTTCCCAGCATGGCCCTATTTGAAACTGTCTATGGATAGCACAGGAGGAACAGTTCCAACAGAAAAGCAGGTCACCCCAGGGGCAGCAAGTTGTCACAAGGAAGTGAAAATTTAGATGGGGCAGTCAGATTCCATCTCTTGACAGCCATGGAATACCACTTAGGAGCTTACCACAAGTACTATGTTTCTGGAAAGTTTCCCACACAAAAGTCATAGCTCTGTGCTTTTCAGCCGAGGGATGTTGGTTGAAAGTAGTCCAAAAGCAGTTGGTCTCAGAAAGCAAGCACAGCAGACTTCAGCACTCAGGAAAGGCATGAATAGGAATTCATGCAATCGGATGGGTGCTCTTGCCTGAGGTGGGAGCTTGAGCTTGGAGGGTCTTCATGGGATCTAAGAAGTCATTTTTCTCTCTCCTCTTCTGAGAGAGTGAGATAGTAGATCTCTCTTTCTCTCTCTCTTTCTCTCCTGTCTCCTTTTCTATAGAGAAGATCCACCTTCAAATAGGATTTAAAAATGAGACCTAATCAGGACAGAGAGAAAGCTGTCCCACTTGGAGACAAGAAGTGGAGTGTCACTTCCACCAGACATTTTTGTTGTTAATCAGGCCCGAGGGCAGGAAGGGGTGTCCCCTGGTTGTGGGTCACATCTAGGCAGGGCAGTCTGGTATACCTAGAACTGTTAGTTGGCTTCCTTCGCTGGTGGCTGCACTGGGGGCCAGTGATATCCTTGCTTAAAAGTGTAGCAATATTTTCTGCAGTGACTTTTCCAGAAGCTCCCACTGTTGCCATGGTTGGCTGTCACTGAAGATTGCAGTTGGGCATGTTTGACTCTCAGTGAAGAAGGCCATGGATGCTGAAGATGGCTTATTCTCTAGCCAGGAGTGGCAGCCATCAAACGTTGCATGTTCTTGCACCAAGAATACTAGGTGCTGCTGGGAGTTTGGAAGCTGCTGCTTCTATTACAGCTGTAGCCACTACTACCCCTATCATAAGGATGATACCAAAATTTGCAAGTGTTATACGTGTTGCGCAGGATTGTTACAAATCAACTCCTTTGTTATCATTCTTAAGGGTGATAATATAATTTATTAAATGTAACAACTATACGAATGTATAGCTATCTCCTGTATATATAAGCATATACAAAAATGCTTATACATTTTCTTGTTCACATGATTTCTTTACTTCTTTGAGTAATACCAGCCTCAACAGTTGCACAAATGCAACTTATAGAAGAAGTCTGATGTAAACATTTGCCCCCCCCATTAAGAAAACAATATTCTTGGCTTCATGTCCTGAAGTGACAGATAATCATGAATTTCTCTTTCTCTATTAAATATAGATTAGCCAAGAATCTCATTTCCATTATTACTCACAGGGAATAATTTCCATGTAAACTATGAATTCCTGAGCATCATGGGAGGAAAGTTAGTGATAATAAAGCTACCAACTAACAAAGTCAAGCTAGGAATCATTGACAAGAACCAAAATTCCAATGCAAAAACATAGCTCTTTCCTCAAAGGGGATAAGAGACAGTTTATTCCAGAGCCACAAAAGCTCCTCCCCTGTGAAATGATGAGAGCTGGAGATGTAGCCCAGTGGTAGAGTGTAGAAGTTTAACACCCAGTATCTCACAAACCAAATAAAACAAAATGCTCTTTGGTGCTATTCTTGGCCTTTGGGTTAGGGAAAGCTAAGAGTCTGTTCCTACTTTCTGAAAGATTTGCTTAATAGTCACAAGGTTATTAGGTCATAGATAGAGTTGGGAAATTAATGGTTACTTAAGGGGCTAAAATAATCCAAGATAATTGCTTCTGGATCTATGTCATTCCAACCTCTCCACAATCATTAACATTCTAATCAATCAACCACATTGTAGAATTTCCAGTGCAAGTGAGGCTTTCTCTTGAGAACTTCAGTAATATTGGCATCTCAAAAACAGAATATCTGTGTGTACATTTTAGAAGATACATATTTTCCTTTCAGGCATCCAAAATAGAATTCAACATTTTTTGCGTGAATATGATGGTAATTACTGCAGAGGTGAAGCAGTATCTTTTTATTTTTCAATGAAATAAATTCATAGTCTTTCAAAATAAAAAAAAATGCTTCAAATGATTCACTTGGCTAATGCAATATCTCTAGGCTGTTCTCCATAATGGAACTGAGAAATTGCTCAAGAAATTTGCTTAGTATATTTCAAATGAAAAATTGCATGGACAGAATTAAAGAGGCAGGGAACACTTCATTGAAAGATATTTCTATCAGACAAAAATGCCTAAACTCAGTCTAAGCTCAATTCCACTGGATAAAGGGCAAATTGTATTATGGAGTTGGTGAGGACAAGAAGGAAAGGGAGGAGATAAAGATGCATCCATCATTTGCAAATTGACTTTACCTACAGGAAAAGCAAACTTTCTCTTTTTGAACATAAATACATGCTGAACAAATGAGTTCACAGAAATAATACCCAGACCTTCCCACTGAGATCCAAAAGAAAGTCTTGGGAGATCAGCTTTACTGTCTCCCTAAGTGACTACATTCAAAAGAACACTTTCCAGATCCTTCAGAAAGATAGGCCTAAGTAGAAAAACTGGTAAGTGGCGCTTTTTTCCCCCTTTAAATTGTATCTCAGAAAAACATAGAAGTCTTGTAAAAAAAATTGTTCTAAGAAAATGGAAGTCAAGAGCCTAGAGGCTAATAGAGGTCTACAAAAGTCTGGACAGCTAGAGAAAAATGTGAAGACACACATGGTCATATCTCAACAACAAAGTGCGATCAGTCTGCCTTGGGACAAGTGCATGGAATATCACAATTGTACTTAGAATAAGCCAAAGGGATCTGATTAAATACTTTCCATTTTATGGGATTTAGCTATTTTTGATAATTTCAATATATATATAATGTATTTTGATCATATTCACCTGCTTTTTCTAACTGAATCCCTTCTTCTTCTCTAATCTCCCTTCTCCTTTTATGACTTTTGTGGAACAGTATGTTTTTAAGGGATACCTCTGAGTTTAATTAGGGTTGTCTACCATGACCATGATAACTTCCAAGTAACTACACCACTAAAGAAAATCACTCCTCTAACCCAGCAACCATTAAATGAGAATCTTGTTAGATGTGCTGGAGAGATCAAGGAATCAAGAGTGACTCTAAAGCAATGTGTAAAGCTGATATGGAGGTCCATTGATAAAGAGAAGCTAATACACAGGAGAGACTTAAAAAACACATTTTTTTTTTTTTTAGAGATAAAGTCCTGGCAGTAAAGGGAACCATAGTTTTGTCTTGAAGTGTGAGAGCAGAACAGAAGAGATAGCTTAAAGTTGGAGATAATATGGAGATGATTGATAAAGCAGCATGGCAAAAAGAAATCTGCGTTGAATTCCAGACAAAAGAAGCTTCTATATTTTTATAGTTTTCAGCCCTTCCAAAGGCTTACCAGTATTGGGCAGAGTGAAAGAAGTAAAGATTGTCAGTAAAGGACAGGCCTTCTTGAGGTCATTAGGATATGTGGCTCAGGGCGCTAGGGAGATAAGTCTGCAGGAGATTAAGGTGTGGAACCTGTGGTAGGTTCCAGGAATCACCACATGGCAGCCAGGGCAGAGTAGTTTTATAAAATGTCCTGGCTACAGCTGACAACAGTCTTTCCCCACTTGTGTTGGAATGTTGATTGGTTCTGTCTTCTGCAGGCTCATTCTGATAACTATCACTATGGGGAGTTCAAGAGTGCAAGTCTCATGCTTTGCTCAGTGTGAGCTGTCCACAGCACTGCTCCCATTACTAGCTTTTACATCCGTCCACAATGTTCCTTGAGCCTTGGAAGGGGTGATGTAGATGTCATGCTTTGGACTGATCACTGAGCAAATACTTATTCTCATTACTCAATGTTCAATTTCTAAAATAAACAATTTTCCTCATTTTTTTGTACTTTCCATATTTTAGCAATGATACAGTAACTAGTTTGTATGGATTCAGGAATGATCATAATAAGAAATTTGAGTGGAAAAGGTCATTTGAAAGCCTTTAGTCCTATCAATCCAAAGGAAGGATAAATTTGTGTTCTGAGAGTAGCTGCTATTCTCTTAAAAAAACAACAGCAACAGTCACTTGGAAATGTGCACATTGTCATTTGTACCTTAAGATAGCTTACCTGCAGTCAGGTTTTCTCTTTCGCCAGTTTGCTGAAATCTTATAAAAAAATAATAGAATTTCTAATAAAGGAAGAATAGTGAAGAGTGAAATGCATGCCACATCTTGAGCCTGGGGCAAATTTAAATGGAATACCACAACCTAAACATTCACTTATCTTGGGGGTAGGAAGCAGGAATCAGAAGGTCAGAGAGAAATAGAGAAATATCAGAAGGTATAGGGTATTTGTGTTTGCTCTTAAAGCATGGCTTCTAATTAGATTTAGTTTATAAAAGATTGAGGTGGAAATCATATATCCATATTTCCCATGACTCTGTATTTGTAAACATTGAAGTCATGCTATTAAAGGTAAAATAAAATGAATTTATTGTTTATTGTGAAAACAAACTTCACAGTAAAATATAATATGGGCATAAAAAACAGTTAAAATAAATTTATAATCAAATGATATTATTCCACTTCAATTTAATCAGAAATCTGTTTACTTATCAATAAATACTAGTAAATTTTTATTTATTTATTCCTACTCTGCCCACGCACAGAAACCAGAGGCAGGTCTCATGCAGTTTAGACTGGCCTTGAAGTCTTAGATTTTCTATCTCTACTTCCCAAGTGCTAGGATGACAAGCTTGTTTCATACTAGTGAATTTGCAAGTTGGGAAGCCTCAATCATCATCTTTTAGAAGCTTCACATGCATTAAGTATTTCCTTCATGTTTTATGCTTTCCTTGCAAGATGTATGTTTACAAGATCACTTTGTATTCAAGCCACAGGAATATAACTTGAGCGAGAGACACTCAAGAAAAAAAGGCATCTACTGAATTTGAGGAGTGGGAAACATACATGGTCTCCCTGACGACATTGAATTTGAGGCGTTTTTAAGATGTGCTTTTCAATTTTCTCAATGACATTGTGGAATAGAGATGGAAATAATCTTAATTTACAGTAGAATGTGCTGCATAGCTAGTTACTTATCATCCCTTACTGATGGAGCTGACATTAAAACTGAGTTTTTGGATGACCATCTGGGGAGTTGGGTGAATGTATAAACACACCCCAAAGTCATAGGCATCCGCAGGGTAACATCACCTAGCACAGGAATGGCCAGATAAAATTCAGCAGTGAAAAGCAAGTAAGTTCTCAGTTCTGTAGTCTTCTCAGCACTTTCCGCCTTGTCCTAACAGAATAGACAAACCCCATGAAGCATGTCTCTGTCCTTCCTTCGGTTGCCACAGCCAGTCATGCAAACAGCCCTGATTTAGTCTAAACCTGGTGTCTTCTCAACTGGAAGTTAAAGAAAGAGAAAAAAAGGCTTAAATGCTTTGCAATAACTGGCAAACCCTAACTCCTTGCTTATTGATTTTTATGTTATTGCTTCTGGTTATGAATTATGGATTCAAAAACTTTTATGATGGGTAATAAAAGGGAAATCCAGGAAGAAGAAGCCCCTACCAACCCACATTGCACCATTAGTTTATATTAATCTATAAGAAGAACAGGGAGATATAAAAGTCCAATTTGAGTTACAGAAAGGCAGGAAGAGACTGAAAGCCATAGGACTCTGCATGATGCATAGAGACATGTCCAGTGGTCAAACAGCAAGGTCCTTTCCATATGCCAATGTTATACCATTTATCTGGAAAGGAACGTGCTATTCGGGATGTTTACAACACACAACTTCTCTAATGTCACACACTGGGATCACATAAATTTCTCAGACTCCAATGACCATGCAGCCTGTTTGTTTGTTTGTTTGTTTTCTTTTCTTTTTCCTGTGTTGTAGCTGCCAATTGGTCAGATTTCAAAAGGTAGATGAAATAATGTTTGGCATTCTTTTTAAAAAGAATGCTTGTGGGCTGGGGAAGTGGCTTAGGAATTAAAGCCTTTGCCAAAGGACCTGAGTTGGATACCCAGATCCCGTGTAAACATGCCAGGCAGATATGGTGGTAGCTGTAATTCAGGCCCTAGAAGGCAGAGTCTGGGAAACCCCAGGACAATGCAATAGGGAAATAAACAATCCAAGATGATTCCCAATGTCGTCCTTGGCCTTTACAGGCACACTTGCTCAGTGTCCTCTTCTACGTACATACACACATGCAAAATTAATTACTTGATTAATTAATTAATCAACATGATGCTGCAACTTCAACTTCTCTATTATCTTTTATAACCCTATGTTGTCTTTCCTTTACACATATATTTCTGAGACACATACTGATCACAATGGCAAACACTCTCACACTCACTCTGACACATATACAAACCTTCAGGCCATACTTTGTGAACACAACTTTTTCTTTCCCATTTCACCTCCTTTTCAAATAAGTAGTGCTTTGACATAGTCCCTCAGGTTCCTCCTGGAGAATACATGTTCTTAGTTTTAATGTAATTGAATTTGTTGCAAATTCTTCCCTTCTCATATTTAATTGCCCATGCACTACATATTGATTTATCCAGAGCACCTTTAATTACTCCTTTATAATCCAGTCAGCTAAATGCTAGTGGGATTCAAAAATTTTTGCTTTAAGAGGTACTGCAATGTGCATGAAGAAAGTAACATACTAGATAAGTTTTGCAAAGTGAATAGAATTTCAGGAAATTCTGAGACCAGAAGTTTTTCCTACTGTGTATGCATTAAGAGGCACAAATTCATAACTGGGCAAAAAGAACAACTAAAAAACATGACTCCAGTTTCTCATGCTTATGCTCTGCATTGTACTGAGTGGCCATGGAGACGATTTAAATTTTCAAACCTGAGATTTGTAATTATCTTCTTTTCCTCTTCTTTCATTAAAATCACCTATGGATTTCATCTCAGAAAAATAAACTTCTGATTACCACTACAGATTCAAAAGATTTCCAAATTTTGGTATATTTCACTCTGGTCTCACTCTGATTTATATAGTCAACCTCCATAATGACCTCCCCCCCTCCATATTTTCAGCTTATTTTTCTATAGTTTTGTGTAGTCCTCCATTTAAGAATAGGATTAGTGGACATTAGAATATATAAACACTGAGATTATTCTATAAGTGACGGCTCAATAGATTGACCCTGGCTTAATAACAAAAATGGAGAACAATCAAAGAAGATATTCAACATTAACACTGGGCCTCATGTGCACACATATATGTAACCACACACATGCACACATACTTAAATGTGAATATGCAAGCAATCCCCCCACATACACATACGTGCCTCCCTCACACATGTATGTGAAAAAAGCAAAAGACACCACGACTTCTGTCTTGATCGTCTTCTTATTCACTCCTCTTAGATCATGACTTCTATGCAGAGCCCATGTGGTGATACCTCCTGTTAACAGCCATCTTTCACGAGAATCAACCATCCAAACCCATGGTGGGTGGGATTAGGTCCTGGATAAATCAGAGAGAGCTGGTTGAGAGAGTTGGCATCCTTCTGTTCACTTGGCCAGACATGCTGGTCTGGCAAGTAAGGATTGTCCATCTCTCAGCCGTTATGGTGGCCAGTTCCCTCGGCCCTGGTGTTGGTGTGTGCTCTTCCGTCAAGCTGGACTATGAACTGTAACCGGACTATCGTAAGAAAGTAAACTCCTTGTTCCCTTAAGTTGTGTTCTGGTCATTTATCAGCAACTATGCAGGCGGACTGCAACAGAATTTGGTACCCAGGAAGTGGGGTGTTGCTGATAAATCTGACTATGTGGATTTTGTGGCTTTTGAACGGTTCTGCTGGACAAAGTTGGAAATTCTTGAAAATTTTCACTTTGTGGATTTACAAATACCGTTCTTCAGCATTTAGTGGGCCAATTGCTGAGAGACATTGTTTGGGCCCAATTTGTGATGAAGGGAACAAAGACTTTGTTAAGCTGAATTTAAAGACGATGGACTGGTTTGCTTGACAGAGGAGAGCTGTGTTGGCAACCTTGGAGGTTTGGATGTGCAAAGGGCAGGCAGCAGAATATCTGCTGCTGTTGGACAAATGAGTACCAGTGAAGGAAAACCTAGTGACTTGCATTGAGACGGTGGAGGACGTGGAAACCACCGTATGGCAAGTTCATGGTTTGGAAGCTCAGATTCCTTCAGGGGGCGAAAGCCCAAGTTCAAGCTGTTTCTTGCCCTTTGCAAGTTTGGTTGCCTAGAAGAGAGGCTTTTTCAGTGTCAGCGCGTTGAAGTTGATGCAGCTGTGGCTCCAGTGGACTAAGCTGCGTTTCAACCTCGCTTCGGAATCTGGCAGCGTCCCTCAGGTGATACTGGTTTTCATGTACTACTGAAGGGTTCATGGAGAGCAGCTAAAGCTTGGCACCAAGTGGCAGGCGTAGAGTCCTGCAAGAGATGGTGAAGCTTAAAGCTGCAGAGGAGAACCCAGAGTTGTGTGTGAGATGCCAGAACTGTGGGATTGCTGCTGAGGACAAATGCGAGTGGAGATTCAGCCTGGTTCAGAGGAACTCTGCTCTTACAACTTCGAGCTGCAAACAGGGACTGAGAATGCCTTGAATCTTTGAGCCGCCTTGATTACATAATGAGCAGCAGAAGATGGACATTGAAGTACAGGATGCGGTGATTTGCTGGACTTTGTTCTTTTTAATGTTTTCTTATTAAGATCCTTCTGTTTTAATGTTTTATCTGTTTTAAAGTATTTAATTTAAGGTTAAGAAACTTTGAACTTTTAAAATATTGGAACTGAAGTTTTAATGAGAGAACATTTTAAATTTGTCCATGGAATGTATTTATATTTTAACATCTGTGGGGACAAGGAAAGGTTACAGTTTAAAAGTGCTATTGTTTTTGTGTCAAGTTGACAAGGGGTGGAGTGTCATAGTTAAGCACAGGTGTCAACTTGACTCTTGAGGGTTTGAGCTCTGGGCACAGTTGTAGAGAGTTGATGGTTGAGTTAAGCCCAGAGCAAACCTGAAGGAGATTGTCTAGCTGCTGGGGAAGACCCAGCCCATGGTGGGTGGGATTAGGTCCGGATAAATCAGAGAGAGCT
This sequence comes from Typhlomys cinereus, assembly GCA_023101885.1. Classification (NCBI taxonomy): domain Eukaryota; kingdom Metazoa; phylum Chordata; class Mammalia; order Rodentia; family Platacanthomyidae; genus Typhlomys; species Typhlomys cinereus. The sequence goes on along the minus strand of JALPQD010000255.1, from coordinate 2,949,216 downwards.
GGTTGAGAGAGTTGGCATCCTTCTGTATACTTGGCCAGACATGCTGGTCTGGCAAGTAAGGATTGTCCATCTCTCAGCCGTTATGGTGGCCAGTTCCCTCGGCCCTGGTGTTGGTGTGTGTTCTCCCGTCAAGCTGGACTATGAACTGTAACCGGACTATCGTAAGAAAGTAAACTCCTTGTTCCCTTAAGTTGTGTTCTGGTCATTTATCAGCAACTATGCAGGCGGACTGCAACACAAGCTTTCTGATAATCACAAACACAGACCACTTCTCAACTAAAATCACATGAGAGACTGTGAACTACTAAAACCCAACTAAATTGTGCCTTCTTCCCTCACTCTTGGAATTATATAAAATAATACGTTTGCCATTTTTTTAAAAATTATTTTTTATTATTTATTCAATTGTGCGTGTATACATATGTATGTGCGCATGTGTGTGTGTGTGTGTAGAACCACAGACGAATCGGGAACCACCATGGACGCCTCCACCTCCTTCTGCTCCGGGATTCACAGGCTCGGTCCTACCAGGACCAGAAGCGCAGGCCGCCCCCGCTTCCGCCTGGCGTGGGATCTGGGATCCGAACTCAGGACCTTCTGCCTGCAAGGCAGAGGCTTAACCCCTGAGCCACCTCTCCAGCCCCATGTTTGCCATTTTAAGTTAATGTTTTATGATCAAATGTTATACAGCAGTAATAATCAACACACCTGAGTGCTAAGACTACTGTGAAGCTAGAGTTACTTTACTAAGAAATAAAAAACTTCTTATTTTCCAGCATCCTAGAACTTAATGCTTCTTGAGGTCTAAGGATATATAGTTTTGTTGGTGAAGTGATTGCCTAGCATGCTTTGAGGTTGATCTTGTGTTATAATATGTTAACCTTGGGATGGTATGCTTGCAATAGATATGTGTCAGTGCTCACCAGAATCTTCTAGTCTGCACCTGATGCACCTGATACTGATGAGACCCATGTAATTTCTCATAAGTGTTCTCCTTCCAAATTTTTGAGCACCGTGTATACCAGAATTTGGCTCATCGACTCAGGAATTCAATCACTGTCAGTCTGAGCTTCTCAAGTGCTGGAAGTATGTCACATTATTCCATGATGGCACTTGTCTACTGGTCATTTCCTCCCACATATCTCACTCTCTGAGCTACACATAGCTTCCTATAATGTTCTAAAGAGCACACCCTTGAATGGGGAGATGTCTCAGTGTTTAAAGTGCTTGCAGTGCAAGCAAAAGGAGTAGAGCTCAGAATGTCAGATCTCACATAAATACTAACTCTGCCTGTAACTCTAGCCTTGGCTGGTGGAGGCTATCAGTCAGTGTTCTGTTTACTTAGAGTATCAGCCTTAAAAGAGTAAGGCGGAAGAGTGATTGAGGATGATTCCCAATATTATGCTTGGACTCTCCATACACAGTCACTCATGTGCATATGTACCTCACCTCCCTCCTCATGTGTCTACCCACATATATACACACAAAAGTATACACACACTTATCTCACATAGGAAATAGTATAGGGAAAAAAACTTAGCTTTTAGATAAGTTTTTCACTTTCTTTTGGAAGGTTATCTTTCCATATTGAATAATATAAGGCAAATGAGATTTTTTTTATGGTTCAAGGTTGCATTCACCAAAGAGAAAAAGAAATTTCAAAATGATATCTCACAACTGGAAAATTATTTGATTTGTTAGAATGAATTTTCTGATCCTAGCAGATTGATATTTGCAAAAGCATTGAGTGCCATTGACATTTTCTGGGTTCAAGTTATGACTTCTCTGCATTCTACTGTGTAGCTGAATCTGTAACATGATTGGACATATTCATATTATTCCATCTTATTATGAGAAAACTTTACTCAAAATTCAGATGACACAGAACAGAATTGAAAGCACTACAGCTAACCACTATTAATATGTTTTGTTTTTAATTCAATTTGGTTAGATAGTATTTCAATACTTTGTACTACAGCAAATGGATATCAATAAAAAATAATAATTTAATAATTATCTCACTTTATAAACCAAATGTTAACCTACAATTGATGATCACATAAAAGCTAAAACTATTAAGCTTCCTGAAGAAATTATAGAAAAATTTTGTGAGACTAAGAACTAAATATGGAAAAATACACATTTTAAAAAGAGCAGTGGTAATGTGAAATAAATGAAAGCAAAGAAACCAAAAGTCAATCCATGAACTTTAGAAAGTTTCGATGGGACATATTTATCAATTTTCTGTCACCGTGACATACATGAGAAAACCAATGTAAGGTGTCTGTTAATTATTTGAGTATGAAAGGCCTCATGTTTTGGAGTCTTTGTCTCCAATGAATTTCCATGGTGGATCTTTTGTGAAGTTATTGGATCATAAGTATTTTGTATTGACTACTTTTTGTGTTGCTGCAAAGAAATACCAGACAGAAAAACTTAAAGGAGGAAGGACTTGTTTTGGGTCATGATTTTAGAGGATCCTTGGTCACTTGGCTCCATGTACTTGGGAAGAACATCATGGTAGTGGAAGGGTGAAGGAGAGAAAAGTTAGAAATTTTACTTTATTCAAGACCCTCAGCCAACAGAATGGTGTGATATTTATATTCAAGATATGTCATTCCTTGTTCAGTTAGTCTTTTCTGGAAATGGCCTCATGAAAGTATAACTTACCAGCTCCTCCTGTGACTCTAATTATCATAGCAGCTAAAGAATTTATAAAATCAGTTACTGAGAAAAATGAAAATAAAACCATGATGAGATTCACTTTTATATAGAGAGTAAAAATAAAAATAAAAATTTTGAAAGTAGATTCATAACTTTGACACCCTACAAAAATCATTCCTAAATTGTTAGAAGGCTTTAGCACAAGCCCTAAAATGTTGAAGTTTTTTGAGGGAAAAGTTAGGAATATACTCTAGCAAATAGTTATAGGTAAGTACATTCCAAATAGGACTTGTTGCTCAGAAAATAAAACTAAAAATTAAATACTATAGTCTATTGAATTGTAAAACATCTGTTTAGCAAGGGAGGCTATTCATTGAGTGAAAAGATAGCCTACAGAATGGGAGAAAATCACTGCCATTTATACATCTGACTGAGGATTAATATAATGAATATACAAAGAACTCTAAAACCTCAATAGTAAGAAAGAAGACAACCAAGTCAGAAAATGGGCCACACAACTGAACAGAGAGTTCTCAAAAGAAGAACTACAAATGTCCAGTAAACATTTTAAAAAGTTGTTTAACATCCCTAACTCTTACAGAAATATGAATTAAATACTTTGAGATTCCATCTCATCCCAGTCTATCATCAAGAAAATAAAGGGCAAAAAAATGCTGGTATGGATATGAGAAAAAGGGAAACCTTGTTTTCTATTGGTATGAGTGTGAACTCGTACACCCATAGTAGAAATCAGTCTTGAGTTTCTCAATACTTCCTATTTCTAAATATTTCTATATCCTATAGCATACATCCATGTTTATTGCTGCTCTACTCCCAAAATTGAGGACATGGAACAGACTTACATGTTTATTGCTGATTAAAAGTACTTTCTTTTAAAATTTTATATGTTAAGAAATATTTTTTATTCCTTAACTAGATACCATATTGAGGCTGGTGGTACCTTGCTAGGTAGAGGCAGTGACTGACTTATGGATGTCATCTTTAGTTTGACTCAGTTGCCTATAGCAGCCAATGAATTTCAACATCCACAGAACCTCTGACTATTCAGGTGCCACCTGCCATGGGTAGCATACATTTCATTCAAATAATTTGGGTTGCACTTCTTTGCTCAAAGGCTTTATTTTCAAGTCAGAAAGACCATCTTCAGCATACTGTTTCTTCAGGGGGCTTTGTCTATACAAAGGAAAATGCTTGCAGATTTCAGCTTACAATTCTCAATTAAATCATATTCCATTAAGAACGAAGAAGCCAACTTCTAAGAACAACTTAGTTTCCAAATATTATCTTCCACCATCTTCTCAAACAACATCTTTCCCATTTCCTGGAAGCCTTCTGCTATGGCCATCATTCACACTGAATTCTTACAAATTTTGAGATATTTACATTATAGAAGTAAAAGCAAATGTGTTACCTTCCCTTTAGTTCATTTCCTTATATAATGTTGAATAGAAGCAAATGGGTGGTGAGGATGGAGTTAAAAGATGTTGTATCTTGCTCTAGGATAATAGATTTATCCTATATATAACTACTGAATGAAGTAGGTAACTTGACAAATCCTTCACAATAAGAAATAAGTAACTAATCCTGCTATAGAGTTTACTTTTATATTTTAATCAAGCACATGAGAATGTGATTACTTATTTGATTATTTAAATATATATTAACTGTAAACAGAAAAAAAGTCTAGAAATAATAAATTAATATACTCTTTAGAAGAAAGGAAGATACTAAACATAGCATGACCACCTATCTCTGTGCATATTATAAAAAACTTCATAAAATTGTTGTGTTAGAGCATAGGATTGAGGACTATGTTCTTAAGTCATGGCTACTCATTTTTGGATTCAAAAAGAAATTGCTGCATTTTCCTTTGAGGTGAGAGTGGAATTTTGCATTGACCAATCCTTATGGGTAGCCAATCTAAGTGTTTAGGTTAAGGATTTCTAATTTTTTCCTCTTTAAATTTTATTTAAATAGTTTATTTGTTTTAATTAATTAATTAATTACTTTTTGAGGGCCTCTCCTTTTTTTTTATTTCAGCTCATACAAACTTATTAAGTACACCAGTTCCCTCCCTCCCTCCTCCTCCCCCCGTACCTCCTGCTCCCCCCTTCCCATCCCTCTCCCTCCCCATCCCCCAATGCCTCCCACCCCAATGAGGGCCTCTCCTTATCAAGGCCAGTCTTGGCTCCTAATCCTCCTCCCTCCACCTTCCGAGTGTTAGGAACTATGTAGATGTGAGCTATCAAACACTGCCCTATTTTTATTTTTCCATTCTCAGCAATCAGTAAGAAAACATTACCCCATGTGATTATGTCTTTGTTCATTAATCTATTTGCTCAATAAATGAATCCAAGAACATGCTGCCAAAGGAAGAGTGCATGTAGATCACAACAAGTGCATTGCAGGAGATGAGAAGTGCTTCAAAGCAGAGCTGAGCCTTTATTAATAAAAACAGATTTTGCACTTCCAACTTAAGAAGCTTCAACTTCTTAAAAGACTTTCTTTAGTTCTTTCCACCACCACTCCCCCCCCACATATGTGAACCTTGGTCCTGGAACAGAGAAGAAGATCAAAGAAGAGTCTTCCAAGTCCTCTCTGACTTTTCCCCAACAGTCTAAGACAGCACCTGCTGCTCTTTCTCAGTAATAGACACTTGTCATGAGAATTATTATTGAGAATGCAATGGGCCTGGGTTCATCTTTAACTTTACATCTAACATTGCTTTACTATCATGAAAATCCAAAGTTTTATTATACAGTATATATATATATCTTTTGAAGTTACTATGCATTATAATTGCTTTTTTCTTAACATTTAGGGAATTTTCTTTCCTCTTGTTTTATAAAAGGGCTTTCTATGGCATTCCTCCAAAATTAATTTGATCTTATACAGTTAATATATAGGATTACTGAAATCATGTTAGTTGCATTCTGGAGTTGAAGAACACCAGCATGAAGGGTGTAGAGGGATGATTTTATTGGCTAGCAGAGTAGAACTAGTGGTTTATACAGAGTGGAACTGGTGGTTTATCCTTTTGTCCACTTTCCCAATTGTCTTCTCTGTTCTGCAAGGAGGTGAACAAGCTAGACAGGATATGCTTGAAGTGGAGAATGATTTGAAATAATTAAATGAGCTTTTCTCCTATCTAGTAGTACTAAGTATATACCAGGACTAGATTTCAGGACAAGAAGAACAAAGTTTGTATATTATGTGGGGTGAGACACACAATTTGGAGGCAAACAGGAAGTTGGAAGTATTAACATAGTACCATACCATGAACTTGCAACTACATTTAGAAGTATGTGTCATCATTCATGTCTGTTTCTTGCGACCCGAATGGAAACTTACATGTTAGTCTTTGGATAAGATCCCAAATGATTAAACTGATTCTGCAGAGTATAACATTCATGAATGACCACTCCAGTATAGTCCCTACATATGGCATTCATGGGTTCATTTACCCAGATCCACATAGTCTGCAATGTCCTATACCTTCTTTCCTTCAAGGTGGTTACCTGTCAGTGAGATCATTGCCAAGATAAGGATCCAAGGCCTGGCCACCCCGAGAATAATGTATATTCATTCTATCAGGATACCTTGCTGTTGCCCCAACTCCCTGTGAAAACATCCATGGTATCCAAGCACTGTGGATGCCTATTCTCAAACATAATTCCCTCCCCTAGAGTTTTTTCCTACTGAAGGAGAAGATCCTCTCTTTTCTTATAAGAAAGAACAAATTAATTTAGACTTTCACAAAAACTAACATAGCTGAGTGGAAAAACTCTCCGGACTTTGAAAAACGAAAGTCCTATGGACTGGAATGGCAGAGGAATTCTTAGAGAAAGTGCAAAAAACTCTCAGCTCTTCCAGAGCAAAGAAAGGAAAACATAAAACGATCATGTCAATTCATTTGGTACAATCTTGTATCTTAAATGCTAAAAGGGGATCGACCTAATGAGTTCTCAAAGCAGAAAGAGTCATCTTCTTTCATCCCAAATGAAGTAAAGGGGAGTGGGGCGATCCTGTAAATGGATTCCCTCTTGGGTCACTGATGATGTTTTACATACAAAAAAGGTATGGCCCAAAGGTCTGGGGAGGAGAGAGTGAAGAATCAAAATGGGCTCAGTCCACAGGCAAAATAACCATCTGGCCTTGCATCAGAATACAGTCCAAATTTAAACATCTTGTTTTAAGGAAGGAAATTATTGGACAAATTGTGCTATATAAATTAATTATTTCCAACTGCTCAGAGATGTGCTTTATGTTGGAAGGTCCATGTAATATTTAGAATCGTAAAAGTTTCAGCACTCTTTGAAGCCATGAGAATTTTCTGACAGAAATAAGGCAAACATGATATATTTCCTATGTGGGAAGCTTTGGGAGAAAAACAAGACTCTGTAAATGTGTACACAACACTTCCACCTGGGAAAGTAACCACGCACACTTAAGATTTTGGTCTTATGTTATATAATCAAGCTAAAGACCAAATTACTTATTTACAGGTTTTCCTTATGTTTTTCTCCCATAGCGTGACCTTAAAGGTGTTAGGTAATAACAAAAAAAGAATTTATAACAAGCCAACCCTGCAGGGAGTGTGGAGATGACAATGATGGATATTAGGAAGAGGAACTCACGATCCTAGTCTATCAGTTGATTGCCTTTGTTTGGCTCTTATATTCTTGGTGTCTCCTAGCATCAAAGAAATGGTGTTTCCTATTATCTCCAGTCAAGTAAAATTTAGTTGCTTGGAACCTGACGTTTAGGTCATTCAATTTCTCCTTCCAGTGAGCCATCACCTCTTGCAGCTAGATGAATAACAGAAAGAGAGGAGGGTGAGCAAGAACCTGAAAAATGCCAATCTTGTTTCTGTACTTCAATAATTTTTAAATTGTACTAAGTCCCTTGGCATTTCTACTGTACATTTACCTTTTTTGCATGTGGTACCAGTAAGCGTATTGAATGAACATGCTTCATTGTATTACAATGATTAATTGATGGCATGTAAGTACTTGACAAAGTAGAATGTAAATAAAAGAAATAACTATAGTATTAAAATAAGATTTGTGACTATATAAATTTGGGTTTGCTTTTCCACAGAAGCATTTTCAGTCTCCAGCCAAAAGAGCTCTGAAAAGAAGAAGCCAAGAGAGAGAGTTTTGAGCAATAACATAGGCTGTGGATAGGGTGAGTACATATAGCCCTAAAGTGGCAGGAGTATTCTCTTAGATGTTTACCTATATTTGTATCCAAGACCTTCCTTCCTAATTTAGTCATGTTTAAGGCAGGTGTACTCTGCCTTGAATCAACTCATCCAGGGAATGCAACCATATACACTTAAGAATTTGGTCTTACACTGTACACGCAAGTTAAAGACCAATTTACTTGTTTACAAGTTTTCCTTATGTCTTTCTTCCATAGCATGCACAGAATATATATATTCTGTTCTTCCAGAGAACCTTGACTAATACAACATTGTAGGCTCCAAGGTCATGAGAATGGACTCCTCCATTTTAATAGTCAGCCCGGGAAACCAGGAGCTGAAATTGCAGGACTTTGACTACTGCTCAAAATAATAGGATCCAGTCCCATCTTTGGCCCTAGGGCAAGGCAGGACAGTCTAAATTGCCCAACAGATCTTCAGATTACTATTTACCCAGAAGCTTTCAGGTAAAGAACAGATGAACCTTTGTCTTCTCCCTTTAGACTTGGTCCAAGTAATCCCAGAGAAAAGGAAATGCTTCTCATGAAAACTGTCTGCTGCAGAAAATTTAAGAAATAGTTATAAAGCCTTCCTAAATCTGTAGGTCTGTACCATGGTCTTTCAATTGCTGTCTGTGCTTGCCCATGAAAGTGTTTTCTTTCTCTGTGGATTTTTTTACCATTACCCATTCCCACACGTGAGAATATCTCTTGCTCTGTAACCGATGCATTTTGTGCATCTCATCTAAATTCACTCCATAGGCATCACACAAACCTGATGACTACAAGCTGAGGATAGTCCAGAGTGATATTTGGGTGACGAGAACTCAATGGAAACTGGTCGACTTTTTTCAAATAGTCCACTTCTTCAATCATGAACAAAAATCAGAGTCAAGGCTCTGAGGATGTCTAGACTAATAACATGCCTTGGTAAAAGGAACAGGCTTCTCAACAATAGTCAAAGAGGTCTCTCCTGGGCCTAACACTTTAAGTACTGTCTACTTTTCCAAGTGGTGACAGCCCCAGTCGGACTCACTTGTCCATTTGACAAGCATAATCAGCATTTTGTGTCGAAATTAGATCGACTTAAGAAAAGTGTTATTTCTTGTCTACTTGAATTATGAGATGTCTTAAACAAGTAATAAAATAGAAGCCAGTTGAATTGGCAAATCTACTTCTTCTTTCTTGCCAAAACTTAGCTGAATTTCGCTCAATTGCTGTAGTAGATTTTATTGTGATTAATTGGTTGATCGAGCCTTTTAAAGCCATCACACCAGTCATTCACTTAATATTTACTGAACACCCTCAGTGAGCACAGCACTGAACATGGGCTTAGTTTACTTATTATGTAGTGATTCAATTATTGTTATAAATAGTTTTTTATTCTGTGTGCTTCTCCACCATCCTGGTAATTATGTGCCCAAATAAAACAAATCTCTAAACCACACTTGAATCAATCATCATTCCCCAAACAGCATTTTAATCACAGCTGTTAATAAGTAACAATATGAATTACATTGAATCTATTCTTTTCAGGTAAAAATCATCAAGTTTTAAAGCTGTAAGTAACCATAGAGACCATCTATCTCCAACTATTCCTTGATAAGAACACTAAACTAAAAACTGAACCCGGGGCTGGAGAGGTGGCTCAGGGGTTAAGCCTCTGCCTTACAGGCAGAAGGTCCTGAGTTCGGATCCTAGACCCCACATATAGATGCCAGGCGGAAGTGGGGGCAGCCTGTGTTTCTGGTCCTGGTAGGGTGGAGCCTTTGAATCCTGGGGCAGAGTAAATGGGGAGGAGGTGGAGGCGGTCCATGGTGGTTCCCGAATTTGTCCGTGGTTCTACACACACACATACACACACACACGCACACACACACATACATGCACAATTGAATAAATAATAAAAAAATTTAAAAAAAAACTGAACTCACCTACCAAAAACTGGTAATATAAAATAGTGACAGAGGCCAGAACTTAATATGTATATAACCCTACTTTTATTCTTCTTTTTATAGTGTGAACTTTGATTTTCCTATTCTATGAGGATAATGTTATCCAAGGAAATTCTATATAAAGAAAAATTAATACTATATGATAATATCTAGTAAGCATCACTTGTTAAGGGTTTTTTTTTTTACACAGTTGTCTCATATAACAACCCAGGCTGATCTTGAATTCACTCTGTGATTAAAGATGATGAATTTGAACTTCTGATTTTCTTGCATCTGTGCTGTGGAATTATAAGGGATCCAACTTCCGGTTTTCTTGGCAATGCCCAAATCTCAGTCTCTATTCTGTAATTAATCCATTTGAGTCTGTCAGTCACATAGCCAGGAGCCCAGTTTTTCACTCAACAGGAAATCTGATCCATCTCAAAGAGTGCCAAAGAGATGGGGGGATACTTCTGGCACCTAGAATTCTCTCTCTCTCTCTCTCTCTAGGCTGAAACAGGATGAAGAGGTTCCTTGATGTAGATCACCAGTCATTCACTCTTGAACCTTTAGCTTAATGAACAAAACTTTTCCTTTCCTATTTTCTTGACCTTTGTTTCAAAGTCTAAGCCTCCTTCGCCAGGGCTTTTTCACTGTTTTTCTGTTTGTCGGCCTCTAAGGGATAGATGTACTGTTCCCGTGTCCCATCCTACTCATCATGGATGCTGCCAAATTCCAAGCTTGAGTATTTAGATGACTGGATTTGGGTTGTTCTCTTTTAAAATAAATGCAAATACTCTTAACTTTTTCTCTATTTAATAATTCATTATTCTGGGAAGAAAGTGAACCTGTGTACATACAGACTGGTATCAGTGTAGGAGACTGAACCCAGGATATTTTTTGCATGCTGAATAAGCACGCTACAAATCAAACTATTTTTCTAGTAAATAGGGAATTACTACTTAATTCCTAGGGAGGATGAAGCTGAATGACTAGTAAGTGGAGGAGCTTCTACCTAGGCGTCAAGTCCCAGAATCCAATTTGCTAGAACTCAGTTATTGAATTATAGAAAATTAGCAAATTAATGGGCTCTTTGTTCTTTTGCAAGATAGTTAAGTCAGATGTTTACTACTTTTGCTTCCCAACACTAACTAAAAAACTAGAAACTAGTAAATGAGGGAGCTATTGTCTCTGACCTTGTGGGCTTAATATTCAAATTTTTGACAGATGACAGATTTTGGAAAACAAGGAAAAAAGTCACATCAATGATCTCAATTGTAAGGAAGTGTCATAGTTAGATACAAGTGTCAACTTGACAGTTGAGGGTTTGAGCTCTGAACACATCTGTAGATAATCAGTAGTTGAGGTAAGCCCAGAGAACAACTGCAAAAGATTGTCTTATTGATGGGGAAGGCCCATCTCATGGTGGGTGTAACCAGGCCCTGAACAGGTATTAAAATACAGAGAGCTGTTTGGGGGAGTTGCTGATAAATGACCATCAAACAGCTTAAAGGAACAATGGGTTTATTTTCTCTTAAGATTTTCTGGTTAAAGTTCATAGTCTGGATGAACAGGAGAACTCACACAAATACCAGGGCCCAGAGAACTGGCCACACCGTCACCACATAAGAGAGATGGACAATCCTCACTTGCCAGACCAGCATGTCTGGCCAAGTGTATTCACCTGTTCGGGGCCTAGTCCTACCCACTATGGACTGGGCCTTTCCCATCAGCTAGACAATGTCTTGCAGGTTTGCTCTGGGCTTAACGCAACCATAGACAAATTTTAAAATGTTTCTGTCATTAAAAGTTCAATTATCAAAATGTTGGAACTGAAAGTCCTAAAAAATGTCTCAAATCTTTTAACTATAAGAGCCTATCAAAATATGTTAACTATTTCAACAAGGTAAAACATCAAATTAGAAGTATCATAGCACAATAAGAAAACATTGCATTAAAATCAAGTACAACAAATCAATTACTGCATCCTGTATTTCAATGTCCATCTTATGTTGCTTATCATGTAGTCACGGTGGCTTGAAGATTCTAGGTAATCCTAGTTCTTGTTTGCAGCTCAAAGTTGTAGAAGCAGAGTTCCTTTGAACCAGTCTGAATCTCTACTCGCAACCGTCCTCAGCATACATCCCATGGTTCTGGCATCTCCAACAGTACCTTGGGTTCACCTCTGCAGCTATAAGCTTCACCTTTCCTTGCAGGAATTGTTTGCCTGCCACTTGGTGCCAAGCTTTTGCTGCTCTCCACAAACCCTGTAATTGTACACTAAAACCAGTACCACCTGAGGGACGCCAGCAGAGTACACAGTGAGGCTGAAATGTAGCTTGGTCCACTGAAGCCACAGCTGTACCAACTTTAGTGACTCTGGAAAAGCCCCTTTCTAGGCAGCCAAAACTTCCAAAAGGCAAGAAATGGCTTCGACTTGGACTTTTGGCCCTGAAGGAATCCAGGTTTTCAAACCACAAAATCCTGTGGGATCTGACTCAATGACTTCTGAATTTTTAACAAGTCTAGTAATCTGATGTGTATTCTTTTTTTTTTATTAAAAATTTAATTATACATTTTAAAATTTTTTACCAGTTCCCTCCCTCCCCCCTCCTCCCCCTCCCCTTCCCCCAGTGCCTCCCCCCCAATTCCCAGAGAGTCCTTTATTGTGTACGCCTAACTCTCCACTGGGTCCTCCTCTCCGATGACATATAAGGACCCAGTGGCATTTCCATAAGCCCTTTCTCTTGTTCCCCTTAAGCATAAGATCACTACTATGCCTCCAGGGGTCTCGGTGCCCTTAACAGATGCTAGACTTTATGAGGGCAACAGTGCACTGGACATTGCGCAGGGCATGCAAAGTCCCATTATGATTGCTTTGGCCCCAACTATTGTTGAGAATCTTGCAAATCGTTGCTCCTCCCATCCTTTTGCTCTTACAATCTTACCGCCCCCTCTTCCGCAAATGTCCCTGAGCTCCAGGATGGGGAGAGATTAGGCTGGCCTAGTTCTATGTGATTGATATAGAGTCTCTGAAGTTCTGGATTGTGGTTTGTTGATTTTCTTTTGCAGTTTTGCTGCTCCTGCAATTCCCTTCACTCCATTCTGCTGGGCACTGTATGTCACCCCCTGGCCAGAGACAAAAAGCTGTTAAACTGGAGTCTTGTTGTAATAGCACATTCAAGGGTAGATGTAATAAGAGTAGGAAACCTCACTGAGGGAGTGGTCCATCACCCATTTGCAAAATGATTACTTTTTATCTGCTAGACTATATGCCCTCCCCTTCTGGTGAGATCAGGAAAGAACGTCTGTGAACTTAACCAGGTTTCTCATTACTTACTTGCAGACCTTGATGGAGGCCTATTTTCTCTGCTGTAACATGGTCTCCTCTCTCCTTGTTTCTGGTGTGGCCCTCCTAACCCATCTCTCTTGTTCATAATCCTTGCAATTACTGTGTTACATAGGTTTACTTTTGAGTGTCTCAATGTGGGCTGGGTGAGTTTGGTACTAGGAGCCACCTATTAGGGAGTACATACGGCGCTTAATTTTCTGGGTTTGGGATACTTCACTTAATATAATTCTTTCTAATGACATCCATTTCCCAGCAAATTCCAGTAATTCATCATTTTTGATGGCTGAGTAGTACTCCATTGTATAGATATACCACAGTTTCCTTATCCACTCGTCAACTGTTGGACATTTAGGTTGATTCCATGACTTTGCTATTGTAAACAGTGCTGCTATGAACATGGTCGAGCTTGTGCTATCAAGGCGAACCTCTGCTGCATGGGGGATTATTCCCAAAAGTGGGATAGCAGGGTCATACGGCATTTCAATCTTTAATTTCTTTAAGAATCTCCAGACGGCTCCCAAGAGTGGCTGTATGAGCCTGCATTCCCACCAACAATGTAGGAGAGTTCCCCTCTCTCCACATCCTCTCCAGCATTTGTCGTTGTTTGTATTGTGGATTTTTGCCATCCTGACCGGGGTGAGATGATATCTCAGGGAAGTTTTGATTTGCATTTCCCTGATGGCGAAGGAAGTGGAGCATTTTTTAAGATAATTGTTAGACATTTTAATTTCATCCCTGGTAAAGTTTCTTTGAAGTTCCAGGGCCCATTTTTTAATTGGGCCAGTGTTTTCCTTGGAGTTTAATTTTCTAAGTTCTGTGTGCACTCTGGACAGTAGAGCTCTGTCAGATATGTGGTTAGTGAAGATTTTCTCCCATTCTGTGGGTTGCCTTTGAGCTCGTGTGACAATCTCTTTATCTGAACAGAAGCTCTTTAATTTCACAAGATCCCAACTGTTGAGAGTTGGTAGCAGTGACTGTGCCATTGGATGTCTGTTTAGGAAGTGTTGGCCTAGCCCAATCAGCTCGAGGGAGTTCCCTATCCTTTCAACTATGGTTTTTAAAGTCTCTGGCCTGATATCAAGGTCCTTGATCCATTTGGAATTAAGTCTTGTACATGGTGACAAGTACGGGTCCAGCTTTAATCTGCATGTGGAGATCCAGTTTTGCCAGCACCGTTTGTTGAAGATGCTGTTCTTTTTCCATTGGATTCTTTGGGCCCCTTTGTCAAAGACCAAATGGCTGTAACTTTGTGGGCTTATATCTGGGTCTTCAATCCTTATCCATTGATCTGTGTGTCTATTTTGGAGCCAGTACCAGGCTGTCTTTATAACTATGGATTTGTAGTATAGACTTAGGTTTGGTATGGTAATACCTCCAGCTGTGTTTTTGTTACTCAGGATTGTTTTTGCTATCCTGGGTCTTTTGTGTCTCCATATGAACTTTGAGATTATTTGGTCAACTTCTTTGAAGAATTGCTTTGGGATTTTGATTGGTATAGCATTGAATCTGTATATTGCCTTTGGTAGGATGGTCATTTTTACGATGTTGATTCTGCCAATCCAGGAACAAGGGAGGTCTTTCCACCTTCTGGTGTCTTCTGCAATTTCTTTCTTTAGGGTTTTAAAGTTTTCATTGTAAAGGTCTTTTACCTCCTTAGTTAGGTTTATACCAAGGTATTTCATTTTTTTAGGGGTTATAGTAAATGGCATGGTTTCTCTCAAGGCTTTTTCACTTCTTTCATTCTGGGCATATAGGAAGGCCTCTGATTTTTGCACATTTATTTTGTATCCTGCCACTCTGCTGAACTTCTCAATTAGTTGCACGAGCTTCCTGGTGGAGTTTTTGGGATCACTCAGGTATAAGATCATGTCATCTGCAAATAGGGATAGCTTGATTTCTTCCTTGCCGATTTGAATCCCTCTTATGTCCCTTTCTTGTCTTATGGCTTCAGCTAAGACTTCAAGTACAATATTGAATAGAAGTGGTGAGAGTGGACAGCCTTGTCTAGTTCCTGATTGAAGTGGGAATGCTTCCAATTGTTCCCCATTGAGCATAATCCTTGCTGTGGGCTTGTTGTATACAGCTTTTATTATATTGATAAAGGTTCCTTCCATTCCTACTGTCTCTAGCGTTTTGATCATAAAAGGCTGTTGGATCTTGTCAAAAGCTTTTTCTGCATCTATCGAGAGTATCATGTGGTCTTGGACTTTGGACTGGTTTATATGATGAATTACATTTATCGATTTGCGTATGTTGAACCAACCTTGTGTGCCAGGGATGAAGCCTACTTGGTCCCCGTGAATGATCTTTTTGATATGTTTTTGAATCCGATTCGCTAAGACTTTGTTGAGAATCTTTGCATCTGTGTTCATCAGGGAGATCGGCCTACAGTTTTCTTTTTTAAGTGAATCTTTATTACGTTTTGGGATTAAAACGATATTAGCTTCATAGAAGGAATTTGGTAGTGTTCCTTCCTTTGCTATTTGATGGAACAGTTTAAGGAGTATTGGTGTTATTAACTCCTTAAATGTCTGGTAGAACTCTGTGCTGAATCCATCTGGTCCAGGACATTTTTTGGTGGGAAGATTCGAGATTACTTCCTCAATTTCCTTATGTTATAGGACTATTTAAATAATTCACAACTTCCTGATTCAATTTAGGTAAGTTGTGTTTACTTAGAAATTCATCCATCTCTTTTGTGTTGTCAAACTTCACAGAGTATAAGTTTTTGAAATATGATGTTATAATTCTCTGGATTTCTTGGGTATCAGTAGTGATAACTCCATGTTCATTTCTAATTTTGTTAATTTGGGTTTTCTCTCTCTTGCTTTTGGTTAGTTTAGCTAGGGGTGTATCAATCTTGTTGATTTTTTCAAAGAACCAGCTTTTTGATTGGTTGATTTTTCCTATCGTTTTCTTAGTCTCGATTTCAGATATTTCTCCCCTTATTTTGCTAATCTCTTCTCTTCTACTGCTTTTGGGATCAGATTGCTCTAGTTTCTCTAAAGCTTTAAGCTGCATTGTTAAGTTGTTTATTTCTGATGTTTCCATTTTTTTGACGTGGGCATTAAGAGCTATGAACTTACCTCTTAGAACAGCTTTCATTGTGTCCCAGAGATTTTGGTAAGTTGTATTTTCGTTATCATTCACTTTCAGGAAATCTTGAATTTCCTTTTTAATTTCTTCCTGAATCCAGTTCTCATTCAGTATCATAGTGTTAAGTTTCCAGGAGTTAGTGTATTTTCTCTTGTTTGATGTGTTGTGGATGTCCAGCTTTAGGCCGTGGTGGTCTGATAGGGCACAGGTTAGAATTTCAACTTTCTTGTATATGTGTAGATTCATTTTGTGGCCCAGTATGTGATCTATTTTGGAGAAAGTTCCGTGTGCTGCTGAGAAAAATGTGTATTCTTTGGTGCGTGGGGAAAAGTTCGATAGAGATCTGTGAGGTCCATTTCTTTCAGGGTTTGATTAAGTTCCAAAGTGTCTCTGTTAAGCTTTTGACCTGTTGATCTATCCCATGTAGAGAGGGCGGTGTTGAAGTCCCCAAGAATTATCGTTTGGGGGTTGATTTCTTGCTTTAGACGCTGTAGGGTTTTCTTAATGAATGTGGAGGGGCCCGTATTGGGTGCATATATGTTCAGTATTGTGAAATCTTCCTGGTGAATTGTACCTGTGACTAAAATGTAGTATCCATCCGTGTCTCTTATAATTTTTTTTGGTTTGAAATCCACTTTGTCTGATAGCATAATGGCTACCTCTGCCTGTTTTCTGCTTCCATTTGCTTGTAGAATTGTTGACCAGCCTTTTATTTTTAGAGCATGCCTATCTTTTGTGGTGAGATGGGTTTCCTGCAGGCAACAGATTGATGGATTGTGATTTTTAATCCAAGTTTGTAATCTGTGTCTCTTGATCGGTGAATTAAGTCCATTAACATTTAGTGTTATAATGGAGAAACTATTGTTAATTCCAGACATTTATTATGTTTAGTAGCTTTTATAAGTATATTGCTTCGCTTTTAATGGTGTTATATTTGCCTTCTGTTCTCCTGGATATGCCTGTTTTTTTCTTCACGCTTGAGTATCATTTCTAGCATTTTTTGAAGGCCTGGTTTGGTGGCCATGTATCCCTTAAAGTTGTCTTTGTGCTGGAAAATTTTTCTTTCTCCCTCGATCATGACTGATAGTTTTGCAGGGTAAATCAGCCTGGGTTGACATTTTTGCTCATTCAATACTTGAAGTATGTCTCTCCAAGCTCTTCTTGCTTTTACTGTTTCGACTGAGAAGTCATTTGTTATTTTAATAGGTTTGCCTTTAAAAGTGACTTGTTTTTTCTCCCTTGAAGCTCTCAGCACCAGTTCTTTATCTTGAATGTGGAGTGTTTTAACTATTATTTGCCGCGGTGTGCTTCTAGTTTGGTCGTATCTGTTTGGGGTGCGGAATGCCTCTTGTATATGAATGGGCCTCTCTATTTTTAGATGAGGAAAGTTTTCCTTGATGATCGTTTGAAAAATTTCCTCAGGGGTGGTATTTTGAGATTCTTGCTCCGGTATTCCATGAATACGCATGTTAGGCTTCTTCAGGGTGTCCCATATCTCTTGGATATTTCTCTCAAGTATCTTTTTGGCTTTAACAACCTCTTCCATTGAGCTGGTTAGTACTCCCACTTTATCTTCAAGGTCTGAAATTCTGTTTTCTGCTTCATTAGTTCTGTTGATAAGACTCTCTGTGGCGTTCTGGGTTGAAGATAACTTGTCTTTTAGCTCAGTTTTAAACTCTGCTTGAGTTTGTTTTAACTGCTCTATGCCACTTTTTGTTTCTTGCACTGTTTTTCTCAACTCCTCCAGATGTCTGTTGTGTTCCTCTTCAAAGCGATTGATTCGATTATGTAATTCCTCCCGGATTTCCTCTTTCATAGTATTGAACATGGTAATGATCATATTTTGAAAGTCGTTATCCTGGGTGAGGCTTTCTTGGCCTTTTTCCGCGGTTTGTTCTTGTTGGAGTCTAACGTTATGGGATTAATTCCTTCAGTGGGAAATTTGTTTACTTGAGTGTTGCTTCTCATGGATTTGCACTTTGACTTTGGCATTGTCATTTTAACTCTTAAGATCTCTCAATTTCACTAAACTGAATTATTTGGCCTGGGGTACTGGTGGGCGGGGCCGAACGGGGACTCACCTAGGGCGCGGGGTGAGGCCCGGGTGGACCGCGCGCGTGTCCCGACCGGCGGAGCGGGGGGGTGGGGTGAAAAAAGGGAGGATGGCATGGGCGCGTCGGTGTGGAGCTATTTAACCCGAGGGCAGCTGGGGCGGGGCCCGGGCGCAGGGGGAGGTCCTCCTCGTCCCTCGACCCCCGCGCGGCTCCGGCTGGATGGCGGGAGTCGGAGCCGGGTCCCTGTGGGCTGACCTAGGGTCCTAGAGCGCGCGGTGAGGCCCCGGCTGGATCTCGCGTACGCGTCCCAACCGGCGGAGCGGGGGTGGGGTGAAAAAAAGGGCTGATGTGTATTCTTCAAATTGGTATCTACTGAGAACGTAGTGCTGGTCAGGTTGTAGGAATCAGGGTCACCTGCCACACCTCTCACTAAATGCTCCTTCTTGTTCAGCTGTTCATGAGGTAAGCTGCTGGTGTCTCTTGTCCAGTAGGAAAGAGCAGTATTCTCCTAACCTAGATGCTTCCCCTGACCTCTAAAAAGTTCTGCCATCCACAAAGCTCCAAGTCATGAGCAGCCACTTGACTCCTCCACAAACAACCCTCTGTACTACTTTCTGCTGGAGGGCCCTGACCCAAGGTCTCGTGCAAGGCAGAATTGATCCCACTGCAAACGACTCCTGACTTCACCCTATGCCAACTGCATATAATTTTGGTTGATCCAACCTTGCCACAACCTCAGGATCTAATTTACATCAAAAGAGGAGACAAGTAGCTCTACCCTAGAAATGCCCTTCATCTAACACCTCTAACCCATACAAGAAACACCGCAGTCTTTTCCAGCTTTGTCCTAGATGACAAGCCAGGTCAATTTAACATTACTTTCTCTTTCTCTTCTAAAACAAAACAAAAACATGCGCTTGCTAGCCTGACATGTCTGTCTCTAAGATCTCTTATCAGTGAGACCATGAATATAGAGAGAAAGGGTTCTGACCTTATTTTTTGACTTCCTACAGCATTACCATCTGGAGTGTTCAATCTAGTCCCTTTCCTGCTCTGATTCATTCTCTGGTTGGTTCCCACATTTCTCAAGGGAGCCCCTGACAAGATCATCTGTCACTGTGACAGGGAGCAGACCTTTCTAGCACAACTGCCAAACCCCATCAGGCCCATGTCCTGCTAATGGGTAGCCACATCCCAGGCAGGTGCTGACTCTTATTGAACCAACTTTGCAAAAGAACAGAACCACAATAGACTGACACTCACTGGAGCTGTGGTATGATCTGACTTTGAGAATCATGTTCAGCCTAGATGCAAAGACTTACTTGTGAGTTCTCTGGCCATATTGAACCATTCATTTGAACTGGGGAGATGGCTTAGAGGTTAAAACCTTTGCCAAAAAAGCAGAAGAACCTGAGTTCTGTTTCTACATGCTATGTAAAAGTGCCAGATAAAAATAGTAAAGGCCCTTCCCCCGTTGGAAGGTACAGGCTGAGAAACCCCAGAGCAAACAATAAGGCAGTAGAGCAATCCAGGATGATTCTGGAAGTCACCCTTAGGCCTCCACAGCACACACATTGATGTGTTCTTTGATATATACATCTCCCCCACATACAAGCACACAAATTAAAATATAAACATAAACTACTCATTTATTGACTCAAATGCACATTTATTGAGAATGAACTGAGACTGGTGTCTTGATTTCATGACTTTGCTGCTGTAATACATACATGACCCAAACAATTGAGGGAACAATGAGACTTTAACTCACGCTCATGATTCCAGGTTATACTTACTCATGGCAGGAGAGAGATGTGAGCATGAGGAGCCAGAGGAAATGGTCACATGGTATCCAGAACAAGAATTGAGAGCAAAGAAAATTACTACTGGTTTAATGCCAACTTTGCCAAAAATACTTAGCTTTCTCCACCTAATCAGGCTGCCCAAGTTATAGTCCATTTGCTAGTATGTTCCCACACCATTTATGCATTTAAGACAGTCTTCTACAGGCATGTCCAGAGACCTGTCTTAACTAAACAATTCCTCATAGGTATGTCTAGATAGTCACTTCTCAATTGTTAAGGTGATAGCTGAAACTGCATACTTGGATTGGTGGAGCTGTATAAAATAGCACATTATTTGAACTTGGATTATACTTAAATATATCTGATTTATTTATCTGAGAATTGAAACATTGTTTTATAGAAATTTATACTTTTCATTACTGGAAAAGAATCATTTCTGATTCTTTTCTTATAATGCATTTTGAGTGTTAGAAGATGAAGATTCAAAGATAAAAAGTGCACAGTCCCTGTCCCACGCAGTCCTGAGGGCGTCAGAAAAGAAAGTAAACAAGGAGAATAGAGACAATAAAGATTCATTTCAGAAATGATAAGCATGCAGGCTAAGAATATCTGCTGGCAGAAGCTAGCAGCAGGCAAAGGATTGAAGAACTTCCCAAGGAGAGTGACACCCGCATTCATACTGACGGGCAAAGTAAGGCAGAGGAGAAAGCGCACACATCAGCAGCACACTGGAAAAAAGGAAGCAACTGTGGGCCACAGGAAGCCATTTAGCATATCCACCACCCAGAGCAAGTATACAAGAGAAGACCTGGAAAGAAAGGAAGGTGCGGCCCCGAGCCCCCAAATCCTTCATGTCCTTCTCTCAACATTGTAAAGAAAGGCTTTGCCAAGTTGATAAAGAATTCTCAGCAAATAAAATTTGAGGTTAAAAAAATTGTTCTAGCAATAGCGTTCAGGGACAAATAGACTTTTAAATGCAAGCTAAGAGGTTAGTTACAAATATGGAAAGTTTATTTCAGGATAATACTTGGCATTATTGTTTTGCATTTTTCTCTGTTACTTCCTTTAGGAGAGGCCTTTAAGAAAATCTCATTTCCAGAGGGTGATTCCACTGGATTCTAGTTTTCTAACTTCAGAGTTCTATAAGAGATCATACTAAGTGTCTTGGAAATCCAAGCAGGGAGAGAGTATACTTTTAAGGAGAGCAAAAGAAGAAAAGGAGACATATCCTGAACACTACAGTGGCATGTTCCCGTGGGATGGCTACTATGTGTCTGATGAGCACACACTGAACAACATTCTGCAGAGATGAAGATTTACAATCATGTCCCATGGGAAGAGATCACTGTGACCAGTATGTTGAGGATATAAGAATGCACCATGCTTCATTGAAATATAGAGAACTTTATTCCTTTTCTGGGTTACATCACAAGATGTACAAATTTAATATTGTCTATTGCCCTGTAGCAGTTTACTTGAACTGTTGCTGCTAATTTACCACCAAACAGATTAAGGGAACAAGAGGAAGGGTTTATTCTCTTACCATATAGTTCTTGGTCCAGCCGGCAGAAGGGCATGCACCATCACCAAAGGGCCAAGGGAACTGGCCACACTATATCCATATAACAGCTGAAAGAAGAACAATTCTTACTTGACAGACCAGCTTGGCTGGCCAGATATACAGAGAATATCATCTTCCTCAATCATTCATAGTTCTACCTATCATGAGCCTTCCTCATCAACTAGACAATTTTCTGCAGGATTACTCTAGGCTTAGCTCAACCAGCTATTCTCTACAAATGTGTCCAGTCCTTGAAACCTCAGCCATCAAGTTGACACGTATACCTAACTATGACTTGCCCTGAGAGAGTAGAGTGTATTCATAATGCTTCAACATTTGAATTTAGTTAGAGAATGTTCAGAATCAGAATGATTTGATTAAGCAAATAATAATAATGATGATAATGTCAATACCAATATATCATTTTACAAAGTGTCAATACCAATATATATCATTTTTTAAAGTTGTGAATCATACTTGTTACAGATGACTGTGTAGTTATCCAAGCAAAAAATGATGTGGGCTTGAATTAAGTTGTTAACATAGGACTGGAATCATGATAGACACCAAGGGTTCTTAAGCAATTATTGGAATGCAATGATTAATTGGACATAGAGTTACAGGAGCCATAGTTTGGTTCTTTTCTCTTTATTGGGTTCTACTTTAGCAATGGTGCAGGCTCACAAGCAAGATGACCTAGGAAAAGTGGGGACTTAACAGTCTTTTATAATCCATGCTAGGGATAAATGGCTTAGACAGAGGCTCTTACAATATCACACATTATTGGAGCCCACATTCTCAAAGTATAGATGTCTTTATGAAGTATAGAATCAGAATATTTTACTTGCCATTGTTCCCAAGCTCATTCATCTTTGTTGAAAATACTCAGAAATAGCCTGATGTTTGACTCCCTAGCTAATTCAGGAACCACTTTGTTGTGATCTCTTTATTAATTATTGAGTTAGATTCTAAGACTTTAAAACCAAAAAAATTCATATTCCTTGGCTTAAGTGTATTGTACTATACAAAGAGAGAGGAATAAATAGTTCCAGAGGAAAGAACACTTGTCCAAGTATTCAAGAGAATGTGGAACAGAAGGCAGAGTCACAGTAAGTAGTTAGGAGGCTGGTGCAGGTTCAGTCTCTACTGAAAAGTTTGGATGTTGTTCTGTAGGTGTTGGTGAACACTCATAGCAGAAAATCAAAACAAAGACAACAGTTTTTACTTCCACCCTTTCTTTAGCACATTTCTTACCCATGCTGCTATAAATGACCATGTCTGCCTGCAGGGCATTACTGCTCATAGTTCTCTTTCTCTCTCTCTCTCTCTCTTCACAAATATCATGTGCATATATATGGATGCTTAGTGTACATAGTATAAATTCTCCA
Source organism: Typhlomys cinereus (assembly GCA_023101885.1). Taxonomy (NCBI): domain Eukaryota; kingdom Metazoa; phylum Chordata; class Mammalia; order Rodentia; family Platacanthomyidae; genus Typhlomys; species Typhlomys cinereus. Next base: position 2,926,139 of record JALPQD010000255.1, on the reverse strand, counting down.
TCAGATAAGTCTTTGTCTAAATATTTGGGACATGATCCCTTCAGCTCATCCTGAATAAATGCCATGGCCTGCCATCCCTAAGTTAGGGCCCAGTGAACTTACACAGAAGACTGAATAACAGGTTTTACTGACAGATCTCAGATTAGGTCTACTATCTTCCTTACATTTGTAAAGTTATTTCATGGATAGTTCTATCTGATCATGAAAATAGCAATCTTCTGAAACCAGACAGAGTTATAAGCAATATCTTTGAAAGATTTTACTCTTTAAAATAAATATTTGAGAATGTAAGAAGTTTTCCTCCTAGATATTACAAAAAATATATAGAGACCTTGAAGTTAAAATTATTTGAGCTAAAAATCTTAGCATCATGGGCTGGAGAGGTGGCTCAGGGGTTAAGCCTCTGCCTTCCAGGCAGAGGGTCCTGAGTTCAGATCCCAGATCCCACATATAGATGCCGGGCAGAAGCGGGGGCGGCCTGCGTTTCCGGTCCTGGTAGGGCGGAGCCTGTGAATCCTGGGGCAGAGTAAACAAGAAGGAGGTGGAGGCGTCCATGGTGGTTCCCGAATTTGTCCGTGGTTCTACACACACACACACACACACACACACACACACACACACACACACACACACATACACACACACACACAAGTCAATAAAAAAAATTTTTAAAAAATTAAAAAAAAATCTTAGCATCATAATTTACTCAGTGGAAGCCATTGTAAAATATATCCTATAGCCTTGAGATTTTGTTTTTCTACTGGCAAAGTTAAGTATGGTAATAGCAACTATGTAATAATGTTGGCGGATATACTAAGCTAATATATATTAATATATATAGTTATATATATACATATATATATCAACTGTTGAAGTCAATTATGGCAGTGTTGCACACAATACTTCTATTCAATGACTTAAAGCAATGTTTTATTACATGCCTGTTTCTCTAAGTCAGGGATTTGAGCACCAAAGATAATTTATGCCTATATTATTATATGAGAATCTTGACTAGAATCTTGACAGTTGTAGCTGAGAACTGGGGGAGGATTATTATCCATAAGGTCACATGAGTCACAATCTCAAATCTGATGGTTGATTTGTTGGCAGGGGCTGTTAGTTGTGGGGCTCAAGCATCCCCTCCACATGGCCTGAATGGTTTCATAGCAAAGTTAATTCAGATTTTTTGCATGGTAACTCATGCTTCCAAACATATCTCAGGAGAACCACAAGAAAATCATGTCACCATTTACAACCTAGCATAGGAAATCACTCTGCTCTGGTCACAAGCCTTTGTAATAGGTAGGGAACCTAGAACCTGCTACTTAGTGGAAAAATTGCTAAAGGCACATTGGACATCAGATATTGAAATAGGAACTCGAGGAAATACAATCTGCTGCAGTAGTTGACATGTTGTTGATCTTAATATAATAATAATATATAAATCTTAATATAATCTTGTATTACGTATATATTTATATATACAAAGATAATATTTATATCATTATATTAAGAGAAACAACATGTCAAATATCCCTAATCACAGCTTATCCTTTATTAGGGCTTTATCATTAAATTTCTAATCAAAATCACTGTACATTTTTTTTAAATTCATCTAAGAAATATGACATATCAACCTCTGGAAATCTATGTTAGTTAAATATATAGGCATCAACTTGGCAGTTTAAGGCTGAACTCTGGAACACATTTATGAAAAATTAGTGAAAGCAAGCCCTGAGCAAACCTGCAGGGGATTTTCTGGGGAATATCCAGTCTATAATGGGTAGGACCATTTCCTGGGAAGGCAGATAAGATGGAGGAAACTGATTAGTAGGTTGCATTCTATATAGCATGCTTAGGAGAGATTGCAGTCTGAGTGAGGTTTACACTTTCTCAGCAGTCCCTGTGAATGTAGTATGGTCTGTTCTCTCTGCTCCTACTATTGGTATGAATTCTCTATTGAATTGGACTAAAAACTATAACTGAGATTCATATAAAAGAATATAACCCTTTAGTTTTGAATTTATTGGCAGCATGAAGGCAAACTGCAACAGAAGTGGGGTGTTGTTAATACATTTTGCTATGTGGTTTTTTTTAAAAATTTTTAAATGGTTTTGAGGGAGAAATTTAGAAATGTGCAGAGATTTCAAGACTATGAGCTATAAAAACCATTGAGTTTATTTGACAGGACCTTTTGAAAAATAATAATGCTGAGAGAATTGTGAATAGTGTGGATCCAGCATATGTGAAGGGAGCAAAAACTTTAATGAAGTTGGATTTAAAACTGATAGAATTGTTTGTTTAATAAAGGAGAGTTGTTTTGGAGCCTTTAAGTTATAGACAAGGAAAGACAACAGAGCAGCAGTGGCTACTGGATAAATAACATTGTTGAAGAAAATCCTACTGCTTTGCACTGGGATGGTGGGAAAGATTGCCTTGCGGATATTTCAGTTTGTAAAAAACCAGACTTGTTTAGTAGAAGAAAGCCTAACCTGAAGTAGTTTCTTGCCCTTCAAAAGTTTTGCCTAGAAAAAGGATTATTTCTATAGTCTGTACACGGAAGTTGACACAGCTGTGGTTTGAGTGAGCCAGGCTGGATCTCGCCTCACTACAGGACTTGGTAGCATCATCCAGGTGGTATTGGTTTTGATGTAAGATTGAGAAGTTTATGAAAAACAGCTTGGCTGCATGTGGAAGTTTGAAGTTCCTACAAAGGAATGTGAAGATTATGTTTAAACAGTAGGAATCCAAGATATTGGAGATACTAGAATTGGACTTGAACTGATGTCAGGTGTGAGTACAAACTGGAGATGGCCAAAAAAAAAAAAAGTCTTCTGGCGCAGCTTTGAGCTGTAAAGCAGAAATGGATTTTCCCAGTGCTTTTGACCTTACTTGACTACATAATGCAAAACAGAAGATGGACATTGTTGCAGTCTGCCTGCATGGTTGCTGATAAATGACCATTATACAACTTAAGGGAACAAGGAGCTTACTTTCTTTTTTTATTTTTTATTTTTCTGCTCATACAAATATAATAGGAACCCCTGTCCCCTCCCTCCCTCCATTCCTCCCTGGACCCCCCTGTTCCCTCCCTGCTTTGTCCCTTCCTTTCCCCCCCTCCCTTTCCTCCAGTGCCCCCTCCCCCCATCTCTGAAGCATCCTTTAATGAGTACATCAAACTTTCCTCTGGGTCCTCCTCTCTGATGAGGTGTAAGGACTCAGTGGCAATTCCTAGAACTCTTCCTTGTGTTTCCCTTAAGTATAGGAACACTATTGTGACTGTTAATCCCTTGTTACTAAGAATCCTAGTGCCTTTAGCCCATGCTAGAATTTGAGGAGTCAATGTTATATTGGTCATTGAGCAGATCACGCAGAGTCCTGTTACAATTGCTTCGGCCCTAACTTGTGTGGAGTATCTTGCATATCATGACTTCTCCCATCCTTGTGCTCTTACAATCTTACCGCCCCCTCTTCCTCAAATTTTCCTGAGCTTTAGGATGGGGAGAGATTAGTCAGGCCTGATTCCAGGTGGTTGATATAGAGTCTCTGATGTTCTGAATTATGGTTTGTTGATGATTTTTTTTTTTTCAGTTTTGCTGTTCCTGCAATGCCCTTGGTTCTATCCTGATGGGTATTGTATGTCACCCTCTGGCCAGAGATAAAAACCTGTTAAATTAGAGTCTTGTTATAAGAGTATATTCAAGGGTAGATCTTAAGATAGTCCGGTTACATTTCTCAGCCCTGCTTAACGGGAGAGCATGCACCAACACCGGGTTCGAGGGAACTGGCCACACCATCACCACATAACGGCTGAGAGATGGACAATCCTTACTTGCCAGACCAGCATGTCTGGCCAAGTGAACAGAAGGATTCCCACTCTCTCAACCAGCTCTCTGTGATTTATCCAGGGCCTAATCCCACCCACCATGGGCTGGGTCTTCCCCTTCAGGTTTGCTCTGGGCTTAACTCAACCATCAACTCTCTACAACTGTGCCCAGAGCTCAAACCCTCAACAGTCAAGTTGACAACTGTGCTTAACTATGACATACATTGAACTATAAGATGTGGTATTATTTAAAATACCAGACTATGTTCTTAATTAGATATTTTCTTGCTCTGTCTTAATGCTTCTATTTAATGTCCATTCTGTGTTGAAGTATTTATCTTTTTTTATTTGATAAGACCTAACAATTAAAGTATTTTGAACTATTTTAAAAAAGAGATTTTTGTACTTTTAAAATGTTGGAACAGGGCTTTTTTATTTTTCTAGTTTTACAAACATAATAAGTGGCTATCTCTTTCCCCCTTCTTCACCTACCTCTCTCTCCCCCCTTTCCTTCTCTTCACCAATCCATTCTTCTTCTTCCCACCTTCCTGCCTGTATGCTAGTGTGGATTCCAGGATTCCCTTCCAGTTGTCTGCATTGGTATGGGCTCAGGTCTCTGTGGCAGATTTTTTGGGTACACCCACTGTTAGGGGCATTCTCCCTCCTGTCTAGCCTTAGCCCCTAAGGTTCCACCTGCATGTAATTATTTCTCCTGAGTTCCTCACTAATCTATGGGGGAATGTTGATATGTCTGTAACTGAACTATCAATGACAACATTTTAAAACTGTACTATGAAAACTTTTAAAATTAAAGGCATTTTATATCATAAAATGAACGTAACATTTGTGAAGACAAGGATTGCAAAGTTACAGTTAAAATCAATGTGTTTTTGTGTCAAGGGGTGTAGTGCAGTAGCTAGATATCTATGTTTCAAGCTCAGCCTTCAATTCTTAAGATTGAAGGCTGAGCTTGGGACACATTTGTAGTTAGTAGTTAAGGCAAGTAGCTAGTAGTTAAGGCAAGTCCTGAGCAAGCCTGAAGGAGGTAGCCTGGTTGACATGGGAAGACCAGCTCATAGTGGGTGAGAACATTCCCCTAGATCACTAAGATGGGGAAAGTTGGTTCAAAGATTTGACATTCTTCAACATACTATGGAAATGGAAAGATTTGTATTCTGATAAGATTTGACCCTGTCTCAGCAATGCCTGTGAATATGGTATAACCTGTTTGTTCTGATCCTGGTGTTGGTCTCTCCTGCCAAACTCGACTAAGATCTGGAGCTGAGAATAAAATCCCCTTGTTCCCCTAAACTTTTTGGTTTTGAATTTATTGGTAGCTTGCAGGCAAACTGCAATAAGATCTTTGTTAATGAGAGAGAGTATTTTCTATAAGGCAGCATAGAATAGGAATTTTAGCTAGAATAAATTTTTGTTTTTCTTTTTGCTTTTCTGTAGGAACTGAGTCCAATCCCTCACAAAGATAAGGTTACCAATTCCCCCTTTGTTATGTAACTGCTATGTAAGTGTATGGAGATAAATTCCTGAAATGGAGTGGAGTTGAGATCCTCAAAAGAAACAATTGGGCCAGAGTTTAATCCAATATGAATGGACCAACCAGACATAGGAGAGACCAAAAGTCCCAATAAGGTTTAAAGAAAATAAAACTAGCCAATATAGAAAAGCCACTTTTTCCAGAGAGCCCTATCTCCCACAAATACTTCTGACACTGCCAGTCATCAGACAGCTCCCTTGTTCCTCATAAACTTTGTGTCCCTGAGTTCTTTTATTTTTCTTCCCTAATAGATCCAGCCTTAATCTTCTACAAGTGTTCTGGTTTCAATCTTTGGCTCTGAAATACAAGAACCTGGAGAGATATCCTGTAACATGAAGTTTGTTTTAGCAGATGCAGTTTACAGGCATTATTCATTTCAGTCTTGTGACACAATTAAAATGGTAGACATCCAAACAATCCCTTCCTAGAAGGGAACAAACTGATGTTCTAAGACAGGGAGTAATTTTCCTTTGCAACTAGTTAGTCAAGGTTAGTGAAGCTGTTAGTGTGACTCTGAGGAGCATCTTAGCCACTCATTATGCTATGTGTTGTATTCAATAGTGCTCAAGTTAATATTGTGTTGTGACTTAATTGATTTGTGACTAGTGCATGAAAAGCTTGACCCTTTTCTGTCCTAAGCCTGGACTCACATACTCCACAGCAGTGTTCACAACGTGCAGCACTCCAGCTGTCTGCATGCCCACCACTGTTGAATTACAGAATACAGGTGTGTGGACCCCATGCTACCAGCATATTCAGAAAGTGGGGTGAAGGGAAGTCAGGACCAGCAATCTATGTTGTTTACTCTCTAGGTGATTCCACCATTTCTTAAATCTGAGAACTGCTGTTGTAAGCAGCACTAGGTATAGTGAACAAAAGAGGGGTGGAGGGTGCAGTAATCTTTTAGGAATTTAAAAACAGTCATGAAGATAAGAAAAGCTAGCAAATTCAACATGCATCAATTACTTGACTAGATTAGATGTTTGGAAAACTGTGTTCTGCTTGGATAATTGAGATAAAGAAAGATAGCATAAGAAGGTATATTGAAATGATACTAGGCAAGTGTAGGAGTGGCCCTGAGTATGTCTGAGAATGTAGGTGTTCAGGAATCTGAGTGTAAATCACAGACCAGAAGGAGGGAAGAGTGCTGGTTAGAAGGGTAGCAGCTATTCCTTATCAAGGGCCAAGTTAATCTCTACTTCAAGATGACTTTGTGTTATGTCAGAAGGAAAACATGCCCCACAACAGAGGAAAACGGTTAACACCAAAATCTCTGACCATGCTGTAACACCTGGCAACCATCACCAAAGGTTCCAAAGGAAAGGTAGAGGTCCGCTTCAAAGACAGTAATGGGGAAACTTAAGAGAGATGATAAAAAAGCAGCAGGGATAGTTACTTATTCCAAAAAAATAATTTATAAGCCTTATAGAAAAAGGAAACAAAGAAAAGGGAGACAGAAATGAAGAGCCCAGAAATTTAGAAGCTGGGCCTACAAATAAAGAAGTTGGCCATGAATATCAGACCATTTGACATTGTGATATGATGTTGCCAGCTATAACATTCATAATGAATCTGGGATACTTGTAGATTAACGATAGGATACACTTGTAAAGAAAAACTTGTTTTAAAGTATCAGATATAAGTGGGACTGTAGAAATGGTTTGGGAGATATCCCTAGCATCCACATAAAACTTAGGTACATTAGTGCTGATAGAAGTAAAGACAGGGGGCTGGAGAGGTGACTCAGGGGTTAAGCCTCTGCCTTGCAGGCGGAAGGCCCTGAGTTCCGGATTCTTAGACCCCCACATATAGACGCCAGGGGGAAGCAGGGGCGGCCTGCGTTTCCGGCCCCGGTAGGGCGGAGCCTGTGAATCCCAGGGCAGAGTAAACAAAGAGGAGGTGGAGGCGTCCATGGTGGTTCGCGAATTCGTCCGTGGTTCTACATACATACACACGCGCGCGTGCGCGCACACACACAAACATGCACACAATTGAATAAATTAAAAAAATTAAAAAAAAAAAGAAGTAAAGACAGGATGATTACTGGTATTCACTGGGTAGTTAGGCTATCCGAATTCAGTGAGTTCATATTTTAGTAAGAAACCGCATCTCAAAAAACAGGATGGATAGTGATAGAGGAGGCATCTAACATTGATCTCTGTCCTACACTTTCATATGTACACAGATACATGCACACATGTGCACACCATATATAGACATGCATATATCTACGTGTACATGCAAAACACACACACAAATACACATCATACAACATTGTATAGGTACTTCAAAAGATAAAATCTTTCACTTATTTTCTTTTTGGCATCCCTAATATAGTAAGACATGGAATTAATGGTGGTTTGATCTTGTTTATAAGCTCATTGTTTCGATATTCACTAGTAGAAAAAAGGAAATTAACAAGGATGAACTACAAATGCATGTAAAAGCAAGGACAAATCTTATTTAACACTAAACTTAGACCTATGATCTCCTGTGAGTAAGCCCATACATCTGTTTCTGGTATGTTGTAACAACATGGAAGTTAACAAATCTGGTATTCCAGATAAATATTGAGAAACATGAATGCTTTCAGTTAAGTGAATTAAATTTCTAAGAAATGACCTTTCCAGGCTAGTGAATGTAAAATATTGAGATTGTTGAAGGAAAAAAACAAATAGTTGGCACCTAGGAAATTGGAATATATAAAATTATGCCTTAGAGTGCTAAATGACCTTTACTTTTTCCTCACTAAATATAAAATGCTCACCTGCGCCCAGACTACACATCTGTGGAGAGAGTTTGACTTGAGGTATTCAAGCATTTAAGTTTAGAACATTTGATTTGCCAAAATTCAGTATTAAAATAAAGGGACATTTGTCTGAGATTGTAGTTTCTATCTAACTAATGCGCCTAAGGGGGGAAAAATGTAAAATATAGTGTGATCTAAGATGCAGAAAGCACAAGGCAACCAAAACATGCAGCTTCTTCTCTCCTGAGGCTGGACCAGGAAGCTTAGGGTTACTTACATCAAGTTTAAGAAACCATGGTACTTCTTTCTATCCTATAAGCACAGTGTTTTGACAATCAGATAAGTAGTGGTTCTTATCTAGTATCTGGATCCTTGAGTCTTAGTGGGAGGAAATTTTTTTTTCTTTCTGCCTTTCTCTTAAATTCTGTGCTTAAAGCCCTTGAATTAAATTAACAAAAGACAGATTAACAACAAGAAAAAGTTGGTTCAGTTATTTCCCAGCTAACAAAAGAAATCAGAGTGGCTTAGTGGTTTAAGCTAAAAGTTTATATACTTAATGGAATTGAGGAAATGTAAGTTGTGGAGTGGTTTCTTTGGGGGACTGGAATTAATAGACTTCTTAAGAAAGACAAGTGGGTTTGTTGGGAGAAAAATGGAAAGGAAGAAAGTTTTTGAGACTGCCTGTCTTCCATTTTCTTCTGGGGCCTAAAAAGACATTTTTGATGGGTCTTTTCTAGTTCTGGGTCCTCAGTCAGAACCTCCCTTAAGAAGGGATTTGTTTCAGACCTGCTTCTGCTTTCAGTCAGATAAGAGAAACTATGGAACTTTAAATATTTTTAAGCTTAAAATAATCTTCATAACACATCTGAATTCAAATGTATACTAAAGTTTCCCATTGTTTTCAATGCATCTACTTGTCAAAGTAGATAAAATTGATATTCCTCAGTTCTACATTGAAATTAAATGTCTACTGACTAACTAGAAAATAGTTTACTTATCCTGTCAAAAACAAACAAACAAACAATAACAACAATAACAAAAAACCACCAAAACACTTTAATAGACTTTTGAGTAGATCCCTATTTTCTTGGCTCTTGCTTTCCGGCATATAATTGTTCCAAAGTCAGTTTTCATCCCAATGACTAGTAGAAATGTACATATTGTTTAGACACCCTTGTGTGAGTTTCTCAGCTTAAATTTACCTTATATTCTTTTCATGTCATTCAAAAATATTACTGTGAAAAAGCAAATATAAAGTAGTATCACTGGAAAAGGATTCAAAAGGAATGGAAGCTTACTTAGTGATACTCTATGAGGCTATTAAACCTGATGAAGATTCCTTTTAAAGGAAACAGCAAGATCTCGTTTATATTTGAAAACGCCGAATGACTTATAGTTTTTATATTTATAATGTTTAGTTTAGACTTAATAGCTTAATAGATGGTGCTGCTTTTCAAAGAGCTTGAGTCAATTGAGTCTATTCATTGGAGGAAAACAATGAAGACACCTCTATAATCTGTAGTTTCCATCATTTCTTTTTGATTTCTATTTAGGTTTTTATCTCTTTTTCTTCTAAGAATTGAACCATCACATTCTCTGCAAAGAGCTAACCCCTCAGCTCTAAGTAAAGTACTTTAAGCCAAGTACACAGTATTGTGATGTCTGACCAAAGGAAAAGCTATTAAAGTGTATTTTGGGGATAGCTGGGGATTGAACTCAAGGTCCCACACTGTACCACAGTGCCTAGTATGGTTTCATTTTTTAAAAATATGCAAGCCCATGTAAGAATTTCAAAGTACTACTGGTCTTGCAGTGTGGTATTTATCATGCTTTTTAAAGCAGGACTTGGTGCATTCTCTCACATTTTCTTACAGCAGTCACAATGTTTATATCGGTGTCATTTCTCAAAACAGAAAAACTGATAAATGAAACAGTAGATTCTAAAACACAATAGCACTACTGTTCACTGTGTATTTTATTCTACACTCTGTCGAACACACAGTTTTCCTTGATGTTCATTTTCCTGTCCAAGTGATGGACAAGCTCATTTGGATTAGCATTTCCCTGAAAGGATAGTGGTATATGTAATTTTAAGTTTTAGTTGCCAACCTGACACTTAAGAGGCAGGTCTCTGGGATCATCTAAGAAATATTCTCTAAATTAGGTTTGGCCTCTGATTGTCTTGATTGCACAATTGATGCTGGAAAACCCAGTACATAGTAGGTTGGTTCATTCCATATGCAGACTGTTTGGGACTGCATAAAGATGGAGAGTGCAGACAAGCAAGCAAACGCACATACATTCATCTGATGAATTCTGTTCTTGATGACGGATGTGCTGTGAAAAATGTTCCCAGCCCTTGTTGCTGTGACTCTCCTGAAACAATTGATTCAAATATATACTAAAGTTTCCCATTGTTTTCAATGAATCTACTTATCAAAGCCCTAAAATTGATATTCCTCAGATCTACACTGAAATTAAATGTCTACTGACTAACTAGAAAATTTTGAATCAATCACATCCCCTCACACCCCTGAGGTGATTGGATCAAGTATTTTGTTGAAGCAAGAGGTTATGGAACAAGAAAAGTATGTCTTTGTTACTTACTAGACAACCTGTGGCTACGTAATCATTTAGTTAACTGTGTTTCTCCTCATGGTAGTAAAACAACTGACAAAAGCATCTCAAGACAGGGAGGGCTTATTTTGCTTCCCAGTTTGTGGGTACAGCCCATAAGAGAGCATGACTGCATGACATGCCTTTCCAGTAATGTTGGAGGTTTGTTTCTTTGATGATCTAAATCCAATCATCTAAAGATGTTCCAGACACTTTAGAATGGCATGGATCCTTCCAGGGAAAAAAATAAGACTCAAAACACATTCTTTTGACAAATAGTCTGATACTTTTAGTTCTTTTTTGTACAAGCTATTGATTTTGAGAGAGCTTCCCATTTCTGTTTCTAGCTTTAAGTCTTCTAATATCTGACTAGCCACCTACTCATGTGGCCTTATACTCCATGTCCCTAATCTATGTGCTCCTACATTAGAAACAATCTAAAATGCATCAGCATCTTTACCTTAGACCTCAGATCAGCTTCATATTATTTTATAACTTCTCCTTTATTCACCTCCTTTATGCAAAAAAAAAAAAAAATCCCAAACAGAAAGATCAAAATCAGTGTCACTCAGGAAGAATATAGCTAACTAAGCATGGACAAAGAAGTATCCCTTTACAGAGAAATCCTCCAGGTCTTATTTGAATTCAAGACAATATGAAAAACGTTGGCATCTATATTCTTAGCAATGCTTACACATTGAGTTCTGAGAAATGAACTGTCAATTTGGTCTCCTGGGGACATTTCCAGAAAGATCTTCCAAAGTGGCATATAACATGAAGCAAATGAAATATTCTTTTATAGATCTTTAAGTACATAAACACTGATTGATTTGAAAATTCTCCTTCTAGGAATTAATTTATCCTGAGAAAATAATTCCATAGAAGAAGCTGGAGAAACATAGATGTCCTTGTCACAGAAGTTTTAGGGCAAAAGGCTATGGTTGAGCAGCCTCAATAGTCTGAGCTTGGCCACTCATCCTAATAGGACAATTAAAGAGATGACTAATATTGAAAATCAGAAAGAGGAGATTTAATCCTTGTGCCATTCTGGAAAACCAGAAATACAGATTAAATGACCGAAGTCAATGACTTGAGCTCTGGGTTTAAAAAGAGGAAGAACTGGGGTGGGGGAGGGAAAGCAGGAGAAATATGTCATTAAGTGTTCTTGGTCAAAGGGTGATATGGTTGAATATTCTCTCCCTTTCTGGTTTTTCAAGTTTTCATTGCTATCATTGTTTGAGAGGATCTGCTGGGCCCCTACAAAATGATGACTTTGTGGGTACAGTCTCCCCATCTTGAATACTTTCCCTCATCTGTATGTTATTTGGGTGGGGGGGGGAATCTGTCCTCCTATACTTAGCTTTTCTTTTAATAACAGCTAACTGCAGGATTGGACAATGATTTACTTGTATGCCTTAAACTTCAATGGGAGATGAGATAGGCTGGGGGCACAGACCCTCCACCAGCTTTTATCATGCCTAAGCAGAGTCAAGCAGGATTCTCAGCCAAAGTCAAGGAGAAAGGCACCAAGGGAAGGCAGAGATGCCAGCTTCGTCTTGCTGCCAGTCACCTTGTGGATCTAAGTGGAGTCAATTCTGCTTAGCAAAAGCAGATTCTAAGTGTATACTATCTTCTCAGCAAAACATTAAGCTGAAAAATGTGTTTTCATACAATAGGAGAATTTTAAACTATTAAAAATTAAACCTTGGTAGGGGGTGGTATTTGTCTGTCTCCCCCACCATACTTGCAACATAGAAGCAGGAGGAACAAGAGATCAAGTTTATCTTCAACTACATAGTAGGGTCTCAGCAGCCAAGATTTACCACAAACAAACAAACAAACTCCAGAAAATATTTCTAGAAAGCACAATGAAACATAATAATAAAAGCAGAAACCCTAAATGAATATTGTGTATCTTGATCCTTGTCCTAAACATTCAGTAAGAAAGGAAAGAGAGGGGCTGGAGAGGCGGCTCAGGGGGTAAGCCTCTGCCTTGCAGGTGGAGGGTCCCAAGTTCGGATCCTAGACCCCTGGTATAAACGCGGGGCGGAAGCGGGGGCAGCCTGCGTTTCTGGTCCTGGTAGGGCAGAGCCTGTGAATCCCTGGGACAGAGTAAACAAGGAGGAGGTGGAGGCCATGGTGGTTCCCGAAATCGCCCGTGGTTCTACACACACACACACACACACACACACACACGCACACACACACGCACACACACACGCACAATTGAATAAATAATAAAATAAATTAAAAAAAAGAGAAAGGAAAGAGAGGGTTACTAGAATCAGAGAGGGGTTCTGGCAGCATGATAAGCCAGGCTTGGCCATCAGTTCCAATAAGTGACTTCTAGACACAATTAACAGTGAAAATCTAAAAAAAAGAGATCTATTCTATGTGGCTTTTGTGGAAAGGACAAAGAGATCCAATGAGACCCTGCCATAATGCTTTTTGGGGCCCTGAAGCAAGGTTTAATTAGATTTCCGGAGGTATACAAAGCTTTGTCCTGGTCAAGCTGTAGCCCTGCTCATGAACGGCTCACCATCCCTGTCTGCTCAGCTCCAGTCTGTCCTGCAAGGTCCTCTGGCCAGTTGTCAGAACTGGACTAATTTTCTTTCTGGAGAAGAGTTCCTCCCCTGGCTAGAGCCAGGTTTCTGCCTTACTCTTCCAGCATGAATTTCCTGGGGGAAAATTCCAGTTTTGGGGCCACCACTTTTTTTCTTTTCTTACATGTATTGTTATTTCCTTGTGACTGGTCAGTGTGTATCGATGCATGTGCGCAGTGCCATGGCATGTATATGGAGGTCAGAGGAAAACTGTGCAGAGTACATTTTTTTTAAATTTTTATTTATTTCTGCTCATACAAACTTAATAGGTACCCCGATCCCCTCCTTCTCTCCACCCCTTCCTGGACCCCCTTGCTCCCTCCCCCCTTTCCCCTTTCTTTTTCCCACCTCCCTCCTTATCTTCCCAGTGCCTCCTCCCTCCCATCCCTGGAGCATCCTTTAATGTGTATGTCAAACTTTCCTCTGGGTCCTCCTCTCTGATGAGGTATAAGGACTCAGTAGCATTTCTTAGAACTCTTTCTTGTGTTCCCCTTAAGTATAGGAACACTATTGTGGCTGTTAATCCCTTGCTTCTAAGGATCCTAGTGCCTTTAGTCCATGCTAGACTTTGAAAGGTCAATGATGTGTTGGTCATTGCACAGGTCATGCAAAGTCCTATATGATTGCTTCGGCCCTAACTTGTGTGTAGTATCTTGCATATCGTTGCTCCTCCCCACCTTTAGGCTCTTACAATCTTACCGCCCCCTCTTCTGCAAATTTCCCTGAGCTTCAAGATGGGGAGAGATTAGGCTGGCCTAGTTCCAGGTGGTTGATATAGAGTCTCTGATATTCTGAATTATGGTTTGTTGATTTTTTTTTTCAGTTTTGCTGCTCCGGCAATGCCCTTTGCTCCATCATGATGGGTATTGGATGTCTCCCCCTGGCCAGAAATAAAAAGCTGTTAAATTAGAGTCTTATTATAAGAATATATTCAAGGTAGATGGAATAAAAGTAGGAGACCGCAGTGGGGGGGTCAGTACATTTTTTATCTTTCATCTTTATCTCCATTTCAAAGACTGAACCAAGGTCCTTAAGCTTGTGTTGAAAGTGCCGTTGTCCTTTCAGCCGTCTTGCTGGCCTGGGAATCATTCTTTTTCTGTTTCTTTAAAGAGTCCCTTCAGACAATTTACTATCCTCATTCCAAGAAAATTCAAATCTTGGTTCTCTACTTGATGGCACCAAACTCTTGTCAATCTTTTTTTTTTTTTTCCTTCTGTTTGAAAACCAACCTAACCTTCTGATTAGACAGAAAACCACCAAGTACCTGATTACTTCTTTGTCATCTGCTCCTTGACAATAGTGGCAAGATTGTTACTAAATTTGGTGAGGATCCTATTTCAGTCTAGTTCAATGTTACAATATTTGCTGCAATATTTCTTCTGTGCTCTGACAGAAAGATGTCAATACCATTGATTATACAAGTCTTCAGCTAGTTTTGAATTAGCTCACAAAATTAGCTAACACTACAAGGAAATTTGGTATCTGTCTATCATATAACAGTGAAGTTGACCCACGGGAATATTGGAGCATGGAATGCCTTAGGATGATCACTCATTGATCTGTCATTCACTGAGGGCCAGGGAGAATTTAACAGAAACCAGGAAAGAATCTAATCATTTCTGTAGAATGCTAAGAAACTATGTTCTTGCAGTGAACCATAAAATACTTTAAAATCATTAGACAAAGTAGTGTGTTGTATCTTTTTTTTTTTTTAAAATTTTATTATTATTATTATTTTATTCAACTGTGTGCATGTGCATGTGTATGTGTGCTCGTGTGTGTGTCTGGTGTGTCTGTGTGTGTTTTGTGTGTGTGTAGAACCACGGACGAACTCGCGAACCATGGACGCCTCCACTTCCTTCTGACCGATTCACAGGCTCCGCCCTACCAGGACCAGAAGTGCAGGCCGCCCCCGCTTCCGCCTGGCCTCTATACGTGGGATCTGGGATCCGAACTCAGGACCTTCCGCCTGCAAGGCGGAGGCTTAACCCCTGAGCCACCTCTCCAGCCCGTGTGTTGTATCTTATGCTGGATGTGAAACTATTATTTTACCAGCATTTTAGGTATAATAATTATATTTTTAAAGATTTTTAAAAGTATAGATCTTTTTCTTTTTTGATACTATAAATTAGGTGTTTTTGTTTGTTTGTTTATTTTCCCCAAACACTTCTAAGTTCCTGAGGCTCCAGGTATAAGTGATTAGCAATCATCACCAGTTTGAGAAGTGAGAATGAGTGAAGATGGAAGACATGTAGCTGTGGGATCCTGGAGAGGTAAATTCCTGAAGCTCAACACACACATGCTAGCTTCTAAGAGGCATGCAAATAACATAGCATGCAAGCCCGAAGGGAGGAAAAACCCAAAGAAGTAGTAGAGAAAACCCAAAAAGTAAAGCCCTATGACAGGAAAATCTGAGAGAATAGTTCCATTTCCAGCAGCAGAGCCAGCAACTCCCAGGTGGGCCTTGCTTGAATTTCCAGCCTCAGAAGTGATTTGGCTATGTGACTTTGAGTGAACTTTTGAATCTGAATATTTTACCCCCAAAGAAAGGACTTTATGTGAGCTTGGATCAAGTTTCGAATGTTAGCTGCCCCACAAAGGCTCACGTGTTTGAATCCTTAGCTGGTGTTGACATTTGGGAAGGTCCTAGCATCTTGAAGAGGGAAAGACTTGCTGGAGAGAAAGGGAGGACACAGGGTGTAGGTCTTGAGGTTTGACTACTGTTCCTGTCTCCTCTCTTTGCTTGCTGGCTTTGCCTTCTGATGCTACAGTGACCCGAATCAGACTCTTGTTTCTGCTTCAAGCCATGTTACAAGATTACCTCCATAAATTAACTACATCCCTTTTGGAAACATAAGTCAAATATTTTTTCCCCCTGAATTGGGTATGAGTATTGTCTCATAGCAAAGAAAAATTAACTGCAACATACAAGACCTGTCCTGACTCATATAATTGCTAGAGCCTTTTGGTGTCTCTTCGGAGAATAGTTGCTCCTTTAACATGGCTCCAATACCTTTAACTTACAAATAGATACCATGACCCTCAGAGTCCTCAGTGACATATTACCCAGCGATGGCCCTTGCCTCTTCCTAGGGGTCACAGATGATTCAAGACACATTGTCATCCAGGAACTCTTGAAAGCTAGTTCTCTCCACCTGGCACCATACCCTTGCTGCCTTGTTCAGTTCCAGCTGATATCAACATTCCCGCCAGAGCATCAAATCCTTTGTTGCCCTGTACTGCAGCCTTCTCTTTTCAGAGCTTCACTCCAGAGTAACAATGAGCTCCACCTTTCATCCATTCAGGTCACTGATTGGCTCCTGCCATCATCAGAAGGCTACACAGCTTCCTTCCTTTCTATGCATAAAGACTAGGCAACCAAGTCCATATAATCCACCCCCTTCCCACATTCCTTTGTCCTTGAATTCCTCCTCAGGATACAGGATAGGAGAACTCCATGGTAGCAGAAGGAAAAGAAGCAGAAGAAAATAGTGAACACATTTTGCCCTCTGAATTCATTATTTGGAAAAAAAAAATTGGTGATTATATTCATACCACATTCAAAATATTCCTTCCTTGTACCAATCTTATTTTCCAACTTTTGAAATCCTTCTGATCCTGGGTGAAAGAATAATGATGAAGAGAAAAATGACAGGTTCTAGCAAGTGTCCCTGCAGGCCTGACACTTTGTTCTTTGCAGACTCTTCCTCATTTCTGCTGAACCTTGAAAAATAACCTGGGGGGTTTTACTTGCTGTTGCACTGGGAGTCATGAGAGTAAAGGGGAGTCACAGGATGTCTCCAGAAGTCAGAAACAGTAAAAATTTGTTAACAGATTCCTCTAGAATGGTCTAGGGGTTTTCAGGAGAACCTGAGGACTAGGTTGCTCTGAAGGTCACATAAGTGTGGAAGGAGCATGGATTCAAGTGGTGAGTCATCATGCCTATGTCGACATCTCAAAGGAAAACAGAGTATGAAATGATAACCACCAACACAAGAGTTGCGGTGTATTTTTTCACAGATGTCATCAGTAGGTACCTGTGAGGCCTGGACTTTGTTTGTCATTGTTATTATGTCTGACACAGGTCAGAGAACGTGTCCACTCAACCTTTGAACCTCATGCAGAAGCAGGTGGTGAGTATCAACCTAGTCACTGTGAGCAGGAGTGAGGTGGAACTCCCTGGGCTCTGACAATGAGAAGCACCCCCATCCCCAGACCTGCCAACTTCCTTTTCTCTGTGATGGCTGTGTGCAGGAAATGTTTACATAGGTCAGCCACCAGATGAAGTAGTCTGGTCTCCTCAGACAGGCTTCATAAGGATGCTGTCAGATCCATAGCAGAAATGAACTTTTGCAATAAGCCAATGATATTTTAAGGTTAAGTCACTGAACCTCCCAGATTCTTAGTAATGTAGACCTCAGGATTTGTGCCTTTGAAAGGGAATGAGGAGAAAACCCTCACAAAATTGGTTGAAAATAAGCTGAAGAATTTCCTAATTGTTCAAATTATGCTTTCTACTCCTGGAGATTATTCAGGAATTCTGAATTTCACTGCCTACAATAACTAGAACATTGTGTTTATTGCATATGGAATGTAAATGTCTGAGAAAAAAATCACGTTTGTCACTTCAACAATGATGTAAGGAAGCTACAATACATGGAAGAGATGGAGTGCTTTGCCATAAGGTGGATTTGTATCTTACCTATATTACTTTTTATATGGCTTTGGTTGTACTTTCTTAATTTTTTTTCTACTTTTGTGAAAACAAGGAAGAATAAGAGTACCTATCTAACAGAATTGTACTGAAAGTTAGATGAGTCAGTGCATGTAAATTTTGAGACAGAGCCATGTTATGAAAGACACACTATCAATGTCCCTTGTTATTTCGGTGATGTCATGGCAGTGGAATCCTCTCAGTCCCTGTATAAACTGAAGACAGCATACAAGCTGCTAATACAAAATACCTTTCACGTTCCGGACATTTGCTTTTCTATTTGGTTGTATTGTGCAGTAGTGCTCTGCCTTTCTCAGAATGACAAGGAAATACAAACAGGTCAAATCGTTTCAAGATGAGGTTTTTTTTTATAAGAACCTATAGGTAAGTTGCAAGAACATGTATGGCACTGTTCACATGTCTCTTGTGTACTATTTGCTTCCTAGTCTCCTGATTGCTATCTTGTGGTGAATTGTTCTGTTTATAGCTTTCAAATTGCTATCTGGGTGACAGTCTTCTGTTTCGAAGTTTCAGATGGCTGTCTGGTGACTTTGCTCCCCATGGTTGATCATGCAGCTTGATAATACTTTGGAGGGAAATACAATTAGCTAACTGCACACCTGCTTAGCACTCAGCTTTATGAGTGCATATTGCAGTGGGGCATGTGTTTTGGGAGCATGGGCAAAGTAGTTCAAAAACAGAGATTTTTGCAATTCACTTTGCAATATATAAACATAACTTCATTTTATATAGTTTATTCTTTATCTCTATATATGCATGTGTGCATGTGTCTTCTAAAGGTGAATAATTATAAATTCAGGTTTGTAAAGTTAAGCACAAGAGAGTAGTTGGGAGTTTGAATTTTGACATTCACTTTATCCTCTAACATCTAATTTTCTATATGTAATATGGAAAATACATTATATATGGCAATTTCTATGATTCCTTCCATTCCCTTCCTCAGCCTCACTATTTTCTTTTTTTGAGGTCGAGTCGCCAGCCTGGCCTGACACACAAATAGCCTTGAATGGCATTGAACTCACAATCCTCTTCCTCCTTCACCTTCACCTTTCCAAGTGCTGTGATTATTGTCATGAGCCTCCACATTAGCTTTCATTGTGGTTTTTAAATGTTTTAACATTGGATTTAGATCAGATCTTATGCTATGTTTCAGAAGTTTCCCATGAAGTAGCACATAGAAGATGCATCAAATTGTTGATAAACTGATCTTCATATCTGCATTATGCATTATTATTAATGAATGTATACACATTGTCATTAATGTGTGGCACTTACCTTGTCTACTGTGTATATTCTTAATATTCTCTGATATATGAAATGGAACAAGTAGTGCCTTTTCCAAGAAGATTTATTTTACCTTGCACAGCTAGTCAGCTCTCCACAGGGTTATGTTTTGAAAGCTCTATACTATGATTATGTTTTTCTTATTTCTCGAAAGACAAGAATCTGATTCTCCATTCCAGAAAAATTGCTCCCAAGCAGTTTGAGGAGGTGGAATGAAGTGCTTAGGTGCATTCAAAGGGCACTTGCCAGAAACCTGCTGAAGATCATTGGTAACTTAAATGCATGGTATCCTAACATAGCTCAACCTTACCCTGGGAAACTGACAATGGTTTCATATCAAAAGGTCAAAACATCCAAAGATCATCATGTGGAGATGTGTGCATACCCATGCAAACAGCAAGAGGCTTTATATGAAGGATATTTAAAGCTTCAAAGCTAAACAGCTATAAAGTGGACTTCCTCCAAAATTATGTTAGGATGTTATTTATCTGTTAATTATAGACAAATAAGCACAATAGTTTGAAAGAATAATTAACATTCTAATAATAAATTACCTGAATCAAAATTCTTGCACATTTTTGCAAATTGCAAAAAATTAAAATAGAAAATGTAATGAAGTATTGAAGGAGACTTATTCAGGCAACCAAAGTCTTAGAAATCTCTGTTGTATGGTTTCATGGGCTTATTATTTGTGGTAACTGTTTGCTTTGCACTTTCCACATCTCACAACCTTAATGTGATATGTTATTGGAAAGCCTTTAGAGAAAAAGCTTGCTACTGACCTCAATGAGGGCCTGGAAGAAAAGAAAATAATGCTATTTGGATTCAACATTCAAAATATTTTATGTTTCTTTTATTCCCAAAGAAACAAACCAACCATAGTTAATTAAACACAATCTGTGCAAATGAGAACCTCCGTCAATAGGCATGTGCCAGGCTGTTCAAAGCATATGGAACATTTCACAGTCTGGCCAGTCAAAGGTTCTAAGGAATGATTAAGGAGATTTCTAACTACAGACAGAAATAAACCCATTTCACATCTTTGGGTTATCAAATACAAATCAAACTTTTCTGTTCCCCACATGGTTTTTCTTGAAAATTTTCTGGAGTTAAAAATTTCTGGCTCAGGGGTTAAGACTCTGCCTAACAAGCAGAAGATTCTGAGTTTGAATCCCAGATCCCATGTAAAAATGACAGGTGGAAATGGCACCAGCCAGCACATCCAGCCCTGGTAGGCAGAGCCTGGGAAATCCCAGAGTGAAGCAAGAAGGAGGTAGAAGCAATCCAGGATAATTTCCGAAGTCACCCTTGGTCCTCCAAAGGGACACAGGTGTCCTATGACACACACACACACACACACACACACACACATGAACGCGCGCGCGCGCACACACACACACACACACACACACACTGAATGAATGAATAAATAATGTTTAAAAATTTCTGGCACAGGAAAGCACATTTGTTTTATATTTTATTGAATTTCATTTATATTAAATTAAAAATATATTTCTGACAGATTCATGTAACAAAAAGGCAGAACAGTTTTCAAATTGTTCAGCTGGGATGATTGGTACGGAATGAGGCAAAGCAGTTCGCATTCTATAATTGCCTTGGACAGGTACAATTCTTTCCCAAGAGCCAAAGGAGGATCCTTGAGAACTGACAGAAAAGCCTAATTACAGAAGTTTAAAATACAGTTTCTCCCTCATTCACAAACGACAACAGAAATTTGGAGGAGGGGGTAGGGAGAATAAGGTGAAGGGTTGCTGGAAAAGACAGAATAAGGGAAATGATACTAAAAATATACCTAACATTAAAAAAGTTAGTATGTGTTGAGTGCATAATCCTTCATAGATAAAATAGAAAAAAAGATGAAATATAGCGTTACACCACGCACAATTGGCAAATCCTATTGTGTAAGCGAGTGCAGAGACTGGGCACATCACAATAGTGCTGAACACAGAACCACGAGTAATGTCAAAATGATAACTTTCAACCGAAAAGAGAAACAATCACGAGCCAATTACTTATATACAAATCAACCCTAAAGACAATTATGTTCCAAATAAAGATGTTCACCAAAGAAAATCAAAGCAACGATATCCTTATTTACAAATGCAGCTATCCATGTCTTTAACAAGCTATAAAAATACTATTCACATTTTCAAACATACAGTAGTATTTTTTTGTTTGTTTTTCATAAAGGCAGCTAACTTTGAATGCTGGGATTCAAATGAAACATTGATGGCTTACCAGCAAGTTATTTTTGCACCCACTTTATCCTTTGAAGATTCTTCCCAGGAAAGAGGGAGTTTTATTTCTGTTTACAAGTCAAGAAAATAAGGAAATGAACACAGTTCTGCCTTTTCGGTAAATCGTCTTCCTTCATACCCTAATTGATCTTAGTCAACTACTTTGATACGTGCATGAGATGAACTCTGAGAGAGTGAATGTGACCTACTTGTCTGTGTGCTGGGAGGTGTCTTGCACACTGAACTTGTTTTCATTTCATCTTGTGATAATGATGCTCAAGAGAGAGATGGCTGGCTAGTCAAAGCATGTGAAAATGTGGTTTCAACATGCAGTTCTTCAACTCTTGGTGAGCATGATATGAGATGCAGACACACCAGCCAGTGAGATGTGCATTCAAAATTAGCTGCCTATGCACACAGCTGCTCAGTTTAATAGTCGACCCATTTAACATCAGTTCCAGTTTATGCTACATATTTCAAAGTTCCTCACTTTAAAAGAACAGCGTACATATCTACATTTAGAAAATAATTTTCATAGTTGATTACTGGACTAATTCCAAAAAGGGTTCTTGGAGTGCTATGGTTGGTTCCCCTCACTCCCCCCTCCCAACCCCTGAGAGATCCAGAAATATACAGGAAAATGACTCTCACATTAAGCAGAAAGGTACGACCCCTGCATTAACAGAAAAAATATGCAAATGATGCTAGAAAAACAGGTTTATGTCCATACATAGGAGGTATGGTTTGTTTTTCTTCCAAAGGGCTACAGGCGTGGGGGAAACATCCAAAATTTGGAATAAAAATATCAGTAAAGGCAAAGTGGTTTGGACAAATTAGATTATTGTCTACAAGTATGCAATTTTGTGTTTCAGTATTTGTATGTATATATCAATACAACCACTTCTTAGAACATGGCGAAAAGTTACAGAAAAATAACTTGTAGTGCGAAAGTAGAGAAACAATTGAATCCTATTAGACAAAATGGGCTTGTATCACAGTGAAACTGCACTCACAAATTTATTAGCTAGATGAATGATCAGAAAAAATTCATAGGAGGTTCTCAAAGGTGAATCATCTTTACCTTCGGAATATTAAAACCCCTCATTTGAGAAAAAAAATCTAGCAGCTATAAAATATTTCTTATCAGGAATAAAATAAGATGAATAAAGTGAATAAGTTAGTTTGTTGCCCAAATAAACTTTCATATATACAGTGTATATAGGAAGATTAAGTCTAAAACCTAGAAGAATATGAGGATATAATGTGTCTCAAGATGCATTGCAGGGAAAATTCATCTCACATTCCTGAAAAGAAACCCATCATATGAGAATACGTTTTCACAAAAAAAAACAATTTTAATTTCTTAAGTATTTTTCTCTGCTGTAATTTTTTGAGAAGAAATTTAAACACCATCCAAAGTGGTAGGATATTTCATGGAAAAATCAAACATTTGAGGGCAAAGGCTAAGTCAGTATTTTGCAGAGCAGGATGTGGGTCCTCAGTGATCCACTATGGCTTAAGAGAGCGACGACCTTAGGAGAGCCACTCTGAAGTAGTGATAGAAAATATGGGGGGGGGGGGTGTTGATGTGTTGTGCCGTAGGGAGGGGGGAAGTAAAGATTCTCTTTTCTTCTAAAATTCAGAGAGAAGTAAAATGTCTCATGTTTCTTTCCAAAGCAATCTCTTACTGGCAAAGACTGGCTTCCAAAGAATTTGTTTCCAGGATGGGGCGTGTGAACAATCCCATGAAATAGCCTAGAGTCTACACAGTATGTGACTATAGAGGCATTTTCTTTTCTTCTGCCCAAACCATCTCCTGGCCAGGAATGAGAAAAGGCGTCTCTGCCCCTTTACTAAAATCAGTGAGACTGTTCTGGAATTCCTACCATCCTATAGATTTTTTTCTTCTAACCAAAGCAGTAGACCAGCCCCTGATGCTAAAGGGGACGTTTCTACACAAACTCAAGTGTCCCTCACCTCACACAGTACCCACAACAGCCTCATGCTTGCAACAGCTCAGAAATTTCCTACAAAGGTGGCTCTGGGATTACGAAAGTGTGTTGACTATACCCAGAAACATAAGAGCTGGCTTTGCTTTAATATCAGTAAGAAGGAGCCTTCCCATGACAAAGATCTTTTACTTTATCCACCCTCTACATGTCATTTGTTCTTAAGCAAATGCCAAGTGGGAGCTAAGAGTCCACACTGGCAAAAGGTTGCCCTTCAAATACTTGAAGGAAGGAAGGAGAACATAGCAGGATTCTCTGAGAAATTGGTTTGTCTGGCATTTTTAACTATTACAAGTTTTGCACTTCAGTTCATTATTTGCCCCATAATAAGTTGTCAGTTAAAAAAAAAAGCTAGAGTCTGAAAGAATACTGTGGCAATTCAGTGGTTTAAAATGCTTGGTTTATCGTCTATGTATAAGAAAAGTGTTAACTAATTCCATTTTTGTTTTGGAGGCAAGAGGGCATAGTGGGAAAAGAAAAGAAAAGACCCTTTTGATTCTACACAAGGAGCAACGGACCATCTTCATTTCCTTCACTTCGTTCTGAAGACCTTGCAAGGTCACATGTAGTTCATTTGCCTGTTAGCATTACAAAATGGTGTTTGCAAAATGAACTCAAAGTATAAAATTTTCCTTGTAGTTAACACATTTAAAATGTAATGAAGGAAAAGAAAATGAGGGGAAATAAAAACACTGGTAGTGCTTTCAAGTAAGTTATCACAATTGAAACACTATGTCTACTTTCAGCTAAACCCAACAAATAGTCATTTTAGGTGGCAAACATTTTTTATTATGTAAGACCCACCCTATATTTTCAGATTCTAAATTTATTTTGTTATGTTATACTTTGTAGTTAATTTTCTAGCTTTTTTAAAAATAACATTAAAAATCATTTAACATTTGATAACTAAATCTATGTCTTATAACATTATCATTATCTGCCCATAAACACATGCTTTCATCATTTTCTTTTCTATTAACCTCATGATCTACACATGTTAGTGAGGTAACAAGCAATTGCTGAGGGCCAGATGATTCCAGTTTTTAAATAAAAGTGAGATGATTCTAAAATGTCTTGTATTTACATCCTTCTCTGCCAGGCATAAAGGATTTTGTTTCATCTCCCAGCTTTGACATATTAGGAAGCAAAGGCATCATATGTTCCCTTCATACAGTCGGAGCATCACAACCTCTTCCCAACTTTTCCTAAGCACTGGAGACATGTCAGTTTCACTGAGTGTGGCACACTCAGTGACACATTGCTCTCAGGAGGCTCTGACATACAGCGTCACAACAAGAAGACCTCTATTTCTCCCTTTAAGCTATAATGATTCAGTCATTTTTCCTTATCTGAGGCAAGTGTCTTACTCTGTACAACTTTCATTTGAAGTCTGTGTACTTCTATACAACTAGAAATTTGCATTGCTTTTACGACTGTTTCTATACAGGAGGACCTTATAGTAACTTGTCCTACTGATATCGAGAACACCAATTATTGCTCGGTAAACTCAGCATATCTTTATGTTGCAGAATATTTGTGGTGCTGAATCTACCTTGACTTAGAGGACATCTATTATTACCTAAAAAATATTTCTTTCAGCATCTATTTCACTTATAAAACTGCATTGCCTGCAAATAGGGTTTCTTCAGATGAGTAAAATTGACATTTTATAATTTTCATCTAATGGGTTAAACCTGTTATTCTTTTGTGTAAATGACATTCTTTTTTTCCTTGTTTTTTGTTCCTGTGATACACTCCTAGAGGATGAAATATAAAACACAAAAGAAACATCCAAACAAGTGAAATCAAGTACTTCTCCAGAAGTCATAGAGAAAAGAAATGATGGCATTGGGGCCATTTTGAATAACATTTTTATCAGTCTCTAGATGTTAGAGATAATCTGAGTTGTACATTTTGTGCCATTGGGCAGGAAGGAGACTATATTCATAAAGTGTTTCCATTATATTAACTCTTTCTTCTTTCAACAAATCAAATGGTTCAGCTATCAAAATTCTAAGAGAATCCATGTGGATATTGGAGAAAGAAAGAAAAAACTCAAGATGTACTATGACAAAAGTGCTTCCAGTGATTTACCTATAAAGGGAGGCTTATTTTCAACCCTTTGTAAGTACTTCCATGAGGTCTTTTCTTTCAGATTTGTTGTGAAGGCTTTGGAATATTAGGTTGCGGTCCCCAATCTTTCTTAGTCCTTATTCAAAGGAAGTTAATGGTTAAACTTTATTAAACATTACCTTATATGTCTTTCTCTTTCCTATCTCTCACTGTTTTAATCTGCCTCACTTCTTAAGAAGAAACCAGTCCCAACACTTCCAAGAGTTTTGATCAAAGGTTACTATCTGCTACTGATTCTAAGGTCAGACTGAACTCCAGAGAAAGCAACTGGTTGGGATGCAATGTCTCTCTAGACCAGTCTGTGTTTGGAGCAGGACATTGAAATGATATTATTTGTAAATTTCTATAGCATGAATGATATTTAGATCATGTACCAAATGAGTTGATAGGAGATCCTTTACTAAAAGACTGTCCTGTGATGCTATCACAAAACAGTTCATATAATTCAATTCTTTAGACTCATGGAGAAATGAATATGTCATTCCATAGGAGTCTAGACTGTTGAACTTTGAAGTCAGAAATAATATTTCATTTATCTGGATGTTCTCACACACTTTTAGCAGACTTAAATAAATATCCATAGAATAATCTATGTTTGGATAGATGGATTAAGTTTTTCAAAATGGGTTAGAAACACATTTTCTTAGATTTTTTCCCTGCTCTAAGCTAATGTTCTCTGTTTTACCAATGATGATCACTGGTCTGATAGAATTCCTTTAGATTGTTGAGTCAAACTTTATCCCAATACTTTAATATTATAAAGAAATAATTTTTAAAGATCTAAATGACTAGGAACAGAATTCCGTGGGAAGAAAACGTTGTATATCTAGTTCTCATATTTCCTAGAGATGCAATGCTGCTATTGGTTCTCTCCACTTACCTAATTCTGCTGGTTTTCTACTGAAATGGAACATGCTACAGATGGTTCTGGACGTAGGATATAAGGTTGTGAAGACAGAGTCATCACATAAATCACTAAAGGATTAATGTTACGGATAATAAAGTAATTGCATGAGATTTTTCATGTTTATTTACAACTTTTGATTCAAAGGATGGATCCTATCCAAAAATTTGAATGTTCATAGCTTTCTTTTAAGTATACCAACTTATGTGCAAAGAGTTACCTTCTACTCAATAGAAATATAGTCTCATATTATAAATTCCATGGAGTTCAAGCCAGTCCTGAACTTACTTGTATTCCTTTACTTGGAGTCTACAAACTGAACAGCTTCTTTATGCAGCATATGTTAGTCACACCATGTGTTGATTATATCCTGTCTCTTACTGTAATCCCTGGATATTGTTCCAAAGTCCGAATTGGCTTGATTTGGCATTTCCACAGTCTGTTTTTATCTTAGATCACTTTTTTTTTTTAAAAAAAATGTACTTAAATTAGTTAATTTGCTGGTTGCTTCCATATTGCTTCATTCAAAATCCAAATTGGAGTTCAGGAAAAAAAAAAAAAAACAAATAAAATTCAACCTTAAGTGCAAACTACATTTCTGAGTACCAGCCAGGTAGATGTACCCAATCCAGTGTGTTTATTCCAAGTCACAGATCTCATCCCCACCCTATAGTACCAACCCTAGAAGTGTCAGTAGTTTTCTTGACACCCCCCCACTGTCCACTGTTTCTTAATTTCCCTCTGTTCTCAAGATTACCAACTGCGTAGAAAAGTCTGTCATCTATGGAGAAGATATTGAAGGATGAAATGAAAGGTGCAGATGTATGCAGCAGCATGGAACATGAAATAGAGATTTGATGCTATTTGATTAGTATCTTGGCCTTTACTTCTAAGGACTACACAACTTAAAATGATGGCATTTTTACCATATGAATTTTTTTCTTTCAATTCTGTCAAGAAGCTTTTATGTAAGTATCTTTGCAATTATTATAGAGATGCTAGTCAAAAATAGGCAAGGAATTTATGCAAAGGAACAGGCCAAAGCAAACCCAGATGAAATAAAATTCCTAATGGTAATTATGATGGAGATTTAAAAATAACAAAAGCTGGGGTGGCCATTGTTACTTGCCAGGACAGAAACTGTTGGAGAAAGAAATTGGATTCTCAATCTCTTTAACTATCAAATCGCATCCAAATTTTTGTCCTTGTGCTCTAATGGAAATTCACTTATGATTTGCTGGGATGTTGAAAACGCACACATTATTCCTACAGATGTGATTGGAGCCTGGGGCTTCAATCAGCTACACTGATTTGAAATAAAAGGGAGAGAGAAAAAGGAGAGAGTTAAAGAAAGAAGAGCAAGGAAAAGAGGGAGGGACAAAAAGATGGATGGAAGGAAGGAAGGAAGGAAGGAAGGAAGGAAGGAAGGAAGGAAGGAAGGAAGGAAGGAAGGAAAGACAAAATAGGAAGATGGG
The DNA here is from genome assembly GCA_023101885.1 of Typhlomys cinereus. Lineage (NCBI taxonomy): Eukaryota > Metazoa > Chordata > Mammalia > Rodentia > Platacanthomyidae > Typhlomys > Typhlomys cinereus. The sequence continues at coordinate 2,897,995 of JALPQD010000255.1, read as the reverse complement.
AAGATAGAAAGAAAAGAAAACAAAGTTGAAAATGGTTTGACAGCAGGCAGTAGTAGTACTTTATATTTTCTGGTCTTTCTCTAGTTCTGTTCTGACCAATCCAGGTGGAGAAATGAAGAAACAGTGTGGGTCTTTCTCTGTCTCTCTCTCTCTCTGTTAGTCTTTCCTTCTAAGTTCAAGTTATATAAGCACATGACTATCATTGCATCTCTATGCCTTCCAGTGGGAAGTATCAAAACTACTGGCCTTGGGGTGTAGAAGGAAGACCACCAGAGAAAGAGAGGAGGTGGGGGAAAAGGGAGGGGGTGTGTCTCTCCACCTCCACACCTGGCTTGGGCTCACACCACAGTGTTCCGGTGTCTGTAGGGCGGTGGTGGCAGCACAGTGCCTGGCTTTAGGGAGAACTCAGAGAGGTATTCCGGATTCTCTGCCACGATAGGCCGGATCCGTCCATTCTGCTTATAAAAATATTTTGTGCTGTACTCCTGCAGGTAGTCTGGGTGCTGAAGGGTGCTTCGCGGGGGCAGGCTGTGGTTCCAGTAGTCAGGGTTGTCAAACGCTTTCTTGGGCTTCTCGGGCGCGGACAGAACGCTGTTCTTCAGGTACTCGGCGCTGCCCAAGGCGTTGGCGAAGGTGTTGAGGTACAGAGGCTGATTCACGTACTCATCCTCCGCCTTGGGCGCCCCACTGGGGGCACTGTGATATTCCGGATTATCCAGAGCTTGAAGGTCTCCGTTTTTTCTCCGAGACACAAAAGGGTTCTCCTCCACGGGGTTCAGGTATTCTGAAAGAGTACAAAAAACACGTGCTCTCAGAAACTGTGACTGTTTGCTTGCACGTTGTGGATCAATCCCCAGCCGAGCATTTTAGGGGAGCAAGCAGGTTTTATTTTTTCTTACAATTCCCCATTATGGTTCTTAGTCCAGCTTAGCAAGAGAGCTCCTACCAGAAATTGAGGGAACTGACTGCACTATTATCTGTGAGGACTGCTGAGAGAGGAGCAAACCTCACCCACTATACAGAAAAGCTCCTAGAGCCAGCTGAAGAACAACAAAAACGCTCAACTAGCTCCTTCTATCTTATCCACCTGCCAGGGAATGGTCTCTCCCACTATGTGCTGGGTCTTTCCATATCAACTAGACAGTTTCTCACAGGCTTGCTCAGGGATTGGCTTTATTAATTCTTCACAGATGTGTCCAGAAGGCACATAGGTCATTCCCACCCATATCCCTACCTCACATAGAAACCCAGGGGTTAGGGCTTCATTTCGCACATTAGAACAGAGGATGTGGTTTCTTGAATGAGAACAAAAAGTCTTTGAAGATCAACACAAGCATGTGCAAATAGTAACAAGCATGTGCATGTTGCCTCCACTTCCCATCCCCCCAAAAAGTTAATGACAAAACAAGCCAAGATCAGAATTCTCATTCTCCAAATTGTTCTTTCCTCCAAATGCATTTGTCTGACCTGCATATGCTGTTGGTCATAGAAATGTTTCTGCTTTTGGAGTCAATAAGATGTTAGAAAATCTGACTACCCTCTAGGGTTTGGTATACTTCAGAAGGACAGAAATCATCACAGAACATACCTTTTTTATCTACCCTGAGAACTCTTCACTCCATTACATTATGTTATTTACATAATGTACTCATGGGTCTCTAAGCTGTGTTTCATAAATATGAACACATCTCTATAAAAAAATGACAGTTTCAGGTCTTATGTAAAGTCTACTAATATAACATACTGTTGATATTGAAAAGCCCAGGAGAGACCAATATTTTTTAAATAAATTAACTGTCTCTATTTATGACCCCATTAGCAAAAAGGAAAGAAACTTTTGGTCAAAACTGAAGTGTCATTTAATTTGGATTTTTATCTTTCTGTGATTATCTTTTATAAAGCTATTCCTGGGCTCTGTGTATCATGAATGATTATATTTTTTTGCACGACTGCACCCACATGTGTGTGTATGTTTGTATCAGAGGACAATGTGGGTGCCTGTGGGTATTCAAGGGTAACTTTAAGAATCATCCTGTATTGATTGCTCTACTTCCTTTTTGCTCGCTCTGGGGTTTCCCAGGCTCTGCCTTCCAGTGTGGGAAGTACAGACAGCCAGTATTTTTTATCTGGGATCTGGCATCTGAACTCAGGTCCTCCTGCTTTTTGAGGCAGAAGCTTAACCCTGAGTGATCTCTCCAGGCCATGAACAATTATTATCAATACTTTATGGTCCATGTAGTATATGTAATCAAAAGTTACTTCTGATGGGCTACACAAAATATATAACTCCCTTTAATGATCTTGGTCATTTTTGTGAGGCTGGGAACAGGATCCAGGTTCCATGGCTGTCAAAAAGTTATTCTACGACTAAACTAGATGATTTAAATGGCATCATTTTAAGAAATCAAATCTCCCAAATGTTGCCAATGAGACCCATCTTTGCAATCTCTGTGGTGAGACAACATAGGCACGGTTCTGAGATCCTTTAACCTACTCCCACCTTCAAACATTCTAATAGAGACAAGTTTGTATTAGTGCAATTCAAAATTCACTGTGGAACTACTCGAGGATTTGGTTAAAAACATTTTGCTGCTGTTGTTGTTTAAGTGGAGCCTAAAGACTCTAAGTAACCTAGATGCCGCTGATTCAAGAACTATGCTCTTTATATAACATAGGCCTTTGTTTTATTGCAAATGTTGCATAATCCAGCTGCCTGGAATTTCCATTCGCTGCCTTGCTTCTCTGCATGGCGGTGATGACTGAACACAGTCATTTCAGAATATCCAGTTCGTACCTTGTTTGGGTTTGTCTCGCATTGGGGTCATGTAACCTTCCTCATCCAGCTCTCCGCGGGGACTGCGTTCTGGCGCAGCAAACACGGTGGGGTCGGCGCTGTACCGCTGCGTGCTACTTTCCTCTTGCACGTGGGGCGTCACTGGCTTGCGTAGGGTGCCGTTACAACAGGAGTCGTCGAAAATCTCGGCTGTGGCCCCCTGAGCAGCTGGAGCTTCCGGGATGGTGCTGGTCGTGGATCGGTAGGACACCGGAATTCCTTGTTCTGCGGCAAAGCCCCCGTCTCGGTACACAAACTGGTTCTGTTAACAGCGCAAACACATTGGAAGAAAAAAAAATTAGGAAAATTTAAAAAATGACTACTAATCGAAAAGATGCCTAAGTTTGTCTTTCAAGTAAAAAATGGTTACTAATTGCTAATTTTTATTTTTCTAATTGCTAATTAAGAAACACTAATCAAAATTTTCTATTTGTGTGCACGTGTGTGGTGTGTGTATTCATTCGTGTGTGAATATGGAGGCCAGTGGATGGAGGGTGGATAGCTTGCTCTACAACTTACTTTTTGAGTCTAGCTCTCTTGGTGAACCCAGAGCTCAGCTACTGGTTAGACGGCCAGTCATAGAGCCACTGATCTTCTCCTGTGTCTATCTCTCCAAGGCTGGAATTATAGGCATGGGTCACAGTGCCTGGCTTTTATGTGGGTGCTAGAGATGGAAGTCAGATAGACCCTTCTGCTCTGGCAGAAAGCACTTAACTGCCAAAGCTATTTATCTCTCAGCCTCCAGATTTAACTGTTCTTAAAAGATAACATCATAGAAAAATAATTTATAATTATTATAATAATTATATAATTATTATAATAATTTCTAAACAAAAGTCTTACTGAACTGCAGTATAATCTAACAAATATTTTATCTTTTTTATCTGCAATCACTTATTTTTGATATAAAACTCAAAGAGAAGTACTACTCAAAAAGAGAAGCACTACATGATGCTTTGTGAATGGTGATAATGTCATGATTATCTTCTGCTCTACAGTAACTATGACTCTGGTGTCCAATACCTAACCAGAGGATTGTTCCTGAAATTCTGACTTTTCAGCATGTCACCTGCAGTTAGTGGATTGAAGCTAACCTCTTTGCTCAGATGCATAATTCACAAGCTGGGTACATCTTTCAAATCAACAACGAAAGCTACTGCTATGCTGATGTCTCCACCTTGATTATCTAAGATGAGAATCATCTATGAAGGCAGCTACACCATCTATGCATTGAATTTTTGACTCACTGTTGGCAAAGGCAAACATGAGGAAACTATGGGAAGATGAGAGAGAAAGAACATGGAAAGTGAAGACCAAAAGTCCTAAGAGATGAAGGTTGATTGTGAAATACTTACTCCTGACATGGGAGTGTAGGCAGGAGGAGGGCTGTGTCCAATTTCACTCTAATAGGAAAGAAAAATGGAACGATGGATATAATAAGAGGCAACATGAATGGAAAATTAAAAAAAAAAGAAAAGAGAAAGAAAGGGTATGTGAGCCATATGAGCTGAAGAGAGGAAGTGCACAACAGTGAATTTTCCTAGAGTAAACTGCATGCACTCTAAGTACAAGCAAGTGAAAATATTTCATTTAATCCCAGAGAAAATTATATTGGAAAAGTAAAACTTTTAATGATTTAAAACCAACAAGGTGGTGATCAACATTCTTCAGATTAACCCTACAACCCACAGAAAAAACCCATAAATAATAAGTATAGAAGTATAGTCATAAAAGTATGGTGAATGTTTTGTTTTTTATGTGTCAAATGACTAAAATGGCTTGATGTCATTCTGAGCAATTATGAGGCAAGAAACTGTTTCTAGATAGTGATAGAAGTAGAATTCTATCTTTTGGAAGGAGGGTTTTGGTAAAAAATTACATTTATTTTAAGCACCACATGAAGGTTGAATCTTAAGTTTCTTCATATAAAAGCCTATATTCTTTTAAAAATAAAATATTACCTTCCATCTCATTTTATTTTTAAAGGAAGATACAAGAAAATTTGAAAACAAATCAATTTCTTTCCTGGGAACATATTTTGTATTCTTGTCATGTAGTTAAGATCACTCAAAACCAGGTTCCAGTTAAAGGAAAAAAAAAAAGCCTGTATTTTTATAGCTTAATAGTCTATCCTTTGGGTTTTGCAAAAATGGATATAAAATATGATAAATTATTAAGGCAAATGTTCCTCAGGACAAGGAAAAGGGTTATGAATATCAAGTCCCTCTCAGTGTGTAATAGATTCATATATATTTCCCTCATTATTAATTGAACTTATTAAGACCCTGTTGCCTGTGTTCAAAGAACTGTTCTATTTTCCTAGGCCCAAAGGATAGTGAATATGCAGGCAGCAGTCCTTGACTTCATTAGATAGGCATTCTCTACCTTCTGGCTTTCTGTGGACAGAGACAACTAAAGCAATTCTTTAAGATACCTGAATGGACAGGTAAATATTTTCTCATGTCAATATTCATATAATTGAGAGATCCAGAAAACAATTTGAGAAGACTATAGCTTCATGGAGAACCATGTATAAACTGAATTATGGGATCTCACTTAACTATCTTGGTCTGCTGGACTAATCCAAGCACATGTCCTGAACTAGAGAGAATTTACAATGTGACTCATCCCACAACTATGACAACATAGAGAGTAAATGTCCATTTTCTTCTTTAATTCCACATAAGAGTGAGTGAGGTCATTCCATAATTGTTTCCCTGTGTTTAGCTTATCTCGCTAAACATCTAGTTCTGTCCAGTTCCATCCATGTGTTTTCAAGTAAAAGTATTTCACTTTGTATACAAATAGTTTTCCATTGTGCATATGCATTATACATTTTTATCTGCTTATCAGTTGATGGACATACCTGTTATTTCCAGAAATGTATTTAACATTCAATGTACAGGAGTTGGTATTATACTATATAAAGACTTTTTCCTTTTGTCCAGTTAGTACTTTTTGGCTCTAGCTCTAATTACAGCGCCAATCTTCCCAGCTTTGTCCTTGGTCCTTTCTCTAGTTTTATTCATATATAAAGATATAGCTACTATATAACTATTTATACTATCTCTATACACATAGTATATATAGTATTTGTGTAAATACAGTTATTGGACACATCCATAAAACATTTATATGCATATCTATAAATATAGATACAGTAATCTATACTATATAAAATATACATAACATTTAATCTACAATTACGTTTTAGAGCCAAATAAACATATAAAGGCTATTCTGGAAGGAAATGTTTTTATAAAGCTTACTAGTTCACTAATCTTCATAACCAAGTATATTTTGCCATCTGTTGTTAAGATAGAAAATCCAGTGCATTTTTGCATTTTTGAGAAAGGATCTTTTATGTGGTTGAGTGCTGTCAAGCCTTTGTTAGTGAGCAAGCATTTAGCAAGTATTTATTAAATCTTAACAATAATATCACTGGTCTCTGTTGTTGACATTGGGAGCACCAGGGATACCAGGCTAGATAGAACCATTGGTCTGTTGGGATAGTACCTATGATTTCTGAAGAAGGAGTAAGCAAAGACTGAGATGAGAGTGAGTTTATTTCAAGGCTCTGGTTATATACCAGCAGGCATATATTCCAAAACACTAGCAAATATTAATTCCAGTGTTCCTTTGATCTCTTACTTTGCAAAAATGCCTGACTGGATAATAATTCACATCACAGCTAAAGCCAGCATTGATTCCACATTTTGCATTTTGCAAAACCTGAGCAGTGAATGACTGAAGGAATCATTCACATGTCATCCTTGATGAGGAAGCATCTTCACTGTCTGGACTAGAAAGCCTTCTGCAGCGCCTGTTCCAAGACCCGAAGCATAGCCGTGCCCTACTAGAAAGTGCACACTATCCCTGCTTTCACAAATCTTTCCCTCAGTCAGCAACCTGCCAGATCCGTCTCTGGACACCCTGCCAGACAACATCCTAACGAGTGTGTTCATGTCCCTTCCCAGTTTTCAGCATTAAAATGGAAAAAAGAAAATGCTGCCCCAAACCTCTTCACATCCATTGTTTTTAGAGTTATTGGCTGCTTTGGCTGTTTCTCTTTCCATTTTTTTCCCATTTGCTTTTTTATCTGGTTTTCCATGATAAAAAGCACCTCACTCATTTCCCCCTGGAAGGGCACTGAAGCTCCAAGGGAACATCTGTGAGGCCAATTAGCTGGGCTGGGAATGTGATATAATTGTTGTTTAAATATATTTAAATTACATGGTAATCACTATGTCATAATTTATGGGCTTTGAAAATAACTTTCTGTACTTCAGAGCCAAGCCAGATTTTACTTGTTTCTGCCATTTTTAGTTTGCAACAAGCTCTTTCCTTGTCCCTCTCTCCTTTAATTCCCCACACGTGATGAGCTGAACTTTTGATATTGGAAAGAGTGGCAGCTGCAAGCAAATTGATTGAGTAAAAAATTAAGATTGTCGCCACACGCAGAAAGAGCCAGAGTGACCTAAGGCTCAGAGAAGAACAAAGCGGCCAAAGGCTCGTTTTTTCCTGGGCTGCTCCCTACTGTCCATCAGATCTTTAAGAAGCAGCACCAGTGCTCATCGCTTACTCATGACTTACTGTCAGCACAACAGAAGACAATATTACTGTCCACAGCAATAGAAGAGGTGGGTAAGGAACTCAAAGGTGATTTGGACTGTGCTCCTGGTGCAACAATTGAGAAATGTGATGGACAGGAGAATTTTGTGGTCATATCTCTGGGACATTGTGTGATTATCTTGCACTGAAATGCTAAAGGTTATAGAGAGGACAAGACTCAACAAATGTACAAAATAGAGTTAAATGTGCTTAAATGCATTGTCTTGAAATTTATTTTACTTATTTTAACTTTTTCAACTTACATGCACAGTATTTTTTATATTTGCATTGTTGAATATTGATCCTGAATAAATTTAAATAGATAACTAGATAGACCATACAGTATGATTTTACAAAAGAATATATCAATGTATCTCCCTAAAACATAAAAATAACACATGCTGAAATCTCTAGCATCTCTCTTAATTCAGAAGAACTGAGAGTTGCCTTTAATCTTCAAATAATTATAATCTTCCAAAGTCAAGATCACAAACTTTAACAGTTTCAAGAGTCAGGAAAGATTAAATCCTTTCAACTAAAATGGAACATGTGTGTAAGACTTAGCTAACCTATCAGCACATTATTGTCTAGACACTTCTTCAACAGCAACTGCCGCTATTGTCAACCTATTATCCTCCAGGTTATATTTGCTTAATATGCTGATAGGTTAGAAAGCAACACAGAGAAAATACTTTGCTTAAATGGGAGTCATGATGAAAATCTATAACTATCTTTCTCACAAGTTCATATACCAGTTGTGAGAAACTTCATTTTTCATGGGTTGATAGAAAAAAACAAACAGCATGTGTCCAGTGTGTCCCAAAACAGTAATCAAAGAGGGGATTTTTGAGATTTCAGTAGCTGACTACAATTTGTTACCTCTCTCTTCTCACCTATATATGACTATTTATCATCTATCATCTATGATTTATCTATTCTTTATCTTTCATCTTTTTATATTATGCTATCATCTACTATTGAATATATCATCTCATTTATCTATTATTGACTATCATTATTGTGTGTGTGTATATAAAGAGGGCACTTGATTGTGTGTACCTATGGAGGCCCAAGTGTGACATTAGGAATCATCCAGAATTGTACTACCTCCTTGTTGTTTTGTTCTGGGGTTTTCCAGGATCTGCCTTCCAGAGCAGAAAATACAGGCTGCTGCCATATCTGCCTTGCATTTTTAATGTATGATCTGAGGTTCCAAACTCAGGTCCTTTTCCACCCCCTTCATTTTTTGACCATTGATCTAACATCTATCTATCAAATACCTTTCTATTACCTACCTAGCTATCATTCTATCAATCATTTAATGTGCCTATCATTTATCTATCTTTCATCTATTTGCCATATGTCATCTATCTCTATGCAGATCTGTCTACTTCACAATATCTTTAAACTACATGATTTTATTTACTTCTGTTCTTACTTATCTATCTCATTTGAGCATGCAAGACTCCTGTGCACACTCTTTCACTCTGTGCACACTCATACACACACACACACAGAATGGTAAACACCCTATGATCCAGTTAGAACACTACTGACTCAACTCACTCTTTTGTTCCTTGCTCACTTTCATTAATCCTGAAATGTCTCATCTTCCCTACAGATCTCATCTACTCAATTATAGGACTTGTAATAAAAGGAGCCATGAATGGCATCAATAAGTATGAATGATAGTCAATAGAGAATTCAGAAATCATGAAGAATGGTGTCTTTCTGAACATTTGTAATTCTGCTTTTGTTGACTTGTTCCTTGAAGTCTGCTTAATCACAATGGCCCTTTTGTCTCATACATAAGCATAGGTTTCTTTATAGGCAAAGTGAGAAACCCAAAAGAAATTAACATAGAACTTGCAACTATTATTTCCCATAGGTTATAGTATGTTTTATTTATCGCAGTCTTGCCATGTGAATATCAGAATTAAAATTCTCACTTTACAGATGAGAAAGCTAAGGATGGGGGAAGAGGAAGGATCTGCTTGTGCCCACTCAGTCATCACGGTCTGACTCTGGAGCCTATTGCTGTGTTATTTCTGCAAGTCTCAGATGGATTCTGACATTAACATGTCTCCTTTTGGCCCTCTCTCTCTTTGCATATACTTGCCTCAACTTTTATCTCATATAAATTCATAACAAGCTAATCTCCAGTAGACTTGAGCCTCATCAGCCTCAAGTATATAGCTTTGTAAAACTTTATGGGATTGTGCCATCCAGAATATTTGGAATTAAATCACCTACAGAAACTTAAGTGAAAATGAAGACTTCAAATAGAGAGCTGTTAGTAGCACATCTACCTATGATATAGATACAATACATACTTAGATTTTCTGTTGAAGTGCTGTCTTGATCTGAAACCATACTGCATGTGAATGCATTGACCCATAATCCCATAAGAAAAGTCTGTCTTAATGCTGGAGAGGAAAGTGTGAAATAACTGGAAAATATGGGATTTTTCCCTGCCAGCTTCTCTGCTTATTCATGTATTGTTGGAGAGTGGGGTGTAGTCAGTAAGTCCCTGCTCCTGCCTTGCTCAGGATAAGTTTTTCTCATCAGGCAGCAAAATTCTCATTCTTGTCACTCCTCTGAAGATCAGTCATCATTTACAATTTTTCCTTTTACCCAGGTATCAGTTCCTGTTTATGCACTTATTTGCTTGTGCTCTGCTTTGCATGTGTAGTGTGTCAATCAAGGAGTTATGTGCAGGCTCCATCTTGAGTGTGGTGGGGAATTCTGTAGTGGTGGGAACTTTATGAGGTATAGCCTACTAAGAAATACTTGGACCATGTGGGTATTGCACTTGGAGAAGATTGACATAGTTCTCCTTAGACCCATATGATTGTTCTTGTGGGAAGTAAAAAACCTCATGTTCCTTTGCTATAACATCTGGTCTGGATATGTAATTTCCTGCTGCATACACTTCTGCCTTTGTGATAACATCCTCCTTGATGTGAATCAGCAATGGATGCTTTAATAGAACTTGGCTAATACTATTATAGTCTCATTCTTTGAAACTGTGAGGAAGGGATAGAGAGATGGTTCAGAGGTCAAGACTCTGTCTTTCAAGCAGAAGGACCTGAGTTTGGATCTTGTATACCATGTAAAAATGCTAGGCAGAAATGGGGGCAGTCTGTACTTCAGGCTCTGGAAGACGGAGCCTGGGAAACCCCAAAGAGATGATGTAAAAAGAAGATAGAAGCAATCCAAGATGACTCCCAGTGTCATTCTTTGGCCTCCACAGTTATACTCAGTGTCCTCTAATGCACACAAACATATACACACCTATGCATGCATATGCGTGTGCACACACATGCACATACACACACAATTAAATAAAATCAAAAACTGTAAGTTAAACCTTTTTTCTCAAAAGTTATTGAGACTCAGATATTTTATCTCAGTAATCAAAATGGACTCTAGTGTAACTGTTCTTCTTTCTAGCTCCTCCCATTCTTCCCTTTTCCACTCCCCCCCCAAGCAGGTTGTGACAATGGAAAGTGTCCCTAATTTTCATATAGATACTATTTCATGCTAACAGAAAACTTTTAGCATGTTTTTTAAAACATCTCAATGTCTCTTGTCAGTTGGAAAGAGATTGCCAATGTTCTCCTTAATATGCCAAACACGTGCTTAAGAATATCTGGCTCTGTTGAAATATCTTTGTTTCAGAGCTGAAATGGAACCATCAAGCCTTAATTACATTCAAATCCCTTTTCAGCCTAACTGATGCTACAAGTGAATCCTAAAGTTGTTGCCACCTGTGATTTTTATCTTGCCATGATAAAGATATTTGATAAAAGGTCTTTGCTATAAGAGCAATTCAGTAGGTGACTTTGGAATACAAAAGTCTACAGATTTCCAGCTAATGGTTGCATAAAATCCTATAACCTCTGGATATTATTTTTGGAAATATATATAAAATAAATATATGCATATAAATATATATTATATATATAATACTATGAAACTATGAAGTCGAAAGCACATTAATTGACTACTAGCATATATCATTAATTTTTAGTAATTGTTATTGATAGAATGCTTAAGTTATGTGCCCCCTGTATGAAAGACAATCTGTTTTCTCTGAAAGTTATCATTATTCATAATTTCTAGAATTGCAAAAATAACTTGAAAAAATGCAGTAACCTGTAGGACAGTTTTGCACTAAAAATGAAAAAAAGGACTACAAGCAATCTCAATTTGAATACCCCCGCTTTAACAATTGTTATGTAATGCCATGGTCTGGATAGACTTTCTTCAATGCTGTTGGTAAAAGCTTATTTAAATTGCTTTGAATTGCAGCAGTCACTCATTGTGTTTATGCATGCCTGTGTACATACATGCATGTGTCTGTGTCCATGCATACCAAGAACACCAAAAGCTTAAAGCACAAAAACAGAATGAATCCATTCACTCTAACTCACACTTTGTTACAAGATGGTATGTAGATCAGCATGTAGATTTTATTCAGTGTTTGAAATGATATGTGTTGGCAAAGGTAAACAAGTTTAGCACAATCCAGATAAAGCCTTTCTTTCTGTGTTCATAGCATTTGAATGTGAACCAGATTGGCAATATCTTGAGCTATGCTAGTTCATACAACTGTTTACCAGATAAAAAGAGAATTTGTAACAATGGCTCATTCATCCAACTATTGCTCTTTAAGCTACCAGGTGGCACAGCTGTTGCTGTAAGTAAAAAGATTTCTCTCCGTCCACCTGGAATTAGGACAGCTGGTTCGTGAGAGCTGATCTGAATAATGTACAGTGGATAGTCAGTAGAGCAACCGATAGAGCAAACAGCACGTGGCTGTCCCACCAGCCCAGAGCAAACACCAGTTACATTTCACAGAAACAGCCTGGCATTTACAACTGATCTGAGCCAAAATGAATATCAGATTGAACACAGCACCCCAAGAGGAAAAATGCTCTCCCCAAGAGCTACTTCTTCACTGAAGTCTGAGCCGCTTTTACCACTTTTTGAAAAGCCCCCACTTCTGATTTTGCAGCACAGAGAAAGCAAGAGGAAAAACACACAAAGCATTCCCACAAAGCATTCATGAAACACTTTTGAATCTCCTAGAATTAAAAAAAAAAAAAAAGACACAACAGACAAATACTTCTTGGTTTCCCATTTGTACTGTTTGCTACCAAAGACAGCTAGACTACTCAAGATCAGAGCTGTAATAATTTCTAATTAAAGTAGTCAGCATTTCAACTTAGGAAGAAATAAAGATAAACAAAAATAAAATAGAACTGAAGCTAGAAAATATAATTTAAATCTGACATGGATGCCAAATATCATCTCGAGACACCATATTTCTCAATTTGACATTTACGGGTCATGATGGACCTACTATCAGGTAACAGAACTATTGAATACTGGTGTTTATCTATGTAGCAAGTGGTGACTCGCATCTCTATTGGAGATCCATGGATTTCAAATATCATAATTCCAAGACTGAATAGTCATTTCCTCTCTTTACAGAGTCTAATTTGTCTACTTGTTTAGCAAAACACATCCATACTTCATGCTTTTGTGCAAATCAAATACCTTATTATCATCTTTCATGTATTCTCTATCTCATTCTTCCATTCTAAACATCCCAGGATTATTCTATAAAATGTGTAATCCCAGAATCCAGACATTTTCTCTACCCTCATGGTCTTCTAATTGTAGCATTTTGCTATATGAGTAGCCATTTTTTTGTTTTGTTTTTTTTATCATGCCATTGAGTGTCAAAGGAGACAACATTCATACTTATGGCAGGGTAACAGCAGTCAAACAAGAATCACTAGAGACACCAGGGACTTTATGAGAAACTTCAGTCTTCTGTTGGCTGGCACACTGTAATAAGCTTCTGAATGGGTCTTTTTGACCTTAGACTTTCTCTTAAAATGCCCATCAAATGCTCACAGTTCAGTTTTGCTTCCCTCAGGCCAAGCAAAGCTCTGATTTCTTGTGGCACTCAAGACTTTTGGCAAATATGATCCTTGTCAAGTTCTCCAGCCTCACTCTTCTAATTTTCCTCTCTTAAGTCTCTACTCAAATAAATCCCCTAGCAAGGGAACATGTCTTCTACTTCTAGGTTCTGTTTCTTTTACACTCTTTCTGGCTCCTTTGGTTTGATTACATATTGAATGTATGAAAACTTATCTTTATTACACTTATCAATTCATATCTTGACAATAAAATGTTCTTTGTCCCTTGTGAATAATTTATCAAGGGTATCCTCATTGTGTCACTAGCATCTCTTCCTTTTACATTGAAACTCCATTTGGAAAAGAACTTCCTTTGATTTTCTGTTCATGTAACTATTATTCAGTCCAGTATTAGGGCCATGGGTAGATGCAGTTATTCTAACTATCAATAATATAGTGAATCAGAGATGGGTGGAAAGGAAGATTCAAAACAGTCCAATGGCTTTGTTCATAAGACTCTCAGGGACACCACACAGTTAGTCAAATATGTCTTCAGGAACATAGGATTTTTAACACTTCCCAAGCCATTTTTTGCACATATCCTACTCTGTAATGGTAAATTGAACACAAATGAAAATTCAATGGTGATATCTCCTTTGGTACCTTCATATTTTTTATCTGTCAATGTCATTTACCATAGCTAAGAACAATGTTTAAAACTTCATTTTAATAGCAAAAAATGAAGTCTTCTTGTATATAGTGAGTGTTGTTATAAATGCAATGGCATTTCACTTGCAGAAGCAAATCTTTAGGAGTCCATCACTAGGGATAACAACACTCCTGAAGGCATCTACATATTTCTGAAGGTTTTGGAAGCACAAGAGGCTCAGGCTTCATCTCTGAAGAATATAAATTGTTAAGTAAGAACAACAGGATAAAGAGACTGTGAGTAGATGTAAAATGAATCCTCTCTCTACAAGGGTTTCATAACATCCACTTACATTCCCACATTGTAGTGCATATTTTACATTTTAAATCTTTAGAAAAAAATTTTAAACATTATGACTGAATAGTACAGAAAATAACAGTTCTACGTCAATGAAATTCCAAATGAAATTAGTGTGTGCTCCAGAAAGGACCACAACTTGGAGGAGAGCATTTCATTACAGGAAGGCATGGTACTCAACAACATGGTCACGGTTCTGACGGCTTCCTGGATGCTCAGCCTGCTCATCTGTGCAAAGCAAACAATGCCTTCTTTGTTTATGTTGCACTTACTGTGCATGCTGCTGATAACATCATGATAAAATGGCCTCTGGTGAGAAGGGACCTTATTCTGACTTATGATCATCTGGTTATGGTTCTTACTCCAGCTTGGCAGGAGAGCTTATACCAATACCTGGAGCTGCAAGAGGTCATGCATGGACTCAACCACATGGACTTCCACTCATCAAGGCTGACCTGGCTATAGCTGCTGCTAAGTGCCAAATCTGTCAGAGCAACACCAAGAGCCAAAGGAACTTGGCTACACCATATCCACAGGATTTCTGAGGCAGAGGAAAAAACCATTTTCCAGACAGCATGTCTGTCTAAGTAGGCCAAAGTATGCCAGTTAACTGGAGTAGCTGAAGCTGTACAGTAGATTCATGTTCATCTCATGGATTCTCTGGTCTTACCAGCTCAGTTCAGGGGCTGAACATCTCCATAGTCCAGTCCAATGCTGAAGAATGCCAAACTTTATTAAGCCAGATTCTCCCATTTTATCTGCCTGCCCAGGGAATAATTCCACTCACCATGGGATGGGTCTTTCTCCATCAATTAGACAACCTCCTGTAGGTTTTCTCTGAGCAAGAGAGAAGTATATATATCTATACATCTGTATCTATATCTATAAGTATCTATATCTATATCAATCATTTAACAATTGTGAGTTGAACTCTGGGTGAATCTGTAAAGAACTGATAGTTAAAACAAACCCTAAACAAAGCTGTAGGAGAGTGTACTAATGTAGAAGACACAGTTCTCAGTGGTAGGACCATTCCCTATGCAATTGGATAAGATCAGGAAATCTGTTTCAGTAACTTGGTATTCTTCAGTATAGTTCAGTAGACTTGCTTTCTAGCGAACAAGATTTGCCCCTTTTTCATCAATTTCTGTAGATATGGTGTAGCTTGTTTAGATGTTGGAATGTGCTCTCCTGCCAGGCTTGGATAATACCTGTAACTAGACAATTGTAGGTCACAATGAAGTCCCCCTAGTTCCTATAGTCTGCTTTGTCATGAATTTATCAGCAACATTCAGGCAAATTGCAACCAACATCACTTCTATCACCATATGATGCTGGGGGATAATTTTTAAAACTTGTCACAAATTTCATTCGAAACAATTTTCAAAAGTGATTGGCACTGCTGATATAAATAAAATAAAAGTAAATACTGTTTTATTTAGTTGTGAACTGAATAATTTATCACTTAAAATCACTTAAAACATTTATTTAAAAAACAAATAATGTTAGGCTTCTCTTCATACAGCAGTCAAGGTAAGCAAGACCCCTTAAATTTTCTTTTTGCCCGCAGGAGGGTGTGTATTAAATGCCTCTCATTAGCATGCTTAACTAATGAAAATAAAGTAGCAGGAAGATATAACAGTGAGGAGTATAACACACTGAAATAAAATCTTCATTATTCTTGATTTTGTTAGTAGAGAAAGGCAAGGGTCAGTGGAATCCAAACATTAGAAATTCCCACTTCTACAGAGTACATACTGGCCTTGATTTTCTTGCCACATGTCTCCTGAAGGCTTGAAAGCATCCAGCCAGACTTCTAATGAGATATGTCTCAGAGTTCATGCTGACGTATTGTCAACAGGCCATGGCGAAGTCTGTAGTACTGCCCACGTACTGAGATTGAATTTTTCTCCCAGTGACTGCTGATCTTACCAGAGAGCCGACGAGTTTACAGCTGCACACAGCCGTGTGGGGAATGTTTGAACTCTCCTGTTTTGTTCAGTGAAAAGAGAATTCCTGTGCACTGCCCTTGTAATCAACTAAGATCGGAAGCATTTCAAAAACATAGCAGACATGTTTAACAGATATTTTCATGTGTCTTCTACCCCAGTCTTTCTTGCAATGACTAGGAAAGAAACTCACAAGATGTACCAGGCAAATGAGTAAAGCTACTGATATATTTTGCAGGTCACTTTGTCCTTTATTACAGAAGTAGCACAACTATTAATTTTCATTTCTTTGTTCCCACTACTGTTGTTTAGACAAAGTCCCTCTAATGTAGTCCCCAGGTTGGCCTCAAATTTGCCTTCCTTCTTCCTTTGTATTCTGGGGACAGCAGGATTGTCAGGCTGTGCAATAGCACCTGGGTTTGTTATTTCTAAGAGAAGATTTAAATCAAGGCGCAGGCATCTTCAGATAAAAGAAAATGTTAATTCTTGTTCCTGTGAATATAATCCCAAAGAAAGAGTATAGCTATTCAAGACTTTTTTGAACACCGTCTCTACATCATCAGCACAATGGTTTAAATTAAGCTCCCCAAATAAAAGCTGAGCAATTATGTCAGTATCCCCTTCTCCTCTCTTGTTTCTCCCAAATTTATTTATCCAATCAATCAAAAATAGTCCAGATTTGATTGGGTAAATTTATATTTGGATATCCTTACCAAAATTCATAAGTGAGAGGAGGAAATTTTGATCAACCCCATCCCCAATCTCTGAAATTCCTATGGAAAGCTGTCCAAAGTTTAAGTGAATGCAATTAGAAATAATTGTGGCATACTGGCTACAACTCCAGAATCCTCCCTGTTTTATGGGCCTTTCCTGTTTGTGATCCTCCCCTGTCTGTGATCCTGCCCTGCCAGTGGTCCCAGTGCCAGTGCTGGATGTCAATTATGCAAGAGGAGCAGGTATTTCTGAGAGAGCATGACATGAGCCCAGGCTGTGAATCATTTGCTTTGAAACATCTTTCTATTCTGCTTGGAAATTCTGGCCAAGAGAAGAATGAAATCAAGCAGCAGGCTCATACCAAGCTCACTGTCAGGTGAACACTCATGAAATGTTTATTGGCCCACAAATAAAAATTTAAAATGTGCTGGACCCTCTTCCACCAGAAAGAAGGAAAGGGATGCTATAAACAAAGGGGCCTTATTATTATATTAAACTTCCTAGGTCCACCCCATCTATCTGGAGACTCTGAATACTGACAGTCCCCAAAGAAGCTTTCACAAACATGAAATGTGAAAACAGGTGCACATTAAATCCCATGAGCCTCTTCTCCTGTATGCATTTTCAGCCCTTTGCCCTGCATGAAGTTACTTGATGCTTAAAAGAATGAAACTCACACTCCAGTCTCTGCAATGATAGCTCTCTTTCCAGGATTAGTTAAGAAGCATATCCTAAGTCCATTTATGCTTTTCTAAAGTTTACAAAAGGGTGATGCTCAGTTTTATATACTTTTCCTTAAAGAAATTCTAATCAGGGACTTAGAAAAACCTGACTACACAATGCTTGGATCTCATCTTCTGTGTCTTCCCTGTTCCTACACATTCCACTGGGTTTATTCTTCAGCAGCCGCCCTGTGCATGCAGAGTCTTTATTCCATGATTTTTTCAGAACCAGGGTTCAGATGCTGTAAGGTTCAATATCATCGCTCTTCAAAGTTCATTCCACTCTCTTCTCTTTTTGAGGTCCATGGTAAGTGATTCTGCAGTCTTTGCAGGCACATTTAATGTGCGTGCTCGCGTGCGCGCACACACATGTGTGTGTGTGTGTGTGTATGTGTGTGCGTGTGTTTCTGTGTGTGTATGTATACTTGTATGTGTCTGTGTGTCTATGTGTGTGTTGAGTGCATATGACTGTGGAGGCCCAAAAGTGACACTGGGAATCATTCTGGATTGCTCTGCTTTCTTATGACTTTGCTCTGTGGTTCCAAGCTCTCCCTTCCAGGGCTGGGATTGCAGACTGTTGCCATATCCATGCAGCATTTTTAGGTAGTATCTGGTGATGTGAACTTAAGTCCTTTTTGCTTACAAATTTACCTTGAGCAAATTGATGTTCATTAATGGCAATTGTCTTGCTGTTAAGTCCATATCATTGCCAGTACTTTTCACTTAGACATGAGAACCTAAGCACTGTAGCTACTGGATGCTCCCTCTGCCTGTGCTCTCATTGCTACTGAACCTCGATTGCCAAATGGTCACACTTGAACATCACCAGAAATACTATTTATTCACTAAAAAAGAACACTTTATGAATTTGTTAATTCTTTGACAGTTTAAAATATGTATATGATAAATTTTAGTCATTTTCACCCCCTCATTCCTCCCTTTTCTTCTGAAACCCTTATTCTTCTTCAGCCTACATTCATGTCTTTTGTGCACCCACTGAGACTAGTCAGGGGTGTTTGAAGGACCTGTTGATATTATATGGACTCATTCAATTATACCACTGAAGAACATGACATCCTCTTTTCCAACAACAGACCTTCCCTTATTCAGCCTTTCTTTAGTCTCTCATTCCAATCTCAGGATCTTTAAATTGCTTGTCTGGCATATGCTTTGAAGCAGAGTAGATTTAGATTTGAGAGTTGTTTATATACTTATTTTTAAACAATAGATGTCTTATTTCATGTCATACCAATAAACTAAGATGAAATAAGAACCCATTTACTGAATTGCTTCTATAAATATTCTCTCTCTAGTTCGTTCTATGTCTTTTCATCGATGTGGGAGAATTTTTCAAAGACTCACATCTCGTGACCTCACTCCTCACTCAAGAGTACTGTCTAGTAGTGTTACAATCTATTGTAACTAGCCAAAGAACACTAGCATTATATGTTCCATGAAGTAAGAATAAGGATGGCTTCCAAAGTGTTCATTACAGAAAATCAAAACAGGCAAGCACAGAAAATATGTGCATGGTCCTAAACAGGATATCTAAAACAGTTCCCCCACCCCAAGATTCATAAAGCATTGCAGAAGATGGGATGACAAGATTGCAAGAGCCTGAAGTAGGGCAGGGATGTGGTCAGACATTGTGTTGGACATGATAGGGCTGCTACATCTATTAATTCACTGCAGTTGTGTGTATTTCCCTAAGACCTGCAAGGGATTTGTCTATTAAGATTTTACCATGGAACAGGAAAGACCACAAGAGGTCCCACGCCTTCCTGAGAGACAGATGAGGGTAAATGTTGACAGGGAGAAAGTGTGGTGATAGAGGCACTGATGTATGGCTCACACGGAGGTAAATATTCAGGCTCATGCCATCAAGGGCAACATAGATGAAACTCTGTGGATCACACATGCAAAGGACATGAGAATAGGAAGGTGACTGGAACGGGAGAGGAAGGATTGAAATGGGAAAAGGAGGGAGGGTGGGTATGAATATATCACAAATTCACTATATTCATGAATGAAAGTCCAAATCATGGTTTCATTTCATTTGCACTCTAGGCACATACCTAGCTCTCTAATGGCTGCACTACTTCCACGGCACCACTTCTGCTTCCTTTTTGTACTCCTTTAGTTGGACACACGAATCATAATGCTATCATCTCTCTAGCTACAGAATTAGAAAATCTGGCATATTCTCCCTCTGACTCTAACTGCTGGCTAAGTTCTGTTGATCTCAGAACTTTCCATTCCATCTCCTTTGATTCTTTCTATCTCTATTGTGTTCACATATCAAAAGTCACATAATATTCATTCTGAAAGCCAAAGTGGTCATGGCTGAGCTATTAATTAATATCCCCAGTTTGTACAATTCCTGATAAATTGTCTTCTCTATTGTAGCATTTTGTAGCATACTGTGTTTTATTGGCTGGTTGCTTATATGTAAATTTCATGAGGACAGGATTGGATGTGGCTGGCTGTAGAAGATCTTCATTAGATTCTATAGATAATAGATATCTTAATGAATGTTTAATGAATGTGTGACTGGATGAACAGTGTTGTTGCTGTTACTATTAAATTAGTCATTATTTAATAGAGGGAGCTGGAAATGTCTGCACGGATTGCCCAATAAATAAACAATTGCCTCCAACATCATCAGACAGTCCATTGGAGACCGCAATTAGCATGAGATAAGAAAATTTAAGAAGTCAATATTCATGGTTCAGGGATTATGACTCTGCCTCACAAGCAGAAGATCCTGAGTTCAGATCTAAGGTTCCCTGTAAAGCCAAGCAGAGATGGTGATGGCCTATACCTAAGCCTGGGAAATCCCAGAGCAAAGGAAGTAGAAGCAATTCAGGATGATTTCCAAAGTCACCCTTGGCCCTCCATGGGAAAACACAGTGCCCTCTGATTTGTACATGCACACACATACACACACACACACACACACACACACACACACACACACACAGATACACAAAATAAATAAAGTTTAAAAAGAAATCGACATTCAAACTTGACCTTCCTATCTTGAAGATGGGTAGGCCAGTGTCAGCACTTGCTTAGCATATGTAAGGCTCTGGGTTCCACCCCCAACACTGACATAAAGAAGGACTAAGAATGGACTTTAACAGCAGTGAGAAAACAGCAAAGGAATCTATGAATCAGGTCCAGGGCCATGGGCCACTTTGATGAGGCCCAGCTCAGAGAAGTCCTTGAGACAGGATGCTGAGTCCCATTATTTCGCAGCTGCAGACATGCAGAGTAGATGATGAACAATGTATCTTCTGCATGTACCAAAAGAGATGATGAAACAGTGAATCCATAAGAATAGTAAAAATAGCAAATCAGAAAAAATGGTTCAAGAAGGAAAAAACTAAACTCAAAATTTTCAGAAGATTTTAAGTAATGCATAAATACTGACACATAGTGCAAGTAAATAGTAGTAAGTTTTCACCTATTATGATTTCTTCTTCGAACAATTACATATCTTATAAATGTATGCATTATCTCTGGGTGAGACAATGAGGTAGCAACTTCAATTCAGAGATATATAATAGCCTATCTGTTTCTCTAGTACAGAGCCATAGCACCAGACTCCAATTAAAAAATGGATACAGCAGGTTCCCAATGAGTGGGATTATCTACATCTCAACATCTTCAAGATGTTGAGGATCCTGAGAATAATTTTCTTCTAGTTAGAGAAGCAATTAAATATGGGCATTAACAAACAACGGCTGTGATTATTGTTGAGAAGAGTAAGTCAAATTGGTGTGGGTGAAACTTCCAAGTTTTTTGCCATTCTGATTTGCTGGGCTCATTTCCTCACAATCTAGAATATTTGCAGCAGGTAACACAGTCATTGTGTTTGGAATTTTTCCCACTGTGGTCCAGCATTTCTCAATTCAGCTATTGCTCAAGTGTCAAGAGAGGCTGGTCCACAGCTATTCATTCACTGTGAACACTACAGAACAAAATCAGTCTCTCTTTAGAACACTGGTTTGTCGGGGATTCTGAACAGAGAAGGAACTTTTCAGTTGGGCAGGTGAGTGAGGAAAGGGACCAGAACACAAGACGCCTATGATTAGGTAGGTTCAAGTGCAGAAAGTGCACAAAGGGAAGCTGATGAGCCAGCTCACCCCCCTCCCACTACCCACAGCCATCTTTTCTGTTCCATTTCATGAAGTAATCAAAGGATATTCTGAACCTCTCAAAATGTTATCAATCCTTATTGAGAATGAAATGGAACTTGTCTCCCCCAAGCCTTTGCAGAAGCAATCAGCATAGTAGTCAGGCCAGAACATGAAGCTTTGGAAGACAAAAAGAAGGTTGTTCAATAAACAAACAAACAAACAAACAAACAAATAAATAAATATGTATATAAATTAAATAACCTCCTGAAAATTTGAATAGGAAGCTGATGATAATGTGCCAATTGTATCACATAAAAAGAAAGGAAACTTACAATTGTGCTCACTTAGAGCATGGAAAAGAATAGAGAGCTCCATGAGATGTGCTCAGTACTTGACAGTAGAACTGTGAATCTTTTCATGATAACAGGTAATCATGTAAATGGCTCAGATAAAACATTCATTGACATCCCTAGTCTGTGTGTCCTCTCAAGTTTTGCCTCCCTCTTATTTGTTTTCTTGGTGACTCTTTTGACAGCTGTAACCAGAAGATGACCTTTCTAGTTGCTCACAGCTTCTCTTGCCTGCTGACAATTGCTCAAGTGTAAAATAATTTGCTCCGGGGATTGGGGTGGGGAGGCATGTGAGGGGAGGGGGGAGCAGGAGGGTCAGGGAGAGGTGGAGGGAGGGAGGGGACGGGTGTACCTGTTAAGTTTGTATGAGTGGAAATAATAATAATAATAATAAATAATTTCACAGAGATCTCTGAAATGCTCTTGAATGACAGACTCTCTCCTCAATGAGCAACATTTTTGTGTCCTATGTTGTCTCCACTGTAGGACTGCATTGGTCAATATTGGGCTTCTGAATGGGTGGGCAGTGGCCAGCAATGACAAGCACCAGCCAGACAAGTCAATGTGTTGTGTAACTTTCAAGCGGTACCCAGGTGCTACTTCTGTGGAGGTTGGAAAGTGAAACTGCTTCTCTGACTTTACAGTTGTTCTGAATGGCTTCAGAAATGGGGAAGCATGAGGGCTTTTGTCAAATTATTACTAGTTGGATATGGTGAAAAAGAAATCTTTATAAAGATAGTTGCAAATATTAAACAAAACAATTACAAATCTTTACTATTTTATGAGATTCATTTAAATAATTATTAGTCTAATACATTTTGTTTAATTTTATTCATTGATGAGAGTGTATTTAATTTTTTCTTTTAAATATAGACCAGGGCTGGAGAGATGGCTCAAGGGTTAAGATTCTGACTCATAAGCATAAGGTCCTGAGTTTGGATCCCAGGTCCCACATAAAAATACCAGGAGGAACCAGCAGCAGCCTGCATTTCTGGCCCTGGTAGATAGAACCTGGAAAATCTAAGTGAAGCAAAGAGAAGATATATACAATCCAAAGTCACCCTTGGTCCTCCACAGTGACACATAAGTGCCCTCTGATGCACACACACACTAAATAAATAAATAAATAAATAAATAAATAAATAAATAAATAAATAAATAAATAAATTAAAAAGAGAAAGAAAATATAGACTATGACTAAGACAGATTTGTGTTCAAATCTCATTATTTACTTTAAGATTGGAGAGCCTTCCTGTTTTTTGTTTGTTTTTGCTTTGGCCAGAAGGAAGAGAAGTATGCTTTCTACTTTTCCTTGTTGTGAAAGTGAAGGCTAATCTGTGTATAAACAGAGAGCAAAGCCTAGCATGGAAATAAATGATCAATCAATAATAGCTATAGTTAGGCTTATATTTGAAATTTTTTGAGACAGTTGTTAGATTTGCAAAGATCATTTTATTACCAAGTATGTAATTACTGAGTTCAAATACAGACATCACTTGCCCTGTTTTTTTTTTTTTTAATTCTTCGATTTTGGCTCTATCAATTCCATTTGATCCTCCTAATCATTACTTCTCAATTACAGCGTCTCTCAGAAGCACAGACAGAGGAAGCAAAACTTCATCAGGGGCTCTGGCTTCTCTCCTAGCAGGAGCTCTTTAAGCCAGTTGATAGCAAATCTCATTAGACTGAAGTAAAATCAAGATTTTCCTGATTTTCACCAATAAAAACACGCTGGCAAAAAACCTATGGAGGACTAATATTAGACTAAGACTGGAGGAATTGAACCAAGGACTCTACACCTTGACTTCTCTCTTAGAAATTAGGAGAGCTGGCAATAACTCTTAATCTCTTCTAGTATCAGTCAATACAACCACAGGATGATAAAATTTGCACAAAAAAGTCTTCAAGCTCTCTTCCAATTCTGACTCTCCAGGATCATGCAATTATTTGTGCACATACCTCCACACAATAGTGCATTTCAGTGGTGCAAGCCACTATGCCTGGAGTTCTTTTTAGGAGTTATGAGAATAAATCATGCTGGATATGTGTCTTTGTAGAGAATATTTAGTTGAAACAACTTTTTCAAGAAGGATATAGATGTTTTGAAAGGATGAGGACATAGAAAACTTAAACGAAGGTTACAGTGAAAACACAAAACATAGAGTCTGGTATTGTAGTGCAGACTTTATAAGCAGGAACTAACGAATGCTTTCTGTATTTATTAACAGCTCCTGCTCTTTTTCCAATTTTGAGCCTGAGAAGTCTCAATTCTAATGATCTAGTTAAAATAAATTAGTTCAAAAGATCTTAATAGCCTCATAATTTCCAAAAACTGGAAGGAAAAATGAATGCAATTTGACATTTGTAGAGAATTTTGTAAAATAATGCATCCAGACCTCTAAACTAAAAAAGAAAGTACCAAAATGATGCACTCTTTGAAAGACTTCAATGTGGGGGGATATGCTTGTGGGTCTGGGTCATTCTATGACAATGAGCAGGAAATAAATTGCAATGGCTGGTCAGCTGGAATGACAAAAGCATCTCCTAGGATAAATGCTTAAACATCATTAAACTATCAGTGGCAATAGCATAACATCATATGAAGAACAGTGTAATAAAACATGCCATTCAAGTCTTCCCATTGATAAAAATAATAGAAAAGAATACTCGGAAATTTGAGAAAAAAATCGCAATGGGAGGAAGAGAGGAATTGGAGTCAATAAATGATCAGATACTGCAACTAATCTGTTATGCTATCTTTCTTTCTGTTATACTATTCTTATTTTTTATGTTACAATGAAAATACATATTAAAAATTAAAAAAATATTATTCAAGTGGAAAATGTTGCTATTATTGGCTGTGGGGTATAACTCTGTGGTAGAATCCAGCATGTACAATGAATTGATTTGATCTCTAGCACTATGAAAGAAGAAAAAGACAAGCAGAAAGAAAGAAAGAAACAAAGAAAGAAAGAAAGAAAGAAAGAGAAAGAAAGAAGAAAGAAAGAAAGAAAGAAAGAAAGAAAGAAAGAAAGAAAGAGAGAGAGAGGAAGGAAGAGAAAGAAAAAGAGTGAGGAAGGAAGGAAAGAAGGAAGGAAGGAAGGAAGGAAGGAAGGAAGGAAGGAAGGAAGGAAGGAGAGAGAAAAGGAAGAAGAAAGGTAGGAAGGAAGGAGGGAAGGAAGAAAGAAAGGAAGGGAGGGAAGGAGAGAGGAAGGGAGGGAGAATCCACTGGAATGAGCAAGGAAACACTGGTCATCAATAATTTGGGAGAAAGTGTTAACTCTGAAGGAAGGCTGAATTAGATCTCTGCTTAAGGAAGCTGTTTCTGTAGAAATACCAAAAGGGATTTTGTTTTCAATTAGAACTTTTGGAAGGAATAAGATGTCCAAAACTAGAAACACAGGACACAAGAAGAAAGCCATCTTTCGCCCTTCTGATGATACAGAAAAGTGCTCAAGCCTGTTGATACAAAAATAGTCTTCAATATAAAGAAATAGCACTTCGAAATAACTGATGAGCACACCTCTTCATTTTGTCACGTAGAGGCATTGCTCATCTGTCTTTCTTCCCATCTTCCATAGGTCTGCTCTTGAAATTATTTCTGTTTTATCAGAGACTCTATATCAACCACCTGGAACTAGGCCAGCCTAGTCTCTCCCCATCCTGAAGCTCAGGGAAATTTGCGGAAGAGGGGGCAGTAAGATTGTAAGAGCACAAGGATGGGAGGAGTAATGATATGCAAGATACTTTGGCAGAAGCATGCCCTTCCCAATGTCCAACACACTATTGACCCCACAAAGTCTAGCATTTGCTAAAGGCACTAGGATCCTGGGAGGCAAGGGATTGACAACCACAGTAGTGTTCCTATGCTTAACGGGAACACAGGAAAGGGTTCTGGGAAATGCCATTGGGTCCTTTCACCTCATTGGAGAGGAGGACCCAGAGAAGAGTT
Organism: Typhlomys cinereus; assembly: GCA_023101885.1. Taxonomy (NCBI): domain Eukaryota; kingdom Metazoa; phylum Chordata; class Mammalia; order Rodentia; family Platacanthomyidae; genus Typhlomys; species Typhlomys cinereus. The sequence goes on along the minus strand of JALPQD010000255.1, from coordinate 2,871,783 downwards.
TGGCATGCACATTAAAGGATGCTCCGGGGATGTGAGGGGGAGGCACGGGGGGATGGGGAGGGAGGGGGTAGGGGGCTGGAAGGAGGGAGGGGACTAGTGTACCTGTCAAGTTTGTATGAGTGGAAATAAAAAAAAAGAAATTATTTCTGTTTTAAGTCAGACCCCTTTCCATTCCAAAGATATAACTGAAGTAGCTCTCTTTGACCTCTTGTCATGGTATGAATTGCTTTGTAGCTTCTTTATAATTCCTTTTGTCTCTGGCTATCGTCTCCCCAAGAAAAATGCATCACTGTCCTAATCCAAATGAAAGGCCTTTGTATTCCAACTCTCTCCTCACTGTCCAACACAAGCATAGCACATAACAAATGCTCACATATATTAATATATCGACTGTGATTCACAGATTCTATTTTTTTTGCTCTGATTATAATGTATTGAATACTTTGAAAGTTTACCTGTTGGCAGGGACTCCTCTGAGAACAAAACCAGAACAACAACAACAAAAATTATCTAATGTTATAGAATCAAATAAGACAAGGTCCTACTTGTGACTTAATAGATTTAAAACAAAACACTCAAGCGTCATGTCAAGGATAAACTGCAGGAAACCTTGATAGATCTTAGACAAAATGTAAAACCAATATCTGGAGACTGCAATCATTTATCATCAAGAAACAGCTGCTGCTAGAATTGATATTGATCCTGGGTAAACTGCTACAAGGATAACCTTGGGCTGATATCATGCCACACCTCCACTGTGTATCTGGACTCTGAGATCTTCCTTGGTTCAGCCAGTTAAGGAAATATGATTGTGTGGAGGCATAACTCATCTCCTTTAGCCTTTTCCAGTTAAATATTCCTTAGAATACAATATGCATAGATACTTAAATTATAATTGTCCAGAAAGGACATTACTTGACAAGGTCCTTTAATACCAAAAGGATCTTAGAGATGATTTAACTCAATATTCATAATAACTCAGAAACTGAGTAAATGAAATAAGCCTGGTTAAGTGATATGACCAAGCCTAAAGTCACACTGAATTGGTTCAGGAATGTGATACTGGAGTCCCACTGAATATCCTTTATCCATATTACTATTAAGAGAATTAAGGTGTTAGCTCTGGGAGCTGCAAGAAGTTGACAGCACTTGAGTGACCCACTTCCCTCAGACCTCTGTTACTTCACGTAGGAGGATTAAAATCTGAACCAAAGACCTATTTCTGCTTCTTACTACTTGTAGTCTGTCTAAACTCAATATTGCTCCATTTTCTTAACTACTAAAAGGGGGCAAAGTCCACATAGGATTTTGCGAAATGAAAGTGAGAAGGTTGATTTGAACCTTATCTTTGGTTCTGGAATCTTTGGTGTGCGTGTGTGTGTGTGTGTGTGTGTGTGTGTGTGTGTGTGTGTGTGTGGTGTGTGTGTGTAAACTGGGTTTTCATAAGAAATGATACTTGATTCATTGGGGTATAAACACAACTTTTATATTTTCAAACGTCGTGGAGGTCAGAAGACAACTTACTAGACAGTTCTCGCCTACCATGTTTGTTTTGGGGATCGAACTCAGGTTACTAAGTTTGGTGGTAAACATATTATTATGCTAACCTACCCCACCAGCACATATTTTTAAAATGTTAATCTTCAGGATATTCTTTGAGAAGATTTTTGCCCCATTTTATGATGTAGAAAACTGAAGTTTTTGGAACTTGCATGAGTTCTCATGTTTTCTCTTTTATATTGTGCGACAGTAAGTGCTACTGGTATATTATTTTGATTAAATTATTTAAGATCATAGTACAGATAATTTAATAATAGCATAAGCAATAAATTAGATGAAAATTTTGTAGTATTACTTGCATTCATTTCCATCTGCTTTCTGGACAAGTATTAGCATTGTGTTATTAATTGACTCATTGCCCTAAGGTTACAATTTATTGAACCACATATGGAATTTACAACAGTCTAAAACTCTACAGGAGAAATGAATTTGTAGGTTATTTGATAACAAAGACTTACACAGAAATAAGACTTACACAGAAATAATTTGCTTATCAGAAATTGATTCCAGCTATAAGCTTTTCATAAGAATATATTTTTAATATTGGATACTGACAAAGAAACAATAAAATAATCATTCCAAAGAAAGTTAACGTTTATATGTTTATCATTACAGAAAGTAAAACTTTTTATGTTAATCCTCTATCATTCATACTAGAAAAGTAATATTGTGTTTACTTTAAAAATAAGTAATTTGGTGCTGGAGAGGCTAAGACTCTCAAAAGCAGAAGGTCCTAAGTTCAGATCCCAGATTCCATGTAAAAATACCATAAAGAAATGGTGGCAGCCTGCATTTCAGGTCCTGGAAAGAGGAGCCTAGGAAATCTCTGAGTAAACCAAAAAGAAGGTAGAAACAATCCAGGGTGATTTCTGAAGCCACCCTTGGGCCTTCACAGGCACACACAGTGCTGTATGATATACACACACAAGTACACACACTCACAAACAGACAAAATAAATAATCTAATTTTTTTATTTATTCAGTTGTGTATGTGTGCGTGTGTGTGTGTGTGTGTGTGTGTGTGTGTGTGTGTGTAGAACCACTGGCAAATTCGGGAACCACCATGGACCACCTCTGCCTCCTTCTTGTTTACTCCACGCTGGGATTCACAGGTTCCGCCCTACCAGGACCAGAAACACAGGCTCCCCACACACTCCACCCCCCGACCCCTCACCCCCCAAACCCCCCCACCACCACCCCCCCCCCCCCCCCCCCCCCCGGCTTCCGCCCGGCGTCCATACGTGGGGTCTAGGATCCAAACTCAGGACCTTCCGCCTGCAAGGCAGAGGCTTAACCCCTGAGCTACCTCTCCAGCCCCAAAATAAATAATCTAAAAAAAAGTGAAGTATACATCTGAGTGATCAGTGTGGTTTATATTTAAAAACTAAGGTATTACTTGGTTTTGAGCTAAGCATTTGATGAATTACTACTGTTCACTTAAAAGATGTTTCATTATATAATTTGACCATAGAAAACAAAATTGCAATAATTCATACGCTGATGGTGAAATAATGTACCTTATTCTTGTAGAGCAGAAATGGACATGGCATTCAAACATTTTTGAAATAACCATGAACGTTATATAAAGTTGGATTTTTTAAAAAATTGTAAACAATTACAATTCCTTTAATAGGAACTGAAAATGTAAAACAAAATAGGCAGATAAAGAATAAATATGTAGAAGAAAAGGAAAAGACTAAGGTCAAGAACACCCACATATGATATGCCCTTTGCATATATATCACTCATTAGATACAGTTGTCTCAAACTTTTACTTAGAATTCCATGCATTGTCATAGATTAATATGAAAAAAAATGCAATTTGAGAATTTTAATGAAAAGAAACATATTCTAGGTCTTTGTCAAAGTAGCATTACACTTTAAGGAATGAAATATTTTCTTGAATGTTGACTACCAAACTTAAAAGCAAGGAATTTGTCATTTAAAGTAGCAAGTGCTTTAAATAATAAATGGTGAAATTTAGTATTTTTGCCACGTATACAGAGTAGGGAAATTCCCTCTCCTACGCATCTTAGAGACTCTCCTGTCTTCCATGAAGGTGGTTGTTCATCATGTAACTTTCCATTTAATTTTTAAGGCATTTGGTTACCTACTCCCAATGGATCTATGATAAAATCTGAGTTTGAGATGCAATAACATATTTTTTGTCTCATAGACAAGAAAAATACATTGGGATTACTCATCTTTTTGTCTTTCTTTCCTTCTTTTCTTCCTGCATTTCCTTCCTTCCTTCCTTCCTTCCTTCCTTCCTTCCTTCCTTCCTTCCTTCCTTCCTTCCTTCTTCCTCCCTCCCTCCTTCCCTCCCTCCCTCCTCTCTCCCTCCCTCCTCTCTCCCTCCCTCCTCCCTCCCTCCTCCCTCCCTCCCTCTTTCTCCTTTTCTTTTCTTTTCTTTTCTTTTCTTTTCTTTTCTTTTCTTTTCTTTTCTTTTCTTTTCTTTTCTTTTCTTTTCTTTTCTTTTCTTTTCTTTTCTTTCACATTTCACTATGCTACCCACACTTACCTGACTCCATGTATCATAAGCTGTCACTGAATAGCAGCAATCTTTCTGTGTGAACCAGGATAAGGATGCATTTTATGAAGAAATCACCTAGGAAATTTCTCACTGAATTCCAGATACCCAGATACAGACAATGCGAACAGCCAAACTATGCAAATAACCTGTTCCAATAACTTTTAGGTCATATGACAATGCAGTAAAGACTAACAGCTTCCATAATGACTCTGGTTTTCCACTGGCTATCTATGTGACTTCTTTCTAGAAAGTTTGCTTGCAAGATATAATAATAATAAAAGTTAATCATTGAATTGTATGATGACATGCATGTGTTGAATAGTAAAAACTGAGTATTACTTTGTTGTTCTGTCACTATGAAATAAATCAAGCAATACACTTTAGAGAATGCACAGCATCTTGAAAATTTTCTCATGATTATGGTCAAGAGAGATAAGATATTGCATATTCAACTACTTGTGATAATGTCTGAGTTAGAAAAGAGTATGAGAAAAGTTGCTTTGTAGAATAAAAGTTAAGCATTATGTTTATTTTTTAATCAGTGGAAGAAACTGATAATGGACTTAAATGTACTATTTTTCCATGTTCCCTAATGGCCAATAAATATGACTACTGCTCTTATCAAGCTGTGCACTGACTCCACCTTTGAGGCTGTTTGATTAGCCTAGATAATATGATAATGTGTGTGTGTGTGTGTGTGTGTGTGTGTGTGTGTGTGTGTGTGTGTTTATGCATCTGTGTAAATTCAAATGACAGAGCAGCTGGCAAGATTCAGTGATCCTTCCTGTCTCTTCCCCTAACATCAGTAGAGGAGTTATAGACACATATGGATAGGACTCGGTTTTTATTTAGGTATGGAGATCTATACTTCTTGAAAGCAGGAGTAATGAGGAAATTCTCTGAATCTCAAATGCTTTGTATGTATAAGTTCTTCCATGTTGAAAGAAGACAAGTTAATTGTTAAGAATCAACAAATGGATTTGACAACCTTTAGTTAAAAATGATATTCACATGGACAGGATTTCAGATTTGAGATGAAATATGAATTCTTCTCAGGAGCCTCTTCTAAAACTTAAATCTATGCCTTAAGAAAGACTCAGTAGCCCCTATAATATGATTGATTTAGCTCAATGGATCTCATAGATCTCTGTGGTTGCATTTTGCTTCTAAGGAAAAGGAAATGAATGTTTTTAAAATGAGTGAAAGAGAGTTGTACTAGTATAGACCAACACATCTAATCTTTGAAAGAACAAAGAACAGAAAGTATACCTTATATAGAATATTCATTATTGTATGCACAACATTTTATTAGTTTGTTTTTTTAGAAATGAAGAATTGCTAAACTTGGAAATGTTTTCTTTTGAAATCTGGAGTCCGCTCATAGCATATATTGTTTTGTCTATGTTTGTTGTGAAACATTAACTCTATATAGGATACTTAATTTTTGGGTGTGGTATGTTTTTAAATCTAGAACTCCCAGTGATTAGCTGTCAGGTTATGTTGAATTTTTTTTGCTTGCAATAAATTTACATAATTTTGTTTCTCAGAAATAATATAGTGTGTGCAGGCATTATATTTCTTACCCTATTTGAGTCAACTCTTGCTCTGGATGTGTAGATAGGTGGAGGGATGTTGAAAGCCTGAGGCACCAGGTATTCCTCAGCATCCATCATATCTTCCAAATCCTCTTCATCCAAAAGATTCTGGAAGAATTTGCTGTCGTTTGGACTGGGAAGCTTCATACGATCATCTCCCTGAAAGATCATCCATCACATATGCACAGAGAATTATGTTTATCTTTGTCTTAAATGTGTGGCTTCAGTAACAAGTTTATGTAACATTAAAACAAAGACTGGAAATGGTCATGTACTCATTCAAAAAATAATTCTTTAAGTTAGTTACCATTAAAAATCCTATAATATTGCTAAATATGAGAGGTTGAGACAAAGAAATGTAATACAAGAAGAATGTGGCAAATGTCACAAGTAAAGAATAAGGCTAGGGACTGTGGGTGTTTAAAGAATTGAAAAATCCATTTCAGATCTGAGAAAACTAGCGCATTATGAAGGCGTTATGCAGAATGTGACTTTAAGAATAAATAATAAAGAGCATTAATTGGTTTTTTTAAGGGAAAAAGGGAGATTTATTTAGTTTATGGTTCCAGAGGGGAGATACAGTCCATTATGGTGGAAAAGGCATGGCTGTCAAAGGAGGGTGAGAGCTGCAAAACTGCAGACTAACTAACTGAAGCAATCTCAAGTTCCATCCCCTATGACTGCTTCCTCCAGTAAGGATCCACTTATAAAGGTGCTGTGATACATCCAAATAACTAAAGATTCAAATATATGAGCTTGTGGAGGACAAATCATATTTCAAACCATGACACTCCACCCCTGAACCCACAGGCTCATGGCCATGTCATTATGCAAATCATACTCAGTCCAACTTTAAAAGTCTCATAGAATATATCAGTAGGCCCAATATAGTTCAAAAGTCAAAGTCCAAAGCCTCCTGTAAAATCAAATGACAAGTTGCATACTTCCAATATAAGGGGGAAATCAGAGCATTATGCAGGAAAGATGAGCAATCAATTTGTTAACCCTTATTTTTTTTAACTTTTTTAAAAACCATTTTATCTATTGATTTATTTAAAAAAACCTGGGTTTTTGTCTTTGCCCTGATCCCCTTCCCACCCAATTGCTTCTCTCTCATCCTCCCCATCCCACATACCCTTTTCCCACCTTCCCCTTCTTTCATCCATCTTTCCCTGTTCCATCCTCAATCCTGTTCCTCTGTTTGAATGTATCACAGGACTCCCTTTGGGGTGTCTGTGTTGAGTCAACCCTTATTTTATGTGGTTAGTTCGATGCTGCTGAGTTATCAGGAGATGTTCCATTGATTGTTCTGCAGTGTAATGGTGGGACAGTCACAGGGACGGCATTCAAAATCATAATACTGTGGCCCAGAAGTCAGTTGGGTGAGAGAGAAACAGCCACACTCTGTTAACTTATTTATGTTTAATCATCACAACTTAAATAATTTTAATGTTTTAAACATCTGTGATTTCATTTTTTGGTAAACTGTTTTCCTTGGAAACTAATTTAGATAAAAGACAGTATCATCTAAAAGCTGACTTTTGTCCTCATGTTGGGCCATTGGTTGGGCAAAGCATTCTTTATTTTGACAAGGAAAAATAACTGAGTGCATTCAGCTACATCTGTTTGTGGTATAGATGAAAATAAACAAGGAAGTTATTATGATTTTTAGATTACTCAATTCATGTTTTTCTAATGCTAAATATAGAGTGTTCTTTTAGCCTGGTCTTTAATTCACATGAATTTCAATTGATTTAAATAGAGTTATTGCTTAGATACTGCATGTCTCACCTAATAAAAGAAAATATATATGTATTTCAAGTCACATACAAAATAGTGGGCTTCATTATGATATTTCATATGTACATTATTTTAATTGATTCATCTCTTCCCCTCTTTATACCACACTATTTCATACTTCCTCTCCCACCTCATCTTCAAATTTCATGCAACACATAATCTATTACCCTGTCTCCCTATCCATTTTCTTAAGAGCTCTTTTTCCACATTTTTGGTCCTATTTTCATTTTCATGAATTATATTCATTTATACAAACACATACACACATGTACATGTATATGCATATATATACATGGCTACACACATGCACTCACACACACATATACATCCACACACATATCTCCGCACACATACACACACACAGACATATATACACATATACATGCATATATACATATATACTCATCTACACACACATACACACTTATCCACTCACTCACACACACACACACATGCACACATGCACACAAACACAGACGTCCCTCCAAAATGAAAATCTAGGATCTGCATATGAGAGATAACAGTCACTATTTGCCTTTATGAGTCTAAGTGTCCTATTTAATGTGATGTAAATTTTTCTGAAAATTTTATGACTTCATTCTCACTTATGGTTTAACAAAATTCCATGGTGCATATACAGCACACTTTCTTTTTTCATCACCACAAAGACATCTAAACTAGTTCCATTTCTAGGTTTCTGTGAATAATACAGCAAACATGTATATACAGGCATTTTCATAGTATACTGACTTGGTGTTCTTTGGGTTGATGCTCAGGAACCGCACAGCTGAGTCACATGGTAATTCTGATTCTGGTTTACAAAGCATATTTTGAAATGATATTTCCAGGAAGTTATATAATAATATATGAAAATGTTAGTTCATTTTCATCAGGTGCAGAAAAGATTAGAACAAAAATGCATCTACCTTTGATTCTGAAAAAGGAAGATTACAATAATGTCTTACACACAATGCTAATAAAAATCAGATGCTAAAAGGCTTATCGGAGGGCAAAATCCTTGTGATATACGTGGATCATCCCAGCAGTGTGGCTGTACATTAGCAACACCACTTGTCTGCTAATGGAGGAGGCTCAGAGTGGTTCTGATGTGAAGTGAAAAGTTCCATTTCATAAACTGAAAAACATGGTCACTTGTTCATATATTATAGGACATTTATAAATTTCTAAAGTTTAGATATTCATATTTTGTGATAAGTTTCTTATTGGATAGTCTTCAAAGGAAAGTCAAGGGTACTGACCTGAATGACCAGATACCTTTGAGGATCTCGTGCCATCCTTGAAAACTCGGCAGCCAGTTCCTTGAATTTTGGTCTGCTATCTGCATCAATCATCCAACCTAGACATTTACACCCAAGAAAAGTGTCAGTGTATCCATACTTAAAGAAAGAACTAAATTTTAAATTTTGTGTAAATATATGTTTAAGTGTGAAAAAAATGTTGCTTTAATTATAGTCTGAGAAACAAAGTTAGTGAAAGACAGAAACAGATTAGGGAAGACTCTAACTCAATTTGTCAATATTCATCATGAAATGTAATATTCTGTAAACAGCAGACATACTTTAAATTTAATTGATCTGATTCAAAATTCATTTTAATTCCTAGAAAATAAGACCCAGGATAACTATTGGAAGTTGTAGAAACTCAGGTCTTTGCTATTGTTTTGGAGGGCAGAGATGCTTTTAAAACTTCCTTTGATGAAGATAGACAAAGATTATTGATTCTGAGTGGGAAATTCTGTATCATGAACACATAGAAGAAAATCTTTAGTAGTTACATGATACACTGGTAGAAAGGGGGAAGAAAGGAATGGGAAGCAACTGTTTCATGCCACTTTTTTCCTGATTGGAAACAAAATGCACAGTGATTAGCAATGTTCATTCAGCAGTCGTCATTAGAAGACCTGAATATTAGAACTTAGACAAAAGTACCATCCACAACTTTCATTATATATATTGTTATTGAGCTGGGGGGGTATGATAAAAAGGGATCTTATCTCCCTAGACTCTGTTTAGTTGATGAAACTACAAGAACAACATCAGGGAACTCTCTTTGATTTCATTGCCAAATGATCCTTTTCTAAAGTAACACAAAGAAACAAAAGGTGAAACTCTCAATATGGTTCACGTAATAAGCCAAAATATTTGCATGGCTTCACATCATCACATCATTTCTGATGTTGGTTGTGAGATCTAATTATTACACAACACATGAAATCTTCTCAAGTTTTATTCCAGTACATCTACTAAGTGATGCCTGATAGAAAAAAGACAGACTTGTTTTCTTCATTGCTCAGGAATCAATTTTTATTCCTATTCTGGGAGTCCTTTGGGTATCATTTCATGTATCCTTAATGTCACCTGGTTCTATACTTTTCTAAACTCAGACACTCTATATTCTAAGTGCATTCTTTAAAAAATTCCTAGTTAGTGCTAAGATACTAATGGCCAAATAAATGCTGTTGAAACTACTGGAGCCAAAAAAGGTTAACTTCACAGTGAGATATTTGTTTCTCTCTAACTAAATATTGAGTAAATAGAATATGCCTAGAGAAAAGGGCAAGCTGACCTGAAGTACGAGGAGCAATTTTTATTTCTTCTCTCACTGTCAGAATATATCACACATGCCATGAATACAAATCTGAGCAGACCTGGGCCCAAAGTCTCTTATTAATAAAATGCTTATTCACCTTCACCAGTTTGTGTCTTTCCTAACCCTGTGTAAATCAAAACCGGGAAACCTCGGGTTCTACAAGAGAGATGGCTGCATGTTAATCTCACTTAAATTAAGTCAGAAACCCTAGAGATGTCTCTAATTCTATTTAAATTAAGGACCTAGGCTTCCAGAAACACATTTATAATACATATGTATCTGGGGCATAGGAAGAGAAAGAAAAGGAGAGTGTTTGATGTAGACACATGATCAAATTGAAAAAGGTAAACATTTATAATCTTTAATTCAATGTAGATTCATTTGTTCTGACTTCCCCTTGCCCTGCTAATTTGCTTTTGATTAAACCTATTTCCATTTAATTTAGTTTTTAGACTACCACTGCTCCTTACATATTTTTCCGTAAAAATTAACATTAATAGCATCACTAACATTATTATGACTAATTATATCTCTTTCTGAAAGACAATTAGATGGCACAGAAATTATAAAAAATAAGAAGATTAAGAGTTTGTATCATTTTGACTTCATAGCCTAAAAGCATGATGTTCTTTCATTATAATAACACAGTAAATGGGCATTTATATTATAAACTCCATTTGTAATTATTTTTTCACTGTTCTATTTATCAACATGGAGAAGCATTATACAGTCAGTGTGAACTGAATGGTTGTTTCCTCCTACGAGTGGTGATGATGAGGAAATTATTTTCCCAGCTTACATTTGACCATAACCATGTAGACATCGATGGTGCAGATGGGAGGTTGTGGCAAGCGCTCTCCTTTCTCTAATAAATCAGGGATTTCTCGGGTTGGAATTCCATCATAGGGTTTTCCTCCAAAGGTCATTAGTTCCCATATCGTGACTCCTAAGTTGGAAAAAGTATTCCATAAGCAAATTGTCATCATTATTTGAACAAACCAACAGCAGTCCAGTGGCCCAAAACAAAAGCAAAAAACCAAAACAAATATTTTTTAAACGTTGCTCCCTGAAGACAAAACAAAAAGGGCCTTCACATTCTTTAATTCACCATAGCCCCAATGCTAAAATCCTGGTGAGAATACTAATAGCAAGAATTCTGTACTGATGTCTTGGGATTGTCACTATGTAGCAGAGAAAATGTTTCTATTTCTATCTGCAAATAATTCTAATAGTCACTGATTTGAATTATGGATCATTGTGCCACCATATTCCAGTCTAGGATGCAACTCACTCACTCTATATCTGGTTTAATATCAAATAAATGTAAATGCATGAAAAATATAATGAATTAATTCTGAAATTAGCCTTTTTAACTAGAAAAGCCATAAAAAGTACCAAGCTGGGGTTGCAGAATAATTGTCTTGTGTTATGGTGGCAAATTGTGGTTCTCTTCTTAATGAACACAAAGAAAAGAAAGTGGAATAAAATATTCATTTATCTAGCATGTAAAAGGACCTGAATGTGTCTGAATGAATATGTAAGTGCATGTATAGCGAATGAGCAGCTACAAATTTGAACAAATCAAGAATAGCTCCTAAAGTATCTTTCCTGAACCATTAGAGCTGAGATTTCCTTTGAGCAAAAAAAAAAAAAAAGAAAAAATTTTAAACCAGTCATACACTAGAGGTTACTTCTTCAGCATACAAGGCAAGGGCTCTATCTGAACTAACCAAGGAAAATAACTTGGTGGGCATAACACTATTGTAACATGAGTGTTGATTGATTCATATACATAAATATATTTTAGAATAAAATCCATTAATTAGGGCTATGTGTTCTTTTCTTTCCTACATAGTAAATTATCTATTCAAACTGGATTATCTAAGAATAAGAATATAAATCCTAAAATATAAAAATATAAGTGAACTCAAAATTGCCCTTCATAATAAAGTCATTAACACTTATTGGTTATTTTAATATTTAAATTGTATGGTTTTTTTTCAGTGTAATGTACATGTGTAACTAGTGAAGTGATTTAGTTGATTGAGATTTACTGAATCTTCCATTTTGCAAACATGTACAGTTGTACACACATATACAAAATATTTTATTGACTCATAATTAACTACATAATTATTCTTACATATCTTCCAGAAATCTCAATATGATTAAAACCTATGGTCACTGCATGTCAAAATAAAAAATATAATGAATAGAGGCATATACATACAAAACTCAAAGTTGCAAGATCAAAAGCCACATGTCCAATAGCAATCAATAGTGTCTTTGTGGGGTGGTGTCAAGATAAGTGTGTGGCAAGGACAGTCTCATGTAGCAAGGCCTTCAATCTAATGAAAACTAAATCCAAATCTGCCTTAAAGCTCATATTATAATTCTATCATCTGGAGATATACCTCACAGCTGATGCTAATCCTGGTATATATGAACATATAACCAGCAATAGCTTTCTTTAACAAAATGTACCAGAATAGATAGCATTCTCTGGCTCTTATCCTTTTGCAAAAGGCTTCAATACATTGTAAGAATTTTAAGGTGCCTTATGAATAATTATTGATGACCTGGGCTATGTTTCAAAATAGAATACTAGCTATTTCTTTACATTCAGTGAACAGCCTGTAGGTTTTTGCAATGCAACCTGAATAAAATTATGGTAGCTAGAGTAACAGGATGTTCTCAAAACATAAAACTTTATTGTTAAAAATAGGACTTTCTTGCCAACATTTGTTTATTCCTTTGTTTGTTTTCAGGTCATTAAAACTTGCCTGAAGCAGTTTACATCTACATATAGCAAAGAAAAAAAATCAAGTGCAAACATTTTAAGAGAGAGTACTGAGCATCTGACTTAGAGGCTTCCTTTTGCAGTGGAAAGTGTTTCATGCAGAGAATCACATCTCACTAAAATACAGAGAATGAAGTGACCGTGAACTGCTTCATAGTAAGCAGGTCATTTAAATCGGCCTCCATCTGAGGACTTGGGGAACATGTGGAAAAGAGGGAGATAAGAATGTAAGAGCCTGAAGTATTGAGAGGTATTGCCAGATTGTATCTCCTGAACATGACAGTGTGGCTGGATCCATGAATTCACTGCAGCTATGTCTACATCCACACATCTGGCCTATCAGCATCTCGCCATGGAAGTGGAAAATCTCAAAAGGTACCATACCTACCTGAGAGAATATTGAGGGCTAATGCTGGACGGTGGGGAAGGGGAGCTACTTTCTTCAGTGGTTTCCCACTGATAGATAATTGTGTGCTCCAGCAAATGCTCAGGCACTTACCAGCACAGGCATCCCAGATGAATTTAGGGAGCCACATGTGTAAAAAGACATGAAAATAACAGGAGAATTCATTGGGAAGACTTACAGTGGAAAAAGAAGGTGAGATAGAATTAGACAATAAGGGGTAAAAAATGAGAGAAATTCACATGTAAATTTTTGAAAGAAAAAACGTAAATCAAAAATGAAGAAAAAGCATATGTTCACATTAATATTATGTATTAATACATGACATAATAATTTGTAATATAAATCTTTCCATGCCACACACGTCTGGTAAGATATTGGAAATATATAAATATTGACATATTCTCATCTGTAGTGTATAATATCTGAATCTATCATAAAAGATAGATGATATATTTGCTGTTCTGTTTATCCCTTAAAGCAGTTTAAGCTTTGTTGATTTTTTCTTCTGTATTTGTCTAAATCTAAAACACTTCAAGTTCCTTTATGAGAATAAGGTATGTGGCTTTGGAAATTTTAACCCCTTCCATGCAACAGATATAAGGAAGGAATCAACTTACTGAAACATTCAAAAATTTTTTGACAATGAATACTCTCTTAACTAAGAATTGCAAGTTCTATAGTGATTAAATCTTTTGTGTAAAGATGGAAAAAAAGGAATGCTTTGACATTTCATGATCACACTTTTCATGTAACCAGGCATTTTGCTTATATTGACGATAAACTCAAATTTTACATGTTATATTTGAACCTAGAGAAGGTATTGCTTCCTTCTTTTTAAACTGTTAAGTTGATCAAGGTGTACAGAATTGCTAAATAGTTCATTTTATGAACTGAGTCAAATGTAGTAAGATAAACATTCTCATCATAAATAGTCTTTCTAGTTGGTAATAATTTACCTTAACATTTCTGCCATTCCAAAAGTAATTTGTAAGCTAAAATCAAGGTTATAATTATCCATCTTTCCTCTTTCCCTTTCCTTCACATTCACTTTATTTATCTTGTTCATTAATTATTCAGTGTAATCACAGTAATCTTTATATTATCTGCACCAAAACATAAAACCCCATAATTGATAGTCAAAGTATCGTTTTTCTATTGTGCTTTTTAACATTCATTGCTTTCAGAATTAACTATTTAAAGAATTGCTGAAACTTAAAGCCATGAAATTCTATGAAATCATCCTTAAAGTTGATTTCTCTCTCTCTCTTTCTCTAAGTGTGCATATGTAAAAATACAATCAGGTTGATACATTGTTACCAAATCAGAGCTTATGACAGGAAACTCAGGAGAAATATTAGTATTTGATATTTAGAAAGGCAACATATAACAAAAGAGAGAACAAACACTCCTTAAAGTGTTTTGTTGTTCTTAATGGTGCCCGTGGAGAGAGAGAGAGAGACAGAGAGAGAGAGACAGAGAGAGAGAGACAGAGAGAGAGAGAGAGAGAGAGAGAGAGAGAGAGAGAAACCAAAGAACAAAAGAGCTGATTTCTTTTAGCAAATCAATCTTACAAATAAATGCTTCCAAAGCAAGAAAACAAAATGAGGGCCAGGAGACTACTCAAATAAGTTTCGACAGCTTGCTGTGAAAGCATGAGGATTGCAGTTCAGGTCCCCAAGACTCAAGTAAATGTCAAGTGGGTGAGGCAGCCCACCTGAGATGGCAGAGGGCAGAAGCAGAGGATTCCATGGCTAGCTAAACTATCTGAACTGACAAGTTCTTAGTTCAAGTGAGAGACATTCCCTAAATATATAAATTGGAAAGTTACTGGAGAAGATACTCAATGTCAGCTTTAGGACGTAAGACATGCACACACACACATACACATACACACACATACACATACACACACACCATAGATACACATACCATACACATACACATATTCCATACACACACATACACACCATATACATAGCTAAAAATAAAAAAGTACAAAAATGAAAAAATAAGACTTATATTTTATATGAACACATTTATTTCTGCCTTATGAACCCAAATTCACAAAGATTTATTTACCATAGCTCCAAACGTCACTCTGATGGGTGAATTTCCTATAATGTATGCACTCAAGAGCCATCCATTTAATTGGCATCTATAGGAAAATGAGAAGTGAAAGTTTTATGATTGCATAAGAAACAATTCATGCATACTTTGTAAATGTTCATCTCTGGACTAACCTCAATTATATTTTTGATTGTGTGTATATAAATATATATGTTACTTTTTGAGGTAGGAAATAAATGAATTGAAATTTATAAAATTGTTTCATAAGGGTTAAAAATGTAAATAAGAACAATTTTCTTTGTTTTTAATTGATCTCTAGTATCTTATTCATGATCTAATTCTATGACCCACAATATCAAATATAAATATCCAATGCACAAACTTGTAAAAATATGACCACATTATGTTTTCTCAAAACATGATATTCCTCTTTTCAGTGGTCCCTTTTCTACCTCAGATGCACCTGCCCCCTCGCACTTATTTTGGTCACCTAAAAATCACAAATTCCAAAGTTAGCTTTGCTTTGTTCTCTGGCCACAAATGACCTCCCTTGTCTCTGCTAGCCAGCATTGAAAATATGTGCTACTTTCTAAATAGGAACTAGGGCATAAAAGAATGTGAGAGGATCAGCACAAATCCATCATCACTACATGAAAAACAACTCAACCCACATACCCTGTGGACGATGGGTCAGCAGAATGTGTTTCCACTCGAGGGGCGGCATTATACAGCTGGGGACATAATTAGATTCCATGGAATAAAGATAAACACTTCTACTTTGCAGTTGAAAGCTTAAAACTAAATAGGCATTTGAAATCATGAGGTTGGCTGCTCACCAAGGTGACACCAAGGTAACTCTATGGCAGAATCATGGTATTCAGTGAAAAGGAACAGAAGACACATTGAAAGTAATTTCCCTATGGGCAAGGAGTTAGCAGGCTTTATGGACTATGGACACTGCGTCAGAGAAGTGAGTTTAAATCACAGGTGGCTTGATAAAGACTTAATGGTTACTGGGCATTTAAAGCTATAATGAATCTTGCTTTAGACAAATCTTATGGTTGTATTTTCTTAAGACAAGTGAAGCCCTATGATTTATAGACTTTTGTGTCTGAGAATCTTATAGTGAACGAGGCAGTGATTTTTGAACAACTACAATTTGGTAATAAACAGCTCAAATAGGGTAATAAAATCAACGAAAGGTAATTTTTCAATACTGAAGATTTTATTTTTATTGAGAGTGGTTTCTTATTTCATAGTAAGATTTTAATAAAGACAGACATTTAAATGTTTAAGGTAAGAAAAGTTATTTCTAAGCACTTAGAAAATTACAATTGCAAGTATATATATATATATATATATATATATAAAATGTGCTTTTGTTATAATAAGCATAATTAGGCATGTAGATAATCTTTCTTCACTTTATCATTATACGTCATCATAGGTTAATATTAAATGAGCTTACTTCATTGGCCTGATCTGGTCTAAGATTTCTTAGGTCAAGATAGGTGGATCTTTACATACGACTCCCCTAATTAATTAAGCTAAATTGTGGGCTAATCAGAAAATAAAAGAGCTGGAACTAAGTAGAGATAAGACCATATGGTGAGGAAGAGCAATAGGGAAACAGTTGTCAGGCAGGGCTTGAGGCTGGAGAATTAGAAAAGGTCAATAATGAAGAAAATCAGTTCCATCTTCTGCAGTATGGTAGCATGCATTCTAGTATAGAGGCAAGTAATCCATAAGATAGGTGAATCATACAACATGATTGGAGTTAAAGCCCCCCCTCCAAAAAATTCCATAGCCCAATTATTAGAATTCAGCATGTCAGGGGGCTTAGAAGTTAAAGTGGCCAGTCAATTATTGAATTAATAGTCAAGCTTCCTGATAGTATGTAAGAAATTGTCTCACTGTAATGGTCACTCCTGTGTTCTCAGGATCAATGGGACACATTTTATAAATATTGTGATCATTAGTATTGTCAATCTGACACCTTAGAGAATAGACTCTGGACGTACATGTGAAGGATTGTCTTGACTGCGAAATTGAAGGGAAAGACTACACCCATAATGGGCAGGACAATTTCCTGGACAGGCAGAGACAGATGGAGAGAACCAGCCGAGCACAGGCAAGCAAGTTAATGTGAACAGTATTAGTCTTGCCAAGGATGCAAGAGAACCAGTTACCTCGGTTCCTGATACTGTGGCTTTGTGTTGTGATGGACTATAATCTGGAACTGCAACTTATCTAAAACTCTCTTTCCTCTAATTTGCTCAGAACGAGAACATTATTCTAGTGACAAGCTATGAATGTGGGACAACGCTGCATCAGAGATTACGTTTTTGGGTATCTAAGTATCATTCACCATTTTATGATAATGGAACTAACATGCTCAAAGGTCATGAATTCCTGGACAGGTCAAAAGGCAAGAAGTGGAGCAGGTGTCTCAAAACCATACAGAGAAAAAAGGATGTCATGCACAGTTTCAACAGTGTTGCTCTCAAGAGGAACACCCACCTTCCCGCCATCAGCATTGTACTCTTTCTCATCGCCTTCCAAGAGTCGGGCAAGTCCAAAGTCTGTGATTTTCACATGGTTTGGAGATTTCACTAAGACATTACGGGCTGCCAGATCTCGATGAACAAGACGTCGTTCTTCTAGGTACATCATTCCCTGAAAAAAATAAGAATAAAAAACAAGTTTCATAAAGAGAGTTGCTTTGTGTCTAAAGTTTTTCACATCCTAAGAAGATACTTCTGAACATTCAGTTGAACATCTTCATTTCTTTAAGTGAAGAAAGAATTCTAAAATATTTTAAAAGTTGTACTATGTATATATAAACTCACTTGGGTTGGTGACAACCACAGATAAATTTTGCATTTTTTACTCTGAAGTCTTCTGAAGAGCCATTAATTGCCTGAATATGAGTTAAATGTCTGGCCAACTTTCCCAGGACTTGATATCCTTCACAAACACTTTCATTAGCGAGGTGTGCAGGTGTCTTAGGAGATAAACTTCAATATACTTGGATTGACTACACAATCCTCTTCACTTTCTACTGTTCAACTCCTTAATGTCATCTTCCTCTGACACACCCACTTCAAACAAAGAAAGCTATCCATAGTTTATGAAAAAATTCCATTTGAGGTTCAGCAGTGTCAAAATCATCACCATATCAAGGCCAAAGAATCATATTATTTTTATTCACCATGCACAGGAAAACGTATACCTTTGGGAGTGTTAAAAGCCTATAATTTAAAGACAGGCTTCTATGGCATTAGTTGTCATTATAAGAACTTACAAATGAGTCTGCAGAGTTTATAAAGATTCACAAATTAACTTTTAATGTCATCTTCATGTAACCATACAGAGAAATAAAAAACTAAATTTCTTGCCAGTTCTTAACAATAGGGACAGAGATATTTCCTCATAATACATGTGTATACATATATACTAATCTCTATATAAATGCATAAGACTATTGAACCACAGAATCGGAGCTAATTAATTTTAACAGAGAAAATATTATTTAACAGAGGAAAATATTATTAATTGTTAAATGCTAACTAAAAAGTTAATGTATAAGCAAGGTTATAAACCCTGGGCTTTTGTTAGGTAAGAATGAGCATATATTTATTGAGGAATTCTGAGGGCAATTTCTATATTTGATCATTTCAGTGGTCAAAATGCCACTCAAAAGCAAATCAAAATTACTATAGAGGAGTTGAAGCATGCTCTCATGCCAATTGCAAATCACTGCTCTTGGCGGTTGACATCACAACTGTGGGTCTCTGAAGGGTTAATGGTTTCTGATATCAAAACAAAAGCTGTGGAAAACAGACACATAAATCATGTAGGTCAAAACATTGTGAACCCTATACCTGGTGTACTGTAAAGCGAAGATTGCTTCACACAACACTATGAGCCAGCCTCCACAAAAATGTCCATTAAGCACAATGGGTAAAGATACGGTCTGATATGTCCCCATCACTCATCACTTAGGTGACACCACATTTATTGGTGCTTTCTGAAATCTACTCACAGGTGGTATTTATGAGATTTTTGCCCTCTTTCCTAAATAGTGTTCTGTTAGTACACGAAGTTAAAAATTCCCAAAAATAAGATGAATCTGAGAACCTACAGTCTTCATAGTACGTGAAGGATGAAAAATAAATCATTGTATTGCCTTGGGGATAAAGTGCTTCCATGTCTTCTCAAATAACTATATCATTGTAAGAAATAATGACAAATGATCCCATTATTCTTTTTACTTATTTGCATGGTAAATTAAGTATGCTGCCCATAAGTCAGTACTCAGATACACACAACACATACTTTGATCTATACAGTGTGTGAGATACTGGGGAGCACAGTAGCTAATTATTAATGTTGGGGCATAAGGATGAAAAAATGAAACAGATGGGCAGATGCATGTAAGGCACTTATAGTTGTTCTGTGGTGGATATAGCCAAGCAAGTATGAATGACAGGAGAGCTTTCTGAGATGTAGCCTGGCTATAAAAGGCTTAAAGGGCAAACTTGTTGGTAGAGAAAAAGTTCATGATATCAGGAACTTGTACTTGTGAACAAAGATTTTCAGCTTTGTACCTCTGAAGTATGAAGGAAGGTAGTAGTGGGCACCACATCAAAGAAAGGGACCTGTGTATGCCATGCAAGCAATTTGGGACTTTTATATTGATGCTATACAATGGTGTGATTGGTTATTTTTAATTTTTATTTGTTTATATTTTATGTATGGAATGTTTGTGTGTACACATATGCATGTATATGCATTTATGTGAGTGTGTGTGTGTGTGTGTGTGTGTGTGTGTGTGTGTGTGTTGGCATGTGGCACATATGGGTGGGTATATATACACAAATACACTTGAGTGTGTGTATCTGGGGACGTCCAAGGGTGGTTTGGGCTTCTTATACCTTATTGTTGTGAGTTTGGGTCTCCTAATTAAATCCAGAGCACACCTCTTGGACTCATCTGTCTAGCCAGTTTGGTCTGGGGAGTTCCAGGCTGTGTCATCCAGGACTAGAATTACAGGCCACTGCCACACCCACTTGACATTTTTATGTAGGTTTTGGGGTTGTAAACACACACCCCTTTACTTTGGAGGCAAGGACTTTAACCGCTGAGCCATCTTCTCAGCCGCATATTTCTATTTCTTTCTTTTGATCTTTGACAAAGGGGTCCAAAAAAATCGATGGAAAAAGAACATCTTTCTTTTCTTTATTCTCTCTCTCTTCTCTCTCTCTCTCTCTCTCTCTCTCTCTCTCTCTCTCTCTCTCTCTGAGGCAGGATCTTAAGGATCTTATCATCTAAGCAGGTCGGGCTGCAGGCCTGCACTATCACTCATGACTCAGGACATTAAGCACATTGACTTCAGTAACTCACTTAGACAGGGCTAGAATTGTGTTCCCCACAGGGTCATCTCTAAGCAGGTATAAAGCATGGATGCTAAATGGGTGTGGGATGCAAGCCTATATTCTGAGCACTTTGAGGGAGGCATGGAGATCAAGGCCAACCTAGGCAAAATAGAGAGTTGTGGACCAGTCTGGGTTACAGGAAACCCTGCTGACCAAAAGTATGAAATGAACAAGAAACAAAACAAGACAAAAGAGCAGAAGCTGCAACTGGGATGTATGGCTCAGTAGTCAGTCAATAGTGTATACTTAGCATGTATCGCATCCTTGATTTCATCCCCAGCACTACAATGAGGAGGAGAAATAAGAGACAGAGAAGGAAGATAAAAAGCAGGAATAAGCCCCTGAGTCCTGAACTCTCACTAGTGTAGACAACTCAGGGAAACTTAGAGCTCACATAAACAGATTGATTCTTTTACTAAAGTACACTGGAGAAAATGCTGAGGAAAGGATGATTTCAAGGCATAGTTGCAAAATAAAGGATTCACGCTTGACAGTTGATCAGATAATGGAAAAGGAGGGTAAATGGAGAACAGTTCTGGGTTTGTAAATATATTTTATTTATTGATGACATGGAGAGAGAGAGTAAGCAAAAGAGCACATGTATAACATGGCACACATGGAAGTCAGAGGACAACTTTTGGAAGTCAATTATATGCTTCTACCATGTGAGCAAACTCAAGCTGTCAGGTTTGTGTGCCTTTATCTGCAGAATTGTCTCATTGGACCTGATTCCCATTTACTTGCTTTTTATTTAGTTAGTTTCTTTAATTTAAGTGGGTAGTGCTGCTTTCAATTGAAAAACATTCTACTGAAATGTTACTGCTGTTTCTTAAACAGGTTCAGAAGGAGTAATGTACAACAAGACACTAAGCACTAAGCAAGAAATGACATTGATTTTATTCCCTCTCAATCTGCATGTTGAAATTCCAAATCCTAAAGTTAATGGTGTGAAGAGATAAGGAATTAGAAATGATTTAGGCCATGAAGGAGGAATCCCCACAACTGTGAAGGACACTTTGGAGAGATCTGTGCTCCTTCCCTTGGAGAGATCAAGGGATCTCCGGCAGCTGAGAAGCAGGTCCCAGACAATAGCACTAAAAGGAATAAATTTCTGTTGTGTGTTAGCCACATGATTTATGATATTTTGTTATAGCAGCCAAAATAAACTAACACCCTAGAAAGACACATTCTGAAATACAAACCAATTCTTAGAAATTGAAAAGGTGCATTCTCTCTCTCTCCTCTTCTCTGTGAAATAAACCAAATTTATTTTTTTCCTCAAAAAACAAGAGCTCTATTCCCAAACCTAGGTTACAGTTATAGCTTCCCCATTCACCTGACCATTATTATCACAAATGAAAACAAAAGAATATGTCGTTACTAAAACATCAAAAAATACATTCGAATGGTTCCTTTGTGACTAGGAAACATCACCGAGACATACACTTTCAAATCACTAGTTACAACTGCCACCTTAGGTGTACTTTCATACCCCAAATTAAAGTGCTGAATTGTCTTTGAATTGCTTATAAAAGAAATTTTTCACAATACAGTCATTAAGATGGGATTTGTCTGACTAGAAGGGCTCATTAGAGTCAAAATCTCTGCTACATTCTTTCACAATAAAATCACTCTTCATATCAGTGAGATGCACCTTAGGAGGCAGATAGCTTTTACAAGTAGCAGTGACAAGAATAAGCTCAGTGAAGTCCTTGCTGGAAGACGAATGGAGAAAGCTCATCTGTTATGATCAAGAACACTATACTGTCTGGGAATGAAACCTGGTCCTCTCATGACCCTGCCGGACAAGTTCCATCACCAAGGAAGGTGCATGCTAAGCCAGCTGGAGTCACAGCTGTATGGACCTTAGAGCAGAATAGGCACTAAATAAGATGTTTCTGCATCAGCTGATAAATGAACTCTATGGACCATTCATTATTTGCATTCCATTTGATATATGAGAAAGTCAAGATTAAGGGAGGTCATGTCACCAAGTCCCAGTGATCTTAGTAATGACTGATGCAAGTGGAGTGTGCTCCTTTGAGATAGAGCCCTTTTAAAAAGTATTTTACTTATTTATTTGACAGAAGAAAAGAGAGAAAGAGAGAAAGAGAGATAAAGAGAGGAAGAGAAAGAAGAAGGAAGAGAGAGGAGAGGAGAGAAGGGGAGGGGAGGGGCAGGAAAAGGAGAAGGGAGGAGAGGGGAGGAGAGAAGAGAGGGGAGGGGAGAAAAGAGGGGATGGAGAAGGGAGGGGAAGGAAGATGGAAGGGGAGGAGAGGGGAGGAGAGGGGAGGAGAGAGGGAAGGGGAGGGGAGAATGAAGGGAAAGGAGGAGAGAGGGAAGGGGAGGGGAGAGGAGAGGGAAGGGGAGGGGAGAGGGAAGAGGAGAGGAGCGAGGAGAAGGGGAGGGGAGAGGAGGGGAGAGAAGCCATATACGTGTATATCTTGGGGTACTGGCAGAGGTCAGAGGAGGGCAACTTCGAGAAGCCAGTTCTCTCCTTCCACTATGTGGGCTTCTAGGGATTGAATTTAGGTCTCCAGGTTTGCAAGTAGATATCTTATCAGTTGAGCTATCACACCAGTCCAAAATTTGGACTCTAAAGCATTTTTGTTTTTCCTCTCTTTTCATGAACCATAGGGCCACTGGAATATGTAGTAATTAAATTACATAGCTGTGTATACATTTGCCAAGAAAATATATTAAAGGTTTCCGTGAATTTTAGGGCATATGTACCTCATGGTATATATTTTAGGTATTTTTAAATTCCTATTTGATAGCTAAATTATAAAGGTGCTCATAAATTATTAGAACTTTTAATTTCATATGTTTGAGATTCTATGCTTCTCCACACAGAGTGGAGGACTGAATCTGCAGACAAATTCTAGAGCCAATTGCTCAAAATAAGTTCTAGGCATGTAGCAGGCAAGCTATTTACTTTCTCTGTCATCCTCTTCCTCCTCTTCAGAAAGGTGCAGCAGCTCTTATCTCACAGGTTATTGTGAATGTTAAATAGATATACGTAAAGCATTTAGTAACTCATGCAAACTTTTGCTACTGTCACCAGATATATACCACTGCTAGGAAAAATTGCCCTCAATCGCTTGAATTCAAAAGAAATCTGTGATCCTCAGCTCATGCAGTGATTGTTTAATAAACATTTGCAAATCATGGTACAAATACTCAAAAAGATCCATCATAATTAATGTGTGAATATAAATTTCTGAATTACTACTATTCAAAGTCTTTTTTAAATAATAGATCACCCAAGAGGCTGTCAAATAAGGAGAAAGAGAAATTAAGGGATACATTGAAATATTTGGTGCTCTCCATGAATATATCACAGATTTTAGGAATCAACTATAGATAATGGTCATAAATGAAACACCTCCAAGTATTTAATCCTGCAAGACATTTTAATAAGTTAATAAAATAATAGGTTCCCTAGTAACAAACTATCCACTCTTTGTCACATAGCACATAGGTGAGTTTTTTTGAGTAGATATGATTTAGAATTTATCTGTCTACTTCATGATCCAAATGGTTACAATTCTGAGTTTATCAAAACTATTAATAAATTTATCATTTTCTTATGTTCTTTGGCATTTTACAAGAATGTTTACCTAATTTTTTCATACCTCTTAAAGTCTGCATCATAGCAAGTATGGAGAAAGGAAAGTTCTGCTCTTGATTTTGAATAATAAATTTTAATAAAAATATCCAGACAAATTTTGATACAATTAAATTTTAATGAGGTGTTGAATCAACTGATATAAACAGCTTTATGGAACAAAGTCAGCAAATGACTTAATATTAGAATATCAATATAAATGATTACTTAACAATGACCTTCTTTTCAGTCTTCTGATATTTGAGTCACAGCTATTTAAAACCAATGATTATGTTTTTTTTTTTTTTAAATGTGAAAATGAATTCTGCCCTGTTGCAGGAAACCAGAGGAAGTCGAAAGAGACTGCACTATTTCTATAATAAATATTTGCTTCTCTCATATTGGCCTTGAGACAATTTCATCAAATACACATGTGGAGCTAAAAATTTCAGACCGCAGTCAACTCTCAAGCACTAATCTCTGGAGTTAGCAAGAGCACTTTCTTTTTTCTGTTCCATTCTAATAACCTGAAGCTTTCTTAATAGCAGGAAGCTTCAGGAAATCTAGCTTCAAATGAAAATCTCCCCTCTCTTCTACCTCAACTTCTAAAAGCAATTTTATCTCTGAGGAAAAAAAAAACCAACTATAATACTGACAACTGTTTGGGGAAAAGATATCAACATATTTAAGGAAAGTAAGAGAACTTTTTGGATGAAGTCACTTATTTTATACAAATCAGGTATGAAGAGAAACGAGAGGGCTCTGTGATTAAATCAGCTGAGAAATCTTTCAGCCAGTGGGGTTCACAGTCAAGAAAATAGGAATGAAGGTTGTAAGACAGGTTTTCTGGAAATGTTTCTAACTAGCATATGACCACAGGTACTTATTTCTCCTCTATCATAAAAGTAACAGATTGACCTAACTGATCTTCGAAGTTATTCTAATTTTTCTTTCATTACATATAGAATTACAAGTAATTTGCTCATAATAGATAAAGAGGATAGTAATAGGTAGAGGAGATACTTCCTTGGAATATTTGGAGTTGCATAACTAGCTAGCTATCTGTCTTTCTGTCTGTCTGTCTGTCTACTTGCCTGTCTATCTTCTTAAAGTAAAGCAAGTTCATCCTAAATTGAAGACATCAGTGCATCCTTAATTTAAGACATCAGATTCTCAAAATAAATGGTGACTATTTACTAGATGAGTGACACTGACCAACTTACATATCAGTTGCCTTCCATTTTCTTTAACCCTGTATTATTCTGAGTATTCGATGATTTTGTGTGTAAAATACTTAGAACATTCAATATCCTAAGATGTTTTTAAGGAAATTCACAAGCTCAGGTTCATTCCCCTCATAGCAAATTTAATCAGCCCCTCTAAAGGAAAAGAAAAGCCAGTCAACTGAAATCTCTTTGTGGCTCAGCACTGTTAGAAGTGGTATTTTATGTCTGTCCCTATCTTTCAACTGAGAAGTACAAAGTAGACTTACATAGCTGTTCTGGCTGATGTGCAGTTTTTAACTCTCGTGGCAAATATTCACACTTCCAGCAGGATCCATGACCCTTAAGACAAACTGTTAAGTCACATCCTAAGGATTTAGACTATCAAGAACACCAATTTTGTGTCATTTTAATAAAAAAATCAATGAAAATATTTTTTCATGCTTATGTGAAACGTATATTTTCAGAACTTGTCCAAATAATGTATTCCCAATTTTTGTCTATAGTAGATCTAGCAGTATGCCACCCTAAATCTGTGCAGACCCTAGCTACCTATACTCTCTGCAGGTAATATTGGCTGATGTTAGTTTTTATCTCAACTGCATTAATATTGGGTACTGAAGACCAACCTAACCACAAAGGAAGCTGACCAGCTTGGGTTTT
This sequence comes from Typhlomys cinereus, assembly GCA_023101885.1. Lineage (NCBI taxonomy): Eukaryota > Metazoa > Chordata > Mammalia > Rodentia > Platacanthomyidae > Typhlomys > Typhlomys cinereus. The sequence continues at coordinate 2,845,481 of JALPQD010000255.1, read as the reverse complement.
CTTTTTCACACAAGGCTGCCATATCCCAAGATGGGATGATGGAGAATTACAAAGGCCCTTCCCCTCCAGAAGATTTTGACACACTATTCAAGCCTTAAGGGTCTCCATGGGATTAGTTGAGGATGCAGTTTTGTCTTGGCTTGCTTTTCTCTGTCCAGTACAGTCTTGCTCACTATCTTATAGGTGGTGTTGCTAAGAACCTTTCCCCAAATCTTCCTACATGCAAACCTGCCTCAGAGACTGAATTCTGGCAGAAATTTGTGTGGCATTTGTTTTTACCTTTTTTTTCCAGGATCTAAAGTAGACATAACTCTCTTAGTAATGATGCTCTTATAATGTGTGATTTGATCATAGTTCCTATTTATTGAACAATCAGATTTTATTCCTCTATCTAGCACAACAATCCATGAAGCTCTCTTAAATGCATTTCTTTCTAATCTTTCCTTATGTTCCTTTAGTGTGTTTTTAAAAGAGGAGTTCCATGGTATTTCCAATACATTTTGGATAATGGTGTCATGCTTTTATTCATGTTAGTTTGGATTCACGTTCACTGTTGTGTTGAACTAGTTACAGAAACTCAGATATACATAGAAATATAATATATATATCCTCATTCTCACTTTACTGTCCATTTCTCTATCAGTGTACATCAAATTTCCAACATCTCTTTAGCACTCAGACAATATTGAATTATAAAATAATAAATTTTCTTACCATAAAATACTAATTTTAGTGTACGATATTCTAGACAAGTCATGGTAGAAGAGTAATAAGGAGAGGCTACTGGTTAGTAAAGTAATCATACAGGGAACACAGAAAACATGTATACATTTCCATTATTTATGTTAAAAAACATAAAATAACTAACATGAGGCTGCTGAGATTTTTCAGTGGATAGAAGTTCCTGTGTGGAAACCTAACTACTTGAGTTTGATCTCTGAAGCCTACAGGCGGAAGGAGAGAACTAATTTCTGAGATTTGTCTTCTGACCTCCACATGTGTGCTTTACTTTCTGTTGCTTTTCCTTTCTCTTTTTTCATCCTGCTATTTCTCTTTCTCAAACAAAATATTAGAATAAAACATAAATGGTTGACATGTATTACACACTTATTTTGCCATAGACTGCTATAATACTTCAAATATAGAGACTCATAAGACTCCAAGGAGATATCTATTCCTGTTAGCCTAGTATTCCTTTTTTGAAGATTAATCAAGGGGTGTACAAAGAGGTAAAACAACTTGTCCATCAGTGATAATAGCTGCATGACAATGTGTGGGAACTAAAAATCAGCAATGTTCTGAGTTCAAAGACAGTGATCTTAGCTATTTTGTTAGATGATCACATTCAGAAAATTATACTCAACATTCTATGACATTATATAGGAAACTACCAAGAAAGTGTGTTTGACTAAATGTCTGTTACATTCAAAAGTGCAGTAAAAATGAAATAAAACTCTTATACATGATAAATACAACTTATATTTAAACCTCTTGAGTTTTTATGGGTTCCCCAAAGACAGTGTCTCTGGAGGTACTTCAAAAAGCAACTGCCATCATTGTGATGGATAGCTACTGGTGTCAACTTGGCAATTGAAAGCTGGATCTCTGGGCACATTTGTAAAACATGAGTCAAACCCTAAGCAAGTTTGCAGGAGGTTCTCTAACCGATGGGAGTAAACCCAGCCCATGGTGGGTGGGACCATTTTCTAGAGAGGTGGATAATATTGAGGGAGCTGGTTAAATAAGTGAGCATTCTTTGGCTTACTGGAAGAGAATACTGCCTAACAAGGGAAGTTTGCCCCCATCTCAGCAGTCTTGTGGATATGATATGACCACTTCCCTTGGCCCATGGTGTTGGTGTGGACTCTCTTGCCAGGCTGGATTAAGAACTGTAAGAGGACAGTCATAAACCAAAATAAAACTCTTTGTTCCCACAAGCTGTTTGGATGTGAATTGACTGGCAACATGCAGACTACCTACAACAGTCATGAATTGATAAATAATTTAAAAAGTCCATCATAGGTAACATAAAGTAAGACAATTCTGTCATTGGACAAACATCGTAGAGCATATATGTTCTGTCCTAGATTATGTGATTCATTCCTGATGGATCATCTTTGTCGTAGTTCGCCTGCATGGTTGCTGATAAATGAACTTCAAATGACTTAAAGGAACAAGGATTTATTCTCTCTTATGATTCCTGTTACAGTTCTCTGTCCACTTGATGAGAGAGCATGACCAACACCAGGGCCAAGGGAATGGGCCACACCATCACCACATAACAGTTAAGAGATGGACAATCCTTACTTGCCAGACCAGCATGTCTGGCCAGTGAACAGAAGGATGCCACTCTAAGTATTTTATTCACCTGTTCAGGGCCTAGTCCCACCCACCAAAGGCTGGGCCTTCCCCATCAGCTAGACAATCTCCTACAGGTTTGCTCGGGGCTTAACACAACAAATAATTCTCCACAGATGTTCCCAGAGCTCAAACTCTCAACCATCAAGTTGACATAGTTAGTGCCTAAATATGACAGTCTTGGAGCAGCAAGAGTTGCAAAAAACTTAAGACACTCCAGGCTGCTGCCAAATAGCATGGTATGCTATTTGCTAAGAAGAAAGAATAAGCCTCATGAAGAAAAAAAAAAAAAAAAACAGCAAATACATAAACTAGTAGTTTAGGATTATCATTATCAAATATTGTTCACTGTACATAGTTTATGGGTCATGTTTTTATGCAATATGTTTCTTTTTGTTTGCTTGTTTGAGTCAGAGTTTCACTATGTAGCCCAGACTGGAGCTGAACCTACAATGATCTTCCTGCTTCTGATGCCCACATTCTGGGATTAGAGGTGTGAGTCAACACCCCAGGGTCACATTAGATTTTCTTTCACCAGAATTGCCACAAACTCTGGAGCATTACACAGCAATGTCACTGTGGACCAGACTGTGTTTGTTTTATTTGTGAATTCAACCATGTGTCTTCAACAATCTAAACTGGCACTAAATACATGTTTGTGACTAGATTAAATGAACCAGAAGACCAAAATTCTGTAAGGCTGTCTGACAGTAGTAATTTTTCATTACAGTATGAATTGATTTAAAATCTACACCATGAAGATAGACAAAAACACATTCTGCATCAGTCAGACCAACTCCAGCCTTTGGTGCTTGGGTATCAATGCAGTATATGGAAATGCCATTCACAGGGCTGGTAAATAAAATAGACTTTTTTTCTTCTTGTTCCCTACATTTTTTTCATAAATTTAACTAGTCTTCATAATTTGGGGTAATGTTCCATTTGAACAGTGTGTTCATATGGGTGCAAAAATCCCTCTCAAGGTAAACAACAACAACAACAACAACAACAACAACAACAAAAATGAAATCAATAAGGGAAAAAAAATAAAGGAAAGATTAGACGGGACATGTGAGAAGTCTTCATTTTCCTACTGAATAAAAGGTGAGGAGAAAGCTAATTTGCTTGGACGAAGAGCTGCCTAGCCAGCCACAGCTGTTCCCCGCCATTGACCTCTAGCCAAAGTAATTGCACTGGGAGAAGTGTATGCAGCATCTTCAATTCACTCAGGTGCTCTCACAGGGGATGCATGCAGAATGGATTACTTCTGCTCCTTGGGCAGCTGGTCAATAAAGATGGGGACTGCAATGAGAAGGGAGATGTTGTGGGCTGCAGCACTTATCCTCTGTGTCGCTCCAGAAATTAATTAAAAATCAATGAAGTGTGCAACCTATTAATACAGCAACCTTCAGATTCACTGATAGAAGATGGGCCTTGCTCTGAGCATACTCTTGCACAAATACACTCCAAGACCATAGAGAGAAGGTTGAATGTGTGACCTCCTTACTTATAATTGAGCAGAAACACTTCATGCCAGATGTTCTGTGGTTTCACAGGATTGTATCCTATTGGACAAAAGCCATAAAACTCACAGATGGAGGTACTAATTCCAGAATGTTCTTTCTTTTGTCAATTTTATCAAATAATCTGATATTCTTATTACAAATCAAAGCTTCTGGAACAGACTCTGAAGGTTTTCAAAGGTCATCCCCCACTGCTGGGTTTCCCTGAAGGAACACATCCTATTGATCCCTAGAAACTTACTCTAATCCTTCACAAAGATAAAGTTGACAACTTCCCCCCCACACCTCTGTTCATGAAAGGATTTGGAGATTAGTTCTCCATTGTAGATAAGCCCTACCTTGAAATCAGGCACAAAATCAACTGAATTGAACACAGATATGAACAGACTAATGAGATGTGGAGGACCAAAAGTTCCAATCAGGTTTGCAGAAACTGGAGCTAACTAATGAGAAAAAGTTACTTTTCCTGGGGCTGACTAAAGGTATAAATATTTTGGGACCCTGGCAGCCATCTTTGGAACCTTTACCCTCATGGTATTCCATGTCTGGAGTCTATCAGTTGCTACCCAACTTTCCTCTTACCCCTAATGGATTCCATGTCTGAGTCCATGAGTTCAGCAGGGCTCTCATGCCCCTCATGGATTCAATATCTGTGAATTCCATTCTTTTTTTTTTTTTCTCTAATAAACTGTCTTAATCCTTTACAAGTGTTCTGGTTTCAATCATGGACTCCTGAAGACAAGAAGACAAATACAGACGCCAGAGACACCCTGTATCATATCTATCCTATTCAGGCACTCATTTAATGTCTTGAATAGTTAGTCAAGCTATTTTAAGTAGTTTTTCAAACTATTTTTAAGTGAACAAAGCAACAAAAATGAGTAATGGAAATATATCCTAAAAGATTTTCATCTGATTCTTCTTGATCTTTCTTTTTTTTTTAAACATTTTTTAAAATTTTTTTAAATTATTATTATTTATTCAACTGTGCACATGTGCGTGTGTTCGTGCGCGCTCGTGTGTGTGTGTGTGTGTGTGTGTGTGTGTGTGTGTGTGTGTAGAACCACGGACGAATTCGCGAACCACCATGGACGCCTCCACCTCCTTCTGCCCTGGGATTCACAGGCTCCGCCCTACCAGGACCAGAAGTGCAAGCCGCCCCCCTTCTGCCTGGCGTCTATTCGTGGGATCTGGGATCCGAACTCAGGACCTTCCGCCTGCAAGGCGGAGGCTTAACCCCTGGGCCACCTCTCCAGCCCTCTTCTTGATCTTTCTTTAAACACTCATGGACCAGCACTCACTGAGCTGTGAATGGTGATCTGCTGAGATGCCCTAACTCAGTTCGTACCTCTCCACGTTTACTGTGTAGACCATAGTTGGGACAGCCAGTAGAGAACAATCAGTTGATTGATGTTCTTTTTCACTGTGCTGTCTACTCATCCTTCTTCCTTCTGCTGTCTTTGAATCACCACGTTAACAGAGAAGAAACTCCCAGCAGTAATAAATATACCCATAAACCTAAAGTCTCATAAAAATTATAAGCAATAGAAGAGAAACGTGGCTGATAAAATTTTGATATTGTTGGCAGTGAATCTGTACTGCTTATGAAGCTTTTGAATATATTGTCTTTGTTCTTTTCTCACACTATTAAGCATCTGTTAACTTTCAGGCTCACTTGCATATATACTACTGGATAATTTTAATTCTAGAATGCTCTTTGAGTTTGGGGTTCAATATTGTCCGATTTCCTATGAAGATAAGGAAGTAAGAGTGTTATTTATACACACTGCCCAAACTAGCCACTTCGTTTGGCTTCCTTTCCAGCTTTCTGATTTATGTAGTTAATATCTCATATGGAAGAAGACTGAATGCACAAGTTATAAACACTGAATGGCATGGGGTCAATGTAGCCTGTCCCTATTTGTCTCTGCAAATAGGAGGCAGTGATGTGAAGTAATTAAAAGTATTGGAGCAGGTCAAGACTTCAGTGTCTGCTCAGCCACTCATTATATGCATAATTCTGTGTGGCCTTAGACATGCTAGTTTCCAGTTTGCCAGTGTTCCCATGTATAAAATAGGGGAAATGAAATGTGTATCTCATCAAGTTACCTTGCCATGAAAAACTCCCACGTGTGAAGTTATTTGTGTGCCACATGTGTGCCTGGCCCTGGGTGTACCTGGCCTCAGAAGTTTTAGGCCCAGTATATGACCTCAACATTGTTAGTGGCCATATCATTCCTTTGTCATCACCTTGAATAATAAATGTCTTTTGTTTTTCAATATGAAACTTTCACACCACTTTCAGTTTCCTGAGAAAACCAAAACCACACTTTTATGTTTAAGAACCCAAAGGTGACATGCCAAATAATAACTATATTTCTTGTTTTTACTATAAAAGTTTAATCTCAGAGGTGAGTAGTGGTATGAACATAGGCGTAGCATGGGTGATTCACTCTTGAACTCAGCGATTAGAATTGCCTGCAAAAGATCTATAAAAATTTGGGTGTGCCAACACCCTGTCATGGAAGGGAGAAAGGGTCATGTGACCCTACTTCTCCCTGATATGGTATATATAGACAATAGTTTATGCGAGGAGGAAGAGCCATTGTGAAGTGCTCAAACTTTCACCAATGTACCCAAAACAGGCTTAATAAAATTCATTGGAACACACATACACCAAACATGGAAGTAGAAGGGCACAGTTTGGGAAGAGGAAAAAGATTAAGGGAAGTGGATGGAGAGTGAACGAAGGTAATGCAGGAGGTAAATATGATTGAAATATATTAGATACATGTATGAGACTGTTATAGCAGAATAAACTACTATGTGTGCTTAATACTCAATAAAAATAATATTTTTTAAAGTTATTTTTTTAATTTATTATTATTATTATTATTATTTATTCAACTGTATGTGCATGCGTGCGTGTGTGTCTGTGTGTGTGTGCCTGTGTATGTGTAGAACCACGGACGAATTCGCGAACCACCATGGACACCTCCACCTCCTTCTGCCCCGGGATTCACAGGCTCCGCCCTACCAGGACCAGAAGCGCAGGCCGCCCCCGCTTCTGCCTGGCGTCTATACGTGGGATCTGGGATCCGAACTCAGGACCTTCTGCCTGCAAGGCGGAAGCTTAACCCCTGAGCCACCTCTCCAGCTCAATAAAAATAATATTAAATAAAACATTTAAATTACTCAGCCTATGGGATTCTATTATATTACCAGAAAATAGACTAAGACAGTGCACAGGTGGACAGATATAAAGGAAGCATTTGAAAAGGAAGACAGAGACAAGCACAATTGGAAGACATAAAGGAAGCATTTGAATAGTGGACAAAAAGGAAGGTCTCCCGGAAAGATTAAGAGATTAATATGAATCAATGTGACTGGGAAGAAAGCTGGGGAAGTTCACTTCCTGCTATCATTTATTTCAGCAAATGGAGAGGGACACAGTACTGCTTGTAGAGAGTGAAGAAACAGAGAGCAGAGAGAAGAGATTGGATGGGGCTCAAAGCAGGAGAATGATTCTGATGTCTGAGAGTGGTCAGGCAAGTAGGTTCTCATGATGACTGAGGAAGAGCATAGGAGAACAGATAAAAGTTAGTGAAGAATGCTGGAGACAGTGGGCATGTGCCTGAGGGTTTTAATTTTCCTGCCATCAAAAATAAATAAAGCAGCCCTGGTTATTTGGCTGTATCTGAGGACAGGTACAAGGGACAGGAGGCCACAGAGGCTGGAAGAGCAAGCCTTCTTTGCAGAAAAACAGAAATGCATTTAAATATCAGTATGAATTCTGAAGCTTATTCCCTCCTTAGAGGTTCCCTTGCAATTATGTACAAACACATGGATAAGAAATAATTATTCATATCTAAACATTTAAGAAATAAAGCCAGTTCTTTCAAAATGCCGTTTTAAAGTTTTGAAATTTAATATCAAAGTTTGAAAGTATCATGTGGAAGTGTAGCACCAAAGGAAAAAAATGGCATTCTAAGGAGAGTTCATTTCTCTTCAACGAATAAACAACATTTCACTTGTGAATTTTAACAATTTGATTTGCAGTAATCTCCCTTTCAATTTTAGTTACAGTGGTTTCTGCATCGCATAGAATTTAATCTTTCACTATCACATGGTTTTGAACCAAGACTTTGTCTTATGTTACAATATATAATGCTCAGCTACAAGGTCCCTACACCTTCTTTAAATCCTAAATATGTAGTGCAATAAAACAGCATACACAAGTCAAAGAATTGAATAAATGGATTTAATGAAAGAAAGCAGTGACCTTGGGTTATAAAACATCAGTGGGTTTATTTTGTTGTCAGAGTATATTTGAATCATAACTTCTATATTCCTTTGCAATTATGATATGTTTGGCAAAGCAAGACTTCCTTTGTTTGACTTATAGTATTCCATTTCATTTAAAAAACATGGAATGCAAATTTAATACTTTTATCTTTCATGACAAAACTTAGCTCACTCTGAAATAATAACTGTACTAATATTTCTTTTACCCATTCAAATAGTTCAGTTCATTATTACAAAACAGCAAGCATCCCAGCCTGCCATTAATTCCTACTGTTTTAATTACAAGAAAAAAAATACTCTATGGAAGGCTTTTGTGGATAATAATACCATAAACACATTCTTATGCAAAGATATGAAATAAAATAGCCTATTTTTCTATATCTATATTCTAATGGAAATACTATAGTTTCTGGAAAAAACGAAGTGAAATCTGTTAAACTATAATGGTCTGCTGACAAAAATCGCTGTTTGGAAATACCTGTTTCTTTTGGGTCTCTGGAAACTCACGAAGACTACATTCACGGGCCATGTGCTCATACAACCATTTTAAATCCGTTAGAGCTGCACAGATCATTTTATTTCTCTCTCACCAAACTTCTTTCCCATTTGTTTTACTGTGACTTCATAAAAGTGGCTCTTAGAAGTCTGAAGAGAGTCAAACTACTTGAACTTTAAAATTAAGTGCTACATAAAAGTTACCCAGAAAGTCTTAACTTTCAACTTTAGTAATTAGTAGAACATTAATGATAGGTTATTTAGAATATTTGTGGCTTGGTCAGTAGGGAGGAGCTTCATAGTATATTTTAGACAAATTATAATAATTTAAAAAATCTTAATAAGAACATGTTACTAACAGGAAATCTGAAATTGTCAGGCCTAGAAAATGAGTTAAAGTCTAAATAGTACTAAAGAATACTTAATTTAAGGGAAAGTATTTGCATAGACACAATCTATGAAAGACAGGCCACTCTCTGTATGTACCTCCACTCTCCTCCAAATACACACAGATAATTTACACAGATGAGAATCAGTGTGTGATAGTATGCACATGAGGTGAATGAGGAATTCTGAATGAAGAAGTTTGCATTGTTTCTTAACAGAACTGGGACTCAAATTACATGTTGAAGGACTGATGAGGTTAGGATTATTTTCATTGTGAATAATAAAAGTAGAAAGGTGCTGAAAAAAGTTGGTCTTTATGAACACAAAAATATTTCTGGTAAGAGTTATTTTAGTTTAATATTTAAAATGTTTATGTTGCTCTATAGTTGGTTTCCATTGACCTTGAATTCATATACCTTATCTTCGTATGAGAGAGATGTTAGTTTACTACTGTGAGACATAGAGAATTGTAAGAAACTTCAAAAGAAATCAAAGATCCCTTTCCTAACCTTAAGATTTTTAAAACACCTTAGGGGCTACCTGTCCTATTCATATACATATGTTCAGTAAATCTCAGTGTTTTCAAATAAGAACACTTATTAATTATTTACTATTTTATCTATCCCTTCAGTACCAACTTTGAGCATACTTACACAATAAAATTATTTATTCTAGATAAATATGCTCTTCTACTCTCTTCACAATGCCTATTACTCATCGGAGTAGCTAACAGTGTACTTCCCACATTTTTGACAAACGTTTAGATTTCTGAATGTTTAAATTGTTGGGTGATGAGTATCATGAATTTCCATCTGAGCCATATGGCAGAGTTAAGACAGAATTTACATAAAAGCAAGTTATTTTTTCATGTTACTGTTGTACTGTCTTGAAGAGCATTGCATGGCAGTCTCTGAAACTTTCAGAAAAACAATGTATTTGTGTTTCCTCCAGGGCTTAATTGTTTTATGAAGTGCACTGTTTTCTGCTTCACAGTCAGCCAAAATTTCAGCTCCTATTTTCATCTAGTAACATTTTCAGTGAAGGCATAGAGTTTTATTAAATTAGCAAATGGGTATTCATTATAATGCAGCGATAAATTGATCTCTAACTGGTGGATGTGTTAATTGTTCTTTTTCTGCAGAGACGGTAGCTTATAATCACAATTAAAACTGGACAGAGCATCAATATACAATATAGATTAAATCTGAGTATGAAATAGAAAGTGCATATACCATCTGTGAAGAAATATCCTCAGCCCTAATTAATATGTATCATGTATTTAACCCATTTCATTACTGAAGACAAATTATATGAAGTTGGGCTTCATAATTTAAAGTGAATTTAAATTTAAAGGGAATAAGAAGTTACCTACAGGACTACTGAAGATACTGGTCTTAATAGTTGGCTAAGGAAATAAAACTTGCTTCCAAGTTGGAGGCAAGAAAATAAGAAGAAGTGGGGCTGGAGAGGTGGCTCAGGGGTTAAGCCTCTGCCTTGCAGGTGGAAGGTCCTGAGTTCGGATCCTAGACCCCATGTATAGACACCGGGCGGAAGCGGGGGGCGGCCTGCGTTTCTGGTCCTGGTAGGGCGAAGCCTGTGAATCCCTGGGCAGAGTAAACAAGGAGGAAATGGAGGCGGTCCATGGTGGTTCCCAAATTCGCCCGTGGTTCTACACTCACACACACACACACACACACACACACACACACATGCACAATTGAATAAATAATAAAAAAATTTAAAAAAAAAGAAAATAGGAAGAAGCCTTTAGAGGCTAGAATTCAATAAATATGTACTGAGAATCTGTAACTTTCTAGGAATGAGAACATAATGGTAAGAATGGATATAATGGCAAATGCATGCACAGCACTTGCTGACCATCCTAAGCACCTTCCATGATCCCATCCATTGTACATTGCTATTGCTCCCACTTTACCAATAAGTAAAAATGCAGCCCACAAAGGTAGTGACATTCCCAAGTAATATAGCAGACAAGAGCTAGGTTCCTATATGAAACCACCCACATTTGGGTCTATGAAGCATCACATGTAAATAAACAAGAGTAAGAGAGATTATGGAATTGGATATGCTTGTAAGGAAGCCCATGGAGCTGTACAAAAGTAACAAAGTGGAGCACCAGATGTGAGACTAGCCAAAGGAAAACAGAGTAGTGAGTGTGGAGGATTCTGACAACCATGACAAGACAATAGAGGTCCTGGGTACACTTTTAATGGGGAGCTTAAGAAGTAATATGATGAAGGACATGCTAATAAATTCTACTGACCAAGGAGCACAAGGCTGCTTAGAGACAAGAGAAAATAGAAGAAGAGGTCTACGAGGCCATTTTATGTTTTGAAAGAGAGAAAGTGCATCCCAGGTGAGGGTCATGCTGGTTTAACGGTGAGGATGGAGATTAGTAGATAGAACAGAAAGACATTTAAGAGCAAACAGCAAACACAATACCAAGAAAATAAGACAGAGAAGATAAGGAAAACTTCACATATTCTGCTAAGGTTACTGATTGGATGATGAAATGTGCAGAACTTAGTTTTGTTTGAGATTGTTCTTAAGTATCTATTAAAAGACGCCTTGTTCTATCTGAGTCATCCTTCCCATTGTTATGTCTCAAAATCCTCAGCTTGCTTTATTTTCCTCCAGGGGACTTAGAATCACCTAACAGTATTTAAGTGTACTATTTATTTAAACATCTATTGACTGTTTCACTGACTATAATGAAAACACAATTAGGCCACACGCTATGTCCCTCATTTGACGTTGCCTTCTCTGCACTCCAGAACAGTCTCTCGACACCAACATTTATTCAGCTTTTGTTTTAGTGAACACATGTGACAGTCATAAAATAAGGTTAGATACTACAGACTGGGATAGTTGTGGTCATGGATGAGATGTATTCACAAGGAATAATGAGGAAACACAGGACATTGCGGGAAAAGTAGAACCTCGGGGGACAATAGCTGAGAACACATGAAACTGAGAACACAAGAAAATTCAGCATAGAGCAAGGCACCGGGACTCCAGGAGGCATATCATTCAACACTGGGAGGATCCACACTATCAGATGCCAAAAAAAGAAATGCTCATTAATATACACCATGCAGGGAAACACAGAGAAGGGAATAGAAGGAAAAACCAGAAAATGACCTGAGCTGCACCTACCAAAAGCCAACTGAATGACTTTTTTCAGGACCAGGAATGTAATAACCTCTAAAGAGCTGTTGGATAGAGAGACCTGAAAGATCCCTAAAACAAAATAGACATTTGCCATTGTCATTGGTTGCCCTTCAGAACCCACTGCTAAAGATACCATACCCAATAATCGCTGGACTTTGGACAAATAAGCTGGAACAGTAATGGAGTCACCCAATTATGAATGATGCAAGTCACAATAACAACTCTGTCACAAGGCATTTGGTGGTACAATAGTGGTATGAAAGGGATAGGAGTAATCAGTTGTTTTTTTACTGGCCTGAAGTCCTGCTTCATGGAAGAGAACACGTAACTGGCTCTGTAAACCAAACTGAATGCCTCTTGAGAGACCAGAGGCCCAAGGTAAGAAAAAAAAAAAAACACTTAGAAGTAACTATAACTCAAGGCATCTTCCTATCACTTGTCATTATTCCCCTAGATCAGTGATGCACCCAACATTCAACCACAAAGTATCTTCTTACAGTGGCAGATGATTAATGCTGAGAACCATAAATGGCCAAAGTGCAAAGTAAAAGGGACCTATGGACAGCTCAACTCAGGGAATTTTTCACAGGAGTGGTAGGTTAAGAACGGAGGGATGGCACAAGAAAGGACTCTCTGGGAATTGGGGCAGGAGGCACTGGGGGATGGGGAGGGATGAGGTGGGGAGGGGGAGCAGGGGGTACGGGGGGGGAGGAGGAGGGAGGGAGGGAACTGGTGTAGCTATTAAGTTTGTATGAGCTGAAATAATAATAAAAAATGTATTAATAAAAAAAAAGAATGGAGGGATGGGAGGGATTCTGTCCTTATCAGGGCCGCTGTATCCAAAAGCATGTTGTCAACTTCCACTTGTACTCCACATAGCTGGCTTATCAGTTTTTCATTGTGAAACAGAGAAGATCCCTGATTTAAGAACCTACCTACTGGTAGATTACTGGTGTCAGACAGAGAAGACCAGAGAGGGGGAGCTGCTTTACTCCAAGGTTGAGGCCCAATGGATCACACATATACAAAGGGACATGGGAGTGGGAGGGAGATGGGCAGGGAAGAAGAACCTGTGGGGTGGCATGGGAAAGGGGATGAGGTAGGTTTTAGGGGATGAAAACAATCAAATTCATATTTGTATATGAAGGCTTCAAAGAATAAAGAAATGGTGAAATACAAATATAGGAAAAGGACTGAAGGGAAGCTGTGGGAATTGTTATTTATGGAGGACATTAGCAGTTTTTTCCTGTCAAAAGTTCTGCCCAAGTGTTAGAAACTAAAGACAGACCTCAGTAGGCTAGAAGGAGAATCAGGGGAAATGATAGATGTGAATGTTTGGACTGGTGTGCCTTTGGGACAATGAACTTAAGGCAGAAGACGAAGACAGACATGGCAACAAATGTAAGGGTTGATGCAGACCAGAACCCTGCATATTCTTTAATGTAACAACCGCATATTTGATCCACACAAAAATAATAATAATGAAAGTAGCTCTGCTACCAACCCATTCAACCTCTAGCAGATTATCTATATTAATGATATTGACTAAATTAAATCACAATCAGTAAATATTACTGAATGCTTCATGTGAACATCTTCTAGTGCTAGCCACACCATATAATTTTAATTATATTTCAAAGTTACCACATTGATAGAAAACCTAATTGGATTTTATCAAAACAATGTTATCACTGTCATAATCTAGTATTTCTTATGATAATTTGTGAATGACAAGTAAATCAACCTAAAGTTGCATTGTACAAGATAGGTGACTTAATCTCAATACTAGTAAATGATTAAATGTGTCTCTCAGTGTTTTCATTTACTTAGAAGACATTAAAATGGAATCATTTTCATCTTTAATATCTTTCCCCTAATATCAGGCTGCAAGGAGGAAATCTGCTGCCCAACTTCTGATCATTTGTTCTTTTAATCATAAGTGCTTCTTCAATCAGGTGCTAGTAATAGTTTCAGCAAAGGGGCAAATTAACATTTGATTAAATTAAAAATTTCATGCAGCCCCATTTAATAAGAACATAATTAAATTCATGTCTTTAAAGTTTAAGGTCTCTGTAGTCCTATGCTTATTTTGAATGTAGAATATATAAAAACACTAGATATTACTCAGGGCCAGTATATAATATAACTCTAGAGAACTACTTACACTAACAGTTTTGGTTTATTCAATTTCTTGATGTTTATAATCATTTTTTCCAGTTTTTCTGATAATCCACTTTTAATACTCAAAATCTCCCTTAATATCATTACTAACTATTTTAGAAAAAGAATAGCAGATGAGAATAAACTATGTAATGTGTTTTGACTGCATTGACTAGATACATTTCCAAGTGATAAGCCCTAACACCTTCCTAAGTTCATGCAGAAACATTAGAGATCTTTGGGCATGACTCCATTCACATGTGTGATAAATCAATACTATTATCTCATTCACAAGGAAGCAGACAGGATCCCAGGACAATAGGTGTATTTTGTGTTGCATCAGGCTAACTAACATTAAAATGTGTCTATGGCAGCTAAGCCATCTGCTCACTTGCTGTTTCACAGTGCTGTTTATCTGCCGTTAATGTCTCTGCACATCTCATTTCACAAAATGCACCAGCACTGCCTCACAAAGCTGTCCAGGAAAAACAGACTAAACCAACCATAATCCAAGAGTGGCTACAGGAGCTGATACACTTATGGAAACACTATACATTCTCAGAATTGGAAATATTCAATAAATGATTCAACCATGCAAATTCTAATTTATACTAGAATCAGTCTGGAAGTCTCCAAATATCTTTGAGTAAAAGATTACTAGTAAATCTCTGGACATGTATCTGGATGTGCAGGTCTACATGTGGCTTGTCAAATGTCTTCACTTGGCACAAGGAATCTTATTAGTAATATTAACAGATATGGAAAAATGTCAGGATAAATAGTCTTTTCTTTGGTAATAGATACTTCTTACTAAAAATATATATATCAGCTAGGCCCCACCACTAACCAAGGAGAAGCTGATAGTTGCTTGGAGAGGGACAATTATTTCTCTTCAAAGTTCGGCCACTGGTAGGCTGCCCATGCCTCGGTGGATAGTCCTACATGCATGTGTGCAGCACTAATGTGACTCAGTGGATTGGAAAAATAATACAGGTCATAGGGTGGGTGGGAAGACATGTCGAGAGAGTACAAGGGGAGTGAGGGTGGATACATTGTATACATGTATGAATTTCTGAGAATACTTATGCTGAGCCCATGAAATATGGACCTGCCAATACTCATGAACTGCGGGCTTCCATGATCTGACGCTTACCTCATAATCCCACCAGAGTGGGATCAGCAGGAATTGAATCTGGCTGGATCAAGAGTGGATATGGAAAAGCCAAAAGCCAAATCAAGTTTACTATGGAAACTAATCCCTATATACCATGAAGAGAGTGGTAACTTGTTTATATACTGTGCAGAAGGATGACGTCAATAGTGGCAGACAGACTATAGGGGCAAGATCAACAATAGGTGGGGCCATCACCAACAATGCAGCCTTGCCAATCCTTAGAAATGTTAACATGCCCTAAAGGCCCAGTTCATTGTGGAGAAAGAACAGGTTTCTAATATGTACAAAGATCAGCAATATGGTGATACAATTACAATGATAAAGTTTTGTTCCCAAATGTCTGATGGCTTCCAATAAACAGGAAGAAATACGTAAAAAAACACCTCTGCCTTCTACTACATTTCCGCATTTCAAGACAGGGCAAGATCCATCCCTGCTCCTAGTGGGGAAAGTCAATAGGAATCGGCTTCAACCATAATGGGAGTCACACTGCAACTATGACTTCGAGGAATGCCTTTGGCATCCATCTTTTAGAAATGGGGTTTTGAGCTGGAGTGTTTCCTGCAATGAACCTATGAACAAAAAGTTAAAGGCATTAAGCAGTGGAAGCTGTAGGTATACTTAAGATATTAGAAGCTGAGTATAGATTCAGTTGGTTCACTTGACACTGCAGACATTCAAGAGAATATTTCAAATGGAGGAGTAGCTCAGGTATACAGCTGTAGGTGCCGAGAGATCTCAAACATTAAAATGGCACAGTGTATGTATTTCTCTCTTTTTTTTCTTAGATGTTTGCAGAGTTTAAAGTTTACGGTGATGTGATGATCATGCCTGAAGGAAACCAGAAATTTAAAGCCCAAATGTGATAAAGAGAAAGGAACAATGGATGTCAGTCAGAGGTTTATTAGTTTAATTTTTGACTTCACATCTCTGACTCCCTATGTTAATTGGGATCATTGTAATTGATAGTATTTAGTGTCTGGAAAGAGAGACTCTCAGAGGTCCATTAGCTTTCTTGGATAACAAACAAAGGTAATAACTTCTCCTAGAAAGCAAACAGCGACAGTGGCCAACTCTCATTTGGCTTGTCAGTGCCTTCTCTCCAGCATGGTACTGCCTGCTTGCTTGTGGAAGGGGCTGGTTGGCTCTCAGTGTGCTGTCAGTATCACCTGGCAATCTTGGAAAGCATTTCCTAAGCAAACACTTAACCTTCTAGGAGCCATTCTTGCACTGAGCACTGCTGCGAATGGCCAAGAAGGTGCACTGTCTATGCATCTGCCTTTCACCTCTGTTTCTAATAAATGGCATTAGTACAACGGAACAGAAATCAATCTGTTTTCTGTGATCGTCTATTTGAACAGGAAGTGCTCTGACACAGCTGGCTTAGGTTTTGCTGTGGTGCTTCATAACCTAATATTCAGTACAGACTAAAAACTGCAGCGCTCTGGTGAACTTGAGGCAGTGATTTCCTACGAACGGATCTGAGAAGCAACAACTGCAGGAAATCCAATAAGTTGGCTACTGGGATGTCAGTCAAATTCCTTTGACAGCAGGGACCATGGGCTTTCAGCAGCGCTAGAAGGCTGCATGACCAGTAGGTGGTAGCACTGGCCAGTCACCTTCAGATTTGGTTTAGTTTTGTCAATTGAAGTTTCTTTGACATCAGATCCAGAAAGGAGGAAAGAGAGGAGAGATGGAAAAGGAAAAAAAGCTTCAATTATTCACATGCCCAAAAGAAATTTTCAAAATTCATTAGTGTAAGTGAAAATAACTCAGAGTATGTCCATATAAACGAATTTCTTCATTTATTGGACGACATCTTACTTAGCTGTTTTTGCTCTTTGAAGTTAAAAATAAAGAGATAGCTATAGAATGTATCCACAGATGAAATGCTCTTGAAATAGGCATATGTATTTAGTTTTGCAAAATTCACAAAGTATTTTCCTAGAATCTTCACAATTTACACATTTTACCAATTCACCTGGCAATAAACATGCCTTGGTTCCCTTCCCTTCCCTTCCCTCCCCCCCTCCCTCCCCTCCCCTCCCTCCCCTCCCCTCCCCTCCCCTCCCCGCCCCTCCCCCCCTCCCCTTCCCTTCCTTTCCTTTCCTTTCCTTTTTCATTCCTTTCTTTTTTTCCTTTCTTTTTCCTTTCTTTCCTCTTCCCTTTCCCTCTCTTTTCCCTTCCTCCTTTTTTCCTTCCTTCCCTTTTCCCTTCCCTTTTCCCTTCACTTTTCCCTTCCCTTCTCTTCCCTTTTCCCTTCCCTTCCCTTCCCTTTCCCTTCCCTTCCCTCCCCTCCCTTTTTCTTTTCTTTTCTTTTCTTTCTTTTCTTTTCTTTTCTTTTCTTTTCTTTTCTTTTCTTTTCTTTTCAGAATCATCAGAAGTTTCATCCTGTTCTTAGCATAAAATTTCAGTGTCTTGAAAATTCAGGCATTAAACATCTGGTTTTCATACTCACACAGGTAGATACTTCTATATAAGGTGTTCAAATGCACTAGGTATTGCAGGCTTATATAACACACATTTGTGAAGCTACCTGCGGTAACTACAGAACTTGAGCTAAGATTCTTTCTTTGTGTCCAGTAGTTTTCTCATGTATTCAGTGGGTGACCTGAATTACTATTTCACAGTGTGGGAATTGGATGAAGTATAGGACATAAAGCCTTTTGTGAAAGGAATAACTCTATACTTTCAATTCCACACTTTCTCATAGACACTAATTCAGTCCTACACTTCACAGGAAATGTTTTACTTCTGATACTTAGAAGAGTGTCCCACAAATGTTAGCTACATGCTAAATGTACTTTGGAATGAATGACTTACTGGAAATCTTCTAAATATGTTTAAATATACCAGTCAGTCTATTGAAGTAAATTCAAGTATTCATTCATTCAGCAATCAAAGGAGTCCTCATAATTTTGAGCTCAATATTTAGCAAATAACATTTATATAGCCAAGTGTGTACATATGATTTATACAAATACACTTCTTAGTATTTATACTAAGTCTTAGTAAAATAAAGCCACAAAGCCTCCCAAAGATAACAATTTACACAGGAAATGCTATTGGTGAAGTGCCTACAAATACATCCATGATCTCATTTAAGCTTTGTGTGACTATTAAGTGAGAAATATCAGCACTTGTGAACTAGGGAGTTCAGAGTCTACAAAGCAAAGATTATCATCTCTCCATAGAAGATATGTGAGAAGAACACTCAGTCGATATTAGCTTTATTATAGTTGGCTGACATGTCACTTCTGCACTGAAACTACATTTGACCCACATAATATTATTAAAATAAATGATTTGAGGGTTGGAGAAATGATTTAGAGGTTAAGACTCTGTCTCACAAGTCAAAGGTCCTGAGTTTGATTCCCAGGGTATCAAGTTGAAAATGCCAAGCAAAAAGGCAAGTAGGGGCCCACACTTCAGGCCCTGGTGAGCAGAGCCTGGAAAATCCCAAAGCCAAGCAAGAAGGAGGTAGAAGCAATCCAGTATGATTCCTGAAGTTACCCTTGGTCTTCCACAGGGACATAAGTGCCTCTGACTCACACACACACAACACACACACACACACACATACACACACACACAATAAAATATTTGAAAAGATAAATGATTTGAAACTACCGAATTAAAAATAGCTATTTTTTTTTACAGATCTTAATCTCTCATCAAAGCAAGAGATAAATATATGTCTAGCCTGTCTGTAATCCTCTGCTCGTCTGTCTTGTACTCTACTTTAGATTAAGTGCCATATATGTTAGTCATTTTAGTGGAAGAAGGAAGTAACTGTGTTTGTTGTTATTCTCATTAGAGGGTCTTAATCATTCATTGGTCAGGGTGCTGCTGTTTAAGCATCTTACACTTAGATGAGGACAACTGTCAGCCCTCTTGCCCTGGAAATCAAACCTCCCATCACGGTGTGTGTCTCATATTAACTCTCCACTACCGCAACTTACAAACTGCTTCAGAGATAAGCATGTTTTTTGTATTTGGCATCTTTTGGCCATCACGTGGAGTGTACATTATATGAGCACTAATCCACTTTAGCAAGGAAAAAATAACAAACAAACAGAAAATTTCTTGACTCTTCTGACTCTTGAACCTCTTTTTCTTTCTATTGGTCCTTGGATTGTCTGTTTCCAAGGAGTTTGCAATACATGCTCAACTGCTCTGCAGGTGCCACTCTGTGGAATGAGCAGTTAGCCTATGCATGCAAAGAATATTTAGTTCTTAGAATGAGTGAGTGATAATTCTTACCTCAAAGTTGAAGAATAGGGGATAGACCATGAAAGATTTAAATGCAATCACTATTTTGAAGCTATTTGCTCTGCTCTGGGGTTTCCCAGACTCCTCCTTCCAGGGTCAGAACAGCAGGCCAAATTTACATCATTTTGATGAGATGATAACTTTATTCTATTTTTAAAAATTCATTTCTTCTTGTCATTTGATGCATTTCATATAATAGAAAACAGAAATGTTTGCTTTTACTAGGGGATATTTACATTTGTTTACTATTAATTCTAAAGAGACAAAAGATATCATTTATTTAGGGTAGAATCAGCTATATGAAAGAAAAATACAAATGGGCTGCTGTATTTTCCTTTTTTATAAGGAAAGGATTGATAAAGAAAAAAGAGACTAGAACAAAAATTAGAATGTTTTTCCTTTCTTTTACATGAAAGTGCATCTTCTCAATGTCTAGTGTGTAGGGAAAATCTTTATCTTGCTTTGTTTTGTTTGTGAAGAAAGATTTTATGTAACCCAGGCTGACTTTGGACTTTTGACAATCCTCCTGCCTCCGCTTCTAGGGTGCTTGAATTACTAGAGTGTGCCTCCATGCCAAGCTATAGGCACTAAACAGAAAAAAAAAATCAATTGAGCCAAGTTATCTAGAAGAGTTTAGTGAAAGAAAAATGTTGAATAAGGGGAAATCTTGACACTGATAAAAATCAATATAGCAATGTGTGCTTAAAATACCATGAAAGACCAGTTTACACCTTATTTTTTAACACAGATGAAGTACCAGTGGCAGGAGGTGAGTGGGAGTGGCCTATGGTAAGCAGTTGTGTATAGACAGCAAGCTTCTTGAGATCTAGAAGGTAAAAGAGAGGAGGTTGTTGTTTGCTTTAAGAAAATGATGGCTGTGTGAAGGTCCAAAGAGACTGATCTTGTGGAAGGTAATTTGTTAAGAGCTGTGGAATTTCTCAGATTTTATAGAAAAAAAATTAGCATTATTAAATCTTGCAATTGTTTTAGTATTTTTTTTATTATTTATTCAATTGTGCGCGTGTATGTGTACACGCGCGTGTGTGTGCGTGCGTGTATGCGCATGTATGCGTGTGTATGCGTGCATGTGTGTGTAGAACCATGGACGAATTCGGGAACCACCATGGACCGCCTCCTCTTTGTTTACTCTGCCCCAGGATTCACAGGCTCTGCCCTACCAGGACTAGAAACGCAGGCCACCCCGGCTTCCATCTGGCATCTATAAATGGGGTCTAGGATCCGAACTCAGGACCTTCCACCTGCAAGGCAGAGGCTTAATCCCTGAGCCACCTTTCCAGCCACACTTTAGTATTATTTTATAATAATAAATATTTTAATATAAATTATTCACTAAGGTGAAAAAGCATCAGATTTTTCAATGTGGTTTTATACCCCAAGTTGTATTTCTGGAGTTCAAAACCAAAACGAAGGCTTAAAGAGAGTGGGTAAAAAAGGTTTGCTGACACCTGAATTCTTTCTATTCCTGAGACCTATATATTAGCAAAGGAGAACAGACTCGTGTAGGTAGTTCTTTGACTCCACATGTACACTGTAGAATGTGTACACACACACTAAATTACAAATAAATAAGTAAATGCAAAATAATAATAATAATGGTTCAGGTTTCTCTTCAATCTCGAAGTATGCTTTTAGCTCCTTTTTCTGTTCATTAGGGAAAAGGAATGTGCTGAAGATTGTGTCTGCTAAGTAACAATGCTTCTTATGGACAAACCACCCATCTGCTGCTGCACTGTGGTCCATCAAGAATGGGTAAATTTGAACTGATTCACCCTATCCTAAAATTATCCTAAGAAAAAGAAATTCCTGGGGTCCCAGGCCTCAAGTGGAATATGCTCCTTAGCTTCATGCTGTGAAGTCCTAGCTTAATAGTGACTCCAGACCAGAAAAGAGAACATTCAGTGCTTATCTGTATAATTGGTAATTCTCCTTCATCAGCAAAGGAAAAAAAAAAAGAAGAAACAGCTTTTGTTTTCAGTTTCAAGGGTTCCTGACTCAAATTCCAGCAGAGGTGGGCTGCATATAAATTACAAAGCTACTCATTTGACTAGGAAGACTGAATTAGCACTATAGTGTGGATTTCACATAGCAGCTCAATGATTTTGCAAATGCTGCTCCCTCCCCCACCCCACAATACAGTTCCTATGGGAAGTTTTGAAGGTGCTAGATCAGCATTGATTTTCAGAAGCATGCAGTCTCATAGTTTCATTAATCTAACTGGAATCAGGCCTCATTTAGCATTACCCAGATGGTAAAATTGGGGCTGATTATCAGCTCTTTGGAAGCTGAAATGTGCTAGTGGTCAGACAGTATGTCCCAAAGTTTAGTGGACAGAGGAAGCAGCTGGGAGCAATTTAACAGGCAGATAATATGACCCACTTCCAAATATTCTCCCTCTTCAGATAAGCGTCAGCATTTTAAAACAAGTGTCTCCCACTCCTCTCTGGCAGACCTTTCTAGGAATTTGAAGAGTAGGTTAGAGGGCCACTCTGTCAAATAGTGGCTTCCATCCAGTCTCCTAGAAAGCAAGGGAAATATCAGTAACTCTAGTGAGGGTCAATTAATCACTGTCAACTGGTGAGAATTTATAATAATCAGGAAGCATATTTATGGAAACATCTGCAAGGGTGTTTGGATTAGCTGAGGAAGATCCACAGAGAATGGGGTTTACACCTTCTGATGGGTTGGAGTTTGCAGCTAAATAAAATGGAGAAAGCAAGCCAAGTGCCCCCTCTTGGCTTGCTGATCTGTTGTGGGGACTACTCTTCCCTTTCTGACTTCAGAGCCTTGACGAATTGTATCCTCAGATGATGAACAACAATAAGCCCTTACTCACTTAAGTTGTTTCTTGTCAGGTATTTGATCACATCAAAGAGAAAAGTAACTAATGCATCCTCCAGTGACATTCAGGACCCTAAATGACATAGTTTCCATTTCCTACTTGTCCTCAGCACTCAGGTCTCTCCTGTCACTTATTTTGCCCCAACAACGGTAGTCTCCTTGCTGATAAAAGAACAAAGAAGAAATGATCACACCAGAATTTGATGCTTGTAGCTCCTTCTGATAAAAGGCTCTGCCTTCAACTCTCAGCATGTCTGGCTCCCTTCCTCCCTTCAGTCTTATTTCCTGTGTCACTTTCTTTGAACTGCTCTTCAGAATTAAGTTGCAGCTCTTTCCCCAAACTGTCATCATGTTAATGTCTTTAACAGAATTCAAGCTAGACAAGATTAGAAATATTTTTGTCTGTTTTGTTGTCTTCCCTATGCTTATCACCCAAGACAATCCCTGCGATATTCATAATGGTGATTAAGCAAACACTATTTGAACAGAGGAGTCAATGATGAAAAGGCGCTACTCAATATTATACCCTTCCAAACAATGGAGACACAATCCTTAGAAAATTTTCTGTTAGAAAAATACCATCATAAGAAACATAGGTAGAGGGGCTGGAGAGGTGGCTCAGGGGTTAAGCCTCTGCCTTGCAGGTGGAAGGTCCCGAGTTCGGATCCTAGACCCCATGTATAGACGCCAGGCGGAAGCGGGGGGTGGCCTGCGTTTCTGGTCCTGGTAGGGCGGGAGGAGGTGGAAGTGGTCCATGGTGGTTTCCAAATTCGTCTGCGGTTCTACACATACAATGCACAGACATGCACACACACATACACACACAATTGAATAAATAATAAAAATTAAAAAAAAAGAACCATAGGTAGAGTCATTCATCTTGAGGCATCTCAGCAGCCCTTATTCCAAAGTTCAAAAGGGAGTACACAACTGGCGCTGTATTTTGGAGACCCTACAGTCCTGTTTGGAAGCATTTTATCTCATATTTGACTAGGTATATAAGGCCGATATTTTGCCAGTTTTTTTTTCTTTTTTTTACTTAGGGATTAAATACACTCTATTTAATTAAGAATAAAGAGAATCAAAAGTATTCTGAAGTGGGAAGAACCCAGGTTCAAGCTCCAGTCCTGCCATGCATTTTCTATGTTGCCTTAGTTATTTAAAGATACAATTTAAAAAGTGAACACTAACCTCACTGAGGTATCATACAGGTTATCAAACAAACATTAGTAGTAAGTACTTCTTATATCATAGAGAATCTCGATATCAGAAGAAAACCACATTTTTATATTATAAACTATTACATATATATGAATTAGTTTATAGTGATCACCTTTCATATATGATATTTTAAGGTGATTTGACAAACTCTAAGTGGCTTCTGATGGACCATGTCAGTATGTCCATGAAGTTCCACACTGACTTTGGAATTCTAAGAGAATTGACTTGATATATTAACAATCTTGGTACAAGCAGCGACTTGGCAAGCATGTCTGTGTTGGAGATTAGCCCTCTTAAAAAGTAGTTGCCATGTTGTAAAGAGTCTCAAGATAGACTAAGGAGAACTTTGTGAAAGACTGATGGGTGAACAGGGAAAGACCCCAGCTGAATGCAGGAGGGCCTCAGACACTCACAGTGAGCAGAACCCTCCTAACTGACTCTAGTCAACCAAGGAATCAAAGGAAATAATACACTGAAATCACTGAGGTTTGGAAAAATGACATCATAGCCTTCATGACTCCAAAAGAAGGAATGCTAGACATATAAAGCGAGAATGAAGTTAATATAAGAAAGGGAAAGTTGTGGAGAAGGGAAAGGCCTTTGAATGCCCTGAAACTAAACATCAGATGTTCATCAATTCCATGTATTTTTAT
This sequence comes from Typhlomys cinereus, assembly GCA_023101885.1. Classification (NCBI taxonomy): domain Eukaryota; kingdom Metazoa; phylum Chordata; class Mammalia; order Rodentia; family Platacanthomyidae; genus Typhlomys; species Typhlomys cinereus. The sequence goes on along the minus strand of JALPQD010000255.1, from coordinate 2,820,882 downwards.
AGGCATCATTGATAGCTAGCATATATGTTACTGCTTATTCCCCTGGGGGGAAAAAGCGCTTAATAGAGTCATTCATGTAAGTCACTATACAACTGGAATCTATGTTGGATAATGAGTGACAATAAAGCAATATCATCAAAACTTTCTATCGGTGTTTTGAATGACTTGCCAGCCACCATACTACTAGAGCAATTCTACATTTTCCTTTTGTATTTGAGAAATTACCATTTAGCAGGAGACTATTGTTGGTTAGGACTTTAAAAACAGTGCAAAACCCTTTAGCAACTTCCAGATTGCCACTGGGAATCACACTTTGATGAATAAGCTGCATTACTGAAATTGCAGCTGGGGTCTCAATCAGTTCTGGAGCTAAGTTCTGTATAATCAAAAGTCAGACCCTTTGGCCTGTGATTCTTGCATTGTGGAACTATGATCCTCTTTGGAAGGATTATATCTCACATTTGGCTAAAGCATGGAAGCAGAGATGTGAAGTCTTTGCGGAAGTCCAGACAGTCACAAGTCATTTTGTTAGCACACTGTAGACATGTACTCCACTCTGAAAGAGTTCTGACATTTGAAAAAGAGATATTGCTAACCCTTTATATGAAGTCACTGGATCCTCTGAATTGGCATTGTTGTTCAACATAATAGATTTCACTTTCTAAGCAGCAAGGTTGGGAAGCTTTTCACTGTAGGGTGAAAGGTGTCTTCCTACTACAAGTAAGTAGCAGGCTTTCATCTTTTCATGTTTTCTTTTTTTTTTTTTCCTTTAAACCAAGGGACATGTTCAAAGATACAGTGAAATATGAATGAGTTTGCTTTGAAATTTGTGGTTAACATCTGTGTTATTGTTCAGGATTTCCAAACTCTCAAGAATACATTTTCATCAAATCCGGGACAGAATACCAAGATAGATTCTTTGATACTGATTTGTATATGACAAAGCTGATCTGTATGTAAATTTTCCATGAATCAGAAAAAATGAATGTGTTCTGAAAAAGGAGGGAGGGAGAGAGAGAGAGAGAGAGAGAGAGAGAAACTAGAAAGCTCAATACATTCAGAGACCAGAAAAAAAGTATCAGAAAGTGTTAAGTGAAAAAGCATCAGATTTTTCAATGTTTCAATGTTAATGTTATTCCTCTCACACACAAAATGATTAAATAATAGTTGTCTAACCTAAAATCTCCATGTATCTCTAAGTTATAATAATTAAATAGAACTACAATTCTGCACTAAGGACAATCCCACATAATTTTTTTCTTCCCCTTTTTCTCTTAGCTACTCTGTTTCTGTTGATTTTTTCTCACTTTCTGTCACCATCATTTAATTATATCCTTATATCTATTAAATATTTAATAGATGGCATTTTATAGTCATTTCTTGAGTTAAAAGAAAAATCAAATTTTTTTCGGATATAACAAATTTCCTAATATTAGGAAATGTTTTCTTGAGATCTATTATAGATTACACTACTATGTCTATATTATGAATTATTTTCAAGCTAGTTTCTTTAAATTGACCAAAAAAACAGAATGTTTACATTGTACTATGTGACAGATTCATTAGATGGTATCAGCTTTTGCTTTATGGCAAAATACTTGTTCTAAAGGAAGTCTGGAAAGACTAAAAAGTATATATATATAAAACAAAATTCAGGGGTTAAGACTCTGCCTCCAAAGCAGAAGGTCCTAAGTTCAGACCCCAGGACCTATGTGAAAATTCCAGGCAGAAATGGCATTGGATTGCACTTTTGGCCCTGGTGGGCAGAGCCTGGGAAATCCTAGAGCAAAGCAAGAAGATGGTAGCAGCAATTGAGGAGGATTCCCAAAGTAACCCTTGGCCTCCACAGGGACACGCACTGCCCTTTCTCTCTCTCTCTCTCTCTCTCTCTCTTTCTCTCTCTCTTTCTCTCTTATTCTCTCTCTCGCTCTTTCTCTCTCACACATACATGCACACACAAAATAAATAAGTAAATTAATTTTTAAAAATGAGTGTTATGATTGGGAATCAGAGATCTAGCCTCTTCTATTCTCTTGACTTATCCATTTCCTTATTAGAAAGAAAAAGATCCTTTTTTTTCTGTCTGGTTCTTTTTTCCATGCTTGATGTAAGCTTTTAGTTAGATGATATTTATAAATATTACTTTCAATTGCCTCATTAACAAACAGACTTATCGTTAAATGTAATATTATAAGGAAGAGCCTATCTATTTTTTATTTTCTAGTTTAAGTCACACCTACTTTTCTCTATATTTTTTGGGTGCTTTTATTGTGTGTGTGTGTGAGAGAGAGAGAGAGAGAGAAAGAGAGAGGGCACTGTGTGTCTCTGTGGAGGAACAAGAGTGACTTGGGGAATCATTCTGGATTGCTTCTACTCCCTTCCTCTGGGATTTCCCAGGCTCCTCCAACCAGGGCCTGATGTGCAGGCTGCAGTGGTTTCCCCTGGAGTTTTTATGTGGGACCTGGGATCCAAACTCAGGACCTTGTGAAACAGAGTATTAACCCCTGACCCATCTCTTCCAGCCCAGGTCTTTCTACCTTTTTTAACAAGTAAACCTTATCTGGGAGGAAAAACTTGTGATGAAACCTTCCCTGGGAAAAAAACAAACAAAAAAGACTTAATTTCTTGTTATATAACACAGAGTAATTAAGGGTAATAGGAAGTTGGGAGGTATGGTCGCAAGCTCATGATCATGATGCATGTCCCTTTATTTATGTTACTAAAAATTGCAGATGTAAGACTGAGACATGGGAGGTGAAGCATGACTGCAAGCACAGACAGTGGTTAGTAGGTATGGGACTTTCTAGAACGCCTCTGTGATTTGGGCTAATGTGTATCTTACATTGAAGGGGAAAGAATGAATTATTTGCTTCACGGATATGTTGAGGGAGCAATCTCAGGGATTCTACACCCCACATCTCAAGCTGTTGTGGAAAAATTTTCCAAGAAAAGAGAATAGGGCTGAGAGATGGGTCATATACATGAAAGTAGCATTTTGAATATAGAAGTATCATCTTCACATCAACTATTCTGGAGATATTAAAGGGAGGTAAGAGAAGAAAAAAAAAGACTTAAGGCTTTTCCGTAGTGAAAACTACACACAGACAAAAAACAATGTGATGAGGGGCTTTGTCTTTCCATACAGAAAACTAGAGGAGAAAAGCACAATGCTGTCAGACAAAGTCCTGCTAAGAGAAGAACAAATCCAAGGCTGGCTGACCTTTGAGAAAGGCAGCAGAGGATGCTGGCCTTGTGAGTTGGTGGGAGCTTGAGTGTGTGGTGGCCATGAGAGGGGTAAGAGAATAGCCAAATGGTGAGGGTGTTTTGCCAAAGAACATCACTGTGCTTATGTGAAATCTATTCTGAAATCTGGAAGGTACAGACACGTGGATGGGACTAGTTACCAGGAAAAGTGTATGTCTTATGGTATGGGAAGGCAGGAAAAATTTCTCCTAAATCTGTATACAACAACTCAGATGGTATCATCCATCTGAGGACTGAACAAATAAGGGTGATGAAAGGCAGCACCCGTCTTTGATGTTGAAGAGAGAAACCAACTGAAAGCAGAACATCAACCCAAGATGAATATTTTAGCTCCCTCCCCTCCCTGGTATCAGATAAGAGTAGACTAGCTCCATAGTGCTTCCTTTATTAGCCAGAGCAAACGTCTTCCTCTGGGTAATTTAAAAATACAGAGAAATAATATACAAAGCCGCAATGACAACAGCAAAAGTTCTGCATTCTGTTTGTACAAAGCACATATGTATATTTCCTTTGGTTACAAACAAAACCCTTAAAGGTGGAGAATCTTGCGTCTCATGTACAGCATTGTCAACCCGTCTGGCAGAACGAGAGAACTGACAGGTCTCTGGAGGACTCTAAGCAGAAGTCTGGAACAGCACAGACATGATCCCGCATGTAATGAGACCCAACAGAGCTGGGGAGGGGGGCTTGCAAACTCCCTCAGACAAAGAATCAAACAGCAGCTGCCTGCCCTTCACGCTCCAGCCTTCTCTCCATGGCCCTCCTTGCCCGCAACAGCAACGGGCTACATGAAAAACCTGCCCCATACCACAGTTAGGTCAGCGGCCATCAGGGTCACTGTGAAAATGTATGCATTGATTTCCTCATCCATGCAACATTCATCAAAAAACTGCCACGTGCCTGGAGAAGTACAAGGTGTCTGAGAAGCAGTGGTGAATACACTCACCTCCCTCTAGGGAATCTTTTCTGGCATGGTGGGGAACTGAAATGTAAACCAATGGCCACCCGCAAATGAGCATGCACACAGACATTCCACACAGTTAAGACTCCAAACAGTTTAATGCAAACAAACTAGTCAATTAAAAATATGTGTGGTCTGAGAAAGTTCTTTATCCTTAAAGCTGGAAGAAGACCTTCAAAGGATGGAAGACTTTTGACCTTGTGCATAAGATGGTAGGGAATTGAATTGATTTTAAATTTAAAAAGGGGATAGAAAGTAACTTGGTATTATGAAATCTGATTTGACTAATGGTAGGAATTAGAGGGTGTGATATCTAAGTCACATCTCTCTCATAGATAAATCTTTGTCCTGAAAATACCATAGGGTTAACTAGCTGTGAATTCTGGAGAAAGCAAGTATTTCTTCTTTCTTTTTAAGAACTATAAAGGTTTGGTAGAACAAAGACACTGTTCACAGTGTCCCAGTGGGTAGCAATGAAATCCAAGTGTGTTTAAGTGGACTCGGTGGGAGGCTCTACATGTTAAATCATATAATTTTACCAAGAGCTATACTTGAGTAACTGGGGAGCTCTGGTTATAACAATACACTTCTAACATGATGAAGAAAGTGCAAGTGCTTTCTTACCTTTATTCAAAAATATAAAACATTTGTAATTAATAATTAAATATTTCCTTAAGGCACTTTTAAAGAAAAACTTCACTGGATATGGTTTTCTTCATCATCAAAAAGTTTATAACGAAAGAGAAAGGACCTACTGCATCAACAAAATGATGGTAGGGCTGGAATTTGAAAATTGAGTTCTTCATCAGTGTTGCTGCACCTAAGAGCACTGTGGAGTTTTTTTACAGGACAATGTTAATGGTAGTGTTAGATTGCAACTTGGAGCTTCTTCAACTCTCCAACTTCTCATATATTAGACATTAATGTATTAAGCTGGAAATATCATAGAATGGTTGTTTTCTTGAAAATCTTCAATCAGATGGCACATTAAGCAAGAGAACTACCCATCTCACAATTTGATAAATGTAGGAAACAAGAAAAAAAGGAACAAATACAAATACCTAATGAATGAGCAATAGTTTGTTTTTCTACATTCATCTACCTTGCCACCACACTCCCCCCCCTGTTTTTTTCTGAAGAGCTGTGGAAGTCTTGTATAGCGCTCAGGTCATTGTATCTGTTGGCCAAACTCTCTGCACTCAATAAACAGCATCAATCCATCCCTAACCTTTTCAGCTGTGTAAGTATTGATGCCAAAGTTCAAAATGAGCATCTTTGACAAAACTTGCAGTTCTGTATGATCTTTGTGGAACTAAAGAACCATGGATTTCGTATTCTATTATACACATTGGTGTATACACATGGTTCTTGCTTCAAAGTGAATTTTGATTTTTCTAGGTATAAGGTGGAAACTCCTACTCTGTATATCTAGGTAATTCCAATCTTGTTGGTCTCTATGGTTCAAATTACCAGTTTTGAAAAACTTCTTTGCCCCACTATAATTTCTGAAAATGATTGCACCAGAAATATTCTTTGGCCATGTACTCTTTGATAACATATATTTGTGGTTCTTGCATCAGGAGTCTGAGTATAATCTCATTTTTACATATTAAATTTGAGTGGGAACTTTGGACATTTCAACTGTGGTGAAAGTGGGCTGCTTTGGGCAGTAGCTTAACTTCCACAAGGGACCAGGGCTTCCAAAACCACTATGATGCAAGAAGCAGAAACCATGTGAGAAGACTTGGGGGACCTGGGTTGAGTTGTCATATAAGGGTGGGGGACATAGAGGGAGACACAGAAAAATAGGTGGCAGTCATGTTGGTGTAGGAGCTACAGAGAAAGTGCATCTTCTGACTCTAAGTGACGCTACATGGATCATAGAAACCATTGTCCAAAGCTTTCATGAACTTCTCATTCATAAATTTAATGTAAAATCCTAATCTGTGTATTACAAAACTACTTAGATATCTAAATCAGATTTCATGCACAAGGAAATTTAGTAAAAGCTAACCTTTTAATACTGTTCTGTGAATGGATATACTAAATAAGTAACTCTAAAGGAATATGTCTCTACTTAGAAAAATAGCTCTGAAAAAGTCATGTATCATGCTGTCAGTGAATATCATCAAAGGCAAGAAATATGATATATATATATATATATGATAGATGAGAGACAATAGGTAGTACAGTACTTTTTCTTCCTTTGACTATTTGACAGTACTCAGACACAACCAACTTAAGAGAGGAAGGAAGATTTATTTGGCTTTTGGGTCCAGAGGAGATTCATATAGTCCCTGATGATAAAAATCACAGAGCAGAGGGCTTCGATGTATGCAGAAACAGGAGGTTGGTTTAAGATAGCACTGTCAAAATCAGGAAGCATAGAGTACAAGAAGTATACTTCAAGAGGAAGCAGGGAAGGACCACCAAACTGCAAGGTTTGTCCCTTGTGACAGGCCTTTCTCCAGCAAGGCTCTATCTTTAAAAGCAGCACAACTTTCTGAAATATTAACATCATCTGGAGATTCAAGCATATGAGCCTGTGGGGAGAGGGAATAACTCATATTCAAATCATGACAGATAAACAGATGATACATAGTTTATACATATATATGATACATAAAAATATGTATAAATAATAGATAAATAATAGATGATATATGGATGAAAGATGATAGATAAATGATAGATATATAGGTGATAGAGAGATAATAGACAAATGTGTGTCAAACACTTTGTCAGATGATTTACAGATAGTAAATCCTGGAATCTATTGATATATTTAACCATAAAGATAAATTTAGAGAACCACAATGATTGTTCAAAATTTATTCCCAGTTAACAAGATAGAATTGAAATTTGGAAGTCAGAGATCCCAGACAAGAATGATGCTTTATGAAGAGCTTCCTAAATGAACATAAGTTAGAACTTAGTCTCGAGGAACAGATAGAAGTCAAGAAGGTGAAGAGATTTGAATGGGGGTGCATTGAGTGGAGAGACAGAAAGATACATTTGGAAATCAGTAGCAATACAGGCAAGATCATCTTGTCCTAAACCAAGGAATGGTAATGGATTGAAAATACTGATTCAAAAGATTCTTTAGTGATAATAAATAACAAAGGACAGTGGAATCAATAATAATAAACAAGCTATTATTTTCTGCTACATGACGGGGTAGGTTAAAAAAATTCCTCTCACCAAAATATATTTAGGTCTCAATCCCTGGTATCTATGATTATTGGAGCCCAAAAGGGTGCTTGCAAATGCAGTTGAGTGGAGTGCCTTGGCATGGGGAGTAATGTTGTGTTGTATTGGCCCCAAACAGTCACCTGTATCTTCATCAGATAGAGGTTTAGGGGATGTCATACATGTGTAGTGGTAAGGATACTGTGATGATGGATGCAGAGATTAGACTAATAAGGCCACAAGCCAGGCAAGCTGGCAGCCACAAGAAGCTGGAAGAGAAACTAGGATGGATTTCCCCTAGAGCTTCAGGGAAAGTATGAGCTTGCCAATGTTTTTGATTTCAACTCGGTGTTTCTCATTTTAGATTTCTGGCCTCCAGAATCATAAGAGATTAAATCTCATTTGTTTTAAGCCATCAGTTTGTGGCAAATTATTATTGCAACATCCCTCTCTCCAGAAAATTAATACACGAGAAAATAATTGCCACTGAATTGCTCTTTAAAAGAGCCAGTCTTGGGAATGTAGCAATCCACACGATTTAAGGATAGACAATATTTATGCTAATTTTACCTGAAAATGTTTTACTTTTCACACTTTATAAAGATTAGGTATATTGCCATTTGTTGGGTCAGTTGCTCTGCTCCAAATAATAATAAGCCTTGTTTTGATTATCTTGTGATCAAACTTCTAAAGTCTGAACTAGGTTCCTAAGTTAAACTTTCTAGGAGCTTGAAGGTCTGGAACTCAATTTCTCTGCTTACATGTCAAAGTCAATGAAGCCCAAACTCACTGTGATGACACCTCACTGCCAAAGTGCATTGAACATGAAAACATCCTTGTGTCTTAAGAGCCACAGTTCTAAAAACCATGGGGAGATCTGGATGTGAAAGAAGGTTTTAGGTTTTAGTGAGAACCTGTGTTCTCCATCTTGTCTCTAAGTTGCATAGCTTTTCTCTCCCCTTCAGGAACAGAGAGAGGTGAGAGAGTTAACTTTTTTGAATGTAAGTGGACAAACTTCTATTTTTCTCTGCTTTGCTCTTTCTTATGAGTAGTCTGGCTATTATCATAAGATAATTTTTTTTTAAATCTGGCTTTGTTATGTTGCTTCACAGGTAAGGATAAAGCAAGAGATACCAATTCAGTTATTAAAAGTGTTGTTAGCTTCTGTTGCTATGACAGAATACCTATGATAAACACTTTAAAAAAGAATAATAATATATTGTGGTCATAGTTTTGGAGATTAGTTCATAGTCAGTTGATCATGTGGTTGGGTTGGTGGTAAAGGAGAAAGTAAATCATTGCTACTCAATTTAGGACAGCCCTGAAATAGAAGGAGGAAGGAAAATGTACACTTCAAGGGTGTAGCTACAGTGACCTAATTTTCTTTCACTGGATTTTACTACTTGAATGCATTATACCTCCTAGTACTACCAAAATCCAGTGGCCAAGTTTTCTATACATGAGCATTTAACATCCAAACATGATGAATCTCATTTTTATACAGAATGCAACATAAAAATTAATAAAGATAAATACTAAAAATCTAATATCCATGTTTTAAGCATTTCTATTATCATCCATATTATACAGATGATAAAAATGACCCTTCAAAAAGTTAATTAATTTTACTTTAATCACATTAATAATATGTGATATAACCAACACTCCTCATAAGATATACTTCATTACAAGCCTTGTACTTTGAATTATAAAATTAATGGCTGACTTTAGAGAAAGAGGTTGAGACAGAGTAGTGATTAAGAACCTTAGATATATTTTTACACATGGTAGCTATACTTACCAACGAATGCATTGAAAATGTACACTTTCCATTAGGGAAGATAACTCATTCAAATAATTATAGAAAATGCCTGAAGAAGCAGAAAAAGTATTTTTTTTTTAAAATTTCACCAATTAAAGTTGCCACAGTAACCAACAGATGAGTAGTAAAGATAGCAACCTTTGAGTCATTATGAAATGTGTGTCAAGTGAAGGTTTGGTTTAACTGACCTTTCAGGGAAGTTTGCCCTGTGTAGGAAGAGAAGGGAACTGATTATTAGCTTATTGAAGAAGCACTGAGTAAAGAAATGTGTGATGCTATGGAAAGACAAAAGGCAACAGCAGTACCAAGGGGTCCTCAGGAAGTATTTAAGGAAAAGGAAGTAACTGAGGAATAGGAAAGAGAGAAATGGAGAACGAGTTCAGGGTCTGGTGAGAATTCTAGAAAAGACAGATGAATATATAAAAAAAGGAATTTTGATGTGTTCTCTGGATTCCGTGATGACATTTTCTACAGGCTGATGCATATTGATGCAAACTATACTCTATGTTGCAATAATTCTAAGAAATAATGTATGGATAATACAAATAGCTTATGCAATTTAGAGGAAAAAATCATAAAAGAGTATTTTGTAAAAACCTGTATGTTTGCTAACCAGTATAGTTATATACTTGAGAAACTTATTTTTTTTGAATTCATGTTCTTTATATTAAACAAACAAATAATATTGGCTCCACAGAATTTTAAAAAACTTTTCAGTGAATAAAATTATTCAACATTACTACATGGTCCAATGAGAAATATCTAACCAACAGATAATTTGAGTCTGAAAAAAATGACATGAATGTGGAAGTGGATTGAAAAATGAAAATTATACACCAATGACTATATTTAACTCTCTCCTAATATCCATGGCTAGCATCTTAAATTTGATTTGCATTTTTATTGGGCACAAGATGGCAGACTATTCTCCCCTTCTAAAATTGGACTAACGCCAAGTATCAAATTGTTTTGTTGACAGCTTAAATCCTATTGAAAAGAAGTCATCTGAAAATTATGAAGATAATAAAATAAAATTATAGTATGAAATAAAGCTTATTCAAATTAACTTTCAAAATAATAAATAATAAATGAAAGTCTCAGATGATAGAAAGAAGATGGTGGAGTAAAGCATAGATATTATATTCAATAAAATCAAAGCAGAAAATTTTCCAAATTCAGGGAAAAACATTGCCATTAAGAAAATGCATTTAGAACATCAAACCCAGAGCAGAAAAGACTGTGCTATATTGTGTTAAGCACTAAGCATACACAACAAAGAAAAAAAAAGCTGTAGGGGAGTAGCACCATCTCACAAAGGCAAATCCATCAGAACAGCATATTTCTTAACAGAAAATTTATATATTGGAAGGTCTTTACCTATGTTTTCCAATATTCCAAGCTCCCAAACAACAGTAACTCTCTACCCCATTTACTGTATCCATCAAAGGAGAAATTAATTTTTTCAACTATCAGCTTAAATCAAAGAATTCCTGACCACTAAACCACTTTAGAAGATGCCCAAAGGCATCCAGCATGCTGAAGATGACAAATGCATTCATGTAGTCACTGGAAGGGATAAACTGCGCTAGAACAGCAGGCAAGAAAGCAAGGATTAGAAAACTGCACAACACTAAAGAAAAGAACACAGTGATAGGAATCAATACAAACCTTTAAATATAAATGTCAATGTAGCTGTGCTCAGTTTTTCACTCAAAAGACAGTGTAGTAGATTAAGGTGAAAAACCCAACATAGCTTATTTGTAGTCTGTACTCAGTGTACTCAACTGACAAATACACTAAAGAGTGAAAGCCCAGGACAAGGTCTTCTCAAGCAAATGGAACAAGAAATCAAATAGGTGTCTAATATTTGACAAAATAGATTTCAAGTTAAAAATGAGAGAAAATAAAAAAGTTCTCATCATATTGATTAAATGTACAACAAGAGGATAGAACGGTTCTGGCATAATCAGTTTCATGAAATAAACACTACTCAGTATAAAGAAAGAGATTAATCATGATACAATATCAATGGATGATTTCAGTATTCTACTCTCACTAGTGGGTCATTCAAACAAAAACTCAATCAAGAAACAGAAGAGTTAAATGATATTTTAAGCAAACAAACTTAACAGACATCTACAGAATAGTCCATCTGGTTACTGGAGATTACATGTTCTTTTCACCAGTCTATAGTGTTTTCTCTAAATTTCTCTAACATACTGTTAGGTCATGCAAAAAAGCTAGAAATAAAGAACAATTGAAACTACAGAAATACACAAGCTCTTGGAGATTAATGAATGGGAAATTGATGAAATTAGGATGGAAATTTAACAATTCTTAGAATTAAACAAAGGTGAAAATGTATTATCAAAAACTGTCAGATACAATGAATACAATCTAGGATAATGTTCATATTTTAAGTGCCTAAATTAAAATAATTAGAGAGATGTAAAAAAATAATCCCCAAACAACAAAAGGAGATATCTCAAAATCTTGAAGAAACAAGAACAAGCTAATCTCCCAATTAGTAGATCGAAACTATGAGCCTATCTTCCAAAACTGAACAAATTATAAAATAAGACAGAGACATTAAATATGGCAATGCTTTTAGATTCAACAGCAGAGTAGTAAGATAAACTATAACAAAATAATTAAAAAAATGTTTCTGGGAAGCTCTACAAGTTGAAAACTATCATTGCTTTGACAAACACTTTCCAAAGTAGAGGCAGATAGAGAGAAAGATATACACATGCAGTAGCTAATTCAGTATCCTAATTGGATACACACAGTAGGTCAAGTATTATTCTCGATGTTTTTTTAAACATGTGTTCTACATGTGATTCACATTTAAATATGCAGACTTTGAGTAACACCAGTTACCCTAAATAATGTTCCAGAGAGTTAGCCTTATCCATTCAAAGACATTTATAGAAACAAAAACCTACTTTCCCCAAAGAAGAAGGAATTTTGCCCACAGGTTGCTTTTGAAATTGAGCTATAAATTGACCATCTATCATCAATCTTCCTTTCCTTTTAGGCAAAATACTACTTTAAAGTCACACGCATTGATTGTTTTGAAAAATCATTCATTTGCTATGCATGGGATGTACTCCCAGAACTTGGAGACTGGAGCAGAAAGATTACCACCACGTTAACTTTTGGTTGGGTCACACTGAAAGCACCAGATTAACCAGGGTTTTTAAGAGAGATCATGTCTTGTTAAAGAAAAGAAGAAAAGTAAAGAAACCAGAAAAACATCTTTCTCTTTCATTTCTGATTCTGAGTCTATTCTGCATCTGCATGTTTGTCTCTCATGTACATGCATCAATCTGTCTATGTATCTGTCATCTATTATTCATCTGTATATATGTTCCTGTATATGTACTTGTGTATACACATATATGTATATATGTATTTATATTAGCAATATATATACACATATACATACCTACATAGACTTATGTAGCCATAGATAGATAACACATGTATACTCCATTTATTTTTATTGTTCTGGAGAACTCTTACTTATTTTAAATTGTTATTTTATCTTTCTAGTTTTACAAACAAATTGAGTACTTATCCGTTCTTCCCTCTCTCCTCCCTCCCTCCTATTTCCCTCTCTTCCCTTCATCTAGTACATGCAATACACATGAGAAAAAATATATATTAGAACATATTTATTTAAGTAAAATATATTTATATATAATGTATGTATATATGTAAAATGGGAAAATAATTGTGCTGTGAAGAAAAACAAGCTGATTACTGTCAAATGTAAAGTCATATTACATGATGAGAATGGAGTAAAGACAAGGGACTGATAGGGAATCAGCTAAATTTCATTTCTTGATCTGAGTTATAGCAAGCATAGTCATGTTTTAAAAACTGTGCTCCACTTTATAATAAAAGAATCAAAAGGAAGTAGAGGAGAAGGACAATACTAGTCATTGGTTATTAATAACAACAGTTAATTTATATCAGAGAATAATTGCCTTGGAAACTATATATTTGCTCAGCATCTTATTGAGAACTGAAGTTCAAAAGTCACTTTTTTATTACATAACATGTCTATTTGCCTCTGTAGATCAACTGATCTATTATTTATTAGAATAAAAGAATCATATAATGACTGAAAAGAAAACAAAACTTTTGAATAATACTTGTCAAATTCAAAAGATTTAGGTGGTATGAGAAAGCAGCTCACACTTGGTAGTTTAGAAGGCATAAATTAGTTAGGGTAGTGTGCCTTGTGCAGTGTAAGCTACAACACCACTTGGCTTATGAATTCTCGGTACACAAGACCAGCAGGAAACCAGAACTTCCATCTAGGCTCTGCAGTACATATTCAGACAAATAAAGGCATACTACCCATGAGAATGGGGTCACTGAAAAACTGTTTTAAGGATACAGGCGAAAAGTGTTCAAGCTATTGTGGAGATGATACTTTCTCCCCAGACAATCCTCTGTACAGAATTGGTCAAACATTATGGTTATAAACAAACTCGCTGAATCTCTGAGGATTCCTGCATAAAGATGTGACCAGCTGAGATTCAGAATCAGGTAAAGAGTAATGATGATATATTTCAACCACATACAATGTTTTGTGGCAAAATATTGGGGCAAATAGCTAAGCCATTTTATCATATGATCAAGAAAAATAAAAGTGAAAGTTATTTATTGTCTAAATAGCATTTATTAAATATTGTTCTTCTCCTTTTCATCAGTGACCAGAAAAATTCAGATAAAGTGATGTTGACTAAAAAGTTTCATGGTCTCCTGTGCAATGGCTGACATATCAATGACTCCCCCAATGTCTAGCATGGATCACAGGCACTAGGATCCTCAGAGACAAAGGATTAACAGTCACAATAGTTTTCCCATACTAAAGGGAGGCACAAGAAAGGGCTCTAGGCAATGCTACTGAGTTCTTACACCTCATTAGAGTGGAGTACCAGGCCGCAAAGGGAAGTTTGACATTCACACTAAAGGATGCTCCAGGGATTGGGGGCGGGGGAAGAGGGGAATTCTGGGAGAAAGGGAGGGGGGGTGAAAGAAAGAGGAAAAGGGGGAGGGTGCAAGGGGGTCCGAGAAGGGGTGGAGGGAGGGAAGAGACCGGGGTACCTATTAAATTTGTATGAGTAGAAAAAAAAAACCTTTTCATTAGTCATACTGAAAAGGCAAAACTATTCTAGAAAAAAAAGTTTCATGATTTCATGAGAAAAGTATACCAATTTGGAGAAAATGGCTTTATTGAAAACTGGTTTGACTGGTCTTTTTCCGTCAAATACCATTTGCACGAATACCAAATCCACCTGCCCATACTGGTGTTAACTTCATTTCTTGTTTCCCCTTTTGGTTTCTTTCTTTCTTTCAAATCAATGCAGTAACTGTGTAGGTGGGCTTATTTTTCATGCTTTTCTTCCTGATTTTTTTTGGAGAGAAATGACATGGTGTTCTAGAAATGTGGTCCAGGTAAAAGAGTTCGTATGTTTCAATTTTTCTGCCCTGTACCTAATGGTACAGAGGACTGTGTTCTATTTATCTCTAATACTTACTTCATAAATCAATTCTTCTTTTCACATAAATACCCTCCATAGAATTATATTGTAATGTATCTGTTTCCCACAGGGGTTAATTAATTAATGAATACAAGTTTATATTTGAATCAGACATTCCATGTCTAATATATTCAGTATGCTGATGTATATTTAGTTCATAAACTTCCATTTCTATTTTCAACTCTCTGTCCACCAGCATGACATTGATGCATTTAAGCAGGACTTATAACTGCAGATTAGCTCATCAATTACATACTTGTAGTAGTCTACATCATTTTCATATTTTGGGCTGTCATGTATCTTTTTGCTTTGTGTGTGTGTGTGTGTGTGTGTGTGTGTGTGTGTGTGTGTGTGTATCAAAGGGCACTGTGTGTGACTGTGGAGATTCAAAGATGATTTCGGGAATCATCCTGAGTTGCTTCTATCTCCTTTTTGTTTTGCTCTGGAATTTCCCAGGTTCTGCCTTCCAGACCTTGAAGTACAAGCCACTTTGTGTGATCCAGTATCTGAATTCAGATCTTTTGGCTTGCAAGGCAGTCTTCACCCCTGAGCTATCTCTCTAGCTGCACTTTCATGTTAAATTGCATTATTTTTATTATCAGTATCTCATTAAGAGTTTGTGGGAACATGAGTAGAAAAAGATGGAAAGCCCTGTTGAACTTACAATAAAATCCAGTGAGACATTTCAAATATAATGTTAAAGCAGTGAGAAAACAATAATTGCTGGAAAGATATGAAATGAGAACACAGGCGCTGCTTCCCTTCTAACATGTGAACATACATGTTTGAATTCTAAGATGCCAGTACTTCTCTGTCAGCTTCTACTTCCAGATGAAACCTTCATTGATATCCATACTTTCATGTATGCATTTCTTATTCTATTACATACTCTCACATATGCATTACTTATTCTATTATAGTATCTTGCAGATAGGACAGGGCTGATACTGCACTAGTGTTTCAAATATTTCTAGCTAACAAGCGGGTATCTTTCAGCGACAAGTCGTTCATTCACTCACTGACAGACAAGGGCTGGGAATCTATCTACTCAGACTTTTCATTCCAAAGCAATATGCAATTTAGGTATAGCTTACAACCGATCACGGTTTACATTCCATGACAAAAGATGTCTATATTCAGGGGACTTCATATTGCTGAAAATTTTCATCATAACATCTATTACAAGATATTTGGGGGGGAAATTGTTGGATAATCATTACCCAGGAATTTTGCTTATTTTGAATTAGATATAATTCATGTGGAAAATTAACCTTAGTTTTAACATTCTATTGAAGTTGAGGAACAGCTTAATCTCCTTATGTAACTAATAAACTGAACCCAACACACCAAGCAATGGTACTAAGACAATGACTATCCAACAGCAACGGAGAAAAGTGAACAGTACAAAATAAACCCTAAGCCTGATTCAGTTCACTGTTTCCAGGCCGCTTAAGTACAGATAGACCATCACCTTCCATTAAATATTGAAGCATATGGGAGTTTAGATATGATTTGGTGGCTAGAGTTGTCAGAATAGCACAGGGGTGAGAAAGCTGAGCAAGGAGGATCCAGGGAACTGAGAACAGCACTGTGCTTCTTTGAGGTTCATTAGAATTCTGATCTGTGCATGAATGTGAGAAAAGCCCCCATGGTCAGATAAGAAGCACACAGATTACTATAGGGAACAGAGCCTGAAGTTTTTAGAAACCCTGAAGCGTTTCTGTTCCCAATACCAAGAGTATAAAATGTGAAAACTAGGAAGTATTGGTTAACTACCTAAGGAAGGTCATATCTCAGTTGTGGAGAATTTAAGCCCAGATTAAAAACAATTCTGTCTGACCTAATAAATTCAAATACCAAGGTTTAAAAATTAACATTTAAATAAATTAAAAGCTTCTTGAAAGAAAGATTAAGAATATTTTGGGCTGGGGAGAGAGGAAATAAAAATTAGCACTAAGGATGTAAGATATAGCCAGGCAGAAGCCTTCCATAAGTCTATAATATATATAAAGCATTTACCAATATACCCTACACAGGGATGAGAGAGAGAGAGAGAGAGGAAAAAGAAAAACAGAAACTGCCTTGAGTTGCTCCTATCAGAAGCCATGGATGATTGAATTAATCTCCCAGTATTATGTATATGCTGATGAGCCATTGGTCAGAGAGGTCTCCAAGGCCTCAAAACAATATATAAATATTGTCTATCTTCTTATTTTCATTCCAGAACCTGATGGTAAGATCCTGTTTATAAAGACACCACACACAAAGATCACAGAACATGGAGAAAACAAGCTAGGACGAATACGAAAGCTTCCTCTTTGCTGACTAGCCTTCATAATGCCTGTGGCATGATGCAAGAAGCTACCAGGGAGAAAAACACTCAACAATCTCGCCCAGCTGAAAATACACCAAGCTTTGATATTAAACACTTTGCCAAGAGATAACCGTTGGTACAATAGTAGCATATATGGTACTAGAGTAAACAACAGCTTTTTGAATAAATTTTAGGCCTGCTCTTTTGGCAGGGAACACAATTTGTTCTGCAAATCAAATCAAGTGCCTGGAGAAGAGGAGACCATGGGTTTGAGGTAGGAGCAGACTGCTAATTTGTAACTATAAGTACTTGTTCATACATTGCCATCTAAACACTAATCATTATACCTATAGATTAGAGAAGCTCTTGGCACCAGACAAAGAAGCAATCTCTTACAAAGAAAGGTTTGCTGAGAACCACAGCTGGCCCCGTGCAGAGAATAAGTGATTATGGACTGCTCAGTTCTAAACAGGGCATCAAAAATCAGGCTTTATTCAAAGATCACAGGGAACCTGAGAAAGAAAGGACAATGAACCCGAGGGTGGGGAGACAGAATCCACTGGTCATGACTGGACTGTTACATTTGAGACTCGCTACAGTGATATTCACTTGTACAAAACATGCACTATGCCTATCATTTCACCATGGATGAGGGAATATCTCAAGAAACACTACATGTCCCTGAAAGATTATTTAAGGTTAAATGTCAGACCTAGAGAAGATGAGCTTCTTTATTCAGTGGTTTGACCTCTGATAAGTCATCCATCCCCCTGCAAGTACTGAGGCAGTTGCCAGTACAGGTATCCCAAGTGAAACCCAGTGGGCCATACTTGGAACAGGAGTGGAAAGGCACTAGATAGCAATGGACAAAACTGCAGAAACTCATTATATTTCTGTAGGAAAGTATCAAAAATAAAAAATAACTTAAAAAGTATATTTGAGGAGAACAAAAATATTTTTTTCTGTATATGTGTAATTTTTTTTTATTTCCACTCATACAAACTTAACAGGTACACGGGTCCCCTCCCTCCCTCCAACCTCCCACCTCTCTGTGCCCCCCTTCCCTCCCCCCTTCTTCCCCATCCCCCAGTGCCTCCCCCTCCCATCCCCGGAGCATCCTTTAATGTGCATGCCAGACTTGAGGACAACAAAATTAAACTAGACTTCAATAAGTAAATGTCTATATTTGAACATCTTAGTAAGGATAAAATAGACACAGAGAAGCAGAAATTATAACCAATTTTAAGGATAAAATTATCAATCAAAACTTATGCAGAAATAATAAAAGAATACTATTAGTACATAAAGATGTTAAAATAATCATTGTGATTATATTTCATATGTCAAGAAGTAGGACAGATGATAAATAAGACACAAGCAGAAATTATAACCAATTTTAAGGATAAAATTATCAATCAAAACTTATGCAGAAATAATAAAAGAATACTATTAGTACATAAAGATGTTAAAATAATCATTGTGATTATATTTCATATGTCAAGAAGTAGGACAGATGATAAATAAGACACAAGTTTCTGCTAATGAGCAAACATGGAGTCATTAACATGCTGTCAATTTTCAAAAGAGAGAAAAAGTACATGAAACAATATAGCATACATTTGACTGGAAAATCAACAGTAAAGTGGTAAATCTTAAACCAGATATACTAATAGCCATGCTAACTTGCCAACAATCTTAAAAATAAAAGTAGAAAGACTGCATCAATAAAACACACAGTAAAATTTCAGAAAAAAGTTATAATGGAGAAGGTGCATGCTTCCATAATGAAAATAGTTATTCCTTGAAGTGGACATAGCAATTCCAAACATTTGTTAGATTTCAACCACAGCTTTAAAAATGTAAAGCAAAAAGCTTTAGTTCACAAGGACTGAAATTAATTCAGCTTATACAGTTGAAGAAATTCAGCATCTATCATTCATTCACTGCTAGAAAAATTGGAAATAAATCAGAAGACTTGAATATTATTGGTCAGTTCCACCTTGTATCTAGGAAACAACTCTTCTTACCATATACATTATCAGGGTTGAATTAAAAGGGAAGGGAAGAGAAAGAAGCAATGCTTTCCATACTGCTTGCTCATTTTCTTTCTGGTGTTGGCCTGCTCTTCTGCTATATCTCTTGGTTTTTCAACTCTGTGTGTGTGTGTGTGTGTGTGTGTGTGTATTTGCAAGTATAGAAGTACACATATGTGTGGGTGCACGTGTATGCATATGAAGAACCAAGATTAATACTCCTTTTGAAATAGTGTCTCTAATCAAACTCAGAACTCACAAATAGGGCTTGTCCTGCTTAGCTAGCTCGCTATAGTGATTCCCAGACTCTGCCTTCTGAGGCTGAAATTAAACGTGGCCCCCTACAATCATCAGACATTTTACATCTGGGGATATGAGTGCCTATCATCTTTCTTACTGGACAGATGATTAACCAGTGAGTCATCTCCCCAGTCTCCATTTTCAGTTCTCAGAACCTGGTTCTGCTAACCACCCATCAGAAAATCACAGGAAGGCACACATTATGTAAACACAAGTTCCAAATTATTGATCTGTTCTCCCAGGTCCAGCATTGCTAGCCACTTCTTTATCACTGTGCATGTTCCACAACATCTAGCACACCAGCAGACTGCTCTTGCTCACACTGTTTTCTGTTCATTTCTCAGGGCTTCCTATATCACCTTCTGGACCACTTCAACTTCAGACCAGACTAACTCATTTTTCTTTTCTGTTTTCCCCTTAGTTTTTTTTTTTTTCTGTTAGTCCCCTTACTTTTCATTGTCATCACCATTTTTTTAAAATTTGACCAAAAAATTTCATTCTATTATTAATTAGGATGGAGAAGGTTTTCTCCATTTTCTAATTTTAATTAATGAGTCAAATGAAGGGTCTCAACTGGTAGTGACTGCCCTTGAACTCCCTTGTAGGAAGGATGACCATAAATTCCTGACACTCTTGCTTTTATTTACTTCACCTCCCACATGCTTTGGTTATGTTTATGATCACAAATAATACTATATTTACATTATGCCACCTAGTTATTGTGATACACTTTTTAAGTATTCCTTCCAGTTCATTCCACAAACTCCTTAAGATGACTGGATTTTGTTTTTTGTGTTCTGGAACACTTCCTGTCTAAAGTTAAGGAATAACCAGCAAGCCATAAATATATAATAAAGACATGGAATTGTGGACAAGTTTAGGGAGTTAAGAATTTACAACTTTATTTCTATGAGAAGCCATGTTGTGATTGCCAATTTATTTATAAATGAATATTTGCGATTCAATTCAGTCTTATGTAAGCATTTTTCTTATGTATATGCAAATGTATTGCTTGGGAAACAACAGGATCCTTATTGTTTCATCCAAAAGATCTTGCAACTAAATGTGTTTATATAATTATTAAAAGTTTACAACATTAGCACACATTATCTTCTTGGAACTTCATATCTGCTGATAACCACAGATGCAAGGCAGATTCAGTTGCTATTTTCATCTTAATTAGTGCTGCTTGATGCTTCTACACTCCAAGGTGCAAAAAAAGATAGTTAATGAATACTATTAATAAATGAGAAACAGTATTAAATATTAATGCTTACTACTTTTTAGTTTCCAATAGTGTTCAAGGATTTTCCCTAAGTACTCTTTTCAGTGACCTGATTGCAAATTGATCCTAATGTTTTTAAGATTGAAAAAGACATTGCAGGTAACTTCAGTTCTATAACAAGGTCAACTCTGTGAAAATCTTCAACAGGAATGGGAGATGACTTCAATTTGTCTATGCTCTGTCACTTTTCTATCCAAAAAAGGGAACAAGAGTCTAACAATCTTAGAAATGCATCTCTTCCAATATGCAACAAGCACCATGTGTTTGGATCAGCACTTGGTCTCTAGCTGGGATTCTCATCCTAGCTGTACCACATGGTACCCTATGGAAGTTACGCAATCTCACAAGCATTGGTTTTCCTTCTATGAAAATTGTTAATGGCATCAGACCTCAATCAAAGAATTTTGGTAGCAATTTATGCAAGTTAAAAGTATTTAAGTACCCAATTCATGGTAACTGCAGAAGGAAATTTAGAAAAAATGCATTCTCAAGAATTTTAAAGAAATCAGCTTTCTTTTCTGTTTTGCTGATAGGTATTTTTGGTTTAGTTTCCTTTTATATACAAGACATAACATTTTCATTAAAGAGCAAATTTCAAAAGTAATCAGTCTGTTGTTCTTTAAAATATACTTGGTAAGGAGCTAAGGATGCAGCTCAGTAAAGTACTTGTTTCAATCACATGCACAAAATCCTGGGTTTGCTCCTCAGTATCCTGTAAATCAGGTGTGATAGCATACACTTGTAATTACAGCCCTTAGGGGATGACTGAAGGAAATCTTGGTTATAAAACTTTGTCTTAACACACACACACACACACACACACACACACACACACACACACACACGCACGCACAATTGAATAAAAAAAAACAGAAAAATAAGGATTCTTTGTGTAAGTGATGTGTGTGTGTATGTGTGTGTGTGTAGAACCAAGGGCGAATTCAGGAACCACCATGGATGCCTCCACCTCCTCCTTGTTTACTCGGCCCCAGGACTCCCAGGCTCCGCCCTACCAGAACCAGAAAAGCAGGCCACCCCCACTTCCGCCTTGCATCTATATGTGAGGTCAAGGATCCAAACTCAGGACCTTCCACCTGCAAGGCAGAGGCTTAACCCTTGAGCCACCTCTCCAGCCCCTATTTTTCTATTTTAAAAAAGTTGATGTTTTATGCCCTCCATCATCTTTGATATTATTATATATCTGTTAATATAAGTGGTAATAAAAATGAACAGAAGCAAATTTAATCATCGTATTGCCATTTTGACAAACTATTTTGACACCTTTTTTATGTATTTTTGATGCTTTTGTTCCACCAATATAATTCAATCTGATTGCACAAACCAATTGGGCAAATATCTTGGCACAAGCAGAAATCTACTCCAAAACATCTCTTTAATATAGCATCTTGACATTTTAAAATTTTTTCTAAAAGTCATAATTTCTGGGAAAACAGATATTTTCTGTTTTTCAGAATAAGTGGTTCTGTCGTGCTTCCATTAGCCTTGAGCTCAAGTATTGATATGGTGACTCAGAACCTAAGTTTGATAAAAAGTGGTGCCTTTAACTCACAAAGAAGCATGGCAGGGGAAAAAGATTATTCTGTTACTGTAAATTTCCCTGACAGGAGAGGGCTGTGGCGGGTGGGGACAGGAGTTATGTGAAGGGAGAGGAGCAACACAATAGCCACTGGCCAGAGTAATTAGCTGGGGTAATGAAGAGAGAGGAAAGTGTGCAGGACACAGAAGCCCTAATCTGTCAGCATTATTGTTCTCTAAGGCTTTAGAAGAACAACGCTCTGCTGAGCCTTCAGTAATCGCTGTACATGACTACTCATGAAGAGAGTAATTAAGAAATGTCACCGCTTCTCTAGAAAAAAATTAGCACTCTTACCACTCACAGTGTTTCCCCGGAAGAAGCACTTCTTTTTGTTGCTGAAATATTAACAGGGTAGTATTTGCATTTCAAGCAGTTCACAAGAGTGGGAAAGGACTGACTACAAGCAATGTGATGCTGATCCTTCCTTTAGGATGTCTGCCCATGTCTGATGCTTGGAAACACTCCTGATCACTCTCTCCAAGGATGTCCCATTTCCTGGATCCTACCTTTCTCCACACCACAGCATCTTCCTTTATATTTGTTAAGTGTGTTTACTGGGAATTACTTACACTTATATTCATATGCAACCTGCTTCACTAGATGTTAAACCCTAGGAAGATGGATAAAGCCCCTTTTGTTCACTACTGTCCTCCAGCATCCTACAAGAGTATTTGAGAGTAGCAAGTGCTAAACAAACATTTATTAAACTAATTTAAGAATAACAGCTTGCTTAGGACAAGATGAAGCCTCACACGTGCCATAAAGGCTAGTTCTCAGAGAAAATAATTAATTTTACATTAACAAAAGACATCAGTATAAATAACACTCAGAAGCTTTAGCAAAATTTAAAAACTTTTTTCCTTTTTTTAAATAGACTGAAGCTATACTATAAAATGTGCTTGTAAGTCATTCCTAAGATGTAGTAAGTCTACATGAATATTATAAATTTTACCAAAATCCAGTCATCTTTAAAATGAAAAAATATCATTTTTCCTCATAGAAATAGATTCTAAGGAAATGAAGCACAGATGTTGGCAGAGCAAAGGGTGACTTGCACTGTACTGATGAGGCTAATCTAATCAAACACTTTCTCTAATTCCATTCCAATGCATTTACTTTGCTCTTTGCATTAAGCAGTTGTGTCTATATGGCTAATTGTAGCTTTGATCCTCCAATTTGCTGTCTAATCAGATTGCATTAAAGGTAAATATTTATCTCCCCAAAGTGGTAGACTTTGTGGTTGAAAGGAAAGAAGAACTCCTCTTTAGCATTTCCCAGTAGAACACAGTTAGATTCTGGAAGGAAATAAGATGAGCTCTAAAACTGAGCAAGGAATTTGTCAATTTGAAAGAACTTTATTTGAAAACAGAATTGATAATGATTTCTAAGTGATATTCTTTTCAACACAGCTGATGACTTATTCATTAATTTTATAAAAAGAATAAGCAAATTTTTCTAGCAATGACAATTTTTCATTCTGACTACCATCAAACAGTAGAATGCACTGGTAATGAGTTGCGTTTGGGGAGACAGAATGAGTTAGGCTCTCAGCTCAGTCATATAATAGATAACTTCAACAGGTAGTTTAATCTCCTGGTGACTACAGTTCCTGGACTGTACATTTGGGATGGAAACAATTCAAACCTCAAGGCATTGTCGAGAATAATACAGAAAATGAACACTGAGGAAACATCTTTGAGCAAGACAAAACACGACCTATTGCTCATACTGAAACTGGAAGATGCCATTTGACTTGCAACTATGTCAATTTCTATTTATTTTGCCTTATCAAGTCACTGTCATTACATATTTACCTATACAATATTTGTCAATCAAGGTACAATGCCAACAATTTAATGGTAAATCATTTTTATAATGCTTTAAATTTATTTTTAATTATATTAACAATGAATGCATATGTTTTCATCACCTACTACCTATTCCCAAACTCCATCTCATCCTCTCCCCACACATTCTCCCCTGAAACCTGTTTCCCTTCCTCTTCCACATCTCCTTTGTATGTGTGAGCCATTGGGTCCCATCCACTGGGTCCCTAGAACACCTGTACAAGCGAGTGTACAGCATCCTCAGGGTGCAAACAGCCCACCAGTAGGTAGTAACAAGGTCTGTGTTCTTTTCTGTCTAGCACAATCCATTCATGCTTTCTTGGTAGTTTAGTAGCTCATTGGGATCTTCCCTTCTTTATGGCAAAATGTTGACAAATATTTTTGAAATCTGGTGGACTGCTTTGAATAATTGGTTGTGGCCCTCTGATATGAATAGAGGTACTGTCTGGCAGTACCTTTCCCTGGCCTTAAGACATTACATTCATTCCACCTCTAGCACCTTCCTTAGGTTCCCTGAGCTATGAGGAGTGATTTAGATATCCTGATGAGGGCTGAGCCATCCATGGTCAATTTTGCTGTATTCTTTGGCTAGTTGTGGTTTTCTAAATTACGTATCTTCCAGTGCAGAGGGATACTTTCCGATGAGTGAATTTTACGAAATTCTCATTGGAAGTGAAGTTCAAAGTGAATATGAAAACATGCTGAGTTCACTTTAGCTATGTTTATAGTATCAAAACCTCTACTTTGGCCACTGAGTTCATGAACAAAAAGAGAATCAAACACTGGACTAATGGCACAATATTTTTTTTCATTTAGCACTGTAAACTAAGTTTTTTTTTAAACATTTTTTTAATTTTTTATTATTATTTATTCAATTGTGCGTGTGTGTGTATGTATGTGCGCACATGTGTGTATGTGTGTGTGTAGAACCACGGACGAATCGGGAACCACCATGGATGCCTCCACCTCCTTCTGCCCCAGGATTCACAGGCTCCGCCCTACCAGGATCAGAAGCTTCCGCCTGGCGTCTATACGTGGGATCTGGGATCCGAACTCAGGACCTTCTGCCTGCAAGGCAGAGGCTTAACCCCTGAGCCACCTCTCCAGCCCCACTGTAAACTAAGTTTAAAATGCATATTATTGCATTCCGGCTGACTGATTGGATATTAAAGAAGATACATAGTGTGAGTATGTTCATTCATTCAATAATTTTTAAACAAAATCTATTTAAACTCTGTAACATATCAAGGAGATAGGAATAGTGAACAAAACATCTAAAGTTTCAACTTAGAAGAATTTGGAGCAAAGGGAAAAATCACATTGTATTTGCTGCCTAGCTGGTACAACTATGCATGTGATGCAGCTATTTGGTGTGTCCCTTCTAAAATCCAGCTCTTCCCAATGTGAAGGTATTAAGAGGTGGGGACTCTGAAAGATGATTAGATCACAGGGTCCTCCTTTGTGAGCCGACTTAATGCCCATATGTAAGGAAGTTTCACAGGATCTGACTTGAACTCTTCTGCTTACTCTTGTCCTTCAGTTTCCAGCCATATGAGGGTAGAGTCATAGACCTTGCCAAGTGCTGGCACCTGCCTTCCCCACTTGCTAGAGAGATGCTTCTATTCATTATCAGTTACTCAATGTTATCCTGTTGTATCAATGTTAAGCCACTGGCATACCCTTATTTATATTGAAGAAATAAAGAGTTCCAGTCTTTTACATAATTTTAAAGCCTAAAAGCTTCTATTTTTGTACAAATGTTTTCATTACACAGGGCTGTAGAGCTTCAAAGCTTAAACCTTCAGAAATTGTTAACTCTTAGTGAAGATTAATTTGAGGTAGTTTTATCTCTTGTTTTAAAATTTTTATTTATTTGACACAGATGAAGGACTCATGCACGCTATGGCACATAAGGAGAGGTCAGAGGACAACTTTTGGAAGTTGGTTCTCTTCTTCCACTAGAGATTTTTCTAGGGATAGAACTCAGGTTACTAGGTTTGCAGGCAGACTTCTTACTATCTTACTAGGTCCCCATAACTTAATCTTCTAAGACAGAATCAGACCAAGAACAGATAATTTGATAATTATTTATCAAGAGAATTATTATATATTGTTATAATTTAAAATTTTAATTTTAGACTATTAAACAAGACACTATCACTACAATTTTCATTTCTCTAAATATTCTAGTTTCTAGGAATTTCTCCTAGGGAAATCTATTTTAACCATATTGTGTCTAAATCTCATATCTTACACTAAACGTAAAGTTTCTATCTACATATAACATCACCTGAAGGGCACTTAGACACATTCAGTTGGAATTCAAAGTGAAAAAAAAATTCATGGCTTCCTTAGTGGTATTTGATACTTAGCATTCCTTAAAGCATTGTGTGTACGTGTGTGTGTAAGAATGTGTGTATGTTCATACATCTCTGTTCCACCAATCCACTCTGGGCAATGTTCGCCTATTTTGAAAACACACTGTCATTTCCCAGTTCTTGTCACTTCCAACCTGGTCGCCATACAGTGAGTTTATTTATTCGAACCCTATGTTGGAAACCTTTCCTTTTGGCTTGGTTTATCAGTTCATAAGAAGACCTAGTTGCTTCTCAGTGTCTCTCCTGACCTGCTTATTGCTCACCAAATTCTTTCATATTGGGGTTCTCATCCCTTTCTCATAATTTCCCATTCCTCCTATTTCAGCTAGTTTGTAATAACTTTTCAAATTCATTCCTCTGATGAGATGTTCTTAACTCCCTCTTTCGTCTTTCTCCATTTATGTGCATGTATTTATATAAGTGTGCCTTAGCTGTTAGAAGTTCCAATGAAATTCATTATTTTCCTCTTTGTAGTGTTAAACATAAATAAGGAAGTTACATATATTTATTGACTTATTTCAATAGTCAGTTTTGCTCATTACATAATTCCATGTAATTAGGTAGCTACTAGTTTTTTACTGAATGTTAGTATCTAACTGAGTATTTATCATGGAGTATAAATTTAGTGATTTAATGACTGAATAAAGAGCATAGAAATAATTATTTAGCCCCTCTCTTGTAACCATTAATGACAAAGAGAAAGGTCTTTATGAGTTTAGAAGGATGGATAAGAGGTTCTGGGCTAGAGAATTAACAGTAACTGAAAGATGTGGGTAAGTTGGTGCTGAGGGGGTGGGTATGGTGGAGAATCAAAAGGAGACATAAAAATGTACTACAGACAAGCTGTTCTTTTTCTCATTCCTTCCTTAGAGTTTTGTGTCTCACCACCAGTACAGCTGTAAAACACACAGGGGAAGAAAGAGACATCTTTATGGAAATTGGCTGCTTGTTCTCCAGGAAGTTATTGAATAATCAGCTATGAGAGCTGATTATTTTTAGCCACAGTTGTTTGTCAATTTCAAAGCAAGGAATGAAATTGGAGAAACTGATCATTTCACTTGGACATTTCAAGTTATTGTTAAATCTGTGCTCACCACAGTCCCTGCTGGGATTCTAATGTGACACCATTTGTTTTGTGGAATTTTAGAGTCTTAAATCACCAGGTACGGATGCTCAGACAGTGAGGACATACATGAATACAAAGATTTATCCAAGACTCATTTACCAAGTAACCTTTATGCTTGGGAGAGAATTTGAGGTAGCTCTTTTCCCCCTTTTACCATAAAGCCAAATTTAGGAATGGATCAGATCTCAAAATAGATTAAAGTTATTATTTTGCATTAATAAACAAAGAAAGGAGGCACTGAGAGGTGAACTAATAGAATCACAGAAGACCTGTGATGGGAAACATTTATTGCTTTGAGTATTCTTCCATTGTATAATAGATGCTAAAAACATGTTAGAATTCATGTCAACAAAAATCTAATGTCACTTAAAGATGTTCGTAGTGGTTTACTTAATAAATTTGTAGAGTATAAATTCATTTTGTTCTAGAACTCCATGCTTCACAAATATGTTATCATATATTTGTTGAACACCACTTTGAACACCAATATGCTAATGAAATAATTAGTTTTGATATTTTAGATCATGAAACTCTTAGAAAACAAAATTATATGTTAATGAAAAATAAAATTAGAGTCTTCAACTAATAATGTGGATTTTCAAATTATTTAAAGTTTCAAAAATATCACAAAGGAGATCAGTTTAGAATGCTGTGAATATAAATATCTTTTTTCTCCTTTAGTAATGGTATGCACAGTATAAACTTGGTAAATATTTAATAATCATGGAATTATTCAGGTCTTGAAATTCATGGCATAGATGGGGAGAACTGCAGAATTTTTTTTTTTACTAACGGTACACATTGGTTAATTCAGGGTATAATATAATCAATCACAGTAAGAATATATGAATTTGCCTTCAAAGGGAAAAAGATGTAAGCCAGTAATGCATGCTTGCAGCTGACCAGGCTATCTCACAACAATAAGGAGACAAGATGTCCATCAGTGTTCAACTGCCTGGAGAGCCTGGCAAAAGATAGACTTCCAAGAAAAATATTGGCAGCAACTAATCAGCTTCAAGAAAGATGAAATCTACCACTTAGATCTAGTTATTTTGAATCATTTGGAACTGTCAGGTGTTAAACCTACAATGAGGAAAGTTCTAGTCTTGGTTCCTCTGATTCCAATAAAACTAGGGACAAACTGTTATAATTATGAATTTAATTTCTTTTATCTGCCAAAGTAAACTAAAAACAGATGGAATAATAAAGTTCATTGTGAGTAGTCAGTGCGAGAAAATAATGATAATCAGCCATGAAGACTTACATGGTTGATATACTATTATGCTAAACACTTCACATAAACTCTCTCATCAAAGGCCCCATACAACTCCTACAATATAGACTCTACCAAAACAGGCAAAATAATGGTATTTACAACTTTTTCCCTGCAAAAAAAAACAATAAAACAAAAAAAAGCAAACAAGAAAAGTACAGACTGAGTCAATTCTCTTAACCTTTAACCTTTATTTATTCTGTGAAGCAAGTCATGAAAAATGTCGTGATGGATACAAGGTTAGTGCTCTACACTCATCAATTGTATTGGGTAGTGATGATATCTCAAATAAAAATAAATTGTACTAGCAGAATACATCATTGTGTACCACATCTGCCTGGTATCTTCAGCTCAGAATCTTGTTCATAATGTCACTGAATGGGGATATTGAATGTCATAGATTAACTGAAGCCAGAGATATTGCTGGTCATGCAGACAGACCCTGAAATTCTAGCTGGCTGAGATTATGGTCCGTAATTAATAATTTACATTCATGTTTTATTTTCCATCAGCCACCTTTATTAGTTTGAATTAGTCCAGAGATGAAGTCAACTTTGTGAGGGCAGAGTTTGGCGATAGATTGTAAGGTCAATGAGTTCTCTCAAGGTGATTTTGAACTCTTTTTCACTTCCAATTCCCATAGTTATATAATCTGACTTTTTCTATTTTTAATATCTTTATAGATCTAATTCTTGTAAGGCAAGTACTGATTTACTTTCTCTTTCAGACAGGAAGCTAACTGAGGGCAAAAATATTTGATTTAACATAATGAAAAGACACAATAACAAAATATATTATTTTCACCATTCCATTTCTTGCTTAACCTTCTAATGCTACAATTAATATTTCATCTGGATAAATTTACTTATAATATTAGGAGAAAAAGTTTACAATTAAAGATACCTAAATAAATAATTTTCCTTCAGCATAAAACAAAGGAAAAAGGGTTTAGGATATTAAAGAAAAAAAGCAGAATGAAGAAACATCTTTAAATTTAAAAATCCACATTTACATACACAGGAGTTTATGATTATAATACCTTATTCATAATTATTATGATTATAATACCTCACTTATCCACATAATCATGGAGGTCTGCAATTTTACAAGTGCTTCGAAATATGAAGTTTGTACATTTTCCAAATCTAGACAAAAAACTCACTTTAACAGAGTTTAGAATCTTAACTTCAAAATTTTAATATTGTTAGCTAGTTGAAGAAATTAAAAATATGTGTGATTGTACTATTTCCTTCCTTGAATGATTTTCAAAATATGGTCACTGTATGATATCTAAATTACTTCATAAATCTGCTAAATGCCTGTGAGGCATTGGTAAGCCTCTGAAAACAAATCCAGCATTTTCTGGTGTTTAAGTCATAAATCTTCCCAACATGGCTAAATTCAAGTTACTAACCTTACTGTTTCAACTGTTTTGGGAGGGGATGCTCAATCAATGGGTGCTTGGTAAATGGATTCACAGTGGGATGTCAAACAAAAATCCCACACCTGACATGGGATATCTGCTTAAGAGTTTGTAGTCAAGAAGATGACAAAGAGCTTCCCTTCCTTTCAGGAAGTAGATATTATTTCTAAATTGAAGCCCAACTGTAGGTCATGCTAATGAAGTTCATTTGATAAACAGTCCATAACATGTACCACTTCCAACAGAGCATACTGATATTGAAAATTAGTTATTCATACAGATACTTAAAGTATGTTCAATGTCATCTTAAAATCCAGAATGTCACATCTGCCCTTACGTCTGTGACTATTTTGTAAGAGTGGATAAAACATTTGTTCAGAATGATGTCTAGCATCACAAAATCCAATTGTGTAGATATTTCTGATAGAAATGTATTTATCATGTATGAGTAACATGTTAAGCACAAAGCCACAATTACTCAACTTCATATTTACCTCTTTGTTTTAAAACATTACAAAGCAATTTAGACTTTCAATTCACTGACAATTTTATACATGTAATAATGCATTCTGTGGATATTGATCTTATATTATCCTTTCTTACCCTCGACCCTTGTGCCCACACTAAACTCATTTATCTTCCCAAGTCTCCATATAACTTTCATACTTTTTTATTATGACCCACTGAGTTTAATTAGGATTATTTGAATAAACATGGTCTAGGTTACTTGTTGGAACACAGACAATTTAGAAGTGGCTACGCCACTGAAGAAAAATGAATCCATCTTTACTAGAAGTCATTGACTACTGGGGACATTTTTAAATCAATTTCTTTAATTTTTATTTTATATATGTGAACGTATTTCTGATTTTCTTTAGCCTAATTGTATTGTTTCTGATTTCTCACCTGTGAATTTCATTTTTTTCTTTTTTAACACTTTCATATATAAATACAGTGATGTTGGTGTTTTCATTCCTTTCTGTCCAATCACAACCCCCATCCTTTCCCACTTCATACTTTCTCCTATCCTGACAATCTGCCTTTACTTTCATAGCTTTTTGCATAAATGGGTGTGACCCACTAAAGTTTCATTTGGGGATGCCTGTACTAGCAAGTGTCTGAGTACTCGTTGGGGCATGGCTGATATATCAGTGTGTAAATCATTGAGTGAAAAAGCTCATCCTTTCCTGTCTGACAGTCTTAACTAGTCTTTTAGGGAGGAGTAGTGATTCTTGAGCTCTTCCCCCATTCCACGGTAAAATGTGGATAGGTTAAATACTGTTCAGGTCTTGTGGAAGTAGACATGGATGCAGTGAGTTCTTGGGTCAGCAGCCCTGTAATGACCAGAAGTTACTGTCTGGCAGCACTGCTCTCTATCTTACATTCTCAATGTCCCTTGTTCTGCAGGGTTCCTTGAGCCTTGGGATGGGGATGATCTCATAATTTTAAAATTTATCTTTTTCTGCATATTTCTTTTCAAAGCATCTCAGACAATAAATGTGCTATGAAAATACTAAGATATAATTACAATTATGAAAATATTAAATAACATCTGGCAATATTCACAAACGGACTATCAGTGGACTTAATGAAAAAATAATTGATGCATTCTAATTTACTCTTGCATTTGCCTAGATGAATGTACTTTTTTTGGTGCTGGATATTGAATAGAGGACCTTGCACTCAAGTGCTCTGCTACTGTATGAAATGTTCAACCCAGAATACAACTTTTCAAAATATACCTTAATGTTAGAAGAAGTATGCAAAGTTCATAATTATGAATTTAGCAGTGAGTAAGAATAGTTAATCTGTGTTTTAGCATGTATGTGACATGCATATATATATGCTCATAATTATTTATAGGCACATGTTAATACAAAGGTGTGCATGCATTTATATACACTGTACATAAGTATATTCATGTGTGTGTCTCCGTGCATGTAGGAAACAAAACCCAAGCTCATGTTGCATTTATTAACCCACCCTCATAGTGAGTAAAAAGAATGCTGCTATCAAAGTCATTAAAAGGTACTTGCTGCTTGGCTTAAGACAAATCAGATTTGTCTTAAGCCCACAAAATTCCAGATCAATTACCATATCTACCAAATAAATTTTCCCCCTTTTTATTGGAAGAAGTATCAGGCACTTCCCTTGCCTGCTACCACAATATATGCTTAGGACATAACAGTTCCAGGAAACTGTCCTTCTTTGCTTCTTTGTTCTTTGTTTCATGAGAAGGAAGACTTTTTAGAAATAATTACCTACTTGCCCTCCAATGGCACTCTGAAAATTTGAAAGCTACCTGCATGACTCCCATTTTAAACATGTTTACTGTGAGTTTTCAATCACTGTTTCGGTAGGCTGCAATGTTTTCAGTGACAGCTTCAAATGGTCGTTGTATTTAATTGGCTTCATTCAGAGGGCAGCTGTTCATCTGACAGTCATCTCATGTATACCGGATTCACTGTGAACATCCTTGGGAATTGCTGTAGAAAACAAATCATGCCCTCTAATAGGAAACATGCCAAAATTTATGGTGTTCTTTTATGATAGAAAAAAAATACTCAAAGCAATAGAATATAGCATGTTTTACAGCGTTTTAAAATACCATCCTTTAGGAAACATGGTACTTGTACTCACTTGTGTGTATCCTTGAAAAAATGAAAAAAAAATCTACTAATTGATATGGGAGGTTTAAGCTATGAAATACATGAGCAAAATGGGGAAAAGAGTGATCAAAGAGGACACAACTTAAATATGATTTATTTATAATGACTACACTGCATGAGTAGTAGTAATAAGTACGATGGAATGTGGAAACTTTCTATTTGAAAGATGTACACTGCAGTCCACACTGGCCTGGAATTCACGACACAACCAAGGCTCACATAGCAGCCTTTAGCTGTCATGCTTGACACTGGAATCTTTTCTAAGTGACAAATGGGTGAATACAATAAAAAAATTGGAAAACAAAATCAACTCCAACTTTTCTTCAGACTAAATGGTTAAATCATTGTTGCCCCCCAAAAAGCATAAAAATAATTGTTAAGGTTTCACCAATATAATTGAAAATATTATTCCATATAATGACTGATAAATGGGAACATAAAAACCAATATTTTGTAGCAAATAACTATTGTGCCATGAAAGAGCTCTGAATAATAAATCTGTGTCATATAAGTGCAGAAAACTATCCCATTTATCTTTTATTTGCAAACCCAATGTTTTTTCACATAATCATCATTGTGATAACAGGTTGAATTTGTAATTCACCATCTGCCTAAATACCATTAACCTTCTTGTAACCTCATGATGTCACTTTTATGCCTTGTCTCATATTTAATTCTTTCTAATATCAGCCAGGAACAAAAGACATTGTCCTATCTACTAGGCAAATGTCAGTCAATTTCAGAAGTCAAACTCATAAAGTATTCTAGGAAGATGGACAGTAAAGTCACTTCCTTAAAATGAACTTTCTAAAGAAAATAAATCTATGCAACACCTTAAAATGCCTACCAATTTTATATTAACAATTATCTTTTATATCTTAAAGATGACTCTTTAGAATGTTTAAAATAAAAATTCTTGTCTGACAATGAAAATTTAACCTCCATCTAGATAAATCTTTTGGTTCCCTTAATATTTTAGAAATTTAAATATCTTCTTATGCTCATCCACCTGACATGCTAATAGTCATGTGTTATATGATGTTTTTCCTCTGGCTATAATGTGATACTTCTTTAGATTTTACCCACAGTTTGATCATAGTGGGAACCAGTTAGATTTTTTTCCTATTCTGTAGTAATATATAACTTTTCATGTTGGAGGAAGATTCATCAAGGACCGGAAAGTTTCAGAAGCTAACAAGATTTTGAGGGGGGAATCTCCAAGCTAAAGCAAAGTAGGAAACAATTGCTGGGAGAGACTAACTGGCTAGATAAGAAGTCTTGGGGGAGAATTTCCAGGCAGACAAGTAGTGGGGAGGAGAATCTAAGCAGCCAAGAAGTCAGCAGGAGACTGATCCACTGAGCTGGCAGCAGCTCATGCAGAGTCCCAAGGTTGGATCTTTCATGAGTATCACCTTTGAGCTTCTCTACTCTTGGAGGTACTCCTCAGTCATAATCCTATAAGTGTATCCAATAAACTCTATTGGCTCACCAAATTAGACTCTACTTGCAATTGTTACTTTTGTCACTCCATCTGGGGTGAATAGAGATTGGTATGGAGTGTACCCAGGAAAAGTTTCATACAGCATCATGACAAAATTGATTATCTTCTCCTTAATATAATTAGCAAAGTTTATTGACCTTCTAGAAGGTCTATCTTGGTCTCTTCCTGTTTTCTTTTACATTTTTCCACTTGTATATCTTGTATCCTAATTTGGTATTCCAAATACACATTGAGCTGTTTGTCCTGAGGTCTTAAGACATCTCATCCACTATCATTCTCCATGTGGTTTTGTAGTATTTCCATGTTTTGACCACTATCCAGATACATATTTACTAATGTGTCTGAACTACTTCTAAGAATTAAGAGTCCTATATATGAGTCCCTACTTGGCACTTCTACTTTGAACTCTTAAATGTGACATGTCCAAATATAGACCCCTGGTGATTTCTCAAAACTAGCCTATGCATCAGCCCTCTTCGCTTTATTTGTAGTAATGTCATTCTTCCATTTGTGTAAATCACAACCTTTGGCACCTTCCTGAAAAACTCATTTTCTCTAATCTTGCATGTCTTCTCATCGAATTAGCCTTCAATCAACAGTTCAAGTGATGACTGCATTTCAAATCCTTACATTATTTATACACTAGCCCAAACTTCACCATTTATCAACTGATTTGATTGCTGCTGTGCTTGCTTTAGTCATGTCTACCTTCCCCAAGGTGTGACTTCAGAACAGAACAGAATAAAAAAATAGGGACATATATTTGGCTTAAAAAGAAAAAAATAGGATATAAATGATTGAGTAAGGTATGCAGATTAAAGGATGAACAGCATATTTTTACTAGAGGAATGAGTCTCTCATGAAAGAAATGATTTATTCACATAAGTCCCATGCATTTGAGTAAGTAAGTTAGTCATACCAGACACTCTCACAAAAATAAAAATGTGAGCTGAATGTACACATAAAGTTGCTTAATTTTTCATGCAATGTCTATTTTCACCTACTCAGAGAAGTAGGTGGTAAGAAGCGTCAAAGATCATAGTTCAAGCAGCTTTGCAGCAGGGTGAGACATGTTTGATGAAAGACATATGATGTGTACAGTCTTGGTCGTTTACCCATGGTGGCTGCATTGTGAACCATCACCAAGAGACTTGCATCTTAATGAAGGCTATGCCAGCACCCCACAGAACACACCCCAGGAAACTCTTCTTATTACTCAAGTAAGGCATTCTTTGTATC
The DNA here is from genome assembly GCA_023101885.1 of Typhlomys cinereus. NCBI lineage: Eukaryota > Metazoa > Chordata > Mammalia > Rodentia > Platacanthomyidae > Typhlomys > Typhlomys cinereus. The sequence continues at coordinate 2,785,103 of JALPQD010000255.1, read as the reverse complement.
TCACCATTTTTCTTCCTTTTCCAAGTCTGTCATGGATCCTTCACAGTAAGGCATGTTACCTTCTGTCAGCACAGAAACTTCTGAACCATTGGCAATCTGTTTTGCATTACAGGCCTCTGCATGCTCTTTCAGTAGGTAAAATATGTAACCTTTTCTTGGTGTTCCACTACCCCAATGGACATAATATTTGAAATGCTACACTGGAAGAATTATATTTTTATTTCTCTGTCTTGAGATGGATTCTTATTTGTTTGTGTTTGGTATAGTATTATTAATGAATGGATACAAAATATTAATGTATAAGTATACTATTAATAAATGCATCAATACAAGCTTCTCACAATTATTTCTAAAAATCGCCACTACCAATATTTCATTCATAAAACATATTTGCTGTTGTTACAGATTCATTAGTAATGGGCCATGTTTTCAAACATCATAATCAAGAACAATTGATGCCATAAGAGAAATTCAAAATGCCTCATGAAATAGTTAACATCATATCTGTCAAGTTGCCCTACAAAAATCTAATAAAGTTCATGTCCCTGAAAGAGTCCTTTACATGAGAGAAGCATGAGAGAAACTATGCAAAATAAATGAAAGTGCCACATCCATTAGAGATGACACCTATGACTGGTATAAATGGAAAAGTGCAGAATAAGAGGGCACCTGATTGATGGGGGGGGTGTTTCAGAGGTTAAATTCTTTACATCACAAGCATAAGGACTTGAGTATGGATCTCCAGATCCCATGTAAAAATGGTAGGCAGAGCGGCAGCAGCCTACAATTCCAGCCTGGAAAGGAGCCTGGGGAACCCTAGAGGAAAACAATAACCAGGGAGAACCTATGATGATTCCCAGGGTCCCTTTTGAACTGCACATGCACATATTCACAATAAAAATAAACAATAAACAAACAAACAATAACTAAGGAAATAACATAACACACCTCCTGACATACAGTGTCTATACTGCCAGGCACACAGGTAATCGAAATAGTGAAATCCAGTGTCTCATGAGTGCACTCCCTGGGGACAAGGCCTCACCTGCTGCATCCTCCTTCGTAACTCCAGCACTAGCACAGACTAATTCTGAGCATTCATCATTCATTCCCCTAGAAAATGGCACAGTTCCCTCTACATCCCATTTCTCAGATGTGCCAGAGATGATAAGACTCGCAAAGCTTCAGTGCTATGTACATATATATGAGTAGAAGGATGAGTTGTTAGAACAGATGCATGCAGGGTATGGAAGCTCCAGAGATGACACGTAAGAAAGCATGTCATTAGGAGCATCAAAACTTTTTCAATGATTCCAGTCTAGCTTTATCTTTCCAGTCTAGTCTTGGTTCTGAGACTACATAAACCATTCCCAAATCAAAGCAGAACAGTCATAAATTTGATTCTGAGAAAAATTTTTGTTATATTTTCTTCAGTATGACATCACAAAATAAGGTATAGACAAGGTGACTCTTCTGCCTGTGATGTGAACTGCATGTGTATGATATAACTTACAGGGAATAATGCTCTTACCTCTTCAGTTGTACATGATATCTTTTTCACTATATTAAAGAAAAACCAATGTGTTGTTACAGAGTGAGATTTGTGACATTAATGAATGTGAATAGTGTCTTCAAAAACATTTAAGGCTAATTGCCTATATGTGCTTTGTGGAAAAGTCTTCACTGGTCTTTAAGCTCTGTGATGACACAATTGTTATTTCATTCAGTCCCTTTCTCATTGATAGCTATTTAAAAGAGTATAATTTAAGCCACATTACTTATTCAAATATTTGACATAATATTTCCACTGGCATATGAATAGTAGCAAATATTTTTAAAAATCTCACTTCTTTGTGTCTAGAATAGCAATTTGGCAGGACTCTAGATAACAGTCGGAAGCCTATTTACTGAAAAAAATCCCCTAAAAATGGATCATTTGATTGAAAATGGACTTATTTTCCATAGTCAGGATTATTTATTTTCATTTTCATTTGTGAATAGGTTTGAGTCTATAAAATATGGATCTCACTCATTGAAATGATATCCTGAAGTTATTTTCCATACTAGCCAAAGGCTCAGACCACTTCTTCACTATTATTAGTTTATGACTGAATTATTAACCACATGATGCTATATCACTTTAAAGAAATGGGAACTCAATGGTAATGCAGCCAAAGTATCTGGAAAAAGATAAAATACATACACTCTTTTACCATTTCCAAATTAGCAGTTTATAGGCTAGTGACTTTCTCAGAGTTTTTTAATGTTAAATTCTTATGGTGGTATTGGATTCATCCCCCACTGTGAACACTGGATTTTCCGGTCATTCTAATTATTTTATTTCTTCAGAAAGTATCTAGTTTATTATAATAGGTTTGTCATTAATGAAATTAGAGGTTACAACTGAACAACTGTAATGGCCTAGTATTTTGAAAATAAACACTTTTTTTCATGTACAAGTTTACTTTCGCTGATTACTTTAGTGAGATTTAACATATGTATTTCTTTGAAATGCCATTATCTGTTTATAATGCACAATTCCATTAAAGAGCATCACCAAGGTAATTTATAAGAGACTATTTATAAAAAATAAATAAAGGATTCATGTCCCCTAGAAGTCACCCTTGGGCTTCTATAGGCACACACAGTGCCCTCTTCTCCACACACCTACACATAACCACACTTACATACTTATGCATACTTACACATGCAAAATATTTTCATAAAATGTATACCACACCCTTCCTTACTAGATAGAATATACAAAATATTATCTGGAATTTTATGTTGCCAATTTACAGTCCTCTTTATCAGCAACAATTATACTTCTGGACTGTGTTAAATCAATGCCACAGGGCTTCAAGTGGTGTGTGGCCACTTTAAATTTTCAAAACATTCTTAACAACTTGATCCCTTGCTAAAGGCACCAAGATCCTTGGAGGCAAGGGATTGACAGCCACAGTAGTGTTCCTATGCTTAAGGGGAACGCAGGAAAGGGTTCAGGGAAATGCCACTGGGTCCTTGTACGTCATCAGAGAAGAGGGCCCAGAGGAGAGTCGGGCATGCACATTAAAGGATTCTCCGGGATTGGGGGGGAAATGTTAAAAAAAACAACTTGATCTTAATTATTGTTCTCCTAGACTGTCTTTACTCACCTATATGGTAGATGAAACTAATGTTGACAGATGGTGAACATCATTGGTGTACACATGTCGGCTTAAAAACCAAAGAAATGAATGTCAAAAGCAAAACTTTGGGGTATTGGGACAGGCAAGGATGATGATGCAGTTTTTTTTTCTTAGTCCTTCATAACTTCAAATTCTTCTCATGTATGAGACATATGCCAGTTTAGAGAGTTTGCACATGTTCATAATATATGCATCCTGAGAAACACATCTGTGAAAGTGATTTGATTTAACTGTGAAAAGGAAAACTTTTCTTGACCTCTTATACATTCAAATCAGGAAAATGCAACAAAAAATTCATACTGGAAAATTAGTACTGTAGCTATCTTAATGTTACTGTTGTTTCAAATGATTATCTTTAATTTCATCAAAGTACACGATCATGATTAGTTCTCAGAACACCTTTATTAATAAAACTGTACTTCTAAGCATTCACTGTTTAAGGGATGCATTTCTGTGGAACCAAACCAGACCCTCAACTATGTGTGTACCCCCATGGACATCAGATCTTTCCCTGCAATATGGGGAGTTGAATGCAGCAGATTCATAGGTCTATTTCATTGTCTGATATTCTTATGCCTGGAGGCCACACTTTAAAACTCATGGATAGTTAAGAGTATAGACTAAGAGGTAGTAACACAGTTGAGTATTATTCCTGTGATACTACATAGAAAAACCTTTAACTCTATAGATGGTTTAACTGTTCCCACTATTCATAGAACTTGACATTGTGTATGTGGTGATATTTCTGCTGGCAAACAGAATACAATATTTGTTAGGAGGATTCTACCTAAATCACAAAGGAAAGCCTAGGAAATAGATTTTGCGACAAAGTCATAGTCCTTACAAGCAGACCTTGAAAGGGGGGTTATATGAAGCTATGAGAGTGAAGTCTATACTGCAGGAAATTAGAAACACTTGTTGGGCAAACAAGGAGTGAGGCCAGGCAAGAGAATGTCCTTGGGTGATATAGTACCAAGATCAGGAAGGACTGCCCTCAGTCATTGAGATTTACATAATGCTGTGGGATTTGATGCTTACCTTGCTAAATTTATTTTGCCTTTTGTGACCATATTCTTTTTACTTAGATTGGGATGTTGAAGCCTGCCACTGAGTCTTAGAAATAAGTAAAGTCCTTTTATATTTTTTATGGACTCACATCTAAGAGTCTGTCTTGACTTTCATGGAAATTGTGAATTTGGATTTTCAGGCAGTGCTAGAAATATTAAGACTATGGCAATGCATGGAGAAGGACCAAATGCATTCTGTTTTGTGAACGGGATGTGAGCCTTTGGGGGAGCAGAGTATAATGTTATGATTTAGACCCAAAGTTGTTGCGTTGAAAGTTGGTCCTCAGGTTATGATGTTATTGGAAAGTGGTGGAAACTTCATTGTTTTAAATGTAGTATCTACGAAACACATGGCTCTGAAGCATATGTGAAACTTATAACTGACCCTCTGTTTTTCAACAGCGACCATGACATGAGAAGCTGAAATATCTTGCATGATATTCTACCTCCCAAAGGCCAAAACGATGGGACCCAATGATCGTGATGTCACACCTTCTGAAATGGTGAGCCAAAATGAACATTTTCCTCCTTTGTACTATACTTTCTCTTTTGCTGTGAGAAAATACCCAAAGTCAATTTAAGAAAGAATGGGAGATGTATTCAGTTTATGGTTCCAGAAGGGAGATACAGGCTGGCAGCAGAAGCTGGAAACAGGCTAGTCACATCCATCCAGAGGTTGAGAGCTGCAAGACTATCAACTTCTAGAGTAGAGCTGTCCTGAAAGCAGAGTGGGAATAATCTACCTCAAGGTCGAGCCCTATGACTGCCTTTTTCTAGCAAGGCTTCACCTCCCATGACCTTCTCAAACATATGAATCTGCTAACCATGACATCCTTCAAAGCTGACTTTCTTGACTGTATTTTGTCACATCACAGAGGGTATAGCTTGACAGTGGTATCATAGATATTCTTCTCTAAGCAGTGGTAGTTTACTTTTCATTCAAATCAATTTACTTAGAATTCATGAATCTCTTACACATATAATGTAGTCTTGAAACTAGATAATATTTTTATTTATGTACTATCTCCATGAAGTTCTGTGGTTTCAGAGCTTTCTGTTATTTTATCACTTTGATATAATGCCATATTGTTCAGTAGCTATCCATTGTTTCAATAGTTTGTCTCTTTCTAAGATTAATTTCCAAGTTCAGAAATGTTAAAAATAATTTTTTAAGAAAAATGAAATCAAGTTTATTTTCCTTTTTTATGATATAGCTTTATGTATTATTATAGTCATTTATATACTGAGCCAATATTTTAATTATTTTAAGGTTACACAGTGTAAATTATATAAAATCTGGGACTAAACTAAAATCTTAATGGAAAACCCTCAAGGAATTAAAAACGAAACCTGGAAATATCAGACTGCTTATTAGAATAGTTAGGGATGATTTGATAAGATTCAAATGAATAGACTAATTAATGCATTCATAAATTTATACTGCCTTGTGAAAGCAGCAGCTAAATAGAAAGTATTTTAATTTAAATGAGGCATTTAAAATATCATGTGTTGGGCATAAGCCCCTTTATATCTTCAGCTTTGTTGAGCATTGCATGTTAGGAGCTTGATAGCATATCTTGAGCTAATTACAAGTGACTTGATCTAAGAGTAATGTAAAAGATTTTAGTTATTGCAGTTATGCTGTATAACATGGTTGTGTGCATATTCTTGAACAGATGCAGAAAGAAACATTACAGAAAGGCAATACTGATATTCTAAGCAGTGACACAAAAATGAAAATGGACCCACTAGTATTACTGAAAGAGAATAATTTAATGGAAAATTCCTGTGATGCTAAACCCTGAGAAAGCAAAACTTGACTTATATCAACCCTAATAGGAAATGACAAACCTTGAAAAGCTATCTATAAATTTCTTTTAAAGCGGTATGCTTTTCAGATAAGCAAAATTGTTTTACATTGTTACCAGCTTCTATAAATGCCAGTTCAATTTCAGAATCCATTGTTTAATTGTGATCATATCAAAGAAGAATCCTTTTTGGCAAGCAAAAGGACTAAAAGGAAAATAGAAAAGATTATGTTAAAAAGCAAATGTATCCCGTTTCCATGGCGACCTGGAAACTAAAAATATTCAGAAGTCTTTTTTACCCTTTGCCATTGTTTTGTGTAGACCTAGTTAGCTGATTACCAGATGATGGAACCATAATCCTTTGAAATGATTTCATTTGAAAGACAGAATATAAGACATCTATGGAACAATTGTATGTCATCCCCAAGATGGTGAAATAAATCAAAGACAGAAAGTCATAAGAGACTCACAAATATTGGTAGAAAGCTTTATGAAGCACAAGTTTAATTTGCAAATTACTACACAAGTCAACATATTCAGGACAAATCCTGTTAATGTAATTTTTATGTGAAATTTAATGAATTTGGGGGGGGAAAGGGAGTAATCCATTTGGATCTTTAGTTAGCTGCTGTGGTCTACAGATTTAAGAATCAAAGAATACTCATTTTTCTTCGATTTTCACACAGAGGTTATATTCTCTGTGTATAAATTAAATATCACTCATTTGAAAATTTGTATATCATAAATATATTTGACTTCCATAATTAATGCCTCATTAAATCTATTACATGGAACTTTTGTAAGTAGAACAAATATTGAGACTTCAGTATTTTTAATAGTATTCACTTGGAACTGGAAAGAATCTTTGTTCAGTATTCAAAGAACAACAAAAAAGATGAAATTTAAAAAAAAATCATGATTCTTTGGCCCCTTCCAACTATATTGTCTATCACTGTGTCTACTTAGAAGTGAACAATCCAAATTGTTCTGAAAGTGCATCTGAAAATAACTGTCCTCATCAATAAAAAAATCTGTGATTTTTCTTAATAATCAACAGCTGTATATTTTCAAAGAGAACTATGCCTTTAAGTTTCAACAAAACAGTTAACCTCAAAGCATAATTCTTTAAAAAGGCACTTTGTTCCTGGTAAGAACATTCTCAGCAGGTTATATACTGCCATGTTTAGAGATTTGCATAATAACACAAGTGAACACCTGACCTGTCTCTCCATGTAGAAATTAATAACAAAGATCTTTCTCCCTTCTAGGTGTCCATTGCCATAGTTACCTCACAAGTCCCGAAAATATGCCTAAATAAAGGAAGTAGAGAAGAAATTAATCATTGACTAGAAAATAAGTTTTCATGATGAGGTCAGGCTTTTGTTTCTGGGTCAGACAGAAGAATTAAGACAGTTTTCTGTTTGGGGCAGAACGGATGGCCTCTGCTTGGATTTTTGACTCTCAGGTCTTAAAAAAATACCAGCTTGCTTTAGTGTACAGCAACGTTGCTTTATGCACTTGTTCCTCAATTCTTGGTAAACTCTTGCAAGGTTTTAGTGAGAATTCAGCAAAAATGAAATGGCTTGCAGGAATAAATAACTGCTTGAGAGAGTAAATGAAGAGAGTTCTCTTCATGTAACAAATTTTTAATGAAGGATTTGTGATATTTATATGGATATGAGAAAGACACAAGCTATGAAAGATCAGAAATAGGAACAGCAAAATTAAGAGCTAACAGTGGAATGGAAGGCTCCATTTCAGAGGAGAGCATATAACAGAAGGCACTTTACATGTGTTTTGAAAGGAATGAATTAGGAACTTGTCAGACCTGTAGAGTAAGTTAGGAGACAGCATTCCCATGAGTATCTGGAGGGGATGTGAACTGGGGCAGACACTCTGGCAAACACTTTTGTGATATATTATCAAGAAATTGACAGCATGAAATCTTTTCACTCAATAATCCGACTTAGAAGAATCTTTCCCAAGGAAAGGATGAGAAATTTGTGTAAATAATTGGTGCACATAGACATATTTGTTTCATTTGGACCTACCAGATTTATTTTGTAATGTAAAGGTTTGAAGCCACTTCAGTTTTAAAACACTTGATCTATCCAAATTATCTGATATGATTTTTTAAAACATTTACTTACTTTATTTGTTTGTTTAGAGTGTGTGCTAATGTTGGAGTGGGGGGTGTATGCATGTGTGTGCTTGTGTATATGGAAGCACTTAACCTTGTGGGTCCTTGTGGAGGTACCAGGTTGATGTCAACATGTATCTCCTCAATTGCTACTCCACCTAATATTTTATAAGACAAGAGAGAGCTCTCACTGAGCCTGCCACTTGTTGTATTGGCTAGAATGACTGGCCATCAAGTCCTTAGCATCTTACTGTCTCTTTCACAGGAGCATGAAGCCTTCTTATTTGAACTCAGGCAGGTCTACATGCTTGTACAACAAATGCTTCAACGACTGAACCATCTGCAAAGCCATTATCTGAAATAATTTGTATCAGTGATTATAACATTTCATGACAAGTATACAACATAATTACGTAATATAGTTTGTGATATGACTAAATGTCTGAGAATGCACTTTATCTTTTTTCCAAATGTTGAGACAGGGTCTTCCTATGTAACCCAGTTTTTTCTTAAACTAGTGACCCACCAGCCTCCACTTCCTGAATGCTGAGTTTATAAGTTGGCATAATCATACCAACCCCCTCCCATTTATTCTTGTCCTATATCAACCCAGGTTTAGAAATTTTTTATTAATTCTCTTGTACGTATTTTCAAAATTCCCTGGAAATCAAATATAAAATATTTACTCTTCAAGAAATCAAATAATATTGTTTGAGTACTATCCTAGAAGAGATGCAAATGGTTAAATCTAACTTTCTGTATGAAGTATTTCTGTATTGTGATTCTAGACTTTCTATTTAGTCCTCTTGCCTCCTCAAATTATTTAGCTGATACTGACTCTCATAATTTTTTTAAAGTTTATACATTTGAAGTTTTTTTTTCTTCCACTCATACAAAGTTGATAAGTACTCCATTCTTCATGACTTTCATAATTTGAAGTCTATAAATGCTTTCTAGAGAGAATTGTGCCTTGAAGCTCTCTCACCATTACCTTGGGGCTGGAGAGGAGAAGGAGGAGGACATACTTTTTATCAAAACTTTTCCTCTTCAGATTTAAGGAGCAGAACCTTTCACATGCTCAGAGCTGCATATCATTAGGTTTGTGGCAGGTTCCAGAGCCTTATCTGTTCTTTTCTGGCACCAAACAGGAGCGAGCAATGCAACTCATCTTCAGACTGTTGAACAAGGATAGGTAATAGCTCCCATTTGTCCAAGGGCAGAATCTAAAAACAAAATTTTTCTCATTTTTTTTTCTTTTTTGGAGTCCTGAAAGTGATATTGACCACATATCACATTGAGTCACCTATAGTCTTCCAAGTGCTACAATTATGGCTAGCTAATAAAGGATTGCTGTTTTACATCTTTCTGCATTTTATGATGAAATATTCAGGGTGGTATAATCTTAGACAGCATTTGCATTTTATTTTATTATTTTATTTCATTTAATTTTACTTAAAGGAAAGGGAGAGAGGAAAGAAGAAAAATGAAAGGGGTAGGAAGAGAGAGAGAGAGAGAGAGAGAGAGAGAGAGAGAGAGAGAGGGAGGGAGAGAGAGAGAGAGAGGAGGTACATATGTCGTCCCATGCATGTAGGAGTAACAGAATACATTTTGGCAGTCAGTTCTCTTTTTTTCTACCATGTATGCTCCAGGAATTTAGCTAAGGTTACTAGGTTTATGTCTGATGCCTTTACCAGTTGATCCATTTCGTTGACTCTTCTTTTCTATTTTCTAACATTTGGATAGTGAACTTACAACAGGAAGAATATTGATTGTATTCAGAGCAGGTAAGATTTTTTTAAAGTGACATTTCCAGGATGAATCATTCACACATTGACAATGCTTAAAATTAGGAGGTTTCATGCTAAGTTTGTCATTAATTCACCTACTCCACAATATTTTTTGCCTATCTCTTATGTTCTAGTCCTTGATCGAAAGGATCAAATTTTTAAATTTCATATTTCTGCTTCCAATCATCTTACATTGTAGAAATAAGAGATAAAGAAATTTACTACAGGAGCTTTGATGAAATATATATTAAGTGGATTAGGCAGGGGATGTATTTCATGGTAGAGTGCTTCTCTACCACAGTTTGATCCACAGTAACAGAGAAAAAGTGAGACACACACACACACACACATACACACACATGTTCAGAGAGAGAGAAAATTGAAAAAATTCTAGAATGGTTACCAATAGCTAGGGAGCAAGACAGGCTCCAAGGTCCAGTTCATATACAAAATTTAACTATCCCTTGATATATTGGAAAGTCTGCTTTTCCATGTAGGCAGGAGTCTGGAACTCAGAGCCAGGAAAATATATTTCATGGGGGTGTAATTGATGTTTTCTCAAGATTTGCAAATCAGAAGTCTTGAAAGTGGTAGTCATCAATGTTACTGAGAGAAAGGAAGATTTTAAAGATATTATCCATCACCTTTGGGAGTTAGGACTTATTGATATAGCTGAATTATTACAGAACATGAACCTGAATCATGGGAAATGAACTAGGCTATTACTATATGAATTCTAGAGTGAGGTTGTGGTGGAGACGTGTGAAGGAGGACAAGCCATATGTCTTTGAAATTTCCCAAATACAGGGTGAAGGGAAAGTTCACAATTAATCCTGAACTTCTGACTGACAGGTGATAGGGGTAATGTCTGGGGAATAAGAAAACATATGAGTTGAGTAGATGAGATATTAGAATCCAAATTAAAAGGTAAGATAGAGAAGTCCAATACTCCAATGCAGATATTTTGATTATATGCCTGGGGCTGCTAGATATTTAGAATCTGGCTTGCAGACTGGTACATTGCAAGCTTATTCTATGAGTACATTCCTCTCTACAGTACTATGCAAGGGTGATGCATTGAGTTGGGACAAAAGAACAACACATGGCTGGGACCTTTGTTTGCCTCCGCCATGCCATGCACTTCCTTTTAATTGGTGGGTTGTGAAATCCCCTGTCAGCTAGAGCAAGGCACTGTGAGGATATGTAAGTCTTTTGAGGCATGCATAGACTGTTTTCTAACTAGTATGACAAATTTCTTAATATTTCCATGACCATATAGCCATATCTGTAGAAAACATAGTAATTTTAGCCTTTGCTCTTGGGATCTCTTTTGAGAGTTTGTTATGACTTCATTTCACTCTTAATTACTTAGCAAAAAAATTGCTAAGAGAAAAAAGAATCTTAATAAAGGAAAATAAGGCTTTCCTAGACTATAATCAGAGTTAAAGCAGGACTATTCCCTCTTAAGGAATAGATCTATAATAGGTAGCTTTAAAAGAATAAGGTAAGGGAAGCCTAGAGGGTCAGAAAAGTGGCCAGCTCTAACTACTGACTTCAGGCCACAGAGGTAGTGATCAATCAGGCTCATTATCATAAAGCACAGATATGATCCTTGAATATAACTGATCCTACCATTAGCAGATTAATAGATATTTGGCAGAAAGTCTCCTTTTTCTTATCTGACCTCCTAGAGAAAAAGAATATTTTGGAATGAAGTGTTTATCCTAGAATAAGATTTTTTGTTTGTGAGAATGCAACCAGAAAACCAGTTAGCACTTTTTGCTTGACCCATTGAAATTTTCATTGACATTTTCCTAAGTCATTGAGAAGAGCACACTCGAGAAAACACATGCCATAATTGGAACCAATAAACTTTGGTCCTAGCACCAAATTTCTGTTTTCTAATCATAAAGTTGAGACTGATTATCTTCATCTGTGACACAGTTGGTAATGAAATAAGTAAGCTGTGTAACCCACCTTTCTGAACTTCCATGGCTTGCTGATGGCTTAAGCTACCATGGGCTCCAATTTTCTCCTTTGAAAATAAGGAATTTTCCTTGACACTTTCTTCTGTCTTTTCTGAATTTAACATTCTGATCTTTGGGCACCTGGGGCATGTGGATCAGTTTTGGTGCTGATATGAAATACTAGAGTCTATGATTTGATTTAATTTCATGAAGTTGGGATTGGGCATTAGATTTGACATTCTGGAATGTCACAAACTGCAAAGAGATTTTATTATGGGGGAGAATGAGAGTAATTCCGATTGTGGAGTTGTGAGTTAGCAAATCTGTGTATCTTTTGAAGGGGTTCTCATCTTTGTAATACCTAGGAACATTTGAGGTAAGTAATGAACATTTGGCTTTTGACAATTTATATTATTTCTAGCCTAGTAAACCATGAAATTTGTATGAATTACAAGACAGCAAATCACTATGCTTATCTATGTTACATAAAAAGCCAAGACATGCTTTACAGAGACATTTGGAAACTGCATGTGCTTTTGAAATCCTGAAATTAATTGCTATTCCCACCAAGGTAAATAATAGAGGAAAATAGAGGAAGTGTACTCAACTTTGATGTCTCCTCTTTTGATAATCATGGGGAAATGTGAGCTGACAGCTTCCTTTTATATTCAAGAAGCCTTTCAAATGCTGCTTTCTTTAGCTCTCTTTCCTTGAGATCCTTGCCACTTTGCAGGCCTCCATTACTTTATTATTGCCTGGTCTCATACAAATCTCATTGCTTGCTTTCAAAAGTGAAGAGCTTATGAATATACACACTATGGATACGAATGTATCTCTGCTTATATTCCTTATAATGTCTCATATTTATGATTCCCTTGTGACTTCTCTTATTCTTCTTCTATTGATATCTTGGTAAAAAATGGTATTATATTATGTGCAATATCACTGTATACTTTGGATCAATGAAATGCACAAAGTATACTGCTATGTGAGCATGTATTTAGAAAATTTTAATAAAATGACAATTTGCCTATATCTCATAAATACTATATTATTTGTACACAATGCCAATTCATTATTTTAGAAATTTGAATGCATTTTATATTACCTTCTATATTGCTTGTATGGTTTAGACTGATTACTTCATGTACTAATTTAATGAAATATTGTAAAAATCAGTTTTCTACCATCACTTTGCAGTCAAGTTACATCTATTAACATATCCTTTAAGGCAAATGAATATCTCACAAAACAATATGTAAAAGTCATGTGTGATCCTTGTGGTAGAGAAATAAGAAAAATTAATTCATCAGCAATATACAAAAGAGAATTATAAGATACTTATTGAGTCTACAAAGCATCACAAATATGACATTGTAAGCTATCAACATTTTTTCCTTTATCTGAAGGTTAGAATAAGTGGAGTAAGTAGGTTTTCCATCCTAATATGACCACATGGCCTTTCATCTTCTTGATGTACATGCATCTAAGATGTATAGCAGGGAGAGTTATTTTGAATGAAAGAAGGGAATCGATTTAAATGGTCTTACTTGAAGTTCATTTTTTCATAATCTAGTAACTAAATGCAAGTTCAGCTAGTGTAAAATTATTTCAGAGGACATGAATTATCAAATACAAATAACTATATACACATTCAGTCAAGCACTGGGGACAATAAGATGGAAAACATCATCTTACCAATTTAGAACTTACAACCTTTCCGTGCAATTCATATTTTGTATTTTATCCACATTGCTTTCTATATTTGTATTCAGAATATAAAAAATTGAGCTATTTAGTTTGCTGTATCCATCTATTTTAGACAATCGGCTGTGGATTTCTCTTTTCTACTTTTAAAGTTGTAGATCATATTGACATAGCCCTGTGGCAGGATATATTAAGTGCCCTCCTCCATTCCTTCCCTGTCATGGATGGTGAAGACGTTTCATCTTGACTCAGATGGCTACTGAAATTACATTATTTCTGCTAATGCATGAGTCCCAAACAGCTTTTGGATAATATTATAAACTTTCTCATAAATTAAATGAGGACAGTTATTCCTATTCCAAATGTCAGAAAAGTAGAATTGCAATTTGCAGTCAGTAGAAGTGAATCTGAAAGACACAAAGACAACTAAAGAAGCTGAACATGTATGTTCTGGTCCAAAGAGAAGACAAAGGCAACAATAGGTACAAGAACATGTGCTTTTTTTTCTTTGTTTCTTATTGGAGCCCGTGAAGACAAATAGAAATTCAGTGTAAGTATTTTCACAATCTTGGCCTTAACTGAACTTCAAGTACTTTATACTCATTTAAGAAAGTTATCTTGGACTGGGAAGATAGGTCAGGGATTAAAGCTTTTGCCTTTAAAGCAAAAGGACCTGAGTTCAGATCCATAGATTCAATGTAAATATGCCTGGCAGAAATGATAGTGATTCTATCCTTAGAAGGCAGAGTTTGGGAAACCCTGTGCAAAGCAATAAAAAGGTATAGCAATCCAGGATGATTCCTGAAGTCACCTTTGGGCCTCCACAAGCACCCTCACTCAACAGACACATACATCGACACATGATTTTAGTCAATACTGAAAGTTTGGCTTACTGAGTGCCTAGGAGTATATACAGCTTTATCTTGGTAGAAAAAAAAAACACAGACAACTTTCCCTAAACCCTTGATGTATTAGCTATCTATCTTCTGTTTGAGGACGATCTACTATTAGCTGACAGACTTCACACACCTATTAGTGAAGTCTCCTGCATGAATGTCCACTTGTGTAATCTTTAGAAAAGCTAGGAGAAAGGTGAGTTATTAGATTTGCAGATTTATTTTGAAAGGCATTCAACAATTTTCAATAATACATTTCTTTGGTGAAGTCCAAGAGATAGAAAATAAGATGTCTATTAAGGTGAATTTCATAGCAAGATGTATTAACAATCTTATTGTCATATAGTGAATGCTTTGGGAGACATGAAAGACAGGAAAGAAGGCAAGAAATAGCATGAAACGTAATTCCTGAATTGAATAAAAGCTAAATATGATATATAGAGCAATTAGAGAGAACCTTTGAACAAATAGGAGTCTTGTTACAGTTTGTCATCAGAACAATCTAGATCAGCAGTGATATCTACACAAAGAAGCTGAGGATTCTCTGTCTAATGAACAAAAAATAATGAAACTATAAGAAAAACAAGTGACAAGAAATTTAACCTGTACAGTTTTATTAGCTGGAATTTTTCTATTGCTTAAAATTCTCTCAAACATTCAATCATGATTTTGAAAATGAGAAATCACCTATATAAATAGTCAGTGAGATGGTATAGACAGTAAAGATGCCTGATGCACAAGCCTGACAGCCTGTGTTTGATCCCAGGATTTCACACAAAGGAGAGAAGCAACTCCACAAAGCTATCCTCTGGGCCTTCCTTGCCCTTTATGGGACCCCATGTCTGGAGTACGTGAATTTCTGTCATTTTCTTTGCCCCTCATGGATTCCATGCCTGAAGTCCATGAGTTCTTGGGGGCTCTCTTGCCCCTTGTGGATTCATGTCCACAAGTTCTGTTCTTTCTCTCCTCTAATAAATTCTTTCTTATTCCTCAAAAAATCAAACAAAGCTATTCTCTGGTATCCACACTGTTCCTGTATGTCCCACATGTAACACACACACACACACACACACTCACACTCACACACAAATGTAAAGAAAAATAAAAAGTAACTAAATGACTTATATAAAATGGTACATACTATAAAGAAAAACTCCTTTACTTTCTCAAACAGATGGGCTGCTAGAAATAAAACTGACAGTGGTTTCTATTTGTATCCTTTCTTCCTAAGTATTTATTTAAGACATGGAGAAGGGAAATGAAATGTCATGCTCTAGTCACAACACTTGCAATGGTACCATGAACTCACAGCAACTGCGGCTACCTGCATGGGGCCCATATGACACCAGTCCTGGACACAGGAATTGTTCAATCTATATACTATTGAACTATTGGCTCTCAGCTGTATACCCATTTCTGAGTAGAACAGGTTCCAACAGACATGTGGTCGCAAAGATGCAAAGATGGTCCTGGTTAAACTTTGAGGCTCACAAGACGAAACAGCAAAATAAAACTAGACATGAATGTGAGAAAGAAATTTATAGGTAAGGGAGGAGTAAACTGGGGTGATAAGGAAAGGAGAAAGTTGATAGTGGGCATACACCCATAATATTGTTAAAGGACAAATTAAAAATATATGAAAAATTTAATAAAAATATGAAATATGAAAAAATATCATCTAGGTTTGTACAAGTTTTATTTATACAATTCATTATGTAAAATTTTTTCATGACATTGTAAATATATGCTCTGAAACTTTAAAATAGCCACATTACAAATAATATTTATAAGATTACTGATATTTATTCACTCAAATAAGAATATAGTTTATAGATCTCTTTATACATTTCCTGTTTTCATTTTCATACTATATGATGTCTAGGTTTTTCATAATTTGTTGTCAACATTTATACATACTTTTTAAAAGAACTCTATGTATTTAAAGGTACAGGGAATCATAATCCTGAAATTATCTTATAGTGAAAAATTCCCAAATAAAATGTATTATTTGAATTATGAATATGATGCAAAAATCAGAGTTAATATTCAGTCTTCTGTCTCAATTCCTGTTCTGCTACTTCTCATTGTAAATATGTAGATATAGATCTTTCTGTATCTTATAATGTTTCATAGTGAAAAAAAAAACACTTTCATTGAGCAATTGCTACAGCAAAGATTATTTTAAAGCTCATTTAAAATGAAAAAAAGCCGAGGTTATTTATTATTAATGCATGACTTTGTCTTTTCTATTGATTCATCGATATATATTACATAATAGTGAATTTGAGAATAGGGGTTGAAATCTTTGCTTCCCTATTCCATAAAGCCAATATGACAATATGTGATAATAAGAAAAACATCTTTGTGCTCATGATTCATAGAGAAGAAAACTTGGTCAGATTTTCCTTTCTTTGTTTTATGCCAACTAGATTTAAATATCAATACTCTGTTCCCACTGCTCCTATTCTGACCTAATTATTTATCATTGAAGCAAATGATGCTCTGTTTTCTGTGGCTTGTTCTTTCCTGTTCCCAGTAAATAGCTTCTCAATGTTAAATCAGCCCCAGAGTAGAAAACCCTTGTTATCACTCACTATCATATTCATGATTATTTTCCCTTAATTGTTTTTGTGCAATAACTGCACCAATTCTATAACACAGGGTGAACCTTGTGGATTTCCTCAGCATCAGAATAGATTTATGGATATATTGCTTATTTGCTTTGGTTCCAAGGAATTAAAAGAGAACTTGGCACTTAATATGCTAGTAAATGATGTCAACCCAGGGGGAAAAAGATTATTTTTGTCTTTCTGTTCTCTAAAAGATACCACTATTTTTGAACTAGTGAGAATGCCTTCTTCAACAACTCCTTTGCCCATTAAATCTGCAGATAGCCCACATAAAATTGCACAAGGTCTCCATCCTCTTAAAGGGCATCATTACATTTTGGCTTCTGATGATAATCATAATGATTTGAAATGGCCAGTGGCAAACTCTATCTTTGACATTTATTATGCATTTCTTAGTGGTGTCTTTACTATAGTCACACTGCGTTGCAGTCATACTCATATTAATTGCTGCCATTATCTTGCCTCTCCTGTTAAATTTTGGGTCAAATGATTGGTATATGTCTAAATGAGCAGTCAGGGATGAAAAGGACAAAAGAGTAGGAGGAAAATACATGAGTAGACTGAGCCCTGCTGCATACTGAGAGGTAATTTACACAAATAGGCCAGACGAAAACAGATGGGAAGAGGGAGAGTGGGAGAGGGTTGACTAATGACACCTGACTGCCAAATGACCCTGTGGGCTGGAGCGCTGGCAGGACACCTCACACTGTGCCAGCAGCCACTTGGAACTGCCTGCACTTCACTCACATTGCATTTAGCAGCCTAACCTTGGTCTTTTCCATTGTTACCATCACCAGTGAAATTTATACCATTGCTAATCACAATCCAGAAAATTCACTCTCTAACTGGGCTCTCCCTTTTTACAGAGGCTGTGTGTTGCTGAACCGAGTTTATTGTTTTAAGAGGCTTTGTTTCCTACAGGGAGAATGTGACATGTTTGTTTTTTCAAGGGCCTCTTTTGTAAACCTATAGTGTGTGGCACCTTCTGTGGCTTAATAAAAGCAGGTATGGGAAAGGAAAGAAATTATTTATTTTGAGAATATAGCTATATTGTTAAGTACTTTGCTCATGGTAGAATACATTTGATATTGACAGGTAAAGCATTCCCAGAGCTGTATAAATTGGACACCTACAAGCAAATTATTATATTCCTTACTTTTTAGTTTTAATTTCTTTATGATTATCAAATAAGTGTTCATAGAGTAATATTTAAATACACTCTGGGTTTGGAACAAAGAATCCTATGTTATTAATTATATTACAGAATAGCTTCCATTTCCAACCCTTAAAATGGGAATCATGTATTTTTATAATACAGCTGTGCAGATCATGAAAATAAAAAGCATATTTGTTTGGAAATGCAAAATGTGCCTGCTAAAATCATGTGGATATGTCCAAAGTTTACTTCCACTGAAAGTGTATAAATCCCTAGTTGATTAAAATCTAATAAAATTGAAATATTAGATAAGAAGCCTAATAATGTGGGCAACAATAATGCTAATATTGCATTTAAAACAGCATTTGTGAGTATTAAATGGTCTATACCTGCTACTGAAAACACATTTCCCTCAGCTTTTGCTCATTAAGGAAGACCAATTTTATAATGTAAAAGTAGACAGATAACACTGACAGAGAGCTGAATTATAGTTAGTATTTCTAAGCTGTATAATGTTGACCAATCACTGCTACTATTATTTTAAATGTGGCTCTTTTTCCTTATCATCTTGTTGCTTAGCACCTTGGAGAAGAGATTAAATTGTACACCAAGAACATATGAACTGCATTGTGATCTGAATTTGAAACTTACCCCAGTTGTCTGTGTTTATATAGTTAGTTCTCATCTAATGGCAGTGTTTGGAAAGGTCCTGGAACTTCAAGAGGTAGAAACATATTGGAAGCTGTTGGCATATGAGACCAGTCTTGAGGTGTTATTGCCTAGCTCTTTCTCCTATCTCCCCTGCTTTCTGAAGCCAGATGCAATGTGACCAGCTATGTCTCAGGTTCCTCTGAACCATGATGCAGTATATACCCTTGACTTATAAGCCAAAATCATGACATCCTTGCTTAAGCTGCTTTTTTGTCTAAATATGGTCACAACCAAACCAAAAATAACTACTTGATACTGTATTTTAACTGAAAACAAATTAGTTGAAAAGAAACTTGGTCACCAAACTATCTATCTGGTAATGAATTCATTAGCCACTCTTTGCCTCATTCATTTCCAAAGTTTGAACCAAAATGGACTATATAAGTTTAGTTTGGGTTACTTTGCCCAAATTGATGGACAGAAGTCCCTGTCCATTGAAATAAACTCTAAATTGTGAAAGATGGGGTATCCTTATATCAGGCAGCAAACATTCCATGTGCTAGCTTCTGCAAAGAAGGCAGGTTCTCTGAAACTCTAGGCGTAACTTGGAGGATGAATCTATGGAGAAGTTGCCCTCTCTGGGCCCTGTCTTAGAGATGCCTGATTCAATGCTGGTGAATGTAGAAAGAAAGCAAGAAGCCAGCAAAGCAAAACTGAGAGTCCTGACATAAAGGAAAAGGATAACTGACCCTTGGAGATGAATGTGTAGCTGTTATTGAAACTAAGAAAGAGTCAAAGGGGAAAGAATTCAAAGAGGAAATGGTATATGGGGGCCTGGGAGCAAGGAACAAAACAGCTGAGCATAGGCCACATTGTACTTTGACCTGAATCTGTGAATGTGATGAGGGTGCCCTCATTCTTGTTGTAACTACTGTCACTGACTCCTCTTACCTTCTACACAACAAAGCAGAGAAGACGTTTTAGACAACTCTGATTTTAGAATTTTAGGATATTTATTATGCTTTAGAATTCTTAGAATCTCGCTTTCTCTCTTTTTCTCTCTCCCTCCCTCCCTCTCATCCACTCGTGTGTGTGTGTGTGTGTGTGTGTGTGTGTGTGTGTGTGTGTGTGTGTGTGTTTACTAGAGGTGAATCCCAGGGCTTTATACATGCTAAGCACATCCTAGGATTCAAATGTTCTACTATATATCCCCAAACTCTTCCTTCCTTCCTTCCTTCCTTCCTTCCTTCCTTCCTTCCTTCCTTCCTTCTTCTTCCTCCTTCCTTCCTTCCTTCCTTCCTTCTTCCCCCTCCTCCTCCCTCCCGTCCCTCCCTCCCTCCTCCCTTCCCTTCCTTCCTTCCTTCCTTCCTTCCTTCCTTCCTTCCTTCCTCCTCCCTCCTTCCCTCCTTCCCTCCCTCCCTCCCTCCCTTCCTGTCTCCCTTTCTGTCTCCCTCCCTCCCTCCTTCCTTCCTTCCTTCCTTCCTTCCTCCCTGTCTCCCTCCCTCCCTCCCTCCCTCCCTCCCTCCTCTTTCCTTCCCTCCCTTCCTCCCTCCCTCCCTCCCTCCTTCCTTCCTCCCTTCCTCCCTTCCTCCTTCCTCCCTTCTTCCCTTCCTTCTTTCCTTTCTTCCTTCCTTCCTCCCTTCCTTCCTCCCTTCCTCTCCTTCTTCCTCCCTCCCTATCTCCTTCCTCCCTTCTTTCCTCCCTTCTTTCCTCCCTTCCTTCCTCCCTTCCTCCCTTCCTTCCTCCCTTCCTTCCTCCCTCCCTCTCTCCCTCTCTCCCTGTCTCCCTCCCTCCCTCGCTCTTTCCTTCCTTCCTTCCTTCCTTCCTTCCTTCCTTCCTTCCTTCCTTCCTTCCTTCCTCCCTTCCTTCTTTCCTTCCTTCCTTCTTTCCTTCCTTCCTTCTTTTCTTCCCTTTCTCTCTCGCTCTTTCTTTTTATGGATAGTGTCTCTCCATATAGTTCAGCCTTATTTCTGCTTTAGCTTCCAAAGTGCTAGGACTACTGGAATGTGCAATATGCCTGGTTTAACTTTTTTAATTTCCTTAGGAATCATTGTAAAGCTTAAAATGAGCTACCAATTTTTTCCATTTTTTGCATCCTTCTCTATATTCAGAGCTAGACTTTCCTAAAGGATTCTAAAATTTGCAATGCTACATTTAGAGGTTACATGATGTTGTTTGTAAACAGAAGAGTAAAAATATACAATTTCTATGAGGTTGTTAGTTCAGTTTCTAAATTTATTATGCACTTGAAGTTCACCTGAATGATGGAAGATAGTTTTTAAAAATCTATTTAAGAGCCAAAGTATTTTAAAATCATGTGTTTTGGCAACAAGAGAGGTAACATAAGGAGCAAAATAATTCAGAAAATTCATCAGAGGTATATAATGCTAAACTGTCCTCTTTCTTAAAGTAGTCTCCTCATTTTAAGAACACTATTCTTCCAGAGGAAAGTTATGTTCCAGATGCTTTTATATTACTATAATTTCTATTCATGTGAAAGGGAATTTGGTCAAAGAAAATATGTTTCCTTAAAGTACAATTCCTGGAATATTAAGATAAATATAACTTCCAAAAGTAATGTTAAATCTAGCTCACCATTAAAACTGTATCAGTGAGTTTCAAAATTTGTACTATAGGCAATAGAGAGTTCAGATCTCAATAAAGGTACTAGAAGAACATGGATACTCATTTCTTTCCTTTGTATGCAATGGGATAGAAGAGACATAATTTTTGTGCAAATTTTCCTAATTTTCTTAATTCATAGTTTTAATGAACAGTTTCAAAAATATTTAAATACACAGTTCCTTCTTAAGTTCCAAAATCTTCAGAAATCTTTGGGAATTGTGGACAGAATTCTGGCAGCACAGCACAATTGCTTTGGTTGTCTTGGTATAAAAATTCAATGAATACATTTCAGAGGCTTGGTATAAAAATTCAATGAATACATTTCAGAGGCTAAGTCTCTCTCTCTCTCTCTCTCTCTCTCTGTCTCTCTCTCTCTCTCTCTCTCTCTCTCTCTTTCTCAGTTCAATCTCCTCTAACCTTTCTCTTTTATCCTAAGGACAGAATGAAGATGTGAGACATTTGCTCTAGGTACACTTCTTATGCTAAGAAGTTTCATTGTACTTTGCATTGCTCTTTGTAATTAACATAGCTTCATTTCATTCATTATACTTTGTGATGATTCTACTTTTGAGTTTTTCTTATTTGTCTTTGGTTTATATTCTATTTCCTAGTGAACATCTTAGAAAGATACATAAGTCATGAAATATTACGTTTTAGGCTCATAAGTCTTAAGTGATATTTCTGGTACCAAATGTGTTGCCTTTCTCTAAACAAGTGAAGCTAATTTTATCCATGGCATATTTTCCCAGAATTATTATGAAGATCTATGCTCATAAGTGTTGTTCTGATTCACAGCTGGCATTAATTTGATTTATTTATAATATACATACCATATATGATCTCATAAATATATAATGTAATTTACCTACTTAATCACCTATTCCATAGCAAACTTGGTGCTGAATAATCTACACATCTACTTGTGATGGTTATTCTTGGTTGCCAACTTGACCAGACCTGGAGTAAGTTGAGGTACACTTGTGATTTACTTGATTATGTTAATCTAAGAGGGAAGATACATCTTAGATATAGGTGGTACCATCTGGTACTGGCCCAGAAATAAGCAAGAACTAGAGAAAATTGTGGTTTTTGCCTGTTTGCTTTTTCATCTCATTCTTGTGTGCACCTATTCTGTTCACAAGCCCATCTACCTTGTGTTGACTTTAGCTTCTCGATGCTGCTCTTGCTGCTGCTGCTGCTGCTGCTAATCTTCACAGATACCAGCATCGTGCATTCTATCATGGACTATAATCAGTGGATCTCTAGGAATCTTCAAGGTCTTCGTTGCCATACTGGGACTGTGAAGCATTTGTCCTTGTGGAGTGAAAAGATACTGTTTCTCAGCCTCTCCAATGTGAAGACAGCCATTGTTGAACTATCTATACTCCATTGTGGGAACCTAATTAATTCCCTTCTGAAATAGATTTCTTGTTTTTGCTCTGTTCCTCTACAGAGCTCTATTCCACTAACTTTTAAGAATCATAGACACATGGAGAAGAGGACCTTGTGTAAGTAATTACAAGACATTAGAATATATCAAACAGGTGTTTCAAATGCCATGAGTGCATCTAGGAGAGACCAGACAGCAGGTGGGGATAGGAAGGGCAGTTGGATGAGCAGGGCATTTAAGATAATGGGAAACTGGGGTCTCTCAGAAAAGATCTTTTCAAAAGCATCCAGCATGTTTACCATGATTATTCTTTTAAAATCCATGCATGATGATACAGATTTGTTTCTAGTGGGGAAAGGGATCAATTTTCTTTTCGTTTTTCTTTTTGATCATATGAAAAAAGGTATTATCATTTGCCATTTGCTAGGAATGCATTGGACAATGTGATGTGCCTCTATTTCTTAAAACTTCTTGGTACAAATGTAGGTATTCCCAGACAAGAATCCTTTTCTTGATGGAAGCGATGGTCTTAATATGACACCAGAGCTTTGATAAGGCGTGGAATAAAAGGACCAATTAAATCTGCTCGCTAACTCTGCTATTTAACTAATTATTCATGCAGAAATCCTTTCTTTTCAAAATAAAATACTGAAAAAATAAAACTGCATTTTTAATTCCATATACTTTTTAAAAAATTTTCTACTTTGGATTTAAAGGCCAGCTAATGATCACATAGCTCATTTTGGTTCATAGCATTCACTTGTTTCACTGTGACATTGGAGTTAAATTTCAGTGGTTTGACTCATATCTTCTTTTACTCAAAAGATATCAGTTTCCTCAGTGTTTTTTTTTTTTTTTCTCAGTTAGGTTTTCTAGCTGCCTCTCTTTTCCATAGCACTAGGTAGCTGGAAACTACTTCGGGCTGGAAATGTCTATATCACACAATCTGAATCATTTTCTCATGGTATGCATGTTGATCTCTAGAAAACCTCTACTGAGTAGAGTCAATGCAGAAGAGGTCTTTGCAATTTCCTCTGGCATTTTCTACTTTCTCATACTTGCTTGTTCATGTTCATCAGTATTTCCAGTGTGGAACTCATTAATTCCCCACTATGTAAAAGACGTCATTAAACTTTCACTGTGCCTCAGTCATTATGTCAAACTGAGATCTTCACATGTTAACCCACACATGCATACTAACACACCTGTACCAGGTAATTACTTGTACTATTCCCATTTTACAAAGGAAGAATTCAAGTGTTAGAAAGTTGAATTAGCATAGAAATAATATATAATATTTGGTAGTAGCAAGATCTACTTTTTATATTAGCATTACTTCTGTTACTTAGTCTAGATTTTCTGGGTTTCTTCTTAGAGTATTACTTTTCACCCTGTTTAATAAACTGGTACATAGAAAAGCATTCCTCAAGTCCTTTGCTTTTGCCTATGGAAAGGAGATCTGCTCACATTTATAGCACACATAATTGGCAAAGCCTTAGGCAAAAAGACAAACATAGCTCATGGCCCGCAGGTTGCTGGAATAGCTTCCTCAGTGCCAGACAGCTTGAGAGGCAGAATGAAGCAGTCCTTGGTGGCTTCCCTGCATGTGCTTTTCTAAAATAGTCCAGGAAGACGATCGATCTCTTTATTCTGGTTCCTGGCTGTCCTGGTTGTGGCTCTTTATAGTAAAAAAGGAGGGGGTGTTCTTCTTGGCACTGATACAAACAGAGCTTCCATCCTTTCCTCTCTGAATTTGACTGCATTCAATGTAACTGTGATTCTCATGACTTCTAGGTCCCTTTTTTATGCTTCTCTCATACTTTGTGGTGACTTGGGAGGCAATGCTTAATGGTTCAGGCAACCAAGAAATCATGAAATAAGGGTGAAAAAAGAGAGAGAAGAGACAGAGAGGGCATTATTTTTTTCCCCGAGACAAAATTTACCAAGGAGATCAAATCGGAAATTATTTACAGCAAGAGGAATCTAAAGAAATCTTGCCATGACCCTTTATGTTTAGACTCTGCTAATTCAGTACATTATGCTAGAAATGAATTAGAATGCTTACCATCTGTTTCAGCACTAAGCAAAGTCATCAATTGCCAATAATGTGAGGGACACTTTTTTCCTTCTAATTTCAGTGCTCATAGACACTGACTTTCTTTTTTTTTATTATTAATACATTTTTATTATTATTTCAGCTCATACAAACTTATTAGGTACACCAGTTCCCTCCCCCCCCCCTACCCCTTGCTTCCCCTCCCCACCCCCCTCCCTCCCCATCCCCCAGTGCCTCCCGCCCCAATTCCCAGAGAGTCCTTTCTTGTGCATGTCTGATTTTCCTCTGGGCCCTCCTCTCCGATGACGTACAAGGACCCAGTGGCCTTTCCCTGAACCCTTTCCCGTGTTCCCCTTAGGTATAGGAACACTGCTGTGGCTGCCAATTCTTTGCCTCCAAGGATCTTGGTGCCTTTAGCAGATGCTAGACTTTGTGAGGTCAACAGTGTGTTGGACAATGCGCAGGGCATGCAAAGTCCAATTATGATTGCTTCAGCCCTAACTTGTATGGAGTAACTTACATATCATTGTTCCTCCCATCCTTTTGCTCTTACATTCTTACCGCCCCCTCTTCCGCAAATTTCCCTGAGCTTCAAGATGGGGAGAGATTAAGCTGGCCTAGTTCTAGGTGGTTGATATAGAGTCTATGAAGTTCTGGATTGTGGTTTGTTGATTTTCTTTTGCAGTTTTTCTCCTCCTGCAATGATGCCCTTCACTCCATCCTGGTGGGCATTGTATGTTACCCCCTGGCCAGAGACAAAAAGTTGGTAAACTAGAGTCTTGTGATAAAAGCACATTCAAAGGTAGATGTAATAAGAGTGGGAAACCACAGTGAGGGAGGGGTCTATCACCCATTTGCAAAATGGTTACTTTTTATCTGCCAGACTATACGCCCTCTTCTTCTGGTGAGATCACACCCCCTCAGTAGTAAATGATCAGGAACAAAAGTCTGTGAACTTAATCAGATATCTCATTACTTATTTGGGTCCTTGATGGAGGCCTATTTTCCCTGCTGTAACATGGTCCCTTCTCTCCTTGTTTCTGGTGTGGCCCTCCTACCCCATCCCTCCTGTTCATAATCCTTGCAATTACTGTCTCTAGGTGGGCTGGGTGGGTTTGGTACTAGGAGCCACCTATTAGGGAGTACATACGGCGCTTAATTTTCTGGGTCTGGGATACTTCACTTAATATAAGAAGTTGACCAAACAATCTCAAAGTTCATATGGAGGCACAAAAGACCCAGGATAGCAAAGACAATCCTGAGTAACAAAAACACTGCTGGAGGTATTGCCATACCAAACCTTAGTCTATACTACAAATCCATAGTTACAAAGACAGCCTGGTACTGGCTCCAAAATAGACACACAGATCAATGGATAAGGATTGAAGACCCAGATATAAGCCCACAAAATTACAGCCATTTGGTCTTTGACAAAGGGGCCCAAAGAATCCAATGTAAAAAGAACAGCATCTTCAACAAATGGTGCTGGCAAAACTGGATCTCCACATGCAGAAGATTAAAGCTTGACCCCTACTTGTCACCATGTACGAGACTTAATTCCAAATGGATCAAGGACCTTGATATCAGGCCGAGATTATAAAAACCATAGTTGAAAGGATAGGGAACTCCCTTGAGCTGATTGGGCTAGGCCAACAGTTCCTAAACAGACATCCAATGGCACAGTCACTGCTACCAACTCTCAACAGTTGGGATCTTGTGAAATTAAAGAGCTTCTGTTCAGATAAAGAGATTGTAATGCGAGCTCAAAGGCAACCCACAGAATGGGAGAAAATCTTCACTAACCACACATCTGATAGAACTCTGCTGTCCATAGTGCACAAAGAACTTAGAAAACTAAATACCAAGGAAACCAATGGCCTAATTAAAAAATGGGCCCTGGAACTTAAAAGAAACTTTACCAGGGATGAAATTAAAATGTCTAACAAATATCTGAAAAAATGCTCCACTTCCTCAGCCATCAGGGAAATGCAAATCAAAACTTCCCTGAGATATCATCTCACCCCGGTCAGGATGGCAAAAATCCACAATACAAATAACAACAAATGTTGGAGACGATGTGGAGAGAGGAGAACTCTCCTACATTGCTGGTGGGAATGCAGGCTTATACAGCCACTCTGGCGAGCCGTCTGGAGATTCTTAAAGAAATTAAAGGTTGAAATGCCATATGACCCTGCTATTCCACTTTTGGGAATAACACCCCATACAGCAGAGGTTCACCTCGATAGCACAAGCACGACCATGTTCATAGCAGCACTGTTTACAATAGCAAAGTCATGGAATCAGCCCAAATGTCCAACAGTTGAGGAGTGGATAAGGAAACTTTGGTACATCTATACAATGGAGTACTACTCAGCCATCAAAAATGATGAATTACTGGAATTTGCCGGGAAATGGATGTCATTAGACACTGACTTTCTTAATATCATAATTTCTCTCTCTCTCTCTTTCTCTCTCTATCATTTACCTATTTATCTTCTATATAGACATTCAAATTGCTTCTTTTTTAATTGCTATATTCATGAGTTTGAAGTTCATGTTCCTGTCTAAAAGAAACAGTTAAAGCATGTAAATATCTCATGGACTACTGATCCTGAGATCTGCTTATATCATGGAACATTATTTATGATTAGCACCTATAATCTGATTTTATAATTTTAATTTATAAGGAATCCAAAGTTGGATATAAGATGTGCCTATGATACACACACACATACACAAACACACACACACACACACACATACACAAACACACACACACACACACACACACACACACATACACACACATTTATGACCAGAATAAGAAGCTTTCGTATATGCCCATTAATCATCTAGTACATAACCATGCACCACAAAATTGTCAACCATATTTATATATTGGTGATATCAGAGACAAATCAAATATTCCTCTGAATTTTTTTGTTTTGTTTCTAGCAACCATTTTATGGAATTGGAAAGATGTCTTGTCATCTTTGGCTGATTGTGTCCAATGTAGTAACAATTCTTTTGCCACATTTTTCTTGATTTTGTATTTAAAAATACAAATTCCCTTTTATATATGTAGATATGCATTTACAAGTACTTTAGAATTATTAATGGCCAGCATTCCCCAAGGGGAAATTCTCCTTTGAATGTTAAAATCACAATGCTTCAAGAACACAAAGTATGGTTGAATTTAACCACCATATCTGACACAAAGTAGAGCTTTGTAGATTCATTCAAACCCAACTGGGAAAAGTACATCGCAGATGTCATTTTACTGATAAACAAATTTTATTTAGGGCAGTGAGGAAGTAAGCTGGCAGAATAAGGAAGTATAGACTTTTTTTCTTATGTTGTATGTGTTTTGAAAGTAGGAAAGTTTAGAACTTCCAAAGTAGCTATTTCTGTTGACAAGAAATTCAGTTATTACAGTACAGTGGGGATCGGTGTGCTGATAATATACTTGATTCTCATGGTTCACTCAAATGTTTTCTTGGCTTATAACTCACTTGTAAACTTCTCCTACTTCAAATACAAGTTGAATAAAATGAACAAACAAAAGAAAACAACCCTAGGAACTCTCTGAAGGCAGGGACATCAGTCACATTTGAGAATTCATTATTCTCAAGAATTAAAAATGTTTTACATTTTCTGTCTTTAATATAATTTTCTCTGCTTACAATACAGTCTCTTTCCAATCCATATGGTGGAAATTTCTTGAATTGAAGTAATAGTAAAATTCTCAATATAAATATCAAATTAGCTTCCAAATCAGAGAAAACAAATCCATGTGGGCTCACAGAATCTCCCCTTCAGGTTTTTGAGATTCTACTTATTTGTTTCTTTTTTTCTTATGAGAAACAAATTGCTTTTAATGTTGCATTTTATAAGGGATATGGAATATGTATGTACCCCTCAAAGAACTTGACTTATAAGGTATTTTTCAAACAATCATATCTTGGAAAAATCCCAATATTTGAGCTATGATAATAAAAATTGCTTTGGGCTGAACTTCTGGGTTCGATAACACAGTCCACAGAAAAATTTCACAGCCAAATAATAAACCTGGAAAACATGGGCTCATAATGGAAATGTTGACAGATTCTAGCAGGTTCTGCTGTAATATCTTGAATCTGATTTAGAACACATTTCAAATAATGTTTTTCTAAGCCAGTCTTCAGGGGAATTTAAGCTCAAAAATAATTTTTCTCCCACTATGTCTACTTCAATGATTGATGAAAATCTGAAGGATTTATGATCATATACTTTAGGGCACCTGCATATAAGTTCATGGGCAGCAATAAGAAGAGGATAAGCTAGGAGGACCTTCTGTCCTTTAAAAAGAACCCCCCCCCGCCCGAGTCCACAAGCATCACATTGTCATTATTGTCATGCTCTCATGTAGAGCAGTATAGCAGTTACTCTGCATGGTTGCTGATAAAATAATGGAAACAGCTTAAGGGAACAGGGTTTTATTCCTTCTCATGATAGTCCAGGTACAGTTCTTAGTCTAGCTTTAGCAGGAAAGCTCACACCACACCAGGAGCAGAGGGAACAGTCCATACAATATGCACATCATGACTGAGAGAGGGATGATCCTTACTTGACAGACCAACATGCCTGGCAAGTATACGCAAGGATGTCAACTTCCTCAACCAGCTCTCTGTGTTTTATCCATCTTTCCAGGGACTAGTGCCACCTACCATGAGCTGGTCCTGCCCTATCAACTAGACAATCTCTTGCAGGTTCACTCTGGATCTAACACTGCTATTAATTCTCTACAAACCTCACCTGAACTAGAACCCTCAACTGTCACATTAACAAGTGTATGTAACTATGATAGACAGTAATGGAACAATCTCAGTTGTGTTCTGCAGGGAGTTTACATGGGAGAACAGTAAAGGCAGTTGTAATGACAGGGATTACTCAAGTTCCCATCACTCTGAAACAGTAAACCCCTTTCTAATGATGCACTTGGCATCTCTGGTTATTGCCTGCATTCACTGTACATGCGCACTCCTCTGAGGACAATGCTTCTAGCAACCATTCAACAGCATAGACCCTCTACCTGCACACACACACACACACACACACACACACCCTTCCTTATGAATAAGTAGATAAGTTTTTCCTTCCTTAATATCCACATCAGACATACACAGTTTGCTTTCAAATATATTCCCCAGTATATCCAGGTGCTAAGAATGGGAAGATCTAGGTTGAACAGGTTTGGGTTTTATGTGCAATAAGGGAAAACTATCTCCATAAGAAAACTTTAGGAAGTATCCAGTAATTACTATCTTGTGACCATGCATAAATGGTGTTTAAATGATCAGATATGGTGTTAAATTCAGATATATTATGGGAAAGAACTGTGCAATAGAGAAATGATTATGATATTCTGTCAATCAAAATAGAGAAGGATCCAATCTACGCCCTTTAATAGCCAGCACCTCCTTAATTCAGACTTCTATCAAAGAAGTCCCAAGCAATAAATGTACCCTTGAGTATCTTCACTTGTGATCTGCTGCTGTCTTGATGTGTAATTTGACCTTTCTATTGCTTTACTTAGAAAAAAAAATTCCTGCTATTTTGACCAATCTTTGTGAGTTTTTATTTAATTCTTGAATAAAAGGTCACAAACCTAGAAACCCCCATCCAAAACTCAGACCACCAGCAACAATTCTATTATATGTGTAGACTGTGCTCTCCCTCAGCCTCCACGAGTTATAAAATGCTGAGTTAAATTTTACTGATTTTGATAATTAATAAGTAGTCTTTCTTCCTATTACCGAATTAACTTAAAAACATGCCTAATTTTTATCATGCTGGAGTTGCTGTCTGATATAATGAACCTAACAGCACAGTGGGAGCAAGGTGAGGCTGGCCAAAGACTGTGCACAACCCAGTCCTGTGGTGATCAGTTGTGTGCCCCTAGGCATGTTATATGTTCTCTGAAATCTCAGTGCTTCCTTGTAAAGGAGGAGGAATATCAACAGCGAGCACATTATCAATTTAGTACATATTGTACCAGACACTGTTAGTGCTTCACATACATATTAATTCAATTAAACATAACCTCTATCTTGTAGCTTTGTCATGGGGATCAAAAGTGGGCATGTTTATGTAATTCCTTTAGTATAACAGCAAGCAAACTTGAAAGCAAATACAGGATCACTCTATTGATACAAAGTTGTTCTTGTTCATACACAAAACTTATGCTAAAGGGATAAGAAGATCACTATATGGTTGTTAGTGGTACTAATTGTTATTATGGACCTATAGAAACCTGCTCTACAGAAGCCCACACAACACTGGCCAAGAATGGCTATGCAACAGGAACTGAAGGAACTTACTCCAGGGGTTGGGTTGAAATTTTCTCAGCTCCATCAGAAAAGATCTTCAATTGTACACTCTTGATTTAGGAATTTTTAAGTACATACTATGATAGGAAAGTAGAGTGGAGAAGTATGCGTCATGAGTATGTTGCTCAATATAATTTTACAGAATATTCTCATTTGATTGTCTCCTGTCTTAAAGAAATACTAATATTGCAGAAACCACTCCACAAATGTTAGCTAGATTTTACTAGTAATACTTAACCTATATAAAAAAGAATTTAAATGTATTCTTCTATTTGGTATTTGATGCATTCATGGAGGAAATTTCATAAATTCTATAGCACTTTGGAAGAAAATATTGGTAAATCTCCCAACATATACAAAGCAAATAAAAGATAAGGGAGAAATCATTTTATTTTTTAAAATAACTTAATTCTAATTCAGAGACTTGAATCAGATTGGCATTGAAATTGCAAGAAGTTCATAGCAAAATAATCAATTTATGCCTTCTTACTAGAATTTCCAATAGAGCGGTCCCATTAGTAAGCTGTCCCATGCTAATATGCTTGCTTGGGGCAATCACCATCAGTGTCCCCTGGCCTGGTCCTTGCTAGTGTACCAGGAGCGTGTGATGTAGTATTGTAATTACACAATTAGCCTTGTCAAGGCAAGGAGCATGGGGAATAGCAGGATCTTGAAGCTTAAAATGTGGCCAGCTGATAGATGACTATCATTAAGCTCATTCTTTGTTCTCTTTGGGACGCGGAGATACTGAGCAGAGGGAAAGGCTCCTTAATGAAGGATAAAATCCTTGACCCGCAGCCGCACTTCTTCATAGACTCATCACTGCTCAGCTCACCCCTGCTTTCTACAACACATAGACTCTGCTCATCTCTCACCTTAGCCTGATGAAAAGTAATGAAGTGTTGCCAATTGCACTCTCCCTAATCCATCACGGTCCATGATGGAAAGTGAGGTTTTGTACAAATATAGTTTAGCCGCAGACTTTTAACCATGACAGTGACTATTTCTGATTTCTTTATTTCCCATTTCACCTAAACATATTGAGTATTGTAGAATTTTGAGCATACTGAAATAATCTATAGTCAAAAAAGAATTTTTCCTACATATATTGTCATTCAAGTTATATAAAAGTGCATATGTATACACACTGATATTTTCCTGTATATGGACATATGAATATACATATCCTAAAATGTGTATATTTGATCACATGATGCTGCATGCAATTAGCCTACATTTCTGAGCTTTCTCAGGAGGACTAGCACTTATTGTTGAATTGTTGAATTCAGTCTCACTCTCTCTCTTTCTCTTTCTCCCTCTCTCATCTGTCTGTCATTATCAACAGCCTTATTGTCCTCTCTTCTGTCTCCTTGCCCCTCTGGGTGTCATTGGGCTGTCCTTCTTCTCAAGCCAGTGACCTGCTAAACCACTTACCTTTGGTAATTAGAGGCCCAGAGCTGCAGACGTCCCACTGAATATCTCTAAGAGAATCTGATAAAATCTGTCTGACTGCTGTGTCCCTTGACATACATGCAGGTTCATGGGCGTCAATCTAGAATATTTTTGTGTAACTACTTGGATTTAAAGTAATACTGTCAAATCCCTAGTAGTAGAATCAAATTTGTGTCCAGAGTACTGCATATTCTTTTTAACATACAAAAGACAAGTACAGAAGACACTTTTTTTAATTTTGTTTTTTTCCATTTCATGTGTCTGTATGTGTTGGAAGAGTGCTTGCATGTGCATAAGCATATTTTTACATGTGTATGTATGGTTTCACTTGTGTGTAGGTGTGTGCATGTGTGTGAGGGGTGTGCATACATGTGAGCGTGTGCTCATGTGAAGGCCTAGAGTTGATATAATGAATCACCTTTTTTAATTTTAATATTTTGTTAATATGTGTGTGTGTGTGTGTGTGTGTGTGTGTGTGTGTGTTTGTGCATGTAGAGGACCAAGGGTGACTTTGGGGATTATTGTGGATTGGTTCAACCTCCTTTTTGTTTCTCTCTGCGATTTCCCAGGCTCTACCTCTCAGATTCAGATATGTGGTTAGTGAAGATTTTCTCCCATTCTGTGTGTTGCCTTTTTGCTAAGTTTGCAATCTCTTTATCTGAACAGAAGCTCTTTAATTCCATAAGATCCCATTTGTTGAGTGTTGGTTCCAGTGACTGTGCTATTGGATTTCTGTTGAACCTTTGGTTCCACCCAATCAGCTCGAGGGAGTTCCCTACCTTTTCACCTAGGGTTTTTGTAGTCTCTGGCCTAATATTAAGGTCCTTGATCCATTAGGAATTAATTTTTGTACATGATGATAAGTACGGGTCCAGTTTTAATCTTCTGCATGCAGATATCCAGTTTTACCAGTACCATTTGTTGAAGATGCTGTTCTTTTTCCATTGAATTTTTTTGGCCCCCTTGTCAAAGATCAAATTGCTGTAGTTGTATGGGCTTATATATGGGACTTCAACCCTTCTCCATTGATCTACATGTCTATTTGGAGCAAAAACCAGGCTGTTTTTATTACTATGGATTTGTAATATAGATTAAAGTTTGGTATGGTGACCTCCAGCAGTGTTTTTTTTTTTTTTTTTTTTACTTAGGATTGGTTTTGCTATGCTGGGCCTTTTGTGCTTCCATATGAATTTTGAGATTATTTGGTCAATTTCTTTAAAAAATTGCATTGAATCTGTATATTGCTGATCCAGGAGCATGGGAGGTCTTTCCACCTTCTGGTGTCTTTGGTAATTTCTTTCTCTTGGGTTTTAAAGTTTTCATTATAAAGGTCTCTCACTTTTTTGGTTAGATTTATACCAAGGTATTTCATTTTTTAGGGGCTATAGTAAATGGGATTGTTTCTCTTAGGACTTTTTCACTTTTTTCATCCTGGGTGTATAGGAAGGCCACTGATTTTTGTATGTTTATCTTGTAACCTGCCACCCTGCTGAACTTCTGTATTAGCTCCAGGAGTTTCCTGGTGTAGATTTTAGGATAACTCAGTTATATGATCATGTCATCTGCAAATAGAGGTATCTTGAATTCTTCCTTGTTGATTTTAATCCCTTTTATCTCCCTCTCCTGTTTTATGGCTCTAGCTAAAACTTCAAGTACAATATTGAATAGAAGTGCTGAGAATGGACAGTTTTGTCTAGTTTTTGATCAAAGCGGGAATGCTTCCAGTTTTCCCCCATTGAGTATAATCCTTGCTGTTGGCTTGTTGTGTACAGCCTTTTATGTTGATAAATGTTATTTCCATTCTAACTGTCTCCAGGGTTTTGATCATAAAAGGATGTTGAATCTTGTCAAAAAGTTTTTCTGTATCTATCGAGAGTATTGTGTGGACTTGGATTTTGTATGGAATACATTTATTGATTTGTGTATGTTGAACCATCCTTGTGTACCTGGGATAAAGCCTACTTGATCTTTTTGAATCTGATTTGCTAAGATTTTGTTGAGAAACTTTGCATCTGTGTCCATCAAAGAGATAGGCCTATAGTTTTCTTTTTTAAGTGTATCTTTATTAGGTTTTGGGATTGGTATGATATAAGCTTTATAGAAAGAATTTGGAAGTGTTTCCTCCTTCACAATTTTATGGAACAATTTAAGGAGTAAAATGTAGTATCTTTCTGTATCTCTTATAATTTTTTTTTTGGTTTGAAGTCCACTTTGTCAAATAGCATGATTACTACCCCTGATTGTTTCCTAGTTCCATTAGCTTGAAGAATTTTTGAAGAATGTAGAATGTGCCTATCTCTTGTGAGATGTATTTCCTGAGGGCAACAGATGGATGGGTTGTAATTTCTAATCCATATTTGTAATCTGTATCTTTAGAATGGTGAGTTAATTCCATTGATATTTAGTGTTATAATGGAGAAATTACTTTTAATTCCTAACTTTTTTGTGTTTAGTGGCTTTCACAAGTCACTCCCAAGTCCATGTGCAAAATCTGAACTCAGGTCCTTCTGCTTGTGAGGCAGACTGTTAACCACTCACACATTTCTCCAGCGTATTAAGTACAGCTGACTGTTCTTCTACATTATTGCTTTCCAATTCAGTTAGGTCTCTCATTAATGCTAGTACTCTCCCATAGGTCTAATCTGGGATATGGGATTCCCATAGGAATGCATTAGGGATTCTCTGGCTCCACCTTCCAGGGCTGGAATTACAGATGGACTGCTACACTCACTGCACCTTAGGATCTGCTAATGCCTATGTTAGTCCTTTTGTTTGAGCTGAAAATACTTTAATTAAGTCACTTCCTAGATCCAGGAGATATTTTTTAATTATTACAAGTCATTATTGACAAGTACTTACTTAATCATGGCAAGATCTGGGTACCATTTTACAAGTGTAGGGGTACATATCTGGGATCCCAGAACTGAGGAGACTTCACAAAGGGATTCTCATAAGTTCAAATCCAGTCAGCTTTACATAATGGGAGCTTATTTCTAAGGACCTAAATAAAATTTATAAAAAGATTATGGAACAGTATGAGGTCAAAAATCATCTTGATGAAAGTGGTCATTATAAAATTGTACATAATAGAAATTTTTCATGTAGAATTTTCATACATATGAATTCAAGTAAAACCCAACAAGGTCTGAGTAAATTCTTATCAATCAATTTTCCACTCATAAAAGTGTGCTATCATTATGGAAGATGTTATTATTAGGTAGCTGAGCAAAGAACAACTAGAATTTTGATGTAAATATTTTGCAACTTAATAGTAATTTACAATTATTTCAAAATAAACTATGACAGTACTTATGCAAACTACTTTATAAAAAAACTGTTTTAAGAAAGGTCTGCCTTGGTAGTGTGTAGAAAGCAATGAGTATTTTATGTTCTGTCTTCCATTCCACTATCATTTTCTGGTTTCAAGATAAATCACTGTATTTCATCTTCCGTTTCTCTTATGTGTGGTAAAATGTTAGTCTTGTCTCTCCACATCACTGTAAGCATCCTGAAATCCATGGAAAAAATTGCAATGCATGCATGCTCATGAATATATCCCACAACTTCCTTAGAGCAATACCGGAACACCCATCCAATCTACATCTACAGTTTTAGAAACAAAAGCCACAGGAGAGCAATAAACTAGACATGCCAGTCCTCCTACTTTCAATCCACATTTGAGAAAATCACTGCCCTTCTAAATCTCTGTGGTACCAAGCTTCACACAGTCATGACTAATAGATGTAATCATGAACACTTTCTATATATGACGTTCTCTTTAATCCACTTGGATTATGTAGCTTTTACTTTCAGCCAAATATATATATATATATATATATATATATATATATATATATATTACCAGCTAAATCATGAATTCACAGAAAGAAGGTTGAGTTATTTACTTTCTGAATGGATACAGTAGCTAAATGAAAAGCTTTGCTATGAACACAAAGAGGAAACTTACAATTGGAATTAGAGTTGCTCAGCATGCGGAACACAGCCACAGGCAAAGCAAAGCAATGGGGAAATTTGTCACTTTTTAAGGCTTGACAAGGGAAACAACTAAATGACTTCTTTAGGTGAGAGGACTTCATATTCATGCAGTCCTCTGGAAATAATTAAGCCTTTGGTGTAATTCCACAGCCTGTGCTCTTGAAACTGCTTGATAAACTTTATTTTCATTGACACTATTGAGACTCTTTCTTCATCCCTTATTACCCTTCATAGATCATCCTTCTTTAAGGCAATGGGAATTTGACACATAAATAAATAAGCATGGGATTGTTTCAAAGAGGAGATAAACATGATGTGAATTCAGTCAGGAGTTTTATCACCAATTTGGGAGGCTGCAATGTAACCAGACATTCTTATACAAACATGGGGAGAGCACTGATGTTGGAGAGGGGAGTCTATAACACAGCAAACATTAAAACTCATGGCAGGTAAACTAAGCACAAAAAAATAACTTGGAAACCCAAAGAAGTTATCTGCTTCATTTAAAATTATTCATGTAAAAAAGGAATATTCCAAACTATACCAAACTTCATATGAACTCATATTTCAGACCTTAAATTTAATTCTAATACTGTATGAATTATAAATTATAAACACCGAATCTGTGGTCCTGCTAAATCAGGGATTGAGAATAGGGTTAGCTGTCAGTTCAAATAATCAGGTGTCTGGGTGGCTGAACTCTACTGCTAAGAAGAATGTGGCCTTACATGGACTCTATCATCTGTCCAGGACCCCATCTCCAACACAGGCATAATCGATAATCTTAAAGCTTCTTTCTGTGGGTTCCTGTAGAAGAAAACCTCAGCTTCCATGAAATCTCAACGCTCTCTATGATTGCAAGTAAACTACAATTTTGTTTTATGAACACATTTCACAAGAAACAGACATGTGGTTTGAGAAAATTCACAATCTCTCCACTAAATCACCTTCCCACACTGTTTCTTATACCAACATTTTTGCAGAATCTGATGGGCCTTTGCAAAATGTCACTGGTTCTACCAAGGTCATTTTGGAACAGGTTCTCTCTTACTTTGTAGCTTTTGTACATCCAGAAAAATACTTTAAGATTTTAGTTGGTATGCTATAAATAGGTAAGTTTATATATTTCAGCTGTGATTGTATTCCACATCTAGAAAGCGTATTTGTCCTGTGAGAACTGGGGCACCTCCACATGAAACCTGCTCAATAATCCTTTTTCAATGTACCAGTACCCCTGTGATAAGCCTCAGCTGAGTTTTGTTGTGTCTAAAATTGACTCGTTTTATCCAGAAGTAGAGATAAAAATTACCCCTTAAGGTCTTGTAAGAGTGAGAGGCTGAACTCAAGAACTTCAAGAAAGATTAAGTACTCAGATACTGAAGCGAGAAGGGGATGGCTGAGGTCAGTACCAGAAATGGGCTGGAGTAAGGTGAGAAGGAAGATCCTAGGATCCTACCTCCAGTCTCTACTAGAGACCAGGTGGAGAGATTCATGGATAGTATCCCAGAATAATAAGGACTAAAACTTGTGTGTAAAAGATAAAAAAGAAGTGGAGAAAGAGAAGAAGATGGAGGAGGAGTAGCAAAAGGAGGAGGAAGAAGAGGAGGAAGAGGGAGAAAAGAAGGAGGAAGAGGAGAGGACAAGGAGAGAGGAAGATGGAGTTCTACAGGTATGGGGCTGAACAAGCAGCATTTTCTTGTGCTTCCCTTACAAAATTAAGAAAAATAGAAAAAGATTTTGTTTGCTCTGTATATGTCTCTTCAGACTCAACAGTATCTCTACACAAATCCTTGGGGAGCCTCTTGAACATCATTAAAACATTTTATACCTACTCAGATAGATGTCAAACAACCCAGACTAATGTCCCCCAATTTTACTGAAGTATGAGTGAAAAAAATGGATGCGATGTTTTCAGGTGGATCTGTCTATCAACAATCTACTTATGTATCTATCAATTGGGAAATGATTAAGATAATCATTAAGCTAAAGTTCATGTTCATCATCTCCCCTGTTATGATTCTTTGTATAAGTATGTTGAAAATCTGTTTCACTTTTTCTCATGATTTCAAGCATATGAAACAATGCTATCAGTTATGGTTGCCACACAATATATTATTTCTTCAGGACTTCCATTATAGAACTAGAAATTTGTATATTTGAGCAATATCTACATATTCTCCCATGGGAGAATATGTTTCTTTTTTTAAATTTTATTATTTATTACTTATTCAATTGTGCATATATGCATGTGTGTGCGTGTGTGTTTGTATGTGTGTAGAACCACGGACGAATTTGGGAACCACCATGGACCTCCTCCATCTCCTGTTTACTCTGCCCGGGGAATCACAGGCTCTGCCCTACCAGGACCAGAAATGTAGGCCGGCCCTGCTTCTGCCCGGCGTCTATATGTGGGGTCTAAGGATCTGAACTCAGGACCTTCCGCCTGCAAGGCAAAGGCTTAACCCCCGAGCCACCTCTCCAGCCCCAGTAACCATGTTTCTACTTGCTGAAATTCTGAAATTACTTTTCACTTAAGGGACGAAAAAGTAGTACTGTGGTGTCCCATGAATTTTAGAGCCCAGATCCAGTTAATTTCTGTTTGACATGAGGAAAAGGTAAACATAAAAGTTCTCTGAAACAGACATGTCTTTTATCTTGGAGCAAAACTCAAGAGAACTGATTTACAGACAAACAAAGCAACACTCTTCTGAAATGGAAAGGTTTTAGAAACAGAAGCTTCTTCTGAAACAAAAGCTCTGTGTAATTTAAAACTTAAAGACTTATAGTTCCATTACTCAGGAATCATTATTAGGTCAGTTATTGACTCAAGTTATTGGCAAATTACATTATTTTTTTTCAAAGTTACCACAACTTTAAGAGGTAGATATTGTTGCCTCTGATTTCCAGTTCAGGTTTTAAGAAATCTACACTTTACAGCTAATGAGTGGCAAGATTAGATTTTTTTAATTCCAAGATCTAATTTTTCTCCATAATATTCATTGTAAACTTCCACTGATATTCACTGTATTTGTGTGTAATTATTGAGCATAAATGCATATAATATATATGTACACTCATATACATTTTTGTTATTATAGTAACTTTTTCTCTAGTTTTTAGGTTACCTTCTGCTGCCTCTATTTATTAATTAAAATCAAATAAACATGGAATTCACTGGCATCATAGGCAGGCTTGGGCAACTCGACATGAAAAAAAGGATGAGGATTGATGAAGCTCTTATGGCTTGAACATGGAGCAAAGCATCTCTGTGATTTGTGCTGATTTCTATCATGTTATGCTATGCTTCTGTAGGAATCATGACTGAATTCCTTAAATTGAGTGATAATACATGTTAAATAACATATATTATAATAGCATATAATCAACATTTAAACAGGTTTAGCAAGTGCACATAGCTTAATACACTGTTACATTCAAGCATCATGCCAGCATTAAAGCTGTGTCCATTTGATAGCACAGGAAATTGACCAAAGATCCCAAGAGCTTTCTAAGTTGTTGGAGATGATATGTAGTGTTATTAAGCTGTAACAAAGTGCTACCTGTTCTCAAACCATACTGTAAAGTACAGGAAGCTGTCAGATTTCATTTCTCCTTACAAGGGGAAATTTTTTGTTTTGATTTTCCTGCTTATTGTTTATCATCCTCAGTGGAATACAGAAGTTGTAAAAGAGATATTTTGCTCAATCTTATTCTTCTGGAATCCCCAGCAATTGCATAACTGCTTTACTATAACTTAGTCTAATTCTGAAATTTATGACTGAGACATATGTGTCCAGATATTAGATTAAATATCATTTTCTGTGCACCTATGTGATTTTGATAAGACTCACATTTGGTAGAACATATAAGAAACATTTCCCCCTCTAATTTTAGTGGATATCATCTGTAAAAGGCCTGAATAAAATCAAAAGGCTAAATCCTACAAACTAGCAAGATTGCTTTATACTGGGACATCATTGCATTTGTCTTGTATCTGTATGGATGAAAGCTAAGATATTGTTTCTTCATGAAGCTTGAGCCTGCTGACTTTTGTATTAGAATGGCTCCATGCTCACTTTGACTCATGTGGGTGAATAAAGACCAGGTTTCCAGAGCTGGTTATCCTGCAGGTCAGAGGTTCCTGTGAGTGGCCTTTACATGAACAAACTCTTTACAACAAATGTCTTTCTGTATGTACATACTCTTGGTTTTATTGGTTAGGGGAACCTGGATAATACACTTAATATGTTCTTTAATAAAATAATGGAATCCCTCCTGGCTAGACAAAGACTATAGGGAATTAATTTGAGATTCAATTCTCAAATCTCTAATTAACTGTCAGAAATATACAGAGAATCTGAAAAAAGTCACCATTACACTGACTTTTTGGTGAACTTGAAGACTGAGTACCAGTTTTGTATGACACAATACCGCCCATGCTTTCAAAAATAAGTTCTGAACTGTTAGCTTAGTTTGCAGTGATTCTGGGAGAATTCCTAGAGGTTTTAATCCTGAATAAAATTTTACCACCAAGATGTATACCATCAACTTTCTTAATAGATCTGAGAATATGTCAGAATATATATATTCTGGTTTAAATAATTGCAGTGAAGATGATAAATACTAAATACTAAACTGATTCCCATGTTCTGCAAAAATGCCCTGTATCTCTACCAAAAAAACCCTCTATTTTTATTTTAATTATGAATTTCCATTGTTGGAGCTCAGTTGTACCACTAGTGCTATGAATTGTTATTTCCATCTTTTTCTACTCTTCTGACTTTATAAAATGTAAGTATAGTCCAAGTATAGTCACAGAATTCACTCAATCAACTAATATTCACGAACTTCAAAACAAGTAGTAACCACCATATAACATTATGTATAGCAATAATGTCAAGTTTATCTGACTATATTGTGCTTTATTGTCATAGTTTGTATACAAGTAAATATGACTGAAGTCTTTCTCATTGAAATCTGGTCTTGTATATAAACAAATTTGGAATGTCTATGCTCAATGTGTGCATTAAACATTCAAACTTGAAATTTATTTTTATTTAAAGATTGGAAAAGGAAAAATTAGAGTCTCCTGTCATTCCATATGGCTGCTATTGCAGAACAATGGGAATAAGTAAAGAAAGAAAGGAAATGAAATATGTGCTCATGTATCACCTTCCAGTCTTAGGAAGACTTCACATCTCTGCACAGAGGAAGTTCATTTCTTTGCACAGCTTTTCTTCTCTTCTTATAATCATGTTCTGGAATCCAGAGAGCTTCTCTCCCCTCTTTCTCCTCTCATTAACTCTCACTTGTCTAATAAATGTAAGAAATAAACTCCGCTAATCTATCTTCATGGTTATAAAAAATCAGATTTTGCTAGTTTCGGTAATAGCATGATGTGGCACAGAATTCAGGTGGCCAAAGGATGTCTCTGAGGATGCCCTTGCTCAGAAAGCTGGCATCCTGAATTCAATCCCACATGAAAGAAGGAAAACAATGACCCCCAGAAGTTGTACTCTGTTCTCCACATATGAGCCATGGCATCTGTAACCCCCCCCACACACACACTAGCTCTCTTTCAAAAAGGGAGTTTTTTTCTTTTAAAGTAACAGGATAAATGAAGCAGAATGGTAAATGAAACAAACTAGCATATTAAAATATCAACTGATAAACCTTTCAAACAGGCTTAAAAATAGTGCTGACTTCTGAGGTGATACAAATTTTCTTGGAAAACATAAGTACTGCAATCAATCATTTGCAGAAATAATACTGGAAAGATATTTCTTCATAAGCAGAATCTGCTTTGGCGAAACTATCATGAATTAATTTCAAGAATTAATGAAATACTTTTCATCTCTTTCTCTTTTATGTGTGTGTGGGGGGTGTATGTATACCATGCACATTTATGTGCATGAATGAGGAGGATAATGAAGAATCTTGGATGTCAGTCTTTCCCTTTTACCTTTTTCAAGACAGGGATTCTTGGATCTCTCTTGTTCTGTCCTTACTATGTGTGTATGCCAGGCTATTTGTCATGTGGGCCTTCCTGACCTGTGGGTCTCTTTGTCCTGTGGGCTTCCAGAACTGTCTTGTGAGCTTCCTATAAGCTTCTGGGGATTCTCCTGTTTCCACCTCCCATCTTTCCATAGGGGCACTCCTTACAGATGCTTCAGCTGTGTGTCTGGATTTTACATCTGTTCTAGCAATTTAACTTAAGCCCACAGAAATGTCTCCCAAGTCTTCTTACCCACTGAGGCATCAGTCTAAAAAGCTCATCCCTAAAGAAT
This sequence comes from Typhlomys cinereus, assembly GCA_023101885.1. Taxonomy (NCBI): domain Eukaryota; kingdom Metazoa; phylum Chordata; class Mammalia; order Rodentia; family Platacanthomyidae; genus Typhlomys; species Typhlomys cinereus. The sequence goes on along the minus strand of JALPQD010000255.1, from coordinate 2,741,932 downwards.
TAATTGTAATTCTTAGGAGAATTAGATGTTTTTTTTAAATTCCATCTCCTTTCATTTATTCAGTTTTAAATTGGGCTAATTTACAAGTTAATCAAGCAATCTGGGGTCATCTTGAAAAAGGGTATTGTGGTTCAGGGTGAAATATCTGCCCCTAGTTCATGTGTCCCCTGTTGGTGACACTATTTTGGAAGATGGAGGAAGTATATTAGTTGGTCGTCCACCTTCAAACATTATACCAGGTTCTCAATCCCTTTCTTGTTCTCTGCTTCCCACTTACTATGATATCAACAGCCTTTTCTAACACATTCCCCTAGCATCAGAGTGTTCTCACTCATCATGGATCCAGAACCAGCAGAGCCAAAGGCTGTAGACTGAAGTCTCTGAAATACTGACCCAAAATATAAATCTGTTTGCTTTTGAGTTATTCCAGGTATTTTGGTGTCAATTATGCAAGGTAATTAACACTGGCACAAACAACTATGGACTTGGTGTTATAATCACCCCTTCCACACAATGCCAATAGTTTACTTCCCAAAAAGAAAGCAATGGGAACCCTCCCTATGATTCAACAGTAAATTAACAACCTGACAGTAATATACCCTAAACCAGCCAAACAATGAGGCAAGTCTCAGGATTGTGAAAAATAACAGCTTTTTTTTTCAGTACTTGGACTTTACAAAAGCACCAGCAACAACAAAATCTACAAATAATATTTTCCTTTGAAAGGAGTCAGAGACAAAAAATTCTGTAGTATAGTAGGTCACACTGGTTTTGACCTTTTCTAACTTGAGATGTAAGAATAAGAATTGTCACTTTGTTCTTCTTCAGTAATGGACTGACTTATTCTAGGAATAACCCCTGACCTCAGTTCTCTGCTAGTTTGCCACTACATGTTTTCAATATTACAGATAATGCAATTTTCTAACATGAAAATTAGGAGCCATAAGAGCACAGGAAGAATAAATAACATCTTAGAGTACCATGCAGCAAAGCATAGAAAGGCAGGAAGCAAAAATCCTTTCATCCAAAAGTCAGAAATATTGAATATAAAGCATGAGTTTGATTTCTCTCTTTTTCAATATGAATTGAGTGGTGTAAGGATAAACACTAAGCTTTTTTTAAAAGGAGGCGATATAAAAGACCACAGGGAGTAAAGTAAAAAGGTGAATAATGGGAGATGTTTAGCATGAAGGGCAAAGATGAGAGGATAAGGTAAAGGAAGGGCTGAAGGAATAACAAACAACACTAAAGTTGTATTATACAATCAAACACCATGAAACATTTTTGTTAAAAAATAGTGTAAACAAACATATTCTATACAGGGGAACATAAAAAAGAAAAATAGGTTATAGCAGAAAATTGCCTGTAATGCTCCTATTAGAAACCATAGGCAATTAAACAAAATTACATGAATCAGATTTGTGATACCTCTTAACAAGTTACTGATCAGAGTGTTTTCAATATTTTTTTGTCATTGCTCTTGATTGCCACCAGCATCTGATAGTAAGACTGTTGCTGAGGATACAACACACATTAATTACAAGACATGAACTATAAAACTCAGTTGTTACTTGTGTAGAAGTTTCCTCCTTGCTGGAGAGTTTTCATAGTACCAAAATTAAGATTCTAACTCTTGGCAAAGAAAAGCAATGAACAGCCTCATCAAACCATGAAAGCTGCAAACTACAAGAACAACCACCCTTGTAAGAAGCAACCATCAATGCACTAGTGGTATGAATGTCAAGGAGAGCAACCAACAACTTTCAAGTTGAATTTAAGGTCAACCTTTCAGTATGGATCATATTCCTGGCACCATAAACCAGGACTAGAACTTGTGGAAGGGGAAAACATAGGCACTAAGTATGAAAAAGTTTAGCTAAATACACTGTATCAAACTGCCATACTATTCTTTAGTTGGAGGAGCACTCAGAACCCAATCTAAAAGCCCCTTTTGCTGTGGAAGGTGTTTATTATAGAAAATCACAACTGGCTAAAGTACAAAAAATAAGTAACTATAGACTGCTCGGCTCTAAACAGAACATCTAAATCACCCCCTCACCACCACCACCACATAAACATGTACACACCCCAAGGTTCAGGGAAAACACCTGAAGTGGGGTTGGGGAATAAGATTATAAGAGCCTGAATGTGGGGTAAGAGTGAATGAATTCACTGCAGTCATGTGTACTTCCACAGGGCCTGCATAGGATTTGACTTATCATTATTTCATCATGGAAGAGGAAAAACCTCCAGCGGCCCCACACCTCCTTCAGAAACTGTTGAGGTTAATGCTAATGCAGCGGAGAGAAGATGCTTTCTTCCATGTTACACATACAGGATTCATGCTCTAGCATGAGAATTGGTTAGGGAGGAAGAAGGGTTACAATTAGAAAAGGAAGAGTGCAGAATTGGTGATTAAAGTGTGAAAATATCACAAATTAACTTATTCATGTATTAAGATCTAAAAGAATAAAAAAAATTGTGAAGGGGATCCAGGGAAGGGTGGAGGGAGGGAGGGGAATGGGGTACTTATCAACTTTGTATGAGTGGAAGAAATAAAAAAAAGAAAAAATGTGCATTTTATATATAGAATCAAATATTAGATATTTACATTTAAATGTGTGTGCATGTGTGTGTGTATTTTTGTATGTGTATGGGTGGATATTATTATTGGGGGTAATACAGCAGAGCATAAAGGGGTTATTGGATTGGCTGTGATCACAGAGCTAATAAGTGATAAAGACAGTATTTGCAGCTAGAGTGGACTCAGTGTATCATATACTGTACTTTTAATGCTTTAGTGTTGCTTATACTCTGGATCTATGATTTATGATAGTTCATAGAATTGTCCTGGATTTGCTTTGTTGTGGTAACATAAATGCTGCTTAATCAATTTCTTGCATTTTCATCGATTTACAACTTTCTCTTAAAATGTGACAGGGCTCATGTCGGGACATGTCTTTGTGAAGACAATACAAAGTGCTGCTCAGGATAGAGTATTTTATGCAGTTGATGATGAAACACAAAGGCAGATAAAGGGCACAATCCTCTCCACTTCTCAATTCACAGGTGTCCTTGGAGGGAGAGCTCAGTGACCTACCTCAGGAAAGAGAGGAACTAGTCAGGAGTAGCATGGAGACCTAGCTCAGAATTTGGAGTTGCAGAATCTAGTCAATACATGAGCAAGTCCTTGCAAACTTTTCAAATCTGTAATCTGGGGAAAATACTGGACTGTTCAAAGCAATGCCCAGCACACAATATATAACTCTACACATATTGAAGCACTTTGGCCTCCGTTTGGGGAAAACCCTGAAGAAGGGAGGACTTCTAGGAGGTTTTTCAGTGTTTGATGGGTGTGTCCTTGAAGTAATATCCAAGCTCAGACCCTTCCAAATCTTCGTGTCTTTCACAGATAGATTATGAGGTTATATGGATTTTCTCTACCATATACTACATATACGTTTTCTACCTCAGGAGAAACAGGTCCATTCTGCAATGGATGAAAAGTTCCAAAACTATGAGCCAAAATAAAACTTTGTACTCTGTGAGTCAATTATCTGATATATTTGAAGTAATAGAACTCTGACTAGTATACATCACAGAGATGTCATCATAACCAATTATATTCTCCATGAAGGTTCCTACCTCTAAATCCACAAAACCCTTTCAAGAAGCTTTTTATTGGCAGAAACTGACAAAGAAGAAATGCTTACTATTGTCTTTACTCTTAGATTGCTAAATAATCAAGAAAGAATGTCACTGTGTATGAATGCTACAATTAACTCATTCTATCTCACAAATAAACTCCTAAAGTCAATACACAGTTCTTCTAGCTCTCTAAAAGATGCAAATCATTTTGGTATTTAAACATCTTTTAGGTCCATTGAATTTCATAAATAAATCAGCCAATGAAAGAGTATAAAGCAAACCTGGAATATGGATGAAAATATCTTTAAAATAATGTCATAAATATCTAATGGCAACATAAATTAGCTCGACTATTTATTAGCAATGCACAAGAAATTAAGTTGCTTTAAGGCTCTATATCCGTGAAATAGGTATATTAATTACATCTTCCTCATGTCTTATGGTGACGTATACAATGCTCACGGTCTTACAATGAGATGTAATGTGAGCTGTGGTATTGGTTCTTCTAATTATGGCTGATCTCTCACCAGTATATATATATATTTTTTTAACATTTTTTTTATTATTATTTCCGCTCATACAAACTTAATAGGTTCCTTTCCTCCCTCCTCCTCCCCCCGGCCCCCTTGCTCCCCCTCCCCTCATGCTTCCCTCCCCATCTCCTAGTGCCTCCCCTCCCAAACCCCGGAGAATCCTTTAATGTGCATGTCAAACTCTCCTCTGGGCCCTCCTCTCCGATGACGTACAAGGATCCAGTGGCATTTCCCTGAACCCTTTCCTGTGTTCCCCTTAAGCATAGGAACACTACTATGGCTGTCAATTCCTTGCCTCCAAGGATCTTGGTGCCTTTAGCAAATGCTAGACTTTGTGGGGCCAATAGTGTGTGGGACATTGCGCAGGGCATGCAAAGTCCAATTATGATTGCTTTGGCCCTAACTTGTGTGGAGTATCTTGCATATCATTGCTCCTCCCATCCTTGTGCTCTTACAATCTTACTGCAAATTTCCCTGAGCTTCAGGATGGGGAGAGATTAGGCTGGCCTAGTTCTATGTGGTTGATATAGAGTCTCTGATGTTCTGGATTATGGTTCGTCTATTTTCTTTTGCAGTTTTGCTGCTCCTGCAATGCCCTTCACTCCATCCTGATGTCTTCATACCCTTTCACACCTCACAACAAATAACGGATGTGGACAAGGGGGTGAATACTGAGGATGTTGTCACACGTGCTTCTGCAACTGCCTTGGTGACACATCACAGTAAATGCAGAGAAGCTTTAAGTAATTAAGACAGATATTTATAAATTACTAAATTAGATATTTATAGTTCAGTTTTACTCATGTCATATTACAAATATATTGCAGGCATTCTAAATGATGTGTCCCATGATTTTCAACCTGAAGCTAATTAGATTGATTTTCAACACTGCATGTTTAAGCTGAATCAGCAAACTTCAGTAGGCATTTTTACCAAATCTCTCTAACTAGAAAAGCAAATTTGTTTTCTATTGATATAATTATCACAGATAATTAAAGCAAATACAGATTTAGACCCTTAACAACTTGGTAGTTAGAATCCAAAGTCAGTTTCACCATAGTTAAGTGAGGAGTAGTTAGGGTTCAGGTCTGAATTCCTCTGGGGAACTTGGGGTTCTAGGAAAAATACTTCCACTATTTCCAGCCTTCTGAGGGTAACTACATTATTAGCCTGTGCCTACCTATCTTCATGACCTATGACTCAAGCTATCATGTTTTCTTTTTTCTTCCATCTTTTTTCTTTTTTTCTCCCACATTTCATTTTTTTCCTAATCATACAAGCTCAATAGGTATCCCCTTCCTCTTCTTCCCCCCTTTTCTCCCCAGTCATCCCCATTGTACTCTCCCCCCTTCCCTTTAACCCCTGCCTCCCTCCTCCTCTCCTGATGCCTTCCCCTTCCTCTTTCCCATCCCCTAGAGCATCCCTTTATGTGAACCTCTCTCTGAGTCCTCCATCTTAATGAGGGTTCAAGATTCATTGGCATAGTCTGGAACCTCTTCTTGGGCTCCCTGTTAATATGGGAACTCTATTATGACTTTAATTCCTTGCCTTTAAGGATTTTACTGTCTGGAGCCTTCTCCTCTGTGATCCATGCTAGACTTTGGGGGGATCGTTGACATGTTAGCCATTGTGCAGGTCAGGCTTTCTTCTATCTTTTTACTCATTGAATGGCCATTGGTGGTGCTCATGTGCAATGAACATGGTGCCATCCACTGGCATACCATTCAGGAAATTTTAACATGACTTGGGGTGTACAGGTATGTAAAATAGGTGTGGAAAACTAACATCTGTGATAATTGATCAGAAAGGAATTTATTTGTAAAAATATTGGTAAGCATATTTTGCCACTTACTAGATATTAAAGAAAACTGCATAATAACGAAGTAGATTGCTTACTTATTTTTACACACACAAAAAAACAAATCCTACCTGGAATTTTGATAACTGAAACTTTAACTTCATAATTGTCAATGTTGAGGTGTCGCTTCACATTGCTATACACAAATGGCAAAGTATGCTTAGGGTCATTTTTAAAAAGGTTGAATATTTTGTCCTAGCCCCAAGTCAAAATTCACTTAATGATATATGAAAGTCAGTTCAGCAACTCTAGCAGGAATTTTAAAAATTGAGCATTGTAGTATAATGAAACTCAAAGTAACACCAATTTAACACCTTCCTACTAAGAAATGAAGGCAGCAAAATATCAAAAGTCTTATTTTATGTTTTAAATTCTTATATTTCTACAAGATCAAAAAAATCATGTGACCATTTTAAGAAATCATTCAAAAGAGACAATACTCTCAAACCTGAGCCCAGGTGTCTTGGGCAATGTTGGTTTTTACATTGGGGGATGGCACACATCATGGAAAGTGTGCATGCTGTGTGTTGAGAACCAAAGTTGCAGAAAAGTCTTGAGATGAAGCATGGGCACCAGGAACATCTAGAATCTGAACTACAATATTTAATGCTGTATTTCACTGCTGTTTTGTTGGTGTCTCTGGTACCCAAAGAGAGAGAGAGAGCAGCCAATGTCTATGTAGTTTATTCTTCAAGTTTCAGTAAACTTAGTATCAGGCACATGGTAATTGTCCATAAATAACAATTGAATGATTAATGAGCTAGAACTATGAGAATAGATTGCTTAACATTTAACTAATAGAAATGTATTCAAGATGGAAATAAGTAAAATTAATGCAGAAAAGAGGTAGTAACATCCTGCAGGGGAGAGTTGCTTGGGAAATATCTTATGAAGAAGGGAAGCCCAACTGGTATTGATGGATGAACGTGTGAACCAAGAAGCTTTGTGAAAGGCCACTAAGCAAAGATGATATTGCAAAGGGAAAAGATATATAGTAATAGGAAACCAAACCCTGTGTGATTATCCAGGGAAATTCAAAGTCATTTCCATTATTAGAGTACATAGTGCTGTATAAATGATGCATTAATGTCATGAGTCCCTAAGGACAAAACCTAAATTGTGGAGAACACAGCAGGAAACAGGTTGAGGAGTAAGAAATTTGAAGCTTAGCATTATTTCCATTTATACTCCTAGGATTGAGGATTTCTATTGTGTATTAACTTCCTCATAAATTATAGAAGTTCTTGGACAAGTAAATCACTTGAAAAGTTGAATCAAAACTTTATTATAGCAAAGATCTGCAGAGTTCTGACTTTGTTATACAATAGCAAAAAATATAATACATTGTTTTTAGGGAAACTAAATTGAGACTATCCATAGAACTTGACTAAAGTAAACTTTCCTTTAAATAATTTCTAAGGTATTCACTTTAAGAATGATGCAAAATTTCTACTTTTTAGTAATTTAGAAAAACAAAGGAAATAGAATGAAATAATTAAAATAATAGTTTGGGATTTAGGATGTTCAAATGTAAAAACGAACATACCTTCAAAATCTCGACATATTTTGATCTCATTAAGATTTGATATAGTATATTAAATTTTGTCACAGGCCTATTTATATAAATCATGCAAAATTTCAAAAAGGATTCTCAGAGTAGATAATGACAGTGGTTCTTTGAACATATGCATATCAGAAGTTATATGATGGAGAACTGTACCATATGAATGTTTTGCTAATTTTCCAGAGTCCTTCAAAAGTTTAAATTAAGATTTATGTTTGTAGAATCCAGATAAAAATATAAAATCTTGGCCCACTTGAAAAAATAGTTATCTGATACTTGTCTCCAAATTATTGTTTCTGTAAGCACTGATTATCTGACTCACCAATATTTATTTTTAATACCACCTAGAGATCTTATAGTTCTGACCCTTTGTGTCAGATCATCCTTCAAAATAAAACAAAAAATACAAGTCATTAAAATCAACCAGAAACAAAACCTAGAAAATTATTTAGAATTTGATTATTTGTAATTTATAGGTTATTTGAATAAAATAATATAAAACAGATCAAATTGTGGCATTCAACTTTTTCTTTCTTGACTTTGTTTGACCTTCTGACTGCATTAAAACAAACAAAACCTGAGACTAATCAAGCATAGAAGCTATTTCCTCTGCCCAATATACTACTTATTTTAGCATGTGGTCAATATAATGTGAATTGTACAGTATAATAATCCTAAAGGCAAAGGTAAATGTATTATATGTTTGATTTTTGGATTTGTGATTTGATTTCCATATAATGTGTCACTCACAGCAATTACAATTTTTTTTAAAATAGCTTGAAGATTTTGTATGTTTTCAACAACCAAACTATTCCAGATCAAGTGATAAAGCCCAGGGAGAGAATTTTCACAGAAAATGATGGCCACTTACCTTAGCTATCTGAACACACCAATTCAACAGCAGCTGTGATCCAATGTTATCCTTGTGTTCATGGACGTACTCCAAGAGGCAGCCATGGGGCATAAGCTGGGTAACCAGCTGGATGGTGGGGCTTAGGCACACACCCAGCAAGCGAACTAGGTGTGGATGGTCCATACTTGCCATGATCAGAGCTTCCTATAAGAAAAAAAACAAACAAAAAAAAATGACACTTTTACTGCAACTCAACATTCCCATGTAATTAATATTTAACTGAGAACCATCCTTGAAAAGATCAGTCAATCAATTACATACTTTAGGATACGTGGTAAGAAATGATTGAAATCATTGAAATGTCAATATTATGAGACACATGCAAAGGGTGGTATTTTAAAGTGAAAGTTTATGATGAAATCAGGCCATGCTGTTCCCTGATTCTGATTGGAAAAAAGTCACTGCACAGAATTGCATTAATGTAACTGAGGACATAAGAACCACATATTATGTGCTATTAAATCAATGTTAAATATTTAAGAGTAATATTAATATTGTGAGTATATAGAAGAATAATCTTTGATAACAGGTCCTGAGATATTTATTAATTAAGCATTTTGTGTTCACAACTTCTTTCAAATACTTTATGAAGGCAGAGAAACAGGGAAAAATATGGCTGCATCTATCTACACTGTGAACATAAATGCATATATATTCATGTAACACACACATACATATGGAGAGAGTACACTTATGACAATTTATTGCCTGTTTATCAATATAAAGGTAGATAATTTTCAAATATATTCCAAGTTAAGAACAGAAAGATACATTGCATTTCTTTTTATGATGACCTGGCAGGTTGAACATTAAATGTTTTATATTCTGCCTCAGTTGCTCTATATTAATGTTAAAGTATTAATAGGAAGACTGATATAGAGAAGAGGCGAGACAACAGAATAATTAGAATGGAAAGTAGCTTACTGAATTATGAGGATTAAGAGATAAGAAATACAAAACCTAATTTTCAGGAAAAGGAGACTGAGAAACAACCTGGTGATGAATATTAGATAATGCTCACTCAGTACCAGCACAGAAAATGCTCAACAGAGAAACAGGCTCTGTTATGGTTTGGCTGCATGATTGTGGATAAACTCACAAACAAAAGGTTTATTGAGGAACAATGGGACCAAGGGGACTGGCTACACTGTATCTATACATACACATGATTGCTGAGAGAAGGACAATCCTTCTGGCAGACCAGCATGTTTGGCCAAGTATATCAAAGGATGCCACCCTCCCTAACTAGGGCATCAGTCCTATTCATCATCTCCTGGGCCTCCCTATGAATGAATCCCATGAAAGCTTAGTCCAGAATTAAGTCAACTATCAAGTCTTCACTCTTCATCCTAGAACTGTCAAGTTGACACCTGAATCTATCACAGGATGATATCAGCAGAATTGCTTCAACACACACTTAAAAACATAGGATTCGGATCTCTTTCTTGCCTTTCCTAATACTTGAACTGAAATTACTATGGAATGTGAATATCAGTACAACAGATGAATTGAATAATTCATATGTCGTGGAAACATGGTCCATTCTTCCAAGCAGATTTGTTGACTTCAAAATTTTAAGTTTTTATTTAACTCTGGAACTCAATACACAACTAAGTTTAGTCAACACAACATACATGGTCATACATGCAAGATCTTAAAAGAGTACTTTCTCTGCTTTTTTTACTCTGCTCTATATATTCACAAAGGTAACAGCAAACATGTAAAAACTAAATTAAATAAAGGAAGTAAGTTACAACATGAAATGCAGTGCATATATTCAAATGGTAATGAAGGAATAATTCAGAATACTCTATTCAATACTGAAATCACAACCAACCCAGACAACAGGATATACTTCTCTACAAGAGCTGTCCAGAAAAGAAGAATGTAGTTGCTACTGAAGTGAAAAAAAAAATTATGTTTCTAATTGGAATTGACACAAAACTCATGCAACATATTTACGAATAGTTACTGTGGAGGGGAAGCATAAAAGGAAAAATCTTAAAATCTTGAAAAGAAATTTCTTAGGCCTGAGAAATTTCTGGCAAGCAATAAAAATGCCCACTCCCCTACTGTTCTCAGAAATTCCCCTCTGGAATGCCATTTGGCCAAAGGACTGAAAAGAAGCCTGCATTCCGGATAAGATTGTAAAACACTGCCTGCTAAACTGCTTTGGTGGGGCATGCAACTTCCTTTGTCCCTCGTGGAGATGTAATTTGGGGCTGTGCACACATCATCCTGCTCCTGTGTTTAAGCCCTGGTACCAGTCTCCCCCCCTCCCCCCCGATAATAAAGCCTCTCAGTTATTAACTTTAACTTTTGGTCTATGGTGAATCTTTGAATGATCCCCCTCAAACCCGTAATATTCTGGGGGTTTCCCCAGATGAGGCTGGGATATTTTTCCAGAAGGTGAGGGAAAATTTCCCCTATACCAGGTTGTCTGTGAGCTTTGACCAAGCTTGTAGTCTGTGCCTCATTGGGTGGATTTTCAGACCCCACAACAGTTACATGTTAATCAAAATGTAAGCTATAAAGACCAACAGGCTCACCTATTAGATAAAAAGGATGGTGATGTGAAAGGTGTGAAATGTATATCCCACATGGACACTCAGAGACTAGCAGCACATGATGCAGAAAACCACAGTGAGTGTCAAGAGTTGACAGCATAAGCATAGACTTTTGACATGTTAAGCTTAGTGACAGACAATATTTCCAAAACATTGAAAGTGATTGCTTTGGACAGTGGAAAACAGCAGCTGGGAGGGCTGAGGAGAGTCTCCTGAGCACCATTATTATTATTTTATTATTAATTTTTTAGCTCTGGGAATGTGTAAAATAAATAGCTTTTATTATTACTGCCTTAAGAACTATTGGGAGGGACATTTTCTAGGTGTGATCTCTGCTATTGTTTTAGTGATGTTGACATCTTCTGGACCTAAAGTAGACTCATAACTTTGGATCCAGCCCAGGCTTTCATGTGAGGTCTAACATTTAGTCTTTTAGAGTATGGAGAAGTGGTAGATTGTGGACAGGTGACAGGAGAAAGAATGGATGCAAGGCCAAGCAGAGGATATCAGCTGAAAGGTGATGGCAGTATCTCTGCAGATTGCTTATTGCTGAGCTTTTTTAGCTGGTTGTGAAATCATCATCTTTTGTGTCACTTCCAAGTGGAGTCAGATCTGTAATTCCCAGGAGCGAAATGGATCTCAGAATTATTCCTGTCCTCCATTGGTATCGACAAGGTTGGAGCATGTTTGTTTCACTTAATATATACTTCAGCAAACATTTCAAAATAACACAGTCTAGTTATAAAGCAAGTTCAGGTATGGGTGCTAGCCAAATTTAGCCATCTATTATTTAATGTAGTATCAATTGCTTATATTCACAATGTAGACTCAAGAACTCTGTTGAACTATGATGGTACACATGTAAAATACATATGAATACACAAAAACAAATGGGCAAAACATCAGTCAGATTAAACATCTAATTAACTATTCATTAAGTTAGATATTTAATTAGACAAGAAATCTAGATACCTAATGAAATTAGGTTTCTACTGATTGTATTGTTTCTATCTTAGTGGAGCATGGAGTTTATAGTAAGAATCATCTAGATTTATCATAATGACTAGAGTATTCCACACCACATATTCAGTTTATTAAGTCTAGAAGTAGAATTAAGAGTATGTACATGTGGCAAGTGCCTATGTGAAGCTAGTATAGGAAGCTTGAGAGTCTGAGAATTTCTAGCATATGTGAATCAAATGTGTTTCACTCATACAAATAGTTGTCTGATCCTCAGTGCAAAATAGGAATAATCAAAAGAGTGTGTTTCACTATAAATCCAGAAACTTAGGCTCAATGCTTAACTTACTTTTTAGCCATTGGCCTTGCCTGTTACAGGATCAATTTGAAAACAGAATTCCTGATTCTGGAGGTAATTCTCATATGATAATAAAAAATACTGTAATCGTTTTCTCCAATTTCATCAGTCCTTCTCAGCATAGACATTTATCCTGTTAACAAGCAACCTCAAATACTTCATGTTATCCATAGCTGAATAAATTGGGTTGATTACACTTCAGTTCCTGAAGAGCAAATAAAATCAAAAGGCAAATTTGTGTTTGCAAGGAGACTACCATCACTTACAGTAGACTTTCAGACAAAGAAAACATCCTTTCAGGATTTGTTGGGTAGAGTTTATCATCAGCATTTCTGAAGTAGAGAGAATAGTAATATTTAAGAATGAAGAAAGATTTTGAGATTTTTTTCAGCTTCTTTTTTTTCAAAGAATGAAGTGTAAAAAGTAGTTGTTTTTTTTCCCCCCTACAATTCAAAGGCTAATGTTAATTGCATTGTAAATCTACATTTGAAAACTTTACATGGAAGAATTTTTCATGTGAAAAGTACAAGTTCTCTTTCAAAAAATGTATGGGTGAGACTTGACCCTCCCCCAAAAAAAGAAAAAAAAAGAAAGCTGGGTATGTATTAAGGAAAATTGCTCATCACACTACAAAGAATATTTGAAACCAAATTGCAGAGTATTTGCATAATGGTTCCCTGTTTTTTTCAAGAAAGAAAAGATGAACAAGACACTAATTGTAGGTTTCATTTTTTTCATAAAGGAAATAACAGATGCCTTTTTGGAGGATGGGGTTAGATGCAGAAAAGGGAGTGGGGATTCATTTAGTGTGATGGATTCAATGGGGAGAGAAAAATTCCCAATGTTTTAATCATGGAGTATTTGGTTTCAACAAATTACTCTGCATTAGAATTGAGGATGTCCCCTACTACTTATCTGTGTATGGGGCCCCAGGAAACAATTCAGGATCACTGTTGGCAGCAGGAGAAAATGCCACCAAAGGTCAAGGGGATGAATACAAACTGAAAGATGTATTATCTACTTTTTTTCCAAAAAGAAAATTATTTTCAATTATTCTCTATTTCTGGTTTTCCTTTTGTTCAGAAAAGGGTTTTTTCTTTTTTTTTCTCTTTCCTTTTTTCTTTTGTCTTGCAGGTGAATTAAAGAGTTTTGAAAGGGTGTTCTCATTGGACAGACAGTAAGAATGTAACAGGTGCAGTGCTGGAGATTCAGAAACTAGAATGCTTTTCCTTATAATGAGGTTTTATTTGAATGAGGACATTTTTTTTAACAACTACCGAAGGACTCCAGGATGCACACAGAAGCCTTGAAGCATGCTTGGCCATTAGTCTCTAGCCATATGCTACTTGTATCTCTATTTTTGTCTGCAGGGGAAAAACACTGCTTTACAACAATAAAAGTGAATGATATCGTTTTTCACATTAAGGTACTGCTTTTGTCTGCCACTAGATATTTATACCTTTCCTTTATAACTGCTTTCTAACTTGTGGTGCTTTCTATCTTGTGTCATGTAACTGTTTCACAAAACAAACAAACAAACAAACAAACAAACAAACAAACAAACAAACATATGGCCCCTGAAACTTATGGGCTATTTTGATTTTTTTATTTAGAAAAACTGTTAGCTTCAGCCAAACTTTCCCTGTTTCATTATGTCTATAGACCATTAATTCAATAGCCTCTAGCAGAAAATGGAGAAAAACCATTGCATCAGGGATAAGAGAGATAAAAAGAACAGAAGAAAAGATAGAGCTGGTGCTTAGTACAACAGTCAGCAGATTTGTGAGTGTCTGCAGCGAACACTGCCCCCAAAGACACAGAGGGCCACAAAGATGAAGATGAAGAAGAAAACAGCAACAGACACGGTCAGGAACATGAAATAAAATCACTGGCCCGTAATAATGTTTTACAAAACTATTTTGCTACAGATGGTACCCAGAGAGTAATGTAAATTAAGCTGCCACCTGTTCCTTCATGTCTTGAATAAATAATAATTTACTCATGCAAGTAGGTAGGAGTAGTTTGGATGAGAAGAATTAATTCACTATCATTGTGCTGATGACGACAATTCTCAGTGCTCACCTTCACTTCTACAGCCCCACATCAGTTTTGGTGGATATCAGCAATTAACACGAGGAACATTAACTGTTCCAAAATTTGCGGTCAAATTTCTGGCTCATTCAACACCATTCACTCATTCAGTGGGCATGTGTTAAATTAAGTCATTATTCAAGAGTAGAACACATGGAAATTTCAGTGAAGAATTCTACACAACTGAGATTTGTAGAATCTGCTTGTTTTCTGTCATTATCCTGCAGTGAAAAAATTTTCCTCTATCACTCTTGTATTTCCAAATACTTTTAGTGACACATTTACTCACCTAAAATATTGAGCAAGGACCTGTATGTGAGGCTGTGTTTACTATGTTATGTTTATTTCTGTGAAGCTTTTATTTTAGTGAAGGGGTGCTAGGAATCAGGAAACTAAAAAAAGAGTCTAAAACATGTACATAACTAATTATGAATTACAAGGATGTAGTGGATATGGAGAAAATGGACAGGATATTGTGTTCATTTAAAAATGTTTTTTGTTACAGAGCTATCCACACATAAAAGTAGTTAAGGAATAAAGCCCTGAGACCTGACTAATAAGTCAGAAGTAAAAACTTTATGTAAAACTATTAATGCCAAACAGCACCTAAGAGTCTGTCGTATTTGGAAGCTCTGAGAATCTCAGGTGTCTTTAAAGTAGCAAGGATTATAATGGCTTGAGATGAGACAAAAATGCAGTTGTTGGTTAGGTTACTGTTGCAGCTAGTCTGCATGAATGCTGATGAAATTGTAGTGATTCATTCAGCTTAAGGGAATAAGAGGTTTATGTTCCTTTATGATGGTCAGTTACAGTCTCTTGACAGGGGAGTCCACAGTAGGACCAATCATATTCACATAATATTTGAGAGAAGGACAATACTTATTTGACACATGAGCATATCTGGTGCAGAACACAACCCTGAAGAATGCCAAGTTTCTCAACTAGTTTCCTCCATCTTATTCACATGTCCAGAGATTAGTTCCACCCACCATGGATGGGAGCTTCCCCATCAATTAGATAATCTCTTCTTTTAAAGGTTCACTTTGGGCTTAACTCAACTACTAATTCTCTACAAATTATCCAGAGCTCAAATCCTCAACTGTCGAGTTTGATACCCGAACCTAACGGTGACAGTTACACAGGACTTTGCTAAGACTGGGTTTATTCCTTAATATCTGAATGTTCATTATTGCAATTTCTCTGCATTTTGTTGATAAATCCACAACCAAGCAGCTTATAGTTCACAGTCAGCTTGTCAGGAGAGTTCATGCCAACACCAAGGAGCCAAGGAACCTGGCCACACCATATTTGCCAGACTGCTAAGAGAGGAGCAAACCTCAGTTGCCAGAAAGTATGTCTATCCAAATAGGCCAAAGTATGCCAAATTACTGAACTTGTTCCCTCTGTCTTACCCAATTACCAGGAAAATCCCACCTATCATGACTGAAAATTTCCTACAGACTTATTTAGGGCTTTCTTTAATTACTAATTCTTATAAATATCCAGAGCTTGACCCTCAGTTGTCAGGTTGACACAACATCTATCACACCTTGTTTCTACTGTGCCTCATTTGTTTCTCATTATCATTATCTTTGTCTTATACTCATTACAGAAAAACACCTTTCTTATCTTATCATTGTCTTCCATTGCTCTTTTCCTTTCAATATTTCTTGACTGCAGGTAATTATCTCCACCTCTTCAATCTATCAAATGCCATTTATAAAAGACAGAGCTTCTTGGGAATTTGGACCAAGACTCCTATCTATCTGAATCTTCAAAAGAAATGGCATTTTTTCTTTATCTTTCTGTGTGCTTATTTGATTTAATCTGACTTTTGTTTTGAGACAGGAAAAATATCCTTTTCTCTTCTAAATATTTACTATGCAAACTATACTCATCATCAGTGTGTACTAGTCCCTTGTGCCATAAGTTTTGTAGTTTACAGACAGCATATATTCAACTTCAGCCCTTATATGTGACCTGTAGTTGAAATCTTGTTGAAGGATTCCATATTCCAAGAACCAAAATCACTTCCATGTTGTCTTATCTCTATTTTGGAAACATTTACTGTTCCCATTTGGAGAACATCATTGTAGGCTCCTGTGATTCATGGAGATTTCATTTTCTTGTCCACATTCTTACTATTGCAAATCTCCCAGAAGCTCATCAAAAAGTCTTCTCACCAACAATAAGTTTGTTCTCTTAGTCTTAAAGTTTCCTGACCCATCCTGCTTCATTTCTTCATCAACCTTCCTTACTTTCATAATCCTTCTATAGTTTGATAATATTATCTTTATTTTAATCCTTAACTGCAATCATTATATTATGGGTACTTGCTTTTCCCTCTCAAGCTTTAAGCATGGAAATACTACCATGGCTTTTATCTAATTGCATTTTCTTAAGTTTGAGAAATATAATAGTGATAGTAAATTATTTATTAAAATTATTGCTGTTATTATTATTATTATTATTACATAAATGTGCATGCATACCATTGTAAGAGTACAGGTATGTCTGTGTGGAAATAAGAAGACCACCATGGCTTTTATCTAATAGCATTTGCTTAAGTTTGAGAAATATAACAATGATAATAAACTATTTATTAAAAGCGATTGCTGTTATATTATTATTATTATTATTATTATTATTATTATTATTACATGAATGTGCATGCATACCATTGTAAGAGTACAGGTATGTCTGTGTGGAAATAAGAAAACTACTTCAGGTGTTAGTTCTCTCCTTCCACATTGCTGAAGCAAGTTATCTCTTGTTTCTGCCACCATTTAAATTCAAGGTTGGTTAGCTTGCAAAGGTTGGGGCAATTCTCCCGTTTCTGCCTGCCATCTCAGCACAGGAGAGATGCTACCAGAAATCTCGTCTGGCTTTGTCTGTTTTGAGGAATTGAATTCAGGTCCTCAGACTTGTTCAGTAAGTGCTTTTACCTGCTGAGTCATCTGATTAGCCCTGCTTTAGCCTTAAATCCTATTATCCATGCAGATGTGTTTTCCAACTTCCCAGAGATGAAATACTATATAACTTTAAGAAATATTATGCTGTCAAAACATGGAGAATAAATACAGATTTATTATGATTTAATTAATTTGAAACAATATACAGACATCACAACATGTTCCCCCAAGACAGAAAACAAAATACATTCTCTTCATATCCAAAATATCTGCCTTTTTAAACACAAGCATCAAGCTGTGTGCATATTACAAGCCTCTTCCAATCCTGCAATTTCAACTGTCATTGTTAAGCAGGAATTGGCAGGTGTTTGTACATGAACAACCCTGGTATCATAACATATGTCTTATTTTCTTAAAATTATCTATTAAATGTCTATAATTGCTAATGGTTTCTTAGAAACCAGAAATACCATTAAATCATTTTGCCAGCTTATAAAGAAATTTTTGTACAGTATATAGCATGTAAGATTAATGTGATGCAATATTATAAATAATGAACAGAATCTTTACTATATTCTGCCACCCTCACCTACTCAATCTCTAGAATCAATATACATGTCAAATTCTTCCATTCATCTCCACATCAATAGCACTGGCTATCAAATGTAATATGCAAATAAAAACCTTCTCCCTTGGAACTTTCCTGATATGTCTGATTCATTTGAAAATGACAGGGCCCTTTTCTAATTCTATCAGTATTTTGGAATTGGATTTGGCATATGACTTTGAAATCTTGGGACTATTTGTATTTGGCATTCACGTGCTGATTGTCTTCCATTCTGCTCTTCATCTATTAATATTCCAATGCTTATTAACCAATGTCCAGTTTATTTCAAATATTCAACAGTCTGAGATTTTTTTAACTTCCACTTAATTTCACACATATCACTACTGTAAAAAGACTTTCTTTTATTTGTTTTTTCTTTGTTCTTTTAAACCAATGTGTTTTTACTATCCCTATAAAAATTGTTGTACAATATTGCATATGCTGAATAAATATCTGGAAAATTAAATGTAATAAAGTGAACTGTGCAGCACAGTTCGAACAGCATATTTTAAACCAGGCTTCCAGCTATGACACAAATATGTTCTGCATTTCTCTTTTTTCCTTTAGTTATTTCTCCACCCCTTTTCTACTCTGCTTTGTGCTCCAAAAGGCTGACTTACAAGGACAACAGGCTACCTTGTCCTCTTGCTTTTATCTGGATTCAGCCAAGGTAGACAGTTGGAAATTGCTGAAGAGAGAAGATAGTGAGAGTATCTATATCCCACAAGCCCCTGACTCTTCCTTGAAACTCACTGATAAAAACCCTATGTGCTGTCACTCAGAGAAGCTTTCTCCTTGCTCCTTTAGCCATAGTTGCAATGTTACTAGTCTTGTGGCTTACCACAAGACCAAACATTGCTCACAGTCTGTAAGACTTCCTACATATTTAAAAATCTTTGGGTAAATTCTTTCTTTTCTCTAATATATTGTGTGATGTGTCGCTACTGATATTCTTAGAGTAATCTCAAACAAATCTTCCACTCTGACATTATTTGTAAAATGATGGAGTAGATCAGTGACAGCAAATATATGTCTTGCTTGTGATCACACTATTTCTTCCCACAGCAGACACTTATTATGGACCAGAGTCTGGTACCCCAACAATAGCCCCCCCCCCAATATACCCAATTCCTAATCTCAGGGATCTGTAAATAATACTTTATTTCGATTTGTGCAGATATGACTAAGTTAGTGGTTTTGATATGATGTGATTATGTAATTATGTGGGAAGAGTCTAAGTATTCACAGAGATAGGCGGCAAAGGGAAATCAGGGGCAGGTACAAACACATGGCTCACTGAAGAAGTAAACAGTTGGGGAGGTGAAGCCACAAGCCATCAACCACCTTCAACTGGAAGAGGCAAGAAGGTGCCTTACTCAGAGTGACAGCTTAATTGGAACTCTGCTGCCACCTTGATGTCAGCAGCCTAGTCTCCGTAACTGTGACACAATCCTTTACTGTGGTTTGATGCCACCTTTGTCTTTACTAGTTGCACAGGAGACTAAAGCAATTAGTGCTTCCTTCCTTCTAGAAAAGACTGAGGAATTACAATTGCTCTTTTTTTAATACTTCAGGTAAGTAAGAGCTGAGTTGGGGAGTAAAAGTGAGACTAAGGGCTGTTACCCTGATTTTATACATATTTTTAGAGTAGGCATTAATAATGAACCTTACTCAGTTTGGTTATACTGTATAAGACTGCAATCTAAATGATGCAGATACTTTTAAATCACTTACAAAGTAACCTAACTTAATGAGTATTAAGTAAATGATATAATCTAGGCACTGGCCTTGACACAGTGCACAGAAGATATCTAACATGCTATTTACAATTGCATTTTTTAGCGAACCAATTATATCCAATCAGAATGAAATCGATAAGCACTAAGGCAGGGCCAAGAAAGTGGAAGAAACTGCATCTATAGGGTGAATGGTCACTTGATCTTTTTAAACTGCAGCAAGATTGTTAAGAATACAAGGCAAGGGAAGACTAACAGCCTCATACAGCTTCCTGTGAGCCTTTTTGCTGTGTAGAGCCAGGGAGAAATAGAAATACCTCTTCCTATCTTCAAATAAATCAAGAGAGGTTGGAAGCTAGCCAATAATCATTTTTGAAGTTAAAAGAGAGCACAGACTTTTTTTTTCTTTTACAAAGAATAACCACAGTAACACCAGTGATAGTCAATACCAAGATGGTTAGAGTAGATCATAAAGATCAAGGGATGGTACTGCAATCTTGTAATTAGGGAGCAGACCCTAGCAGTGCTACTGAGAAAACCAGAATTCCTTCTCTAGAATATTTTTAGGACAAATGCAAAATAAGTTCCATGAGCAGCAGTGTGAGTCTCATAAAGAGGGACCTGGAGTGCACCATAAGGAAGGAAATCACAAGCTTACTGCAGCTGAAGGAAATCACCTCAGTCTATGCAGGCTATCACTTGTGAGGAAAGAATAACAACATCCCAATTAATATACAGCTTTCAACTCCTTCTTTATATGAAAATGTCTTCCTTGGGGACTTTTTAACTTGTTGGATAAACCTTGCATTTAGTCTACTCTTAGCTGCCTCATCCTAGGGAAACGTCCCTGTAGTCCTAAAGCCATATGATAGTTCCCGAATTCGTCCATGGCAGACACACACGCGCGCACACATACATATGCACACACAAACAATTGAATAAATATATAAAAAAAAGAAGTCTATCTCATCATATCAATAGCCACTTTTGGTCTAACTGTGCCTGGAAGAAAGTTTTCCATTGTATCACAAGCATATTAAGATCTTGGGGTAAGCCTTACAGTGGTTTTCACTCTGTCAATCTACTGATAATGTGATAGGTTTAGAAATGGAGAGCATTGGCTAAGATTCTTTCTAAAGCTCATAGCAAGCTAAACCAGGAATTGAATTGCTTCCTATAACAACCACACCCAACAAATTTTCCCCCTGGAGTAGGAAGGTTTTTCTATCAGTGGAGGTCAACAAGTAGACCCAGTGGATTTTGAAGTGCTTATGTCATGTTCCAGTAAGAAGCATCTTTAGTTAATGAACCAGTTAATGGAATCTTTACAAAAGACATTCTCACAGGTACTAAAGCCCCTATCTCAAGAATAATATAAGCACAATTTATCTTCAGTTAATTGAAATTAATCCTCCAGTAAGAAAATGCCAAGCGGTCATGTGGGGAAGCTAAGACTTGTCTTTCTTCGTCATTGGTACAATGGAGAAATTGACTTTTGGAATATTCAATTCATAATTTTCAAAATAAAATTTTATTTAGTTAAGAATCTAGCAATTTTGTATCTGGTTTTATTTAATTACTGAGGACTTTATTTATTTGCTATTTTATAAGAGTTAATACACCATACTATTTTTCCAAATATATTCTTAATCAAAGGAAGACATCTACTCTCCTTTTAGTTTGCAAGAATAATCTCTGATAATTAGTGACATTTATATTAAAGACATTTAACAACAAACAGCTAAATAAACTTAGGGAAATCCTGTCTGCATTTTTAATGGAATATCTCAGCTATACTTCTGGTAATGAAGCAGGCAGGATTGTATTATTTATGACTCATCCAAGATAAAAGACTAAGTGACTTTAATTAAAGTTTTCACTTTTTAACTTATGAGTCTCATATTCATGTGGAATAATTCATACATTGGAATACTTTGTCTTATCATTCATTTATGTCATATCTTTTAATTTTATAATGAACTATTATCGGTATCAGATGTATTAAGTTTGAAGTATATTCTTATACAAAATATATCAGTATGACTTTTAATATTTGACAAAGAGCCTTATATGAAGAGTATCTACCTAGAGGTTATTTCAATGAGCACATATTTGTGTTAATATGTTTGTTCTTTTATGCTGTTAATATAGTAGCAGAATATCAACACCCACTTTGGCAGGAACAGTCATAATAAACTCTGAATGGCAATACATGGTATCACAAATGATTCCTACTGCTAATGTGTTTATTTCAGAAGGAAATGATGTTAATGTTAATGGGTAAGAGAGTGCAATACAAAGCAGAACTGCCTCATTCAAAAACTTGGCCACTAATCTTGATTTGATAAATCACTGAAAATTAATCCATAGTTTAGAAATAGAAATTGGTATCTTAGATTTCTATAATCCTTAGCCCTGCATAAGTCAAATCTTAATTGTTCTATAATTACCAGCATCAACTTCAAATAGTAGCATAAAACCCTACTAATCATGGATTTTTATTTGTTATCTCAGCACTAATTATGGAGTTTAGGAATGTTTACAGGAAACCTTCCTTCTTCCTTCCTCCCTCCCTCCCTCCCTCCCTCCCTCCCTCTCTCCCTCCCTCCCTCCCTCCCTCCCTTCCTTCCTTCCTTCCTTCCTTCCTGCCCGCCTGCCTTTCTATTTGTTCCTGAATGAGAGCTACACAATAACTCTTCAAAAGTAAAAAAAAATTAAAACACATAATTACTTTGATTTTAAACATCTGATATTATAGTAGAAGTTTTAGAAATCCATTGTAAAAAGCCATGAGCATTAATAATTTTGATAAATGTTTGATGTAATTTTCTATACTTACTAAAAAGTAAAGATGACTTTTAACTGACAATATTGAATTCAGTAATAAACAAAGGATTTGTTGAAGAGAAAAACCTAAGTCTGGAATTTGTATGTTGGAAGAACATTATTGGGAAAGACAATTAGCAACATTAGTAGGGTAGCATATTGAAGAGAAATGTGTAAGGATGCTGATTCATAATTCTTTCAGAGTTTGCCCTGTGTTTTTCTAGTTAAGGGTCAAGAAACAACCCTTTTGCCTGTTAAAATTTCAGGGTGTCAGACGTGTAAAGGGATCAAATGATGCCCATTTGTGTTAACAGTTTGACATAATATGGGGAAGGAGTCTTAAACAGAATGGGTTGCAACGATCTGCTGTGACTGTGTATAGTTAACTTCTAAAAATTAAAACAGTGGTAAGGATGCATCCTTGGGGAAAACAAATAGATGAGCATGCATGGAACTCATGCAGCCCGAGAGAGAGAGGAGAAGGGATGATAGTGGAAGGTTGGATTGCATCAGGAGATTGACATTTAAATCATTGGCTGGTATTTATGTCTATTCTATGCTTAATGAGAATCAAATATGCTTGAGGAGCAAACAATTGTGATCAGCTAGCACCCTGGGGACACATTTAAGGGGAAATGTCTTTGAGTTGGGAGATTGTATGGGAAGCTGCTCTCCAGGAGTGAGGTAATGGAGTCTCAGCCTGGGAAATGAACTCAGGGAAGTAGTGGTGGATGCTTCACTTGTCAAAGACTGACACTATTCTGAAGGGTCTATGCTTAATTCTAGCTGTTCATTGGGCTTTAAAAAGAGAATTGAGAGTCATTTGATTTAAGAATGAGTTAAATTTAATCTACATATGAGGACAAAACTTTATTGTTTTTTTTTTTTGAGCAGTGAACCTTCTCCTCTTCAGCAGAATATTATGTGTCTCCTGAATGAGCAGAATTTTGCTTTTGTGCATTTTCTTTTCTCCATCAATGTGACAAGTCATTGTATTTTCTTTTCAGTTTGTATCATCTCTAAGGCTGCTTTTGTTACTCAAATCTCATTTCAGCATGGGCGACTCTGACTCATTGTCTTATTTACATGTCTTTGGTCCACTATAGCTATGACATCTGTTTTTTTTTTTTTTTTTGATCATTCTGCTACATAATTCTAGAAAGAACAAAAGAAACTATGGCATTCAATAAACTCATTGCTTATTTTTCTACATAGTTCTGTGAAAGGCAAAATAGACTATGTTAAATCATTAATGCCATGTCTGCTAATGTCTAAGCTCTGGATACAAATGTACAGTGAATCTCTTTAAGACCAGTGTGGTAGTGGGGGTGGAGCTCATCTATGTTCTCTCTAATTGCTACTGCTTTGAAGCAAATCCTTCCCCCCTTGTGGGCTCGTAACAAACTTTGAGGTGATTCTTACGATTTTTGAAACCTTTGTCAGTAACTCTTTACAACACTATGATTTTTCAGAGATTTCTAAGATGCCTTCATAAGTTTCATCTAATTTTAAAGATCTGTTAGACATGACCTAGGTTTTTCTTTAAGAACCAGAATGAGCTATAATTGAATCATCACTAGACTACATATGATTAAAATCTAAAATATCAAAAAATTGAATTAGTAGAAAATGTTTCTGTGGTGTTTCAATTTTTAAGAAGTCTTTGCTTCAATCTGCTTGATCAGAGGAAGCATAAAATTATTTATGATAATATACTAACATAAATTACTTAGATTGAAAGTAAATAATTCACATTTCAGAGTAATATTCAAATGGAATGCAAAGCTTAACTAAGTAAGTAAATTCATTTTCTACATTTCTAATCAAAATTTATATAAATTAAAATTCACAGATGTGTTGAAACATTCACTGGAACATCACAACCTGAAATTTCTTTCAATTTTTAAAAGTAGAGCATAGAAAGCACTAATATTTGAAAGAACTTCTAACCAATTTCAGTGATTTTTAAGCAAAAACTATGTAATTAGTGTTAAGTGTAATTAAAGAAGTGATGCACTTGAGAATATCTGTAATATTCACACAGAATTATAGTGGTTTTTAACATAAAATATTTTGAATGTTTAATATATTTTCTTCTGCAAATGAAATGGAAATATCTAATATTTTATTTAGTAGTCACTGGCTTACATAGCTTTGGAAACAAACATTAGCAGATGTTCTTGTCATGAGCGAAAATTTTGACAGTTCTATTCTAGAAAAAAAATCAAATAAAAGAATTTTAGTTGACCAAATGGCTTGTCAGCAGTTTAATACTATCTAGCTATGTTCTAAAAATTATGAAATTAAGTATCATAGGACATTAGCAATTCAATACAGATAAGAAGCATTGTTTCATAGCACTTGGGATATAAGAACTATTTTAGAAAGAAATATTAAGTGGTAGAATGATTGAAAAGATTGAGTTTTGATCATTTTTTTAAATTTCAGAACTATGATAAACAGAAAATAAAGGCAAATACATTAACAAATCAAAATATTAATTGAAATTTATATTTAATTCTTAGATAGTCCTAAGATTCTTAGAAATGTAGTTTAGTAAATTTTCTTCCTTTGATAAGTTGTTATGTATAACTTTAGAAAACCTGTACTTCTTTTTTAATTAGGGCATTTAAATTTATTCTTAACAATTTCCTATGCTTAAGCAGTATGTCTTGAACATTTCCACCCCTATCCTCATCCACTTTGCCTAAGAAAACCCAACTTTAACTTTCCCTCTCTTCATGTCCTTTTTTTTGTACTATCCCAATGAGTCCCATCAATAATACCTGTATATGCATGGAACATGGATGCAGGAACACCTATCATAGCACTGGTAATCTACTTGGCCACGCTCCCAAGGAAAACAGAATGCCTCTTACCTAAGAGTTATCAATTGTCACTAGACCTGCTAGGTGTGTACAGCTGTATTTTGAAAGAAAACAGAAAGTGTTCAATAAATTATGATAACATTATAAATATAACACGTAAACAATTCTTTGCAACAAATGAAATTTAACTACATTTCATGCACTTCATTTTTTACAAAAAGGCAATAAGAATTAAATCTAGAAAATTATATTTCATAAATATGACATCCATTTAAGTCATTTAATTAAAAAACAGAGTACAAAAGGGTCATAGAACTTATGCCTTGACAATTGAGCTAATTAGCAAATGTTTCTATTGCTTTTGTATTCTGATATTGCTCACTAGACATAAAAAAGAAATTATTGTTTTGATTTTGCATCTTAGCTTTACTTTAATAGAGGAATTCACACACTTTGAAAGACAATTTGGACTTCTACTTTTCATTAAGCTCGTATTTCCTCAAGTAGAACTGAAAATATGTATTGTGGCCAGAGATAAAGAATGCTAGATAGTCTCCTTTTCCCATTAATTTTAAAGTAACTGCAAAGGAAAAGTCGTGTCTATTGTTCATGTCTGAACTGCCTCAAGGAAGATCTAATTACAGACTGATATGTCTTAGACATGCCTCTTGCATATTTAATTCAGGCACATTTCTGACATAAAACATCATTTTGGTTTTTTGAATATACAATAGTTTTCCATTGAACCAGTAATTTTTACATATACTTGGATTGTTTCTTGATATTTCAACTTTGTTATTATTGACAATTTATGAGTGAGTTATATAAAATAATTGATATAGCATATTAACTATGGTGACTAAGAGCTATACATTTAAGAGTAAGTATATTCACCAATAATATAAATGGAAACACAATTATTACAGCGGCAATACAATGAATCCTAGATCTCATATAATATTTGTCAAACCAAGTGTTTCAAATCTTTATAGAATAAAAAACGAGCAGCTTTAAGTTGATGTGACATGGTTTGCCACAGCATACAGAGCAAAATGTCTTTTGCGTATTGAGCTCTTATTCTGTTTTAGTGAATCATATACATTTGCCCAAGATCTTGACATCTAAAAATTAAAATTACATATTAATCTGAATAAAAAACATGATTTACCCTCATGCAAATAAAGTTGCAACTGTATTCTGACTTTAAGTATAAGCATGTTAAATATTTAAAATATAAGAATATATATGAATATTTTATGAATTTGTGCATGAATAATACATACTGATATCTAGTTATAATATAATATGACTTCTTCTTTTCCTTCGGAACTATCCATACACATC
Source organism: Typhlomys cinereus (assembly GCA_023101885.1). NCBI lineage: Eukaryota > Metazoa > Chordata > Mammalia > Rodentia > Platacanthomyidae > Typhlomys > Typhlomys cinereus. Next base: position 2,715,187 of record JALPQD010000255.1, on the reverse strand, counting down.
CATGTATATTTTCTCCCTAAAGGTTTTAGCTGTATTTTATTTATTTGTTGTATTATGATTTGTTTTCATTCTATGAAATGATCCTTTTGGTACTACATTGCAGTGTAATGTTTAAAAATAATCATGATATAGCTTGTCAGGATAGTACATATCTCTGTTTCTGGAAACTAGAAGAAGAACCTAAAAAAGGGAAGGAAAAAGATCAATAGGGAAGACAGCCAATAACCCTATAAGTAGGAATACAGTAAATCAAACTACTCTGTAGGTAGCTGTTATTACCCATAGAATGGGAACTCACAGTGGAACTCTTTGGGTCTAAAGCTGGATAAGCAAAGGGAAATGCACATATCAGTGAGGTAGCCTGAAGAAAGGTAACTTACACACCACAGAGACCCAGAGGAGTAAGACACAGTGAACTTTGGGCTCCATAAAAACACACAAGCAGAAGGGTGGGAAGGAGTGGTGAAGGGAAAGGAAAGGATGGGAGGGAGGAGGAAAGGTGGGAAGCTGGGATGAATACTCAATATTCTTGGAAAAGTAGAAAAATAAATAAAAAATAATAATGATATTTAAATAAACTAAGCCTATGCAAATTCATGAAATGCCTAGAAAAAAAGAGATCTCTGACATGGTAGAAAGTAAATTAGTTCTATGAAAATGTGCTATTTAAGGTAATACATACTAAATTTTTATAATTATAGTATACGGCTAACAAATTCAATCATTAATTTATTCATAGTTTATAGCATAAATTGGGAGAAACTGAATGAGAATTCAAAGCTTCAAATAGTTGGAAATTTAAATGTTAGAAATAACTTTAGGTCTGGAGAGGTGGCTCAGGGGATAAGTCTCTGCCTTGCAGGAGGAAGGTCCTGAGTTCAGATCCTAGACCCCACGATAGACGCCGCTGGGCGGCCTGCGTTTCTGGTCCTGGTAGGGCAGAGCCTGTGAATCCTGGGGCAGAGTAAACAAGGAGGAGGTGGAGGCGTCCATGGTGGTTCCCGAATTCGTCCATGGTTCCACACACACATACATACATACATACACACACACAATTGAATATTAAAAAAAGAGATAACTTTAAAGGTTAAGTAATTATTAGATTTATTGTAACTTTAATTTTTAATATTGGAGATTGAACTTAGGATCAAGTATATGCTAGGCAAGTGCTACATGCCTAGAACTTTTATTTAATTTTTTTGCATGTGTATGTATGTATAACAAAAGGCACCTAAGTGCGTGTGTGTGGAGGCCCAAGGGTGATATTGGGAATCATCCTGGATTGCTCTATCTCCTTACTTACTGTGCTCTGTGGTATCCCACGCTCCGACTTCCAGGGCTGGAAATACAGGTTGCCACTATTTCTGCCTGGCATTTTTATGTGGAACCAGGAGTACAATGAAAGACCTTTTGCTTTGTAATACAAAGGCTTTAATCTCTAAGCCATATCTCCAGCCCTAACGCATAAAGACCTCAACAAACCAGTAGTAAACAGGAAAAGTATTTGCAGCACTCTCATAAAAGTGAATCTTTATAACAGAAATATTTACATACTTTAAGTAGAAAAACTCACTCAATTAAAGAATGTAACTCTGGAAAAAATAATATGATTAAAATATGTACTGATCCTTTAAGCCATTTTTACAGGAAGAGAAATGCAATGCCATATTTACAGGAAAAAAATGGATATTTAAAACATACTGAAATGCTTTTACAAATCTACAAATTATCCAATACCCATCAGGATGGAGTGAAGGGCATTGCAGGACTGGTATACCTGTTAAGTTTGTATGAGTGGAAATAAAAAAAAAAAAGAAAAATCTGTGAATTATAAACTTCCATTCACACAATATAGGTTTAGGAACTTTGATACATATGCCAGAATGTTACCATAAAATATAATAACTCAGCACTGTATGTTCTTATGGGAAGATACTCAGCATATACTATCAAATATTAACGAATGCAAGGTATAACTGTATTAATTTTAGACTTGTATATAATATATATTACCTACATATATGGATATGTAAATTCTTAGAAATATATAATTGCTCACGATTATTTTTAGATGTTGCTGGAAAACACCTGAGACTTGAAATGCTCTTAAAATGTAAAGCATTTTGTCAATATCAACACAAGATTTAGCCCATCATTAGCTCAAGGATGGGGTGGAGAGACAATGAGGCTCCTTCCCTTTCTGAGTTAAATATTGATGGTAAATGCTGGTTGGGGAAAGGAGACCTTGCTTTGGTAGTAGTGTTGCTACAGAACCACTGCCTTTATGGCAACAAGTGCCCTTGTATCTACTGACACAGACAGCCTTTATTAGACTCAATGGGTCTCATATACTTACAAAAAAACTAAAAAGTAGGAAGGAAAGTTGGGAAGATTTTCAGTGGGAGACAGAGGAAGGATATGGGAGAAAGTTAGAAAAATTAATTGTAAAACTACTAAAGAAATAAAAAATAGAATTTTGATATGGTCAGAAAATTATTTTGTTTGCCCCACAGCTTATATGTGAGATGTATTACTCTTGTTAGAGTATCCCCTTTCATTTCTACCCATATTCTAGTTGGAACTTCCCTTTTCTTTTAATGTAGTACCTAGAAAAGTAGGCATTCTCAGAGGTTGCATTTAAATCTATTCAGGTTTTTTGTTTATTTGGCCAGTGCAATTTTTTAGTTGAAACTTTGAACTTCAAAGATGTGGAGACACATATTTTTTTCTGTCCAAGTAAACTATTACAAATGTGCAGTTAAGGTGAAGTTATACTGGAGCATGATGATAATCCAGAGAGCAGCCAAGTGAAGACACCAAGGGAGAAAGTCAAGGGATACTTGAGGTTTGATACAATTTGCTGTAAAAAAAAATAACCTAGGACTGAAAGAAGTAACAAAGAATCCTTCCATATATGCTCAGATGGGGAATGTCCACCTATGCCATGATTGTAGAGCTTTTCTTCCAGAGTTATTGGAGAATGAATTTTTATTGTTTTTTATTCTCAAAATAAGACACCTGCTATAAAATCATTTGCCACCGTTCAAAGACTGTAATGCTTCACTGTCCTATTATGCAGGCTATGAAAATTCAAATGTGGTGCATGCTGCTGGTAGAAGCATCAAACTGATAAGCATCCAAAGTAATTAAAGGTACAGATGTATTTTCCCTGTGGTTTGCCAGTTTGACTTCTGGAAATTCATTTTATGGTTGTGGCTTCCCACTTTGAAATCATGTAGGTTCTTCACTGTATCATTTTTTAATAGAAAAAAGAAACATGTGGGACCCATTCAAAGGACCAGGAAAAATAAAATAGATAGACTTATTGAGTCACAGATGTAATAATCTGGAACTGTTATGAAGAATGCATTGGTTCTTTAAGAATTCACAGTGAGGGTTGGAGAGAGGGCTTAGAAGGTGGCATATTTGTCAGACAAAGACTGGAGCTGAGACCTCTGAAACCCACATAAATGCCATGGGCTTTTGTCCTACCTATAATTTCAGTGTTGGAAGGCGATGACATGGTGCCCCCAGAGCCAACTGACCAGTCATACTGACCATATTAGCGAGCTCTGGGTTCATTAAGAGAATCTGTCTTAGTGAATAAAGTGGAGAAAGATTAAGGAAGAATCACGATGCTAACCTGTGGCTTCTTAAGTGCTAATGTGCGCACATTCACACATGTGTGTACATACACACATGCCAGCATGCATACACACATGCATGCACAGTGCACACACAAAAGCACATGAGAAAAAATTATATTGGAATTTCTCCAGAGAGTGTCAATAACAAAATCCTATGGGTTGAAAGACTTTTCATACATTAATATACATTTATTTAAATTTTTATAGAGAAATTTAAAAAGTATATAAAATCTATAAAATTGTTCCTTATGGAAAGTAAATTGGAAGAACATTGAGCAAGTTAAAGTAATAGATCTGTGAATATTCATATTATCCACTTTATTTTACTTTGGGATTATATGAGGGTATTAACATTTCAAGAACAAAATTAAAATAAAAAGTAATATCAAGAAATCAAAATGTTACAAAGGAGAGTATCATTTAAATAGAAAAAAATACAATTTAGTGCATAGCTAAAATAAATTTAAAAATCCAAACTTTCCTCCTTTATGCACACAAATTTAGACTAATAATTCTACCATACATGACATTAAAGCATCACTGTTTTAATACTTTTTCATCTACATAGACACTGAATTCTCAAAGCAAATCTACAATGCATGTACTACTGTCATAGTTCAGAAATGACAGAACGTGATTAAGTCATCTGTCAAAAGCTACAGATCATTTAAGCAGCAGAAGCTAAAATTCTAACTAGGCTTTTATTGTGTGTGTGGGGGGAGGTGTCGTGTGTATCGTGGGTGCATGTATGCATGCTTAGTTGCATGTGGGTGAATGCACACATGTGTATGAACTTGTGGAGTTCAAGGGGTTCTGTCTGAAATGCATAGGCTGTGTCACCTTAGCTGAGAAGATTATTTAAATTGTGTTTCACTGTCTTCATTTTTAAGATGAAACTGTAGTATATTGGTGGTGTTGTATAGGAAGCACATAAGTCATTAGTTTTGTGAAGTATAAGGCTTGGCATATAATAAGTATCAATCAGTGGCATCTGAAAAAGGACACATGAACGGAAAGTGAGAGTCATGAAGAACTGCAGCCTTCTGGAACATTCGAAGAGTTAAAAGATGGGGAATTAGATGAGGGGAAGGGAAAGATCCTTGGAAGGTCATAAAATGAGCCATCTACTCTATGGAAAGGTAAACAAAGCATGGAGATCCTGACGGTGTAATGGAACAATGAAACAGGTTGACAGGCCTTTCTTCATCTTAGCACAGTAGGAAGGGAATGGGTCTCAGTGTACGTTTAGCTTGTATGGCACTAGCAAAGCGACTGCAGTAAACCAGCAGAGCATAGTGACAGGCTAGAGGGTGGCAAGAAAATAGTTGAAGTAGAAGTTATTACCTGTAAGGTTACAAAGAATTCTGTTGATCACAGCATACAGACATGGAGGAGAGAAGACTTGGTGTTTTGAGCAAAAGCAACAAGACATTTGAAGCAGCATAGAAGTAAGACCAATGTGAAAAATGATCATTAGGACTTTAAATTGGAAAGGCAGAGTTTGAGTTCTCAGAAGTCATATATATGAGGAAAATCTGTGTTTCCCAAAAAACTGTGGAATGAGTGTAATTAAATGAGCTCACTGTCCCCAAACCCATCAGACTCTCTGGATCAGACAACTCAAAAATTATAGCAGTTTATATTATTCTATTTTGGATTCTTCCAAGTGTCTTAATTTTTCCCATTAGATACAAAGGTAAGCTATGCTTACCTACATTTTTGTTTGCTGCCAAATAATCTAACACTTACTTTTCCAGATGTCAACCAGAAACTGGGTTTATCTATCGCTGTATGATGTACAGGAAGGAACACTGCCAAGATTCCTGCTTGGATGAAATTCTTGCTATCCCAGCATTGGAAAGACAGCTGGTAGTCTGCTCTTCAGATAGTCATTCCTTCCCAGGGATTTGAGGAATACAGAGGGAGCTATTTTGGTCAAGCTTATATTTTCCCAAGGTAAAGTCATCTAAGATGATGGATGCCCACTCAGAGTAACGAGTTATTTCAGCCCTATCTCAACTAAAAGAGTCAAACAACCCATTGTCATACCTGAATTACATGCTATTGTCTTTCTGACTAATCCAATTTCCTATCCTCTGACAGATACTGTTCCCAAAGAACCCCCCATTAGCATTGTTACATTTATTTCTATAAGATAGCATAAATATTAAATGTATTTTTAGGAATCCTCTGCTGTACACATGTACCTGGTGCAATGTTTGAATTAGGTAAAACACATCTAGTTCCTTAAATATTCATATAATAATTTTTTATGGTAAAACATTAAATGTCCTTTCTTCTAACTCTTTAATATTCAATATACAAATTCACCCACTGTGTACATGAGAATGTATACACCTAACTGTAATTAATTTCCCGCTAAATTTGCATTCTGAATTTCATCTCATGTTGTCCTCTATGGGAAATTAAATGTGTAATATGAAAGTCTTAAAAATGAGCCATATGGTTATTTTGTTATTAGCAAAATTTTGTAGTTCTTCTCATAAGTAGTTATGATACCATATACAGATCACATAGTGATGTAACTGAGAAATTACTATAAAAAGACATTGATACTGTGGATATTATCCACAAATATTTCTAGCTTCCTCTTCTTTTTCCAGAAACCAGACTGTTGACTGATACAAATGTATCCACAGAGAGTGAAGGCTAGGGCTGTAAAGTACTGAGTCTGATACCCAGGATTGAAGCAAAAGGATGAACATGGCGGCAGTCACTTGTAATTTCAGTCCAGGGAAGATAGAGACAAATGCATCCCTGAGGCTTAGTGGTCATGCAGTCTAGCCTGGTTGGCAAGTTCCAGCTCCCAGTAAGAGAGTCTTAAAAAATAAGGTGAATGTCTTTTAAGGAACAACTAGGTTGACCTCTGGTCTGGCATACATATACATGTGCTTGTGTACCTGCACACGAAATTTTGAAAACTACATAAAAAAGTGATGCTAATTTAAGTATTTGGGTTTGTTACACATTTTTTTCTTCTTTTTAATTTATACTCTCTATTGAAAGGTCTCATGTTTAAATAATCTAACCTTCAAAAAATAAAGGTAATGTCAGTCTAATCCAAACTGAAATTGTACAAACATTATGAAGGGTGTGGAAATCATATAATCTCAATAAACATAGTTAGTTTATGAAGAAATTATTGCCAATAAAATTATATTCTACCGACTTGTGGAGTTTTGTTTTTTTTTTACTTTTGTGTGTATTTAAGAAGTAGATTAAGTTACATACTGACAAAATTAAGCTTACCACAAATTTGTCTGGGGAACAAGAACAATTCAAATAGTCATCTAAGAAGAATAGCAACTTCCTGGGAGAAACTGTTATAAAATCAGGTGACTTTTTGTGTGTGCATATGTATCTGTATGTGTGAGTGTGTATATGTGTGTGTGTGTGCATGTGTGTGTATATATGTGCAGCTAACACTGAGATGTCTTCTTCAATCATTTCTCCACCTTACTGTTTCAAGACAGGGTGTTTCACTGAATGTAAAGTTAGTGATTTGGGCTAGATTTGGCTGGCCAGTAATGTCTGGGGTGTCCTTCTCTCTGTTCCTCATTCCTGGTATTACAGGTACATGTCACCAGGACCTACTTTTATGTGGGTTCTGGTTATCTGAACTCTGTTGTTCATGATGGTGCAGCCAGAATTTTCCTCATTGAAACCTTCTCACCAGCCAGAATCATGTAACTATCAGCAGTAAATGGCTGAAACAACCAACTAATCAGCTAATAAATCTGTAGAAAGGTAATAAATTTCTGTGTTCTCTTTTTTTTTTACTACTCTGAATCTACTGCCTACTTTTAAAGATGTTTCTAGTTTTATGATCTGAATCTTTTAATTTTTTTTTGGCTCTGAGCTATCTATTCTTCAAATAACCTTATGCACGCAGTTTATTTACGTTCTCAGGAGACTATTTACTCACGTGTTGTGTATGATCTCAAAAATGCAAAAGAAGGTTCAAATAGGAGCAATAATCGAACAGTCTTTATGGAACTGAGTTTGGGGGAAAGGTATAAATTTCCACATGCTAAAAATATCACCTACAGCACATATGCTTAATGGGTGAGGCATATGCAGATGTTCAAGAGAAACATCTTTTAGGAACGTATGAAATACTTGATAGCAATATCACTGGAATCACCAAGATATTTTTAAAATTTTACTCTGGTGCTTTCTGCATATTAAGGGTACTTGTTGGTTTATAATCAGAATAAATGATTTATTAGTATAGAATTATTAATACTGTCTTCATTATCAGTATATTCAACTTTGGGAAGAGAAATGTATCTTTATGTGAAGCCACAACTCTACAGCAGTATCCAGGAACGCTTGAGTTAAACAAAACGTGCAGTTTAACAACTCACGGGACAACTTTTATGGAACACGGTTAAACATTCATTATGGATATAAATCAATTATGTTTATATAATTTTTGCAAAAATCGTGTTTTACATATTCATTTACATTAATGTTTTTAGTTGAAACCAAAATTACCCCAAAAATGAGGATTTTAAGGAACTATTACACAAATAATCATTGAAACTGCTATGTTTGAACTTTCAAATGAAAGTAAAGTCTTTGCTAAAACATGATCAGTTGCCAAATTAATTCCATCAAAGGGTTTTACACCTTAGAGACCTTTCTTATTTTTGATGTTTAATGGAATTTATAAAAATATGAAGCTATGTTTTAAAATGTCATTACCTGATGGAAAAAAAATCCCTTTCATTTGAATGTTAGATTATAAATAAAATGCAATAAAAACAGGGAATAAAAAGGTAATACAAAAAGGAGTGACAGTTTTTCATGCCTGTAGGGGAAAAGAGAGAGTTTTATCCAGAGCATCCTGCTGATCCTTGACACCTTCTGGCTTGTAAGTATAAGTCACCAGTACTACTGCTAGAATTCAAACAGGCCTTCATGTTGCAGGGTTGATTACTAAAGGAGGTGAGAGAGCTTATCCAACTCCTTTCAGTGTCCCACTTGTGCTTCCGAGCCTTCCAACAAAACAATGCATCTGTACACACTTCTACCAAACTTTTAGACAAAGTCCTTTAAGGCCAGATTATCAGCCCACTGACTTCCAAAGATCTCCATGATGGCTATGTGAAGCTTAGACTGGAAATGATTGAGCCTGAAGACCAGAAGTCTCTGGAGAAATCAGACTAGAAACAGCTTTATGATGTATTAATTTGAGAAATGAGAAAGGTTGCAAGAGACTTAGGATACTTAATAGATGGAATCGCCCAGCTATTTTGTTTTTTTGTTTGTTTGTTTGTTTAAAATAAGGATACAGAAAAAGCAGATTACAGAGTGAAAATTCAAATTGGATCTTGCAGATATGAAGGTATGGGAGCCCACTATGCTGCTTTAACTATGGAATCTTAAGTTTATGCTTCAGAAGAAAGGCTTTTAGAAGAGACTTGACAAAGCACTCGGGAAGTTATTTTTTCTCATTGTAATCAGATTATTTTTATCACTTAAGTACTTCCATGGTTTAAATTTGTAAATATTTTCAATTTTAACTATTTTTTAGTAAACTAAAATCTTGCACATACAACACTATGTGCTACTGAAGGATAAGATGGATATTCCTGTCTCTCAGTTTCATAACAACCACTGGTTATGAGATTGCTCATATCATCCAAGAAAGAATTAAAAATATTCTCTGCAAATATTTTGTGCTGGCATACCATATTCTCACTTTCAATTTTTATTATTTTAAGCAAATCCACTTAAAAACTTGAGTACTGTAGTCAGCAGCAGGAGATTTTGTTAAGCTAAGCCCTAGCTTTGCATTCTTCTCTACCACTAAGATCAAAAGTCAGCCGCTCACTACTCTCTCCGATCATCAACTTCTTCACTGTACAAACCTGTAAAACAGATTGGTATCAGACAAAGATAATAAAACTCAAAAAGACTCTGGTCTGGGTCCAAATCCACTACTGTTGTCTAAATGATTAAGAATAATTTCTGGCAATCTCAGTGAAGATATTAATCCCTTTGGTTTCTTTAGAATTATTAAGTAACATTGTAATTTGCGGGTATTATATAAGTTTCCATTTGAGTGTAGCATTCTGAAAGTTTAGTGCTAGGATAGAATTACTTAAGTAAAACTGTGACCAAAGAAAAGACTAAATTAGTGATTCTTAACATTGCATCTACTTCTCAGAACTATTAGAAATCTTCAGACAGATGAAAACACATTTGAATATTTTCCTGAACAAAGGATCTACAACTTTCACAGAAGTTTTTAAAGGAATCTCTGAACTGAGAAAATTATAAGAGCTATTGCTTTAGGCTTCTTTTTTATTTATTTCATTTTTGTCTACAAAGGAAATAATTTGACATAAAAATGGCTAGCCATGTTAATTTCAGTGACCGTTACTCTCAGTCCCAAGTAAGGAAATACTCTGAGTTCTTGGGCTCACAAAGAACAAATTCTTGTTCTTTTTATTTATTTTTTTGTTTAAACTCTTGTCAGACTGAAGTGATATGTTGACATTTAAATTCTTTTAGCTACAAGGTTCCAAGTTGTTACAGGTCTCCTTCCAAATGAGTAGTATTTACAAATCTATAATTAGTGGAGACAGTGGGAAACACAAGTATTTCTGATGTCTGGATACTAATGTTGGCAGCACCAAACTCTACCATAGACTGTTTAGGCAGCGAGTATAACGTCATGCAAAATTCTTCTTTTACAGAAATAAAATAGGATAATGTGGGACTAAGAGTTTCAAAATTCTAACATATTTCTCTCAGCATGATTCCTGTAAGTAGTGTTATAAGTTTCCATTTTATAACATGGGCACTTTGGGGTCATTTTGAGTCCATATCTAGATGACACAATTTTAAGTTTAAGAATCTCCATGGCTTCAGATAACCAATCTAATCATTGATTATGAAGTGACAAGAGTTCTCAGTCTTTCCCAGGATTTCTGACTACCAATCAATCATGAGGCACACAAATTGCAGTCATGAGAATCTTCTGAATTTTTAAATTGTTTAAGTGACCGTATTTAAGCCAACATTGGATTTAAGTATTTTGGCTCCTCACATTTACAGAGACATCCTATTCTCTGGAGAAGCACATCAGTCTACACATCAACATTTTGTATTTTCTCCTGTATACACCACATATGGAATCTGTGATCTATATATGTCAGTTGATGCTATGGTGGCAAATTAAAAATACCACTTTTTAGAAATGAAATATAAATATGTTATTTCTATAAGGTACTATCATAATAATTAACACCTTGTGTAAATATGATTTGAGAATCAGTTTATTGATGTACAAGGTAGTTTGATATTTCTCCAAATCTGAATTGAACTTCTACCTATTTTGTGTTTATTTGCATCATATTTTTCTTTAAATAGTGACACTACTTTTATTATTTTCAGTGCGGTTTTTACCTTGAAATTATGTTGCTGTCCCTATCAAATACTGATATATTCCTAAATTTACCCACTCTAAAAAGAACAAACCCAAATGATCAATATGTCTTAGTAGCTCTCCAAGGCTCCTTTGGTGTGATAATTCTTTTAACTTCAGTGCTAGTTTTGAAGTCAAATAGTTATGGTGTGTGCCAATACATTCAGTCTTAACAACTTCATGACCCAGAGACCTTGCAGTGTGATCCTATGTCACCAAAAATGACAGTTAAATAACATAGGGCTTTATAGTAATTTTTGGAAAATGTATGGTTTTAAACTACAAATAGATTCACTTAAGTATCACAATAGTCTTTCATCAAGTCTTGATTAGCTGACTGCTAAGCTTGAACCAATATTGTGTTGTTTGGAATACATTTCACTTGAGATGGCAAAAAACAATGTCTTGTGTTATTAGAAAATTAGAAAAGTCCTCCATTTACATTCAAATGATAGCAAATAGACATGTACTTCATTTTTTAGAAATTGAAACAATTCTACAGCTACTGGAATTGCTAATGTGAAGAAGAGACTTCACTGAGAAAAATCTGTAAATGATATGATGTTTTTAAGCATAGGATTTTCTTTTCTTATTGTGAAAAGTTGGCATCAAAAATGCAAGACTGTGCTAACTCAAGCTTCATTGCTGTATGGTCTTTAATGTTTTAATACCATACTAGGTGGAAGTATACTCACTCAATACATCTGAATCACTGTGAATAGACATCATAAAAATTGTTTCTCCTTTTGTTTTCTATGATTCAATTTAAGAAGTTTAGTTAATAAAAATTTTAAAAAGGAGCAAAAATAGAACGTACTGATTAAAATGAGCACTTGAACATGAGCCTTATTGTGATAACTTTGGAGAAATGGACTGTATGTGATATCCAGTCCTCCTAGGAAATGCTGCATTTTTAAACCATTGAGAAGATGGTTGAAGGAAACTCTGAGATGAAGTTCTCTTGTAACTGAACAATGATTGTAGATGAGTGACATTTTTGTCCATTGCTTACATTACTTCAAAATATACCCTGCTGTAGTCCTTGCCTGCTAAAGTCAATCAACTATCAGGTCATATTCTCTTCTTTTCATATTTTTTATTTTTTTATTTTCTGTGTGTGTGTGTGTGTGTGTGTGTGTGTGTGTGTGTGTGTGTGCGTGTGTGTATCAAAGGCCATTGTGTGTCTCTGAGGCGCACCAAGGATGACCTCAAGAATCATCCTGGATTGTTTCTACCTTCTTGCTTTGGTTGTTCTGGGATTTCCCAGGCTCCACCCATCAGGACCAGAAGTTCAGGTGCCACATTTCTGCCTGGCATTTTTACATGGGACCTGGGATCTGAACTCAAGACCTTCTACTACTGAGGTAAAGTCTTAATTCCTGAGCCATATCTCCAGCCCTCTTAAGTCATATTCTAAGAGCAACTGTTTTTTAACAGTGCTTTATAGATATTAAAACTAATTTTGATAGTCCCAGTTTATTCCTTAACAGTATGCCACTCTGAAAAGAACATGGTGCAAAAGATGGTTAAAAAAGACATCCTATTTATTTAACTTTTTTATTATTTATTCAATTGTGAGCATATGCATGTGTGCGTGTGCGTGTGTGTGTAGAACCACGGACGAATTTGGGAACCAACCATGGATGCCTCCACCTCTGCCCCAGGATTCACAGGCTCCACCCTACCAGGGCCGGAAGCCAGACAGCCCCCCCCCCCCCCCCCCCCGTTTCCTCTGGCGTCTATACATGGAGTCTAGGATCCAACTGAGGACCTTCCGCCTGCAAGGCAGAGGCTTAACCCCTGAACCACCTCTCCAGCCCCAAAAGACAATCTATTTTTACACAGTTTCACAGACAATGTGTATATTTCTTCACACAAATACAATATTAAATTAATTATATTTAAATATTATTAATAAAATTTACTGGAATGTATCAGAATGATAAAGAACAATATAGTTCTATAACAACAATATACAATAAACAAATTTTTGACACCTTAAACAACTTTGGATCCATTAGCTGTTATTGTCTTGCCTTTTACAAAAGATGGGCTTTCCACTAAGTGCCCAGCTTGCATGATGCAGAAGTAGAATTTAGACTAGGGTTTTGAAGCTAAGACTCTCAATTCATTACTTCTACATGAAGCTTCCACTTAAGAGCTATCAAGTTTTCAATACACTTGAAAAAAAGAAAAATTCCCACTAAGAAAACTCTTACGAAGTCACCTAGAAGGCTAATTAAATTAATTAAATTTCAGTCACAGATGGTAGGTAAATTTCTCTGGACAATGGATGAAACATTAAATAAAGGAGGGGTAATCTATAATAACAATTTTGTTCACTTGAAAGCAGCACAAAGACTTTATGCCTCATTAGGAAAGTCCTTTCCTGCACTGCAGTTAGAAAACTCTGCCAACAGAATTGTATCCAAACTCTTTATAAATACTTCAGTTCCAATTAGTAAATCGGAATGCTATTTCCTTACACATACCCATGAAGCACATAATACAAATGTACTATATTAAAAATTACTTAAGGTGTGTCAGTGTAATACAAGGCTATTACTAGACTGAGGAGAAACTTTTTAAATATTCTTCTTTATTCTATATGTAACTATTTTCAATAGCATAGGATTGTCAAGCAAAAGAGTTGCTTTCTCTCTAATAACTTGTTCGTAATACCTAAAAGTCTCAAAACACATGTTAAAATATTGTTATTATAAGAGATTATTGTGTATAAAACAAAATAACCAGACCATCAACATGTACATATTTATGCCTATATGTGCCATATATAACATAACATTTATAAATTATATATTCTTTTATTTTTGTGTCTGTGAATGTGAGTCTGTGTGTATGTATGTATGTGTGTGTGTGTGTGTGTGTGTGTGTGTGTGTGTGTGTGTATCAAAGAAAGGGCACTGTCTATCCCTGTGCAGCATGAAGGGTGACTTCAAAAGTCACCCTGGATTGCTTCTACCTCCTCTTTGGTTTGCTCTAGTGTTCTCGAGGCACTGCCATTTCAGCCTGGCTTGCTTTATTTATTTATTTATTTATTTATTTATTTATTTATTTATTTATTTATTTATTTAATGTAGGATTTGGGATCTGAACTCTGGAGTTTATGCTTGTTGTGGTAAAGGTTTAACTCCTGAGACATCTCTCCAGCTCTATATATTTTTTAGAAACAAGAAAAGCATTCTATTTTTTTGATAAAGTAGAGGAAAATTTGTGGCAGTTTTTATAGCTAGAAATTCGTTTTTTTATAATACATTTTTTATTATTATTTCAGCTCAAACAAACTTAATAGGTACACCAGTTCCCTCCCTCCCTCCTCCTCCCCCGGAACCCCCTGTTCCCCCTCCCCTCACCCCTTCCGCCCCATCTCCCCATGCCTCCCGCCCCAATTCTCAAAGTCCTTTCTTGTGCATGCCTGACTCTCCTCTGGGCCCTCCTCTCCGATGACATACAAGGACCCAGTGGCATTTCCCTGAATCCTTTCCTGTGTTCCCCTTAAGCATAGGAACACTACAGTGGCTGTCAATCCCTTGCCTCCAAGGATCTTGGTGCCTTTAGCAGATGCTAGACTTTGTGAGGTCAATAGTGTGTTGGACATTGTGCCGGGCATGCAATGTCCAATTATGATTGCTTCCGCCCCAACTTGTGGGGAGTATCTTGCAAATCATTGCTCCTTCCATCCTTTTGCTCTTATACTCTTACCGCCCCCTCTTCCGCAAATGTCCCTGAGCTTCAGGATGGGGAGAGATTAGTCTGGCCTAGTTCTAGGTGGTTGATTTAGAGTCTCTGAAGTTCTGGATAATGGTTTGTTGATTTTCTTTTGCAGTTTTGTTGCTCCTGCAATGCCCTTTACTCCATAGTGATGGGCACTGTATGTCACCCCCTGGCCAGAGACAGAAGCTGTTAAACTGGAGTCTTATTATAAGAGCACATTCAAGGGTAGATGTAATACTTATACCCAAAAGTGGAATCGCAGGGTCATATGGCATTTGGCAATGGGAGGGGTCAATCACCCATTTGCAAAATGGTTACTTTTTAATCTGCCGGACTATATGCCCTGCCCTTCTGGTGAGTTCATACCCCCTTAGTTGTAAACGATCAGGAACGAATGTCTGTGAACTTAACTAGGTGCCACATTACTTTCTTTCAGTCCTTGATGGAGGCCTATTTTCTCTACTGTAACATGGTCACTTCTCTCCTTGTTTCTGGTGTGGCCCTCCAACCCCATCCCTCCTGTTCATAATCCTTGCAATTACTGTAGGTAATACACAGATTTACCTATGAGTGCCTCAAGATGGGCTGGGTGGGTTTGGTATTAGGAGCCACCTATTAGGGAGTACATACGGCGCTTAATTTTCTGGGTCTGGGATACTTCACTTAATATAATTGTTTCTAATGACATCCATTTCCTGGCAAATTCCAGTAATTCATCATTTTTGATGGCTGAGTAGTACTCCATTGTATAGATAGATGTACCACAGTTTCCTTATCCACTCGGCAACTGTTGGACATTTGGGTTGATTCCATGTCTTTGCTATTGTAAACAGTGTATAGCCAGAAATTCTTAGAAA
Organism: Typhlomys cinereus; assembly: GCA_023101885.1. NCBI lineage: Eukaryota > Metazoa > Chordata > Mammalia > Rodentia > Platacanthomyidae > Typhlomys > Typhlomys cinereus. The sequence continues at coordinate 2,699,489 of JALPQD010000255.1, read as the reverse complement.
CTCTACTCACATAGAAACTAGCAGGACAAGTTCTTTCATATAAAACAGAAATATAACGTTCAAATGTGACATTTATAAATACTTTTAAGGACATATACTTAATGAAAAGGTACACAGTTTAAAATCATGATTGTACACTTATATTGAAAAATGTCATTTACATTTTTATAAATATGTACTTTGAGGGATTTTTGTTAATTTTTATAAGTTGTAGTATTCATGCACTTTTCATTATTTCCTTCTATAAAACAGACTGAAAAACCTGCAAGATGATAAAGAATATTTCTAGCAAAATAGTAAAGAATGAGGAATTCACTAAAGAATGTGTCAGTTTTACTTTATAAAATCTCTGTGTTTTACTATATAAAACCCAAGGTTGTTGTGAATATGAGTAAGGAAATTTGAGCATCGCCATAGAGATAGTCCAAAGATTGAGGTCAATAATAACTCATCAGCAAAGTGTGACCAAATGAGCTGGAAGGACAAATGATTTTGCGATTTCTTCATTTGTGGAGAGATTCAAAGGTCCCTAAATGGACTTTGATTGTTTTTTTTTTTTTTTTGCCTTTATTTTCTTTTGTACTGCTGGGAATTGGATGTAGAGTCTCACATAAGCTACGGAAAGGCCCTACCACTGAACTACTTCCCAAGTCCTGTTGTACATTTTGAGACTGGGTCTCAATATCTTGACCAGGTTGACCTAGACCACACTGTGTAACTTATGAGTCTCTGGCCAAAACTTCTAAAATAACTTGACTCACAGTCTTGTAACATCAGACTCAGTTCAATCTACCATCAGTTAATCCACTTTTACACTTTCTTGGTTCCAGACAGATCCAATATCCTGCTTGGTATGGTACATGCCACTAAGTAGTTTAGAAGATTAAAGTCATGCACTATGGTTATCTTTACCATCCTTTTAATTTACACAGGTAACAAGGGACTGTGCATGCAATAGAAAGTTCACAAAGATCTGTTAAATAATGAAGTAAAGATATATTTATCTTTTCTTTTCCAAACTCAAAACATTTACCAAAGACTTTCACAGATGTATTACATATGCATTGTGCAAACAAATGGTTATTGGGGAAATTACAATTATCAAATAAGTAGTAACCAAAAGATGTTTGGTATGTAAACTTTGTTTGGTATGCAAAAATGAAAATCACATACCTACACTTAAAGAATGATTAAATATCATGTGCTTATATTCTAGCATGAACATTTTTAACTAAGGAAATAATAAGATAAAAAGTGATATAGGATGAAATTTAGTCTTCTTTATAACTGTCATAATATGAAAAACTAGTGAACATTATATCTTGAAGCATGTCTCTGTGTAATAATAAAATACTTTGCCAAGAAAATATAAAACTTGTTCCTTAAGTGAATGTTCTACATCTTGAAATTAATTTATTTTTAAGAATCATGGGGGCTGGAGAGGTGGCTCAGGGGTTAAGCCTCCAGCCTTGCAGGCGGAAGGTCCTGAGTTCGGATCCCAGATCCCACGTATAGACGCCAGGCGGAAGCGGGGTCAGCCTGCGTTTCCGGTCCTGGTAGGGCGGAGCCTGTGAATCCCTGGGCAGAAGGAGGTGGAGGCGTCCGTGGTGGTTCGCGAATTCGTCCGTGGTTCTACACATACTCAGACACACACACACACACACAGACACACACGCGCACATACACACGCACATGCGCACAGTTGAATAAATTAAAAAAAATTAAAAAAAAAAAGAATCATGACTCACTGTTTTAATCATTTGGTCCCAAGTGACCAATTGCTAATATTCTGGTCAGATTTAATTATTCTTTATGTATATTGGACAGAAGTACTCCAGATTCACTAAAATTTCTTTGTGGGTATACAAGAAAATTTTAATCAACAGAGCTGAAAAAAGGTGTGTTAAATCCTAGCAATAATTATCCAAAAATATATATATATAGAAGAAACAAAGGAGAAAGTAAAAAAAAAAGACAATAGCTAGCTCCCTTGGCTCTTTTCTTACCAGGAAACAAATGAAAAGGAAATTTATCTCTGACCATAAAATCCCAAATGCTTCATTTTCATTTTCCTCAAGTTAACTTTCTCACCTAGCTAAGCAGCATTTACTGCTATTATTAGTGCTTGTCCAATATCAGCTGACCAGTATTCGTCCAACTCCTCCATTCAATGAGCTCAGGGACTCCCAAGGAGCTGCATGTATGCAGACTTCTGCTTACAGCTCCTAATTATTTTCTAACAGATAATGGAACATTTAAGTTCAGAGAGGTTAGATTAAATTTGTGAGTGGATCAAATCCCAGATAAAATTGCAGTGGCAAAGATCACTGCAGAGAACCCTAATGTTTTGAGATAGAACCCTCACTGACTACATATTCCTCTGTGGTTTCCTAATTTTACACCTCAGAAATGCTACAGCTTTCTTACTCCCATTATACCTGACTATCTGCCAACTTGGTAAATGACATGTACCTCAACAATGATTTCCTAGGACTTGCAGCAACATTTAGACACATTTGAAAGAAATATCTTGATATCTATTACCTTTTGGAGAAGAAAGTCAAAGTCTTTACTTAGTCAACATAGAACAAGTGATTATTTTAGCTACTTGAATGTATGTTATCTATACCAACTATTGTATGAAAATGTTTTCATAAAAATTTGAATTTTTTTAGGAAATATCATACACCAGATCATTTTTAATATAAATTCAGAGGAGTGATTTTCTACTCTGAAGGAAACAGTGAGTGATGTGAAATATCATGTGGAATGATAATAAGCAAGCAGAAAAGAACAAGGCCATCAACAGGACTTTGAGAAGCAGAAGTACCTCTCTGCAATCTTGATTTCCATGGATGTAACAATCATATTTAGAAGCTCAGAAGAAAGCAAAAATTTAGAAGGAGAATTCTGATGGTGGTTGTGAGCTAGATCAGTGATTAAAATGCCTGACCATTGAGCATGAAAGGCTGAGTTCTAATCTCCAGCCTCATATTAAAAACAAAAATTGGGAAGCTCTGCACTAAGAAGGGACGGACGGGAGGATCTCAGGACAGGAGACTTCCTAGAACGCGCTGGCCAACCATGCTAGCCAAGAAGGTGGGCTCAAGTTTAGTGAGAGACATGAGCTCAAAAGACAATGGATCACATTAAGAAAGCTAATGCTTCCACACAAAAGTACATATACACAATTACAAACCCACACATAACACACACCTAACCACTTACGCACAAAGAAAATGAGCAAATTTGAGCAACCTGTTATGGATTTTATTACTAGTGGCAATTGTCTTTCACTGGAACAAAGTAATATTTGCAAGCAAGCAAAGTGAAAAATATGAGAGAAGTCTACTGAAGTCTGGGCTGGCTTCTCTTACTGGTTTGGAAGGACAATGATTCAAACACCATTCTCCTTAGAAAACATAGTTCTTAATAAGGTTTTATTCACTTTTTTTACTTTATTGTAACTAACTTTAATGACAAATTAGCACATTTGGTTTTAGAAAACATTTTGAAATTACTTCTACTATTAAGAGTTAATTTAATTTTGGCTTTTTTCGTGTTACTCAAATTCACATTTACTGCCGTTCATCTCTATGTTGTAAAGAATGTCCCCTACAGTTAAAAATGTGTTTGTGTGTAGGGGCGGGAAGGACATAGTACAAGTAAAACTACATTAGAATTCTTCTGCATAGAATCTTCATTAAGGATAAAAATCATTTCATGAATGATCTAGAATCACTGATTCCTGTTGCTGGAAATAAGATTAAGTTCTACTAAGCTCTCTAGATGTCTGCTTGCCATGCAGTTGACTACTTCAGAGAACCATTTCAAAGGCTACATTTTAGTGCTGGAGAGATGATGTCAATCAAGCCTCTACTCATGTAACTATGTGAAAGCAAACTTACTATACATAAGCTATGTATCTGAGATTTTATATTCTGTAAATTGTAGACACAGTCCTCTGACTAGACAAGGTATTGATAATAAGTAGAATAAGTATTTCTTTTGACAATTTTGAGCAAAATATCCTAAGAAAAAAACTGGAAATATCCTTGTGAAGTAATCACTCATGAATAATATTTGTAGCAACACCCAAAATATGATGATTCTAGTAAATGACAACTTGACGATTTTATTAAATTTGTACAGGTACATTTAAAAAGATATATTATGATGGAATAATTATCATTAATGTACATATCCAATGAAGTGAATATATTTATTCACTTCAGCAGGTTAGTATTCAATAAATATACCTGTGAATCTGTGTATATATTGTTGCAACTATCATGGACTTTTTCCTGAACCAAATTATTCATGGGGCTGAATAATTAAGATGACTCTATGCATATTATGCAGACCAGGACTTTTACAATTGCCTCATTCTCCTGAACAAACATTTTTTTAATTCTTAATTTAAATTTATATAAACAGATCATAAGGTTTGTTACTTTGTAAGTTACTTACTGAATTTTCTGGAAACTTGTCCCTGGTCTTTGAGCAAAGGCTTTCTATTTGATTTGATTTTGTGTGTGTGTGTGTGTCTGCGCCTGTGTGTGTGTGTGTACGTGCGTGTGCGTGTGTGTGTCTGTATGCATGTGTACGTACATGTATGTATTTATGCATATGTGTTCTTGTGTTTGGATGGATGCATGTGTGTGTGTGTGTGTGTGTGTGTGTGTGTGTTCAGGTGTATGTGGAGGCCAGAACACAACTTCAGGTGCTGTTTTCCAGCTGTTCTGATTCTATCACCCTGGAGCAGGATCACTGTTTGGTCTATAACTCACCAAGCTGAACCAGCTGGGTTTCTAGAAAGCCCTGTTAATCTATATTTATGTCACTGGTATTATATACATTGTCTACCAAGGCCGACTTATTGTATAAAGTATGTAAGTAACAATTTAGGTTCTCACACTTTCAATGAAAGAACTTTACCCACTGAGCCGTCTTCCTAGTCACTTAACTTGCTTTATTCAGTATTATAAATGGTATATCATGATGATATAGACAGACTTCATGGAAATTTTCTTAAATTGTCATAATTATCAAATGTAGTTCAGATTGGAATGAGAAACTGTATATGATCAGTTTCATTCTCTTCCAGCTTTGCAAGGTAGAAAACAATCCTCTGAACAATATATGAAATATAAAATTACAGGGTTTGAAGAACTAGGAAATGATATATTTGATAGACTACTGATTTCCAAGTAGCAAACTTAATGTTAGAACAGTAGAATATGTGCTTCTGGGAGATGTCCATTCAGTTTATACAAACTCAAGAAGTATTTCAAAAACAGAAAGCTTATGAAGCTACATGTTGAAATTTACAGAGAATAAACAGTTTGGGGTTTGAGAGTCTTGGTTAGGCTCTTCGAGAGATAAAGTAAGCCAATTGGATTAAAAACTTGTCAAGTATTCTGTCTTGTTTCAAATCCCTTAGTATTCCTTCAGGCTATGCTCTTGAAAGCTCAGGTTTTAAGTTAGTTATTGAATTCAGTGAATGTTTCTAGCAATGATTTACGGTGACTCTAATAAATTACTTTTTCAAATTTATTTTTGTCAAAACCTACACTAAGATCAATTTGTTTTGCTTTTTACAAAGGACCCCATCTTTCTATATGTATTACCATCTAAAGAGAAGGAAACAGGTAAGAGAAAATAGGAGACTATTCTGAAAGACGTAAGAACATCCAAAATTACTGCATAAGATTCTAATATCTCAGAAGGGTAGAAGATGTCAAAATGAAAACAAATTCTGTCTTTCATCCTAGAAGACAAACATTCATGTACACATTTCAAATGTTTCCTAAAATAGAGTCTGCTAGTGCAAATGGGAACACATTACCAACCTCCAGTATATGTGGAAGAAAGTTCTGTACAAAGGGAAGAAAGTTCTCCATGGGCTTTGTTCCTCAGAAAATCTTCAGAGAGGAGTTGGAGAGATAAAGTAGTGGTTAAAGTGGTTGCCATGCCAGTACAAGGACCAGATCCCATATGAAAGACTTGGTGGACAGGATGGACTGTCTATAAATCCAGCCCTGGTAGAGGAGTCTAGGCATCTACAGAGTAAGCTGACTGTCCAGACCCACCATATCTGTGAATTCTTAATTTGGTTATACAGCTTCAAAAATTGAAAGGTGGATGTTCTATTGAAGATTATTCCAGGTATTAATATTAGGTTTATATATGCACATATACTCATGTATCCATCCTTCTGGACACACACTGTGCCTACCTGCATGAAAACATGCACATACATATTCATCTATCCATACGTTCATACACATAAAAAAAAAATTAAAGTCTCCACAGGGCACACTGAGCCCTAACTGAAGAGCTGAAAGGCAGATCACTCATCAGGAATCAGCTTTATGTTCTTTATTCAAGATCACACTTCCAAGTACTTATAGTTTATACTTGTATGTATAATGTCTCATAATCACAAATTGTAATTGATTGAAGATCACTAGTTACAAGTGCTTGCAATTTATACTTGTAAGTATTTATAATGCCATTTAATGTCATATAAATTACTATTTAGAAAACGAAGTCAGGAAATGGCTCTTTAATGAAGCTATACCTATGCACAGGAAATATGTATAAATATGACTTCAGACATCATAACTGAGGGACAAAACTTCAGAAACTAAGGGGACTAGAAACAGAGTGAAAGTAACTGAAAATAATCAAGAACTCTATACAATAAATTCTGCTCTTATGCTTTAATGATAACACTGAAAGTTTGCATGCAGAGAAATGGTATGATTTAAGCTTTGTATTGAAAAGTAGGTGGGGCAACTTCATGAGTCATGAAGTACCTACCATGCAAGAAGAATGACCTGATATCAAAGGATCCTCAGCACTGGAGTATGATGCTAGACATTGTAATGCATGCTTGTAATCCCAGTGCTGGGCTGGGGTAGAGTTAGGAGGACTCTGGGTATTGCTGCCTAGCCAATCCACTCAATTGATGAGATTTAGGTTGTGTGAGAGACTCTTGTCTCAATAGATAAGGTTGAGAGCAATTAAACAAGACATCTGACACCAACTCCTGGGCTTCACACATGTGTATACTGACCCGCACTTACACATTCTTGTACAACATATGTGTAATATGAGAAGATTAAATTGGAAGAAGTTATTCTTAAAATTCAAGTTGAAGACGTACACAGACTGTGTACAAAGATGAATATACAAATGTACAAGTGAATTTTCATCATAGAAGCATTTTACTATAGAATTAGAAGTGACGGTTTGTAGTATTCAACAATAAGTTACACATTCCTGATGATAAAAATAAGGGACACAGAGATACAAAATACTTTTGACAGATTAAATTGAAGTCAGAATAGTTTTGGAGAAGATGGAATTTGTCTGTGACCATATCAAAGACAGTTATGAGGTCAGATTCATGATCTCATAAAACTGACTTCATTAAATTGAAGGCAGAATAGTTATTGAGAAGAGTGAAATTTGTCTGTGACCATATCAAAGACAGTTATGAGGTCAGATTCATGAAAGGAATGAGATGGGGCTGGATAATCTAGGAACAATATTTGTGTTAGAAAGAAGTCTAAACCCAGGCACTTGAAGATGTCATTATTTGTAGGGTTGATTCTGAGAACCAGGAATTTTGAAAGTTTTTGTAAGAGGTTGGTTATAACCATGAGCTATGACTACACTGGCTGCAGAAAGACGAGAAGAGGTGGCCATCCAAGCCACTGAGACAAGAAAGAATTACAAGGAAATGAAGATGAAGAAGGCAGATGATGGTGGCTGTAATGTGTAAATAGTGATTCTAGATTTGGTACCTCTGCTGAACTAGAGCCAATGGTGTGAACGATAATGGGAAAAGTTTATTATGGTTGCTAGGAAACACCTGCTCCTTTTTGTCTTTTCGAGTTCTTGTCCTGCTGGTACAGTCTGAGAGAAATATAAACTGTGAATAAATTGTTCTCATCTAATCCCACTATTACAATGAATCAATTACCAAAGGAAGAACCCGCAAAATACTGAATGACAGAAATACAAGAAGCATATAACAAACATAAACTGATTATCATATGAAGATTTATTCAGGAAAATAGCCAAACGACAGTTTGATATGATAAAATTCCTTTTGGCACAAGGAAAGAAAGATGATTCCTTCCTTCCTTCCTTCCTTCCTTCCTTCCTTCCTTCCTTCCTTCCTTTCCTTCCTCCTTCCTCCTTCCTTCTTCCTTCCTTCCTTCCTTCCTTCCTTCCTTCCTTCCCCCTCTCCCCCCTTCCTCCCTCCTTCCTTCCTTCTTCCCTCCTTCTCCTCTTCCTCCTCCTCCCCTCCTCTTCCCTCCTCCCCTCCTCTCCTCTTTCCTCCCCTCCTCTCCTCTTCCTCCTCCTCCCTCTCCTCTTCCTCCTCCTCCTTCTCCTCTTCCTCCTCCTCCTTCTCTCCTTTCCTCCCTCCTCCTTCTCTTCTTCCCCCTCCCTCTCCTCTTCCTCCCCCTCCTTCTCCTCTTCCTCCTCCTCCTTCTCCTCTTCCTCCTCCCTCCTTCCTCCTCCTCCTTCTCCTCTTCCTCCTCCTCCTTCTCTTCTTCCTCCTTCTCCTTCTTTGTCTTCCTCTTCGTCTTCCTCCTCCTCCTCCTCCTCCTCCTCCTCCTCCTCCTCCTCCTCCTCCTTTTCCTCCTCCTTCTCCTCCTCTTTAACCAAGAATTCTGGTGAAGTGGGCCACTAGAGCACATTTCCTTTCAGAACCTACCCAGTAACCCTACTGTGAATCTGGCATGGGGAAGATGAGCCTGAAGATAAGCAGATTCACATAAGCACTCAGCCAGTACTGAGACAGTCACAGGAATTCAGAGTTATTAAAAAACTTCTTTTTTTCCCAGCTAATTTTTTGGGGGGAGACTGTTTAACTTGATATTTATTATTTGGTAGTTTTTAATATTCCTAAATAAAACCATTTTTGTACTAAAATTTAAATTCTACAATCACAAGTCAACTAAATATTGGAATTATACTTAGATGGACAACACATACACACACCTTTCTGTATGAATTTATATATCTGTCATTTATTTATATGTCATTTTGTTGTGTCTCCATTTAAATCTTTAGTAGTAACTAATTTAAAACAGCTACATAAATTTGATAATGCATTCAACTGCTATTTTATTTTATATTCGAATGCAACATTTTCATCAGTCAATGATCCAAAGATTTTCCTCAGGTTAGCTACTATAAATTCAGGCAAATTCTAGTTTTCTTTGTTTTTAATATTCTTTTTACTTGATGGTTTAGCAAGTGGGGAGGCACATGCTAACTATGATGGACCTTATTAAACTCACACAAAAAGACTTGCAGTTGAACAAGACTGGCAAAGAAGATTTTTTTTCCAGTTGAAGAATAGATAAGAATAAATTAAATCCCAGCTTTTTATTTTTAAAAAGAAAGAAAACAAATAGTTATGTAAAGCGTTTAAAGACAGCATCAATAGATTCCCATAAATTTCATGGAAAAGATACCAAGTGGTGGAAATGCAGAGAAAGTAATAGCTTGTCTGGTTTCAATATATTATGATATCCAATTCCAGGAATCTTCCTCAATAATATCTCTTTTTAGGTATATGTCCTGTACCATTTGATAGATTAAAAAACAAAACAAAGCAAAGAAACTCCACAAAAGCCTACATTATCCCAATGGAATTGTGCTATTTGAGACAAGAATTACAAGAGGCTATAAATGCAGGCATTCTTTTTATGAAGATAGACCTTTAGAGTCATTTTATTAATGTCACTCAATGTGATCCTCCTTTATGGGAATGAAAAATGTACTGGCCATTCACTAGCAGTATGCTATTATTGTCATTATGAATCCATTAGATGTATTCAGTAGAGCTAAGTAACAGCCCTATGACCAAATGCTCCTTCGGTTGCTTTTAGTGAAATATTTGATAGATTCAACCTGCCCCTGAATTTTTTTTTGCCTATGGTAAAAATTCAAAGAAAATACAAAAGTCCTTTTTTTGCCCTTGGATATCAATGTAGGTGTTGATCTTTAGCAATGAGTTTGGAGTATTAAGTTGCTGTATTTGTGTCACTTGTTATAATAACTAACAAAGCGCAGTTCTCTCTCTCTCTCTCTAATTCTTACTCTCTCCTTTCTATTTCATTCTGTATCTGGTCTTTCACTTTATACATAAATAAATACATAAATATATGCATATATATTTCTATATATAAGGAATATGGATAGATATATAAACAGGTTGGTGACAGAGTTTATGGACTCTGTAATATTCTACTGTGAGTGTAAAAGCAGCACAAATACAAAAGTATCTAATACGTAATAAAAGCAGAAAGTTTTCATTGTATTTAGGAGCTTTTTTCCTTTAAAAAGCAGTGCAAATCAAATATGTGTACCTATAAACAAATGCATACACAATCATTTACAAAAGAGACACATGGTATAAGCTCTGTGGATCTTATTTCTTTAGTCTGAATGCTCTCCTCTGAACATGATGTTGTGCAAGATGATTTCCATGTACTTCTTTGTCTCAGGATTTACTCTTGCCACTAGGCTCATTCTTGGCACTTTCCACAGGTGAGATTTAAAGAGATTAAGCATCTTTCTCTCTAGCAACCCTCCACGAATGGAGAGCATGAGCTGGAATTAAGATGCTGGCTAGCTCTTGGGGGGGGCACTAATCCCAGCTGCAGGGGTTCCTCCAGTTAAAACAGGCTTCTATCATCATTGTGACAGCTATTGGATGTCCTGTCTTATTTCCAAACTATCCTACTGATGAGTCCTTCAACTCTAACACAAGCTACTTTGACTTGAATCTTCATGAGCAGTTTCTACTGATGCAAGAACCCAAACTCAGATATTTGTCAAACACACTACTTCAACTACTACTGATTCCTTGGCAATTTCAGTTCTGTCTTTGGCACAGAATACACATAATTTTGCTAATGCATATCTTCATTTATGGTTTGAGATGCCATTCAATACTACATAACATGTACACTAAAATATAAGCATGAAATAAATCCTTGTGTTTGCATGAAAACAGCTAGCTGTCTGACAGTGCTGCATTCAGCACGGATGTTGCCAGTTAAACTGTTTTAATCACTGTGTAATGTGATCCTTCCAGTGTTTTTAAACAAGTCACTAAGACAGTTGGAAGTATTTCTGACATTTATCAAAACTGCCAACTGCAGTCCATCAATCCTTTCATTTTCTAGCATTAAGCCAAAGGGGGACAGACACAGACAAAACATTTTTCCTCATTTTTTTAACTTTAAAAAAAGAACACTTTTTTTTTCAGTCTGTTGGTTACCAAATGCATCACACATCTAGGAAAATGACTCCTTTCATGGCTCAATCAGAAGCTCATCTAAAATTCAGCAGAAAGGGAAGACTTCTAGCTACCATCTCACTCCTGTTTCCATGGGAATAGGCTTCAGATCAAGAAGGGGGATGGAGTTAGGAGCTTTCACATAATCACTCCAAATCATGATGAGGTTTTTAGAGCTTCTTTTTTAGGTGATTATTTTGTAGCCTCTTAACCCCCTTTTGCCTGTCTGTTTCCATGGAAATATGACAAAAATGGCTATCCATGGAAATATGACAAAAATGGCTATCCAAGTTCTCACAGAGATTATTAGCATTCTTCTGAATTTCAACTTTGGCTGTAGCCCAGGCTGGGCAAGCTCCTCTATGTTTCATGTTAACTTATACTTTTATTTAGTCATTTTATTTCTTTATTGGTTCTTCATTTGAATATTCTCTACATGAATTTATATCTGTCATCAGAATTAAATTGAAAATTGGGGTATCAATGAAGAAGACTTCAAATCTAATTATTAATAAATGAACTAAGACAGCTGCAGAGAGTCTTATAACTTTTAGAGACCTGCAAAAACTTCCCTACTATTAGGTTACTAGATTCAAAGATTATTTAATGCCTGTTGTTATATATAAAAAAGATTGATAAGTGACAGGATTAGCACTTCAAAACAGTTGACTTTATCATTATCAACTCTACCATGTGATAACCAATAAAAATTAATATAAAATAAGCTTATATAAAGCAGTGCACTCAAAATTTCAAGGTCACATACTGAGTGAGCTCCCATGAAATGTACAAAAGAGCTTTCAAAAGAAAGCAGCCAAGAATATATAGCAAGAAGAAAATCAGAGTGCATATGCTTGTTAAGAAAATCAGAGTGCATATGCTTGCATAGTCTTTCACAGGAAGGTCATTTGAAAATCAAAATCACTCTTATTACTGAAGACATTATGTTAAAAGACAGAAGAAGAATGTATAAGGGTCCTTTCTAAAATCTCTGGTAAGGTACCTTGTGTTCAATATGAAAAAATAATAGCAGCTACGTATATAATTTTATTCCATCCTACCTTGTGGAATTTGTTGAACAGCTCAATCTACAATTTTTGTTAGAGTAAATCTTAAAGTTCTGATTGACCTTACAAAGTTCTTTAGAGATTTTTTTTATTATTCTATAGTGAGGATGTTTTATTGTAGTCATATCTGTGAAATTTAAATGGGAAAAAAGTACATTTTAGTTAAGAATTATCAGTTGGGATAGTTTTCTATGTAAATTTGGCAGAATGGGACTACATTAGAAAACAGTCATGATGTTTTTATTTAAGTGAGTCATAAACAGTAAAAATTAAAAAAATGTAATTAATTTTGGCCACTACTTTAATATATAATTGGTCAGAGAGATAAACAGAAAAGCAGTTCTGGCCTTGAAACAAATCTTGCTCTGCATCTTTTTTTTTGATATAAATAAATCTTTATTGGAGCACAGAAACACTTATTCATGTTTTATTTTCTTATAATTAGTTATTGTACTTTCTCAACACAGAGAAGACAAGGAAAGCACACCCTAATGATTTTTTGATTGCTTATGAAAATACTTCTGCTTAAACTTTGCTGCCTGACACAAAAACCTCGACCTGTTTATTTTCCACTTTGCAAAAACGGGTTAACCTGGGCTGGGCAGTCATTAGGAGCAGACCAACTGGTGTTTGTAGATGATCTACAGCAGTGCTTGATGTGAATTACACACTTTGCCAATATTATTTATCGCCCAGAACAGTGTTGGCACTTGACAATTGAGTGGTTTACCAGTTCTCTTAGATGAATTCCTAATATATATACTTTTGATATGTGTTACTAAATACAAGTGTTAATTTAGGATTGTTAAACTATTTTCAACATAAATTATGCAATAAATAGCAAAATATGAAAGCATCGCATGTCTTGTTCACCAAAGGTAATTCAATGAGAAAATTGTAATTTAGTCCTAATGTGCAATATAGGTATGACCAGAGATGTTTAAAAAATGTACCGTGTAATCTGAAGTTGTTTAAAAAATTTTGAGTGTTCAGACTGTACCTTTTTCCTGAGAAGAAACCTTGCAGGTATGTCTGATCTCTTTCATTCCTCACAGCAGTGTATTTAGCAACAGAAAAAGGCTTTGATGGCATGTGTGCATACTTACATCCATGAACTCCACATTGGCTTTGGGGCCAGTTGTCTCATTGAGGATCTTAATAGCTACAGGAATTTTCACTGTTTCTCCTTCAGGTACCCAGATACCCTTTCAAGAAAAAAATTAAAATATATATAATACTTACAATAGAAATAAAAGTTAATTTTATCTCTCAACTAGTAATACTTAAAAGGTAGAAACTTGTATTATTTTATTCAGTCAGCAGACATTCTTTAACATCTGCTATATCATATATATATTTTTGTCTTATTGATAACAAAAGTTAAATTATATATATATGCAACATGGTCTTTATGCTCTTGACAAGATCAACTTGCTTTCTACAGGAAAAAGGCATTGCATAGTGAAAAAAGCTGGAAATACTACAGACAATCTATTACTAAATCTGATATGGATGATATAATCAACTTTCAAGACTGATTGTACACTGTTTCAGAGAATATGTGGCTATATTAAACAACAAGATATGGAGGAATCCCACCTCAATCTTAAATTTGGGGGTTCTTTCCAATTTCAGGGTCATCTAATTATTTTGCAACTAAAAGAAAATATCTAACAGAATAATCTCATGGTCCTCTAGTTCAGTTTGATTTAAGAATTAATTTAACAAAGGTGAGTATTTTAGAAACAGTTCTCAAAGGCATGTACTAGGGATTGTTGAATGAATAGTAGTATGTCTATTATGAAACTGTTTTCATTGATAATTTTTGTCTTTGAGATAAATATAAATATATTTGCTGGTGATGATTTCCTCTGTCAAGACAGTAGCAAGATTTATGGAAAGAATAAATATTAACTTAGAAGATTTTTTTATGGTATTGTCATATAGTAATGGTATTCTGAGTGAAGGAAATTAAAATATTTAAATAAGCACAATAATTTCAATAGACCAAGTAAGGAGGCATGGATTATGCAAGAATATTTTTAAAAGCAAACTGAATAGGAAAGTATATATGAAAGCACAAGGAGCTTGGGGTGGAGGATTTGAATTCTAGTTAAGTAAGCCTGATATAAAAAGATAGTCTATAGCAGTTTTAATAAAAATGAAAGGAAGGGAAAACATAGTCTATAATTCCCGCATAAATATTGAAGATTTCTGTCTTTGCAACATTAGTGGTCATCATCATCATCATCATCTCATCAAAGATTTGAATAGTTTCTCGCTTTGATCATGTATTTGTGCTAGTCCATTGGAGTTCTATGAAGAGACCTAAACATAGGAACTATTCAACTAGAAGAACAATGAAGAGGAGTACTCCAAATCTTTTTGAGATTTAGAATTGTGTGTGTCCCAGGGGAGTTCAACAACAAAAAAAATGTATGTGCCAAATACATGTTAAGTATAAAATAGCAGCAAAAAAACCAAAAAACCAAAAACCAAAAAATGAGGAGCCCAAATCCTCCAGACTAAATTTTTGCCAAAATGTTATCTACAGAAGAGAACATGCTCATTCAGTAAAAGAATAGCACAGGGAGTTATTTTATAAAGGACAGCATCTGTATTAAAATATTCCTAAAGTGCAGTTTTAATTAGGAATGTAAATTCAGTGTCAATTAATCTGTACTGCCTTTGAAATGAACGCCTGTGTTCATCACCTGGTCATGTAAAATATGGCTTTGCAGAACATGATATTAGTTCTAATATTTTATGCTGAAACAGAACATAGCTCCATTTAAAAGGAAAAATTAACCAAATAATTACTTGAGAAATTTGTTAGTGTATGATGGATAATTCTTTAGAGTTGAAGATAGTATATTATGCAAGAACTGATGAATTTCTAAAAATCACAGCCAATTGTGCAACATTTCAGGCCTGAAATTTGAATAAATTTATGGAATTTGATCCTTCATCATAAGTCTTTTTAGTAAGTTATATAAACATGGAATATATAACATTAACATATTACATGGAAAAAAGTTAAAAAATCTGTCCTTCAAAAACAAATCAATACAGTTTATTACTAAATAAGTAAAGAGGTCGTATTTTGCCCTGCTACTTGTTTAGCTATTAATCTGTATTATAGGGTCTGCCTAGGCTATGTCTTTACATATTCTTAAAAATGTGTAAGCAAGGTAGCATTTCAGGAAAAAAATCCTAAACTGAGCTATATAGTAAAATGTCAGAATACATTTAACATGGCCAATTAACTTTATTTTCTCTTCTCCGTGATCTCTCTTCTCTACAAGTATCACACAATTGCCTGCTTACATTAAATATTGTCACTGTGATCTGAACAACAGTTTCCTTAGGGAGAGGAAGCTCTAAAAATCTGTCCCTTGAGTTAGCAAAGAATTTTCAGTTAGATCTGTGGATATACAGAAAGGAAACAATCAGTAGATAAGTCACTGAGTTTTGAGGCAAGGAATCCTGTCAGAGATGATTGGAATGGGAGTTAGCGGTCAGGAGGTGATTAGAACTGATGGATAGTTTTTATGAAATTACTGCCTTCCTTTTCAACTAACAATTTCTAAATTTAGTATCATATATGTATTATTCCAGTGAATTTTTTATCATTATATCATTGAAATATCTAAAACTTAAATTTATTCAATACCTGAATAATATTTGTTTAAAAATATAAGCATATGAAACTATACCTTTCGTGGCATAATTAAACCTCCATTTCTTTAGAACAAAGCATTTTAAAATTGTGAATATGTCATCAGTCTAGGATCTATGCTAATTAGGTACACAGTTTATAATTTTTTACTTAACTGAACATTCAAAAATGAGGACAATTTTCACAATTTGATCTGGAAGTAAACAGCTTTATAAAATGAGACTATTTTGGAACACTTCAGAAAGAAAATAAAATAGGTTAGTATTCTGATCTTTACTATTTTCTTTCTTTTTTTCTTTGAGTCATAATGTTTCAGTCCAGAGAAAAGAAATTAGCAGGAAGCTGATCCCTAAATTACAAAGTGTAGATTAATTTATTATGAAGAGTTTGAGGAAGTTGGGATTTAGTCATGATTTCCTTTGAAACAAATACTGTTCTACTATTTTTTCTGGTCTGGTCTCAATCTCCTTAGCTCAAGTAATTCTGCTTCAGACTCTTAAGCATTGGGATGATTGGCATATTTCTCCATTGGAGCTTAAATATTATTTTAAACAGGAAAACAAGTCAAGCATTTAAAAAATTCTTAAAATCCAGTCCATCCTAACAGTGTTTGCAAAAACATCAAGGCTTAATACATCACTTAGAAATATATCAAGTTGCCAAAGTAAATTTTGTAAATTGTACTAATGGATGTTATTTGAAGGCTTCTTCGCTAACATGGCAGAGGTTTTTATTCTTATTTAACCACTAAACTAAATCTCACCACAATTAACCTTGGGGATGGCCTCTGGAGTGGTCTTGTAATTAAACTAAGTAAGTAAACATACAAATGCCACCATTTGAATTTTGTTTCTAGAAATATCTCTCAGTAATGAAAATCCACCATATTCTCCTCTTGTAGAATCTGACTTGAATTTCTCATAAAGTTAGTTGTGCAATTTGGAAAAAATGATGAAGATATCAAAGCTAGGGACATTAGTTATGTGTATGTAAACAGCCTGGCTGAAAATGGTTCAAAATCATTACATTCAACAATTTAGGAACATTCTAAGGTTCCTAAAGTGACCAGTTATTAGCATAATGTTAAGGGTTCCTTGATGTAAAAGGACAGAAGTAAAGAGGGACAAAGAACGATAGGACACTGCCCAGACATGTCTGGGAGTCCAGGGAGTACTGTGTGGAGGGGAAGAAAAACTGGGAATTTGGGCAATAGGTAGAAATTTGCCAAAGGGAAGCCAACCAACATTGAAAGGGACTCAGAAGTGTCCTGAGAGAGGGAACCACATTTGGCTTTCACCAGCACTTTTCTGCCTTTCTCTCAAGACTGTATTGTTCAATAAAAATTAATGAATTCATTTGTGCAGCAACTTCTCAAAACTATAAAAGTCCTCCTCTCTGAATATTAGAAGGAAATTAGGTTGGCTAAAGTAATTACTTCAGCTATTATTTTTTAGAACCTTGAACCAAAGCTTAAATAACTGATGGTATGTGTTTACTTTTTTTTTTTAACTTACTTTATAAACGGTTCCAAAAGCTCCAGAGCCAAGGACTTTTACCCTCTTGAGTTCAGTTTCTTTCAAAATACGGAGCTGAGCTTGATTGGGTGCTGTGCCACTGGGAGTTAAAGGCTCCACCAACTGCAAAGTGAAGAAATAAGGTTATGTAACTTCCAATCCGAACTCAGCACTGCTGGCTTGCTGTCCCTGCTTATTTTTCTAACACATGCAAAACCAAAAGAAAATACTATCATATTTTATTTTATTTTATTTTATTGACAAGCAATACTTTTGGAACATGAGCCACGATCCTATCTTTTCTCTTCCCTCTTCTATTTGCCTGCTCAATCTCAAGTGGTATATATTGTCCTACTTTGAGGCATACTAGGTTAAGCATGAGGTATGAACAACTGGAAACACTGCCTTAGCTTAGAATCTACCTGGAAACTGAACGATCATGCCAGGAGAGGAAAACTGTCAGGATATTGCCAATCTCTGGGACATGAATATATGAATTTCTTGATGCTCTTGCTAAAATGCAATTCCTAATTGAGTGGGTAGGAGCTAGGCCATGAAATTCTGCTTTTTTCAAGAGGTTTTGAGGTCACTTTAATTATCAAGGTCATATCATGCTTTCCAGATCAAGAATGACACAATTTGCTTCTAGATCACAAGTGAGCTCTATGGAATGAGAAAGAATACAGTTGGAGAATGGATTCACTAGTTCTGGTTTCCCACAAAAGTTAAGATTAATGTGGAGAAAATGAAAATTGAGGGACCTCAGGAATGAAAATTGTAGTCTCTGTATCAGGAAGAGCACAGCAGGAAGGAACTAAGGGCAGAGATGGACTGAAAGGGGAACTGTGAGAAACAGCAGCTCCACAAGTGAGTAGGTATGGCAAAAATATTAATTTAAGCTGGAAGATGCCAGTATAATAGCCAAGATGCTGTCTGAGTAAAGAGATTGAGTAATCTAAGAAAGGTGTGAATGTGACATACAAGCTGTTTATAGTAGTCATTCCTTTCACATTGCCTCAATTTTGCAGCTCATTTGCCTGTAACCAGCTAAATATGGAAAGGACTACATGGAAAAAATCCATAAATAAATAATTCATCATTTTGAATTACTTTTAGTAGTGAATATGATTATATTGATATGACTGATTTCATTAGTAGCAATGGCTATCATTTACTGTGTCTAATATAGAAACCACATGTTAAGAAAGCTATGCATATGTAGAAATAAAACATAGTGTATGCAGAGGTCAGAGCTATCCACAGTTTCAGACATCCTAAGGCTCTAAAGATGTATCACACAAGGGGAAGAGGAATCATCTGTATACTAGAGGGTCTGGTATCCAAAACTCTATATACTTTTTAGAATTTTACATTTTAATTCATATGGAGAAAACAAAGCAAGAGAGAGAAATAGCTGAGTTTTTAAAAGCCCTTTGCTAAGTTAAGAGAGAACAGAACTTTAAACAATACAGTCTGTTCTTTCTCAAAATAAGGAAATAATTAGGACTAGTATAACTCAAATTGTCTTGAAGCCACCATAGTATTTCAAAATGTCTGTTTACGAGGCTAAGTGCACTGTGGTCCTCCTTTCTGGGTATTATTATCAAGCTTCTGTGAACATCATGGCCTACTTAACTAGTGGAACATTCTTGAGCACAGCACAGGAACAGTAGCAAGAATTTTAAGAAAAAAATAGTAAAAACTGCCAGCAAATAGTCTAGCTTAACAACAATTTTTTTTAATTTTCAAAGTTTACATCATAAAATTAAAATTTGGTAATTAATAACTGTGTTCATTTCACATAATTATATCTAAGAATCATTTGATTTGATGTTAAATCTGAAAAAGAATCCCTAACAGATATTTATCTTCACTTATTGACAATTCTTCTGTACAGTAGTTGGTGTGTAGATTTTGATACACTATAGATACTGTGAGTGATGTGTGTGTGGGTATGTGGGTGGGTGTGTGAGTGTGTGTGCAGTATGTGTATGTATGAATATTTATTTATGCATGTGTTTCTTTAGAAGATTTTCAAAGGATGGAATGCCAACATCAGCAGCAGAAAATCCAGATTACAGCAATAAATTCATACTCATTAATACACCATGTTTTATTAATATACCTTAATCCTTAAAGCATCTGTGAAAGGTACTTATCATGGATCTAGGTGAATGGGCTTTGTAAAAGTGTCTTTTGTATTTTTATACATATAGCAGAAAAAAGATAATCTAGAGCAGAAAGATTCTGTGGAAGCACAACAATTTAAGTACATTCTAAGTATGCCTACTGTCTTGAAGAGTTTTTACTTGCATGGCAGATTTCTAACTTCAATGTCTAAGGTTTTTTATTCCCTAAAGAATTCCTATTATATTTAGATGATGCTTGGAAATCATACTTATTTACTCTTGCTGAGAGAAACATGGGCAATTCTACAGCTATCTAACCTGTAAATATAAGATAATTTAGTACAAAGTAACAACTTTCTATACAAATGAAATATTTTTATTAAACTGCCAGTATGTGTTTATTTTGCAATAAAATGACAAGATGCAGGTTGATCTTAGCTCTGCATTTCAAAAATCAGGCAAGGTTGAGAAACAAGTCAACCCGATATGCACCTATGATATCAGTGTTCAAGTTACAAGAAGAGGCACAAGTTATGGGTTCAAAGGCAAACTACATGACATTACTAGTTTCACATCCGTTTAGACTACAAAAAGAGGCGCTGTGTCAGAAAAGAAGTTAATAAAGGAAAGAATTTCCATAGAAATATACTTTCTTTGCATGTTTGTATGACACAGAATTTCTCTTGTATTTTTTCAGTCACATAAATGTCTAGTGTTTTGCTAAGCCTTCAGTGTCTCTATAATTTACAATCCTTTCACAAACTGTTCCATGTTGCCAATTAAAGAGAATTTTATCTGTCCCAACATCTAAATTAGACCAAAAATACAAAACAACACATGTGGTCCCCTTTCTTCTATTCTCATGCACAAGTCTGAGAAGTGTTAAACTACCTGCAAATATTCAGTTACCCATTACTGCAGATTTCTCACCTATCTAGGATAATTCCCAATGTCATCTTTGAAAGGCACACACACTCAAGTAGCATCTTGCATACATGCTAGCAATAGACACTTGTATACTCACCCACATGCAATACACACATGTTCAAAAAAGTAACTGTGAATAATTTGTGTATCATTTATTTATTCATGTTTCAACTATCTGAATTAAAGTATTGATGACATGGCCCATTCCAATTTCTAATAACTACAATCTTGAAAACTATCTCTGCATGTAGTTGCAACTTTCTAAGTCTTTCAAACAGTTCATCAATGTAGGTATAAATTCTGAATGAAAAGACTTAACATTTGAACCATTATTATTGTGTAATATTTAAGCAAGGATAAGCATACCCATTCTTGACAGTGTTAAGAAGAAAAGTGAGATAGGAAAAAATAAACCTACAATAGGATACATTTCAGAGAAGAATTGTTCTGAAATATTCAGGTAGATTTTCGTTAGCATAGCAGGAAAAAGAGGGAAGACAGGAGCTGGGAAGGAGCTGTTCTTCTTGTTTCTATGCAGTGCAAACACTATCAGCTTGCATGCTGAAAAGTTCAATATAATAATATAAAATTAACTGCTAATGGGGCTGAGGAGATGACTCAGATGTTTAAGCTTTAGCCTTACAAACCACAGGACCTGAGTATGGATCCCCAGGTCCCACATAAAATGCTGAGCAGATATGACAGTGCTCTGTAATTCTGGCCCTAGAAGGAAGAGCATAGGAGATTCACAACAAATCAGTAAGGCAGAAGATCTATTCAGGATGATTCCCAATGCTATCCTTGAATCTCCAGAGGCACACACACTTAAGTAGCATCTTGCACACATGCTAGCAACAGACACTTGTACACGTACCCATATGCAGCACACACATGTTCAAAAAAGTAACTGTGAATAATTTGTGGATAATTTATGTATTCACAATAACTGTGGCACATAAATTCTGTACATCTCCAAAAAATCTGATGTTAATTTATCTGATATTACCACAGTAAAGCTTTCCTGTCCCCTCAGTCTTCCATAGCTAATGCAAGATCATTAGTTGTCAATTTAGTGATTGATTAAGGCACACATTGCTTTCTTGTCTGGGTGTACTTTAAAACAGGATATTTCTACCTCATTCTAATGTGTTCTTAGTTTTACCAATAAAATAGTCACTGTTCGGGTACTTTCTAGGTCTGTTACTATTGCAATATCCTCTACTTAGAGATGCTTATGGGAGTACTTACCCCACAAACAGCTGTGGCTTTTTTTCCCAAACTAGTGATTTCCTGGGCTACTACTCTCTGTCTTTTTCAAGGTATGAATCTACTGCCTTGATTTCTTTTTCTATATATTTTAATATTTTTAGACAATATTGCAGAAAAAACATCACAGAGTACAAACACATCATGAATAAAGAAGAAATTTTAGTTGGATTACAAAAAAAGAACAACCTTGAGATCTATAAACTTAACAAATATCTCCAAGTGTGTGTAAAACAGTAAGAAACAATTCACCTCTGTTTCTAAGAATCTCCTCAAAGCTCTTTTCTTCTTGATGCTCTTCCTTCTCACATACACTGCAAACGTCAGGCCCACGATGACCAGGATGAAGAGACCACCAATGACTCCAGCGGCAATCAGTGGAGTTCTGCCAAGCAGAACAAAAAGGAAAGTGTATGAGCAGAGAAAAGACAGAGGAACAGGAAAGAAGAGGTACATAATCCACTTGATGAATCTAGTCATTTAGAAGAAAAGCAAACAAAAATGAAAGAAGGCTAAAAGAAAATCGTTTTGTGGCAAACTGCAGGTTTGTTTTGTTTTGTTTTACTTTTATTAATAAACCCATGCACGTAGAACTAAATCTTGGGATGAGCAACCACAACATGCCATCTGAAGAAAAACGTGAAGCTTGGCAACAGAATGAGGAACATATGCTGAGATGCTAGATGGGGAACATTTTAAATTGCTAATTTTATATTATCCACAAATAAAGGAAATATATTTTAATAATCTTGCTGTACAACATAATTTTACTTTCAGCACTTTCTCTAAAAAGAGCTAGCACAACAATGGCACTATTGACCTTTTTGGGCTGGTGACAAATTCATTTTTGAGGACCGCTGTGTTCTCTGATTTTAGCAGTACCCTTGATCTCCATTCACTAAACATCAGGAGTACCCCTAAAGTCACCAAACCTTGCCAAGACCTGACAACACCAATCTCAGTTGAGAGCCACTAATCTAAAATACTGAGGCAACTTTTGGAATTCAGTGCTACCGATAACAGAATCTTTTATGCCAAGATTATTTTGGAAAGCTTGGTAATTCCAATGCTAGTAAAATAATAGAAGTGAGAAAAATGTTGGTTCTGTTGACAGAAGAGATTATTTTTTTTTAAATTTAATTTTTTTTATTATTATTTATTCAACTGTGTGCATATGCATGTGTATGTGCGCACGCACGTGTGTCTGTGTGTGTGTGTCTGTGTGTGTGTGTGTGTGTCTGTGTGTGTGTGTGTGTGTGTGTGTAGAACCACGGACGAATTCGCGAACCTCCATGGACGCCTCCACCTCCATCTGCCCCGGGATTCACAGGCTCCGCCCTACCAGGACCAGAAGCGCAGGCCGCCCCCGCTTCCGCCTGGCGTCTATACGTAGGATCTGGGATCCGAACTCAGGACCTTCCGCCTGCAAGGCGGAGGCTTAACCCCTGAGCCACCTCTCCAGCCCCTTTTTTAAAATTTTTTTATTATTTATTCAATTGTGCGCGTATGCATGTGTGCATGTGTGTGTATGTATGTGTGTGTGTGTGTACGTGTGTGTAGAACCACGGACGAATTCGGGAACCACCATGGACTGCCTCCACCTCCTCCTTGTTTACTCTGCCCCGGGATTCACAGGCTCCGCCCTACCAGGACCAGAAACGCAGGCCGCACCTGCTTCCGCCCGGCGTTTATATGTGGGGTTTAGGATCCGACCTCAGGACCTTCCGCCTGCAAGGCAGAGGCTTAACCCCTGAGCCACCTCTAGAGCCCCCAGAAGAGATTACTGTACTCAGAAAAAGACATAATATGTTGTCAAGATTTCTGTCTATTCGATATTGCATTCAAAGATTAAGCCATGACAAGGAGAAATTGCAGGTGAGAGATTAGACACATTTATATGTGCTCCATATTTATTTTTATTAAGGATATAATTCTGAGGTTGAAAATTTTCAACTTTTCTAAGAATTTTCTTTTCCTTTTTGGAAATGTACTGCCAGTGGTTTTCATTTCATATTTAAAACAAAGCAATATCTATGGCATTTTGAAGTCCATTAAGGTTATGTGTTATGATAGTTAATTTTGTATGTCAACTTGACCATATCTGGCATTAACTAAGATCAGCTGTCAGACTACCTGAAGAGATTATCCAGATCAATACATCTACAATACAAAGACCAGTCCTAGATGTAATTGGAACCTCCCAGTAGCCGACCAGATAAAAATAACCATAGAATAGAAGACTCTGAAGAGAGACTCTCAGAAGCTATGCTAGAAAACTCTCTTCCCCTCTCCTTCTGGCTTCTTCACTTCTTCGACTCTCCAGAAATCCTCCAGCTTCAGCCACCAGCCATGTTGCCTCTGCCATGAAAGATTGTTTCTCCCCCTGGAACCATAAGCTAAATAAATTTCCCTTTCTCCATTAAGTTGCTTGATTTTGAATACTCTTTCATAGCAACAGTTATGAATAATTATTACATGTGTCATAGCAGGTAATCTGCTTTAAAATGGCTTCAGCTAATAAATATTTGACTAACAGATGGCAGACCAAAACATAATTCCCTCTCTGCTCCTGTTTTCCAAATAAACCATTTTCTAACATGTGCTTCTTATTTTAGAAGGCCTTATTCTATACAAGCACTTTTTTCTAAAAAATTCTTGCACTTGCAAAGTAAACGTTTGCTTAAAGATAAATCAGAAATGATGATAGTGGATGATTCTAAATAAAACCTTGAAATCCTCAAGAGCTCTTTGAAAAAAATCTGTATAACTACTTCTATAAATGAAGTCATGTCTCTTAAAGATTATGAGTGCTACATTGTCATATAAAACTGCAGAGAAATCTTGAAAAGTAGTCCATCCTAAAGGTGGTTTCCTGACAGCTCACAGTACTAAAGCACACTGAAATGCTGCTATAATTCAACTAGATTTTCCTAAATGGGATTTTCTGAAGACATAAAAGTCTATACTGAGAAAATTAAACTATAGTAGGACCCAGATTCATCACTGTAATATGTTTTTGGGTATCCAGCATCATATTTTTGAGCATGTCAGTTCAGTACATATTTCAGAAAATATTTTGAAATTTTAACCAAAGGCAGCTTACTTTTCAGCTCATGTGCTTAACATATTTGCAAAAAGCCATTCACACAGAATGAGCTGTCTTATCATTATTATAAAGTATTTATATGTAATTGAGAGCTGTACCTAATATTTAAATTCTATATATAAAGCAAATGCTAAATATAATTTTGGTATCAAAATTTGGTACCATAGTTTTATAATTTGTAGACATATATCTAACATTTAGATATATATTCAAAATGGAATATTTGTAAAGATATATGTAATGTGTAATATGATATAAATGCTTATATGTATATATATCAACATTTCCCCTACTTGTGTTTAAAGTAGAACATTAAACACAAAAGATAACTGAATAAAATCAAGAAATGGAAGCACATTAACTTCAAGCATTCTTTAATGAGTAGGGAGTGGTGTGAACAAGGGATTGTTCTGGATATGAACAGGGTTCATTCCTGGGTTTGTGTCCTGGGTTTTGAAAAAACAAGCTACAATGTCTCTCTTGGTATAACTTAAGAGGTCTGAACATAGATTATGTGGAAGACAAGTTGAATATTTGCTGTTATAGAAAGATAATAAGCTATACCTCAAAAGGTATACACATACTTGAATATGAACTTATAGCTATATACCTCTGAATTACACAACACTAAATTGTTCTAAGTAGCCTTGAGTAACTTTTAATTTTAGATTTCTACTTATCCATGTCAACCATTTTTATTATATATTTCTTTTGAAATAAAAATTTCAGACAAATCATTCCTACGAAGTTGAGTTTGATCATGGCATTGCTTATATATTTTCTTTTATCTGTATTTTGTATGTTTCCAGTTGAAATTTATTTTTTCTATTTGTTGTTCACTTTTACAACCTATGCAACTCTGCATGCTTTTAAAATTTTATTTAATGTGCTCCAGATATTTAATCCCCATTATGCTTCTTACAATTGATATGTTCCATAAAGACTAAGCTAAACAAAAAAGTCAACACTAATAATACATTTCTCATTACTTTCAATTTTACTGGTTACTAGTTGTTTTTAAGTGTACAATAAAACCTTATTCTAACTTTAAATAACAATTGTTAATGTTTAATGATCTTTGTTTTTTTTTTTCTTTTTAGGAATGACTCTCACTCTGTAGCTTAAGAATTTTCCTGGAGCTCATATCTCCTTTGCTTCATCTTCCTGAGTGCTAGGATTTACAGCTATGCACCAACGTGCATGGCCAATATTTTTTCTTCAAGAGGTCCTTACAAAAAGAGGATAAACCTAGCTAAATTGTGTTTCTGAATTGCCACATGTCTCTCCCAGGTCTGTTGTTAATGTTAACAAAGGTGGTTCTGAAGATTTTTCTTCTGGTTCTTAAGATAATTCTGAATAGCTCAAATGAGACACTCGATATATCAAAATGAGACCAGTTTATTCTACTACTCCTTGTCCATAACAGTACCATTAGATTGTTGGTTTGTCTTTGGATGCTTATTAAAAATGAGTGACACTCTCTGATATAAAAAAGAATAACTGTGGAGTCAAATACAAGCTTAGAGTGAAAGGATGAAAGTTAGTCTTCTGTGATTTGGAAATAGTTCAATGAAATTTGTATCAAAATAAGTTTTAATGTATGAATGGAAATAATAACTGATGGAAAATGTAAAAAATTAAAAAGATACATTATCATTCATCATAATATTAAACCAAATGAAACCTTATTAATATTAGTATCCAAATATTTTTATTAATTGGTCTATTCTTTCCAGCTATGATATCACAAAAATATGTAGTAAAGTCAGTATAATTTATTATTAAACTTGAAATATTCATATGATATTTGTTGCTTCTTCATTTAGTATTAATGTCTAGCTAACTTTTAAACATAAGATAGTCCTTCTACTTCTAAAACTAGCATTTCATCTAATATAGACAATAAAATTAATTCTAAATATGAATTTATTTTCTAGATGCTCTGGGTATTGAATCTAGGGTCTCCTGTAAGTAGATAAGCATTCCAGAATTGAGTAAAGGCCCAAAACCTTATGAATGATTTTTAAGGTTAAAACAGTCTTATTACCAAATAAAAAGTTAAATTTATAATATAGATTCATTTAGAATAATTTTTGGATATAGAAAATACCAGTATAATATACAAGAAATAATCTATGGTTTTATAATATCTACTTGTAACACAAGTTGCAACTGGTGGTAGGGAGTTCTAGTCTTTAGCAACCAAACTAAATAATTTAGAAGTTAAACTAAAAATTATGGAAAAGAGATCTTCTGAACTTGTTTTATCAGATGAGCTGTTTTGCTATTTTGTTTATAGGCATTAAAGATTAAAACTAAATGGTGCAGTGTCAGAATAATTTCTATCAAGTTTTAATTGATGAGAAGGTAAAATCATTATTATTGCCAACAAATGCTTATTATCATCAAATGTGATATTTCTTTGTCAACTTTATTTGGAAATTTACTTAGACAGCATTGACTCTTGTTTTGCATGCCTTCCTGGACTGATCTCATAGTGGTATGAACATGGCATAAAAAGAGGTTGCATGATTCTCACAGAAACTTTCTTTTTAAAATTAATTAACTAATTAATAAATTTTCCCAATCATACAAACTTAATAGGTACCTTGGCTCCTTCCCTCCCTCCCCGGTCCCCCTTGCTCCCTCCCCCCTTTTCTCCTTCCTTTCACCTCTCTCCCTCCCTTTCTCCCAGTGCCCCCATCTTCCCCCCCATCCCTGGAGCATCCTTTAGTGTGAATATCAAACTTCCTTCTGCATCCTCCACTCTAATGAGGTGTAAGGACTCAGTGCCATTGCCTAGAGCCCTTCCTCGTGCTCCCCTTTAGTATGGGAACACTATTGTGACTGTTAATCCCTTGCCTCTAAGGATCCTAGTGCCTTTCACAGTAACTTTCTAGTTTTGTTTCGTAGAATGAAATTTTGCCTCTACTATGAGAAAAATGTTGATTCTAAGACAGTTCTTAGAATACACTCAAAATTGCCAAATGAATCAAAGAACCAAAGATATGAGAACATTTTACTGTTCTTAGTTATGCAAGCAATTTCAATATAGTAAAATTATCTTCAAACAAGAGCACAGAAAAATATAAGATTTGACAACTAGCAGGCCTTTATGTGTGTGTATGTATGTGTTTAGCACAATTCATGTCACTAACAATCCACTTCACTGGAGATCAGGAATAATCAGATGAGAATAAATATTTATAAGTTTTTTATCTTCTTATGGAGGCAATTTCCTTCCACAGAGATAGACTGAAACGTTACATAGCCCTACCTATTACCCTTAAATTTAAATAAACATAGATTTTCAATTTTAATTTACTTGCCCATTTGTAATTAAAAGTCTTCTTCTTGCATATACTGCATAATTTTATAAATGCAACAAGATCCTATAATTCCTAGATCAAATATAGATAGACATATGAAAAAAAGTTAAGATTCCTCGACAAGGTTAAACATAAGTAACAGTGCAAATATCTGTCTCAGACTCTTGGGTGCATTAAGTTTTCTGTTATGTATGCTGCCTGTCTTTCCAACAATGATGTATTAGAATTGTATTTTAGACTATACAGCAGCACCAGTCAGATTGCCCTTAAAATGTATGCTTTGTAGCAGAGGACATAAAATGCACATATTTATTTAGTGGCTCTCATAGAAAATTCCTTTTTTGTATTTAGTTATAAATCTTCTCTAACTATTGTTTTACTTGTATTGCTATATTTATTATGGTTTATTGATTCCTTATGATCTTGGACATAACTTTTTCAAGTAGTATTATCTTTCTCTTAGCTTCATTTTAATTTCTTAGGGAAGAGAATCTTTGTATCTGTATGTGTACATATGTGTGTTCACAAGAGGACACTAGCGTGTGTCTACTTATGGAGATATAAGAGCAACAATGAAAATTATCCTGGATTTTTTTGCCTCCTGATTACTGTACTCTGTAGTTTCCTAAACTCTATATTCCAGTGTCAGAATTACAAGTCACCACCATACTCGCCTTGCACTTTTATATATCTGGAGATCTGAACTCAGGTCTTTTGCTTCCAAGGCTTTAATACCTAAGCCATGTCCCCTGTCATAGTAAGAAGATTATTATCTTTTATTTAACAAACAGTTTTCATTAAGGAAGATAATCTCACCCAAAATGCCATTGGAGTAGGAAGCATAGAGTGTCAAATGTAAAACTCGCTACTAGTGTTTTACCAGAGGGTAGCATCTTCCCTGATGTGGGCTGTGCCATCCCATATGTTGGAGCACGGGGTTGTAACCCAACAGAACTCTGTCCTTTCTTTTTCTCTACTTCCTTATCTGCCTAGATATAAGCCACTCTCATCCCATGATCAACTATATCCTCAATCTGTGACCCAAACCACATCTTTCACTGCTTAAGCTCTTTATTTTAAGGCGTTGGGACACAGCAGCAAGGCAAGTTAAGTAATACAGTACAGACCTGCTATATCACCAGTCTGTTCCCTCTGTGCTGAAACAGCTCTGATTTGAAACAGGAGACCTTGAAATGCTAAGAAGCACTGATATTCCCCAGTTGACTTTAAGGGCTGCTGCCTCCAGCAAGGACAGTTATGGGAGGAGGATGGGTCTTTCTCTCTCTCTCTCTCTCTTGCAAATTTTTCTTATTCTGACCTAGAATTCCTCCTGCTCTATAAAAAGGTCACATTTTTCTTTTTGAGCAAATAATTATGATCTGGATCAGATTCCGTGGATGACAGCAGTTACGGCTTTCTCTTGATGAGATGTGGGTTGGTACAGCATGTCTCTGTCCTTTGATTAGGGCTCAAGAATTCTCTGCTAGAGCTAAGAAACAGGATCAGAGGAATAGGTGCTTTGGCAAAAGTCCCGCTCCATACTCTCCCCTTCCTAACCAATTTCTAGTGTTCTTTTGAATTGTTTTCCCATTGTTTAAATTCCCTGTCAAAGTTTTCCAATACATGAATGTCATGTTCTTTTCAATAAAAGACTCACATAAGTACTGTAGTAGAGACATTACTATTAAGCAAAGATGTATTTCCTGATTCTTTATTTCTAGGATTCTGAGGAAAACTTTGTAGTCGTTTCATAGCTGTTACTACCTTCTTCTAGACAATATTTTATAGCTGCCTACTACATGGGTGTGTGTTCATTTCTATTGTTTGAGAAAGTATGCAAATTAGAATATTCGATTTCAAGGCTAGCATTCTCAGTGTTAGGAATACCACTGTGAGAAGATACATGACTTACCTTACAAACTTTAGTTATTTGAATTTTTACAACATTGAAAGGGAATTAGATGAGATAGAAATTTTCATTTCACAAGGTTTTACAAGAGCTAAGGTGAATTGCTGTTATTCAGACTCACTTTATCACAGACTGTCCCTATGACACATATCATAATTTTCTTTATTAATATAAGTTCAATCATATTTTATATAGTATTACCTAAATTGCATCTATACATGAATGTAATAGTGGCACACATAGGATTCTGCAGACATTTAATTATAACATACTTTTAAGCATTCAGCATTATTCCCTAGTCATGGGAATGACTACATGGACAAATAAATAAGAAGAAATATCACTGAGAATTACAAATTGAGCCCACTCCTTAGTACTTTACTTACATTACCTGCAATATAGCTCAGAATGGTAGGGAAGTGTGTTGCCTTCTTAACAGACTGGCAAGTGAAGCTACCCAAGTCCACGTCTTTGACTTCACATTGTCTATGTGTTTGCCATCTGAAACTCCTCACTTCTGCTGCCTATTGGGTTTCAGATACCTGTGCTGCTAACAAAAATTATGTTCTACTGGTAAATACTCTGCATGTTAGTCTGTCAAAGTGAAGTCTTGCTCTTCATTCCATCTTTACAAGGACAATTATAAAATATGATTTTAAAAATAGTCCCAATTTTAGGGGATTCATAGACTTCAAAAAATGGTTTGTTTTCTATATTTACAATTCTGTATATAAAGCAATTTTACTTTTATATTAAATATTTCTCTGTAGATGACCAAATCTTTTTCTCAGACTAAAATGCTTATAGAGGAGAAGAAAAGGAATTACCTTTCTTAAAAAATACCATCCTTCTGTTTGGGATAAGAGTTTTGGACTGCCTTATAGCTGAGTTTTCTTTTGAGGAGACTTTTGTTGTTGATAAGGTGATTTGTTTCCTTACAGAATTCTTGAGGGTTGGATGAGTTAAAGGAAGCAACTATGAGAAGTGAATAGAGTTGTAAGAAATACCAGGAGTTTTGAACATCGGAGTGTTTGGACAGTTTTGCAAGGCTTCTTCATATCTCGCTTCAATGAATAAAGGTAAATTTACTACGCATTTTATATATGTTGATTATTTTAACATAATCATAATATCAAAAGCATGCATACTGTTGAATAGTTAAGACTTACCTTTGGATTATTATTACTCCCAAACCCTTTCTCTTTTCATTAGCAGTTACAAGACTATATTAAACAAGACTGTCACATTTGTGTAAATTTCAAGTAGCAGTGCCATTCAAGGACATGAAGAAACTAAGAGAAATGCAATACATGTAAAGGAGAAATAGTGTTTCTTTCAAACTTATGGATTTGGGATGCTTATTAATACATAAAATCTATCATTGTTCCAATTACAAAATGTGTGTGTACACTTGTATTTTGATTTCAAAGCCTATAATTATATTATCTGGCAGCTCCCATCATATAAGGAATTATAGATAATATAATATTATTTCTTTTAAATTTTAAAACGATTTTTTCTTTTACCATGTTCAAAAGAAGAGTATAGTTCAAAGGTTATTTTTGTTTTTAATTTTCCCTCATGTTCCTCTTTAGTTGATAGGCTATATTATTTTTTATGTGACTTGTATCTGCATCATGTATCTGGGCTTATTCCATTTTGTTCTTGTGACTGATGTTTTGAGATGAGTCATTTAATAAAGGACTCTCTGGGAATTGGGGAGGAGGCACTAGGGGATGGGAAGGAAAGGAAGAAGAAACAGGGGGTTCGGGGGAGGAGGAGGAGGGAGGGAGGGAACTGGTCTACCTATTAAGTTTGTATGAGCGGAAATAATAAAAAATGTATTTAAAAAAAAGAATCACAACTAGGGGCTGGAGAGGTGGCTCAGGGGTTAAGCCTCTGCCTTGCAGGCGGAAGGTCCTGAGTTTGGTTCCTATACTCCACGTTTAGACGCCAGCGGAAGCAGGGGCACCCTGCATTTCTGGTCCTGGTAGGGCGGAGCCTGTGAATCCCGGGGCAGAGTAAACGAGGAAGAGTTGGAGGCGTTCCGTGGTGGTTCCAGAATTCGCCCTGGTTCTACACATACACGCACGCGCGCAAACACACACACAATTGAATAAATAATAATAAAAAACATTAAAAAAAGCATCACAACTAAATTAATATCTAGCTCATGTTACCTGAAGGTACTACGTTCTTTCAATACCACATATGGGAGTTAGATGCGCCAGTGTTCCTTGGTGAGCAGCCTTGTTAATTTAGAGACACTAATAGCACCCTGTTTGGGGGTTTTCTGAGGGGGGCGATTTATTTTGGTATTAATTTCAATTGAAAAAGATAGCAAAATGTACCTAACTTGAATAAACCATGCCTATATTTTTAATACTTTAGTAATTATCACGAGTAAACCCTTCTGTATACTTTTCCTTTCAATCCCTGATAAACCCATGTACAAGAAGATACTTGATAATTACTATGGAAAATAATAGGGATTTATTTTAGCTGATAGCATACTATGAAGAATTCAGTTCTATTTGAAATTATTTTTACTCAGAAATATTGTGGAAATCATAAAAACATACTTTCTGCTCTTTTCTATTAACTACTCTGACTTCGATTGCTCACTTGACTTCCATTCTCTTGATTCTTGAGCCAATTCTCATCACATTTTCAGGCTTTGGCTCATCCATAAAATCAGCCTTTATCCAAGTTGCCAGTGGATTCCCACAATCAAATCAAGCAGTCATTTCTAAGAGGTCAGTTAATGATCTGCAAGCAGCATTTCACCTACATGATTCCTTTTCTCTTAAGCAATTACGTTCCTTCTAGTCACTTTGTTCAGTTGTTCTTCTACTCAGTTGTACTTCTACTTTTTACATGATTTTGCTAGTTCCTCTTTATTTATTTGTGCTGTACCTGTAGAATGGTGTCATAATTCGATTAGATCTGTCCACTTTGTTGCTGATATTTACTTCAAAGATATGATTCACCTTTGTCCTTTTTGCACATTGATAAGCAAGAATATTTTGAGCTCAGAGGTAACATGAAAGTATTTCTTTTTTTAAAAAAAGTCTCACAAGTACTAGAAACACGTCTGTTATCTTTATATTTCTCCTAAGTATAGTTTATTGTCTCATAAAAAGCACTAAGTAAATAATTATTACACGAATAAATATATGAAAATAATTTATTTCTATGAATGTTTATCATCTTTTGTAACTTTACACTAACCCATGCAAAATTATGATTCCTGCAAAAAAATTTAGAGCTTCCTTTTTTTTTAATTTAATCAATCATAATTCTAGCGTATTTCCAGAGAAAATGAGGATAAGGATTTAAGTAATGCTTCTCTAGACAAAGACTGATACATGTTTTTCTTTTTCCATTATTCTTTTAGTAGTATTTGGATAGAATTTTCTCCAAATGCAGTAAAATTCAGTTTTTACTATCGTTTGCCTATTATTGCTAAGTGCATCACTTACCCTGAATCCCATACATAGTACCAAGGTCCTCACTGACTAATTCAGTAGTCATTCCCAATCTTCTCTTCTTAGCACCTTATGCTTGAAAACTTAGATAAATTCCTAATTCTCCTCATCCTACCATAAATGTACAATTCCAGGAATTCTGGAAAAGTTGGAAGGTGGATGGAACCTCCACTTTTGTCCTGGTAGTAACAAATGCACAGTTCTGCATGCTACAGAACCAAGGAACACAGGCACTGTCTTCTGCACATGAATAGCATAAGGACACTGATCAAAACCATTGTCAACAGGCTTTCTTTACTTTCCCAGAATGAATTTCGTAAATAAAACAGGAATTATGTTGAGATTTTCATTTTCCCCTTGCTTTTGTTGCATTTTGACAATATAATTCATTATCTTGTGATGTCTGGACTTTTGTAAACAAACCATGAAAAGCTCTTTATCACCTGATAGCCTAAGAACTTGTATTTGTCACGTTTTCAGATTCTTTTATAAGAAACATAGGTCTCATTCACATTAGGTTTTACTAAATATTTTTATGGAAGGAAGAAGGGAATGAAAGGACATACCTTATGTTTTATATTTATCCATTTATCCTGTTTAGAAACCTGGGTAAAAGGTGGACTTATGTATGCATAATGGAAGTCTGAAGGTAATTTATGGGGACTAGTTCTCTTTTTGCAGCACAAAGGTCTCAGGATCAAAGTAGCTCATTCTGATTGACAGAAAGCACCTTGAGCTGTTGAGCTCACTCAGTGCCGTCTGATCCACCATGATTTTAAAGCCACCTTAAAAAAAAAGCCACACTAATAGATTTGCAAAGCTTCCTTAGTTGTTCATTACTGAATGGTCCTGGATTGGAAGCATGATGTGGCCTATTTTCTATTGATCATAAAATTTTTAAAAAAGCAAATTGCTTTACTTACATTTAAACTTTAAGCAAATGTACACTAGTAAATAGGAAAGGGAAGATGATGAAAACAGATTTTCACTTACCTCTAACTGGGTGAATACTATATATTTTTTATCTTAATTTCTAAGTCTATTGCAGATTGGAATTAACTCAAAGGGGAAAATGAGGATTGAGGTTGTTTCTGTTCAAAGCCTATAGTTATATTATCTGGCAGCTCCCATCATATAAGGAATTATAGATAATATATTATTTCTTTTAAATTTTAAAACGATTTTTTTTCTTTCACAATGTTCAAAATACAAAAGAAGAGTATAGTTCGAAAGAAGAGCAATTCCATTTTGTTCTGCTTATGTCCCCCACAGAGCACTTGGCAGGAAAACCAACAAACCCTCCCTCACAAAGACTTTTGGTCATTGTGCCTCATTTTAAATAATGTTTTTACTATAAAATAGATTACTCTTGATATTTTAGGGGAGGTTTGCTATGACTCACTTCACCAAGCACATCTCAGAGCATTTAATAACAATGTTTAGCAACATAACTCCTTTTTAAACTTATATAAACAACCAACCTCTAATTAGAACACATTTCTAATTATGGGGAGACCTATTTTTTTAGAACGATTGCCTAGAAGATGTTATGATTCTGCAGATGCTCTGCATACAGATTCACAGCCTCCAGATAATGTAAAAGAAAAAAAAATCGAACCTAAACTAATTCAAGCAACATAGAAAAAATAAAATATCAAGACAACTTCACACTTTGCCTGAAACCATTCCATTTACATGCAAAAGAAATCATTACTATGGAGCAAAAAAAATCCATGTCTATATGAAACATTCTCTTCCTATCTAGAATATTAATTTTCCAATCTGTTCATTGTATATTATTTTTCTATTATTGAAATTATGTGTACCATTAACATTCAGTTCTGTGTAAAGCTATAGATTGCTTGTGGGCATTCAGGGAATGATGTTTATGTTTTCTTTGTTTTGTAAATGGTCATTAAGGAAATAATCTAAAAGAAGGATGGAAGAAAATTAGTATTTCCTTCTAAATTTCTTAAGTGATGTACAGCTTCATTTTTTCTCCTTGCAACCCTTTGATCTTTTTCATATTATGTATCTTTGCAGTTCCATTTGGGATATGATCTGGGCAAATGGCTCATCTGTACTTATAATCATCCTAGTTGAGTTTATGCAAAGTTTTAGTTTCCCTGAGAGCAAGTAGGAACCGTGGAGATAGCAACTGATGTTACTCTAACCTTTGGCATTGGGTTAGTTGTTAAAGAACACTGTCATCTCTTCCACAGTTTATTTTAAGATCACCAAGTACACTCATACTTAGATATTTGAAAATAACCCTGAATAAACATATAAATCTAAAGAACACAGCTATGTTTTATAGGAAATTTGCAATGGGCACAGCTTGTAAAATTCATGAAATTTTGTTTTAGTATCAAATAAGGATAATAATTTAAAATGAAAGAGAGAAATAGAATAAAGAAATTGAGAGAGAACAGATGTAAAAGAGAACTAGGACAATATTTTATATAAGGTTTTGTTGCAACTAATTTTTTATCCTCTATTCATCATTTAAAAATACGTGAGATGAAAATCCTTTTAATAACTGTTGATATGGCAAATATATCTGTGTCATTAGTCTCCTATCTTGGATTACCTAAAACAAAATAATAGATCAGCAAAATTTAATTTTAAAGGAGGTTAAATTAAAATGCCTTACCCATTAAATCCTCTTCTTACTATATTTAAGACCAGGAATGAATCTGAAGCTCATTGGAATAAATTTATAAATCATGCGTCCTTGGGAAATTTTGATAAAAATTTGCAGCCATATTTTCACAGAAATAAAAGTAAATGATTCATTACAAAATTATATATATTTAATGAATATTATGTTAGTTTCATATTCCTGCCAATACAGGCCCAATATAGGCACAAACAACTTCAGGAATAACACGTTGATTCTTGGCTTGTACTTCCTGGTTACAGTTTCTCCCCATGGCAATAAGGTTCATACCAACTTCTGAAGCTGAGGAAATTGGATACAACCTATCTACAGGAAATATAAAGAAAAGTCCATACTTTCTGACTTTATAGTCTGTCAAATTATGACTAGATCTGTCTCCTTATTCACCTGCTCAGGGAATGGTTCCATCAACCATGGAATGAGTTTTCTCATATCAATAAGATAATCTCCCATAGGCTCACATAGGACTTGCCTTAACTAAGCAATCCTTCATTGATTTGCCCAAAAACTCACTTCTCAGTTGTCAAGCTAACACCTACATCTGAAACAAGTATATAACTCAAATATTTCAAATCCAAGTGTTCAAGTTTCTACAATTCTAATGTTTCATATTTTTAGCATCTAACAAAATTAAATAAAACAAAAAATTTTACCATGCTTTTTCATGTACCTAAACATACTTTATATAATACCACCTATGTATATATATTGAGTATATTCATTTTTAAACTATAATATGAAAAGACATGAGATTAGGAATAACTATCTTTCAGTATTGGGTAGTTGGTACACTGATACTAAGAATGAATGCTGTGGTCTATCTATTATACTAGAAAGTTGCTACAATGTCCAATTTATGTGTGCAAACAAGTTGCCAAATAATATACAAGGAATATTTATTGTTAATTAAGGTTTCTTACTACTGAGAACACCTATCACCATGTGGGTAAGTATGTGTATGGATCAGCATATAAGCATGTAGTCATCTGTATTTAATATACTGACTGGTTTATTCTGTTTATTAAAATATTATTTTAAATATACTTAAAATCACTCTTTTAAAACACAAGGAAAATAGATGGTTGGTTACCTTTGGTAATCAGAAGGATGAAGTCTATTTTTATTTCTTCAATTCTATGACAAAGACAAAGTGGAACAACTACTGACATAAAGAATATTGCTAGAAGAGAAATTTTGTCAGCACAAGAAAGAACTAAATAATTTTTATGTATGAGGGGGATTTCTGTTGAAATGCCTTATGTGTGAGCATTTGATAAAAAATAAAAATACTTTGCATTCCACTGGGTTTCTAATGCTCTGTATCTCTACAGTTAATATAGTCCCAATGTTCATAGTAATGGTGTAATTTGTAGAAATTGCTGTATATTAGCATTTTGCAATTAACACTACAGGTATTGAAATCCGTTAATTTTTTTAGAAAGCATGTTGGGAGCTGCAAGATCCTGAGTATATATTTAACAGCCTTTTAATTGAATGAGTTCAGAGCCAGGGATGATAAACCACAGCTGTTATTTTCAATAAAAAAATACATTACCTTCATTGGGTTCATGTAAAGAAACATATTAATGCTCACTAATAATTTATTTAAAAAATCAGACTATTTTACAAACAAAAACTAGCACTGTGTATAGTTGAATTTAATTTTATAGACAATCCCTCCTTTAATATACGTACATACCAAAAAGCAAACTTAAAAATATACTGTCTTGATGAGATGATTTCGACTATAACATCAGACAGTAAAGAACATCAAGCAGAAAGCCCCTCGACTTTTGTCTACAGAAGCTAGGCATCTGTTTATGTCTCTTTTTCTTCTGTTCTTGATTTCTTCTAATGATACTGTGAAGAAGGACAAATTTTCATATCCGGGTATGCTTAATTATTTGTCTCCTAATTCTCTTAGCTTTATCCAGAAACTTCCATAATCCACAACATTCTCCCTATTCTGCATAGAAAATAGTTCACATGCCAAAAGATCTTCTAAATCATAATTGATTTGACACCCATTTTAAATGTCTCTTTCCTGATATTATTCTCTTGATAGCTATTTCTGTTTTCTCCTTCACATACACACTCAAAATAGGTAAAAACTTAGCCCTTCTAGTGAAAAAAAACTTCATCTTATACATTCCATTTTCTAGTTATGCCTTTGAAAATGTCAAAGTCTACAATTTCAATATATACAAACTAAGCTCAGGGAACTGAACTCAGTGTCTGACCCCAAACTGTGTCACATCTTCTTAAAATTTTCAAGCTATAAACCAACAGATGATTTTTACCACTTTTTTTTAAAAGTTCTTTAAAATCTAACTGATCATTAGGTCTAAAAGCTTGAGTTGTAAATGTCAGATCTCCCCACTTCATCTCTCAATGTCCTGGACTTGCCTGCTCACTGCTTACTCTTTCAATAGTCCTGTCTGACTGTCAGTGGCAACAATAAAGGTGCACAAGGTGGGGGCTCTGTGCTTCTGTAGAGAGCTGGTTTTATATGCTCTACTTGTAATGTCTGCGTTTACCTCACTCACAGTGGTATTGCTGCCTCAACAGTCCTTGCTCTACTGACCCTATCATGCTTTCACTGGGTACTTTGTCTCCCTTACAAGATAATTGTTCTTATTTCTTAAATTATTATCCAGGACACTTGCAGTCACTTGTCTTGCATGTGATTACAGGTTATGTACACTTGGCTTCTGTGTATCTTTGCTTAAGTGTTCATCTGGCAATCCTTCAAGCACATACAAACTCAAATTTCACTCAATGAGTATAGCTAAACAATCATAACACAATTGGATAAAACAAAACACTTGTTGGGGTCATGTTATTATATGAGCACACCACTAACAGAAACTGTCAACACTGTATAGTGGCAGTACTGTGCCTCTAGGATTGCTTGTTTCTAACATTCAATGAAATTCTTAAAATCTTTTCTTTGAATTTCCACTAGTAATTCTCCTATTCTTCCTAAAATAATACCATTACTTAATGTATGAGTTACTCTTTTTGGTTGCTATGAGACAATACTCAACAATTTAAGGGGGAAAAGGAGATTTTTTTTTCAGCTTATTTTTCCAAAGGGGAGATACTGTCCTTCATGGTGGAAAAGACATGGCAGCTGGGCAGAAGCTGTAGGCAGACTAAGTTATACAGATATTATGGAGGTTGAGAGTTACTGCTGAAAGATCAAGAGCAGACTCACTCAAACAGGGAAAGGCTAACCAACCTCAAAGCCCATCCCCTATGAATGCCTTCCTCCAGAAAGGCCCCGCATCTTAAAGGTGTCATGACTTTCCCAAACAACTAAAGATTCAAACACATGACTCTGTGGAGGAAACTCACATTTCAAACCATGACCTTTAATAATTCATATAAGAAGAATTTGCTCATTTTTTCTTGTATCGGAGTCATTGTTTGCATGCCTCTTTACTGCCCACTCCTCTCGTCCTTGGCAACATCCTATGCCTCTATTTTGCTATTAAAGAAGCACAAGTTTCTTCTTCCGCATGTAAAAGCATATCTAATGTCATGGGTTTAAACGAGACATGATCCAGACTCCTCTAAAGAGTTACAGAGAATTCATCCAAGGTTTTACTCTGCTCTCACTGAAGCATTAAGTTTATCTTGGTCCCAACACGGGTTTTTAAATTTTCCAATATGATTTAGGGCTCCTGTATTTGATTGATTGACTGATTGATTGGCTGATTTACAAGCATATTGAGTATTCACCCAAGCTTCCTTCCCTACTTCTTCCCTCCCATTCTCTCCCTTCTTTTCACCATCCCCTCTCTCACCCTCTCATCCTTCTGCCTATATGCTTCTGTGGAACTCAGGATTCACTCTGGCTTGTCTACTCCTGGGGGGTTCAGAACTCCACTTAAGTCTTCTCCATTATAATGTATGACATCACCTATCAACCAAGTCCTCAAGTCAAAACACAGATCATTTGATATCTTTCCCCTTTTTTAACCAACTTTGAAACACATACTCAGACTGGAAAGATGGCTCAGGGGTTAAGACTGCCTCACAAACAGAAGGTCCTGAATTCAGATCCCAGTTCCCACAGAAAACAACAACAATTACAACAACAAAAATGCCAGACAGTAACTATGCAGCCTGGACTTCAGGCCCTGGTGGGTGGAGCCTGGGATATCTCAGAGTGAAGCAAGAAGGAGGTAGAAGCATCCAGGATGATTCCTGAAGTCACCCTTGGTCCTCCACAGGGACACACAAGTGCTCTCTCTCTCTTTCTCTCTCTCTCTCTCTCTCTCTCTCACACACACACACACACACACAAAATGAAATAAATGAATTTATAAATAAAGTTAAAAAAATTTAAAAAGATGACATACTCCATTTGGAATTTTCCTCATGACAAGTGAAAAGTGAAATTGAATACTTTTTCCTTTCATTATACAGTAATATTATGACCCTAGAGATTATAATAATTTCTGCTCTCATCTCAGTGCCTTAGCAAAATGTCTTATATATAAAGTCAATATTTATTGGCTATATTTAAAGTAGTACATATTAAAGGTTTATTTTGTCTTGTTTGGACTTTTTCTTTTAAAAACAAATAAAATGTGGTATGCATGACTGCATCTATCAAGGAAATACTTTTTGATTTTAGGGGAATATGACATAGTGTCCTCTTATGGAGTACAAAGTACACTGAAGACAATGTTAGCAAATACCTCATATTTTCCACCAAGCTTCTGATAACTTTACTGAACCTTAATCCTTCAGCGTGAAATAATAAAGTAAAAGAAGTGTCTGTTAAAGCTATGATTAATATTTTGTCTTTTTCTTTTGTGCACAAAGTTAGAATTCTTATTTATACATTTGACAAATGAAGTGGAGTTTGGAAGCATCATGGATTCAGGAAAAGTTGGAGAAAAGTGATACTCATGCAGACCCACATATCTTTTGACAGAATTTACAAATAACTGACACTTTAGGTAGATTTAAGTACCACCCCAATGGCTATTCATATTTTAATGAGAACATTTACTGATATATTTACAAATGTAAAATTTTACATTGTGATTTAGTACTAAAAGGATATGTTTGGATTTTTGGAAAATCTTGTTCTTGAATGTGCTCTCTTGTGTGAGGAAAGCATTATAAAACCTTCACATTATTAGGTAATATAAAAATTTAATGAAAGCCAAACTGGCAAAATTAGAAAGCTGGACAATATTCAATCTTCCTCATCAATAAAAGACTTTTACATCAGGACCATGTAAGAGAAGAAAAGTGATCTTTGAGAAAAAATACACACCTGAACTCAAATTTTTATTGTGTCACTTAGTAGTTGTGGGATATTTTTAAAAATGTTTTCAGATCACCTAAGTTTTGTAAGTTCTTTTAAACTTTCTTGTTTGAACTGTGAGTAATTTGTAAGGGCATAGTAATACAATTTCAAAACATGAAAAGGATTTTGAGTTTATCTTTTGTCATTTTACTTTACCTTTTGTCAAAATGTGGCTTACATTTCATTTTTTGGTATTTGTTGAGACTTATTTGTGATTTATTAATATAATTAATATATGTAACATTAAATAACGTATTTGTAAAAATATTTTATATAATTTCATCATTCTTAAAAAGTAATAACTATATTCTTTTCTTATCATTAAAATAAATGATAATGTAGTATACCTGAAAAATACATTAGATTCCTTTCTAAGGTGATAGAAGAAAATAGCCAAATATGAGAAGCTTTTGGGAAAAAGGGAAAAGTCAGCTTTACCTTTATAAAACTGTGTATTTCTTTTTACCTACTAGTCCTTTCTTTCTTGACATGAAAAAATTTAGATGCTCATTCTGGGATTTGAACTTTCAGCTAGATTTTAGTATTTGGAGTCCAAGAGGTCAATAAATAGCTAACTTTGGTATAAAAGTACATTATTCATTGACAAAAAAAACCCTTAGTTGCCAAATAAATAAAATATTTCTGCTATTTATTTTTAATTTGTTAAACTCTACTATAATTGTTCTACAAATCACTTAAGCATGTGGAACGATTGATTGTGAGCAGAAATTCATAATGTTATGAAATGGATGAAAGTATTGAGAGAGTCTTAGAGGTAGAAATTCCTCTCCTTAGCATTATTCTTTATTTTAATACTGAGTTACTGTGAAGTCACAATGAAATGAAACCACTTTGAGTTTGAGAATAAAATCATTGCGAGGGAATTTCATTTGTAAATCAAAGTGTTCCCTGTTAATTAGCTCCTGCTTACATACATAGTATGCAAAATAATTGTATGTTTATGAAAGAATGATTAGTTATGGAATGTGCTGAGTTAATAAGAAAAAGCATGAGGAGAGCAATTTGCTGTAATATCTACACATCATTTTATGTAACCACATCACAGAAGGGGGTCATAGTTAATTAGATTCCTTGAGTTAAATAGAAAATGTGAAAAAAGAAAGACATTTTCTGAGGGTCTATTGCAGTGTATGCCTAAATTATATGGGTGAATAATTTTGACTTCTTTCTTAACATAAATGAGTCATAAATTTTGACCTGTATCTAAAGAATAGTTCTATTTAATTATTGTTTAATATTAGATGCAAAATGAAACTATTTCATTAGCAATACTGACTATAAATTATAATTTTAAGATTTCCAAAATACAATTTCAACTCAGCAATTTTCAATATTAAAAGTAGACAAAATTGACTGGAAATTCTAGTGCAAACTCACAACATTTTATTATTCTTCTCTGATAAAACAAACTGTTGGTTCACAGACATACACAGGTATTATGTTCTCTGGGAGCTGTCTGGGTAATTCCATTTGTAACCTATTGAAGTTGATAAAATAAAAAAAATCTATGCAAAAAATATTGCCTCCACTGTTCTTATTGTGAATTAAGCCATTATTCAAAGTGAGTACTTAATTTTAGTTTGATAATGATTTGGTTAGAAGTGTGCTTTCCAGCAGATAGGTGGTATCAGGTAAATAGCAAATTTCGAATATTTTAGTTGACTTAAGTATGTCAAGAGATAAATTATTGTATTAATTATGAAAATATATTTAAAATTAACATTTCAGCAGGTGACCATATAAATTATTAATGAAATATTTTAGTACCCTCCCCCCAAGCCCCAGTTCCTACATTGTCTCTAGTGGGTAGTTGTATCTGACAACCACAGAGCTCTCTATTTTCACTGTGCAGTAAGGGCTCTTAACCTTGAAAGACTTACTGGTTACCATATGGGACAGTGTAGGCTTATAGTAATCATGCAGCAGATGAGCCAATCCAATAACTGAAATGACTAGAAACTTGCTGTTATTCTTAGAGTATTTAATAAGAATGATATTTGTGAGATACTGTGTACTGAAGGTCTGTTGATTACCTGAAGTCAATGCGAAAACATCAACCTCAAGGAGGATATAGGGATATAGGGACTGACAGATAGATGGTAACTATCAGGCAAATGATA
The DNA here is from genome assembly GCA_023101885.1 of Typhlomys cinereus. Classification (NCBI taxonomy): domain Eukaryota; kingdom Metazoa; phylum Chordata; class Mammalia; order Rodentia; family Platacanthomyidae; genus Typhlomys; species Typhlomys cinereus. Next base: position 2,655,593 of record JALPQD010000255.1, on the reverse strand, counting down.
CACTGACACACACACCCCCATACCTACTCCTATTCTTCCATCTATCTTTGAGTCTCCTCTTATATTAAGAGCTTCATTTAAACAGTCTTTTATCTTTGGTTAGGATGTGACCTTTTATACCAATTGGGATGCAGCCAAGGGCAGTGCAGGAAAAGCAAAATTGAAAACAACAACAATCCATAATTCAGAACACCAAGGACCTTGAATTATTCACGTGGAACCAAGGCAAGATTGTAAGAGCCTAAAGATTGAGAGGACCAAGAGTATGTAAAATACTCTACACAAGTTAGAGCTGCAACAGCCAGGATTGGATTTTTCCTGTCCTGCACAATGGCTGATATGTCAACCTCCCCCCTTCCCCAGCAAGACTAGCACGGATCACAGGGAAGAAGGCTTCAGGCAGTAGAATCCTTAGAGGCAAGGGGTTAAACAGTCATAATAGAGTTCCCAGGCTAACGGGAAGCCCAAGAAGAGGTCCTAGGCTATGTCGCTGAGTCCTGAATCCTCACTAGGGTGAAGGACTCAGAGGGGGGTTAGATGATCACATAAAAGGATGCTCCAGGGGATGGGAGGGAGAAAGGCAGAAGTACCAGGAGAGGAGAAGGGAGGGAGGGAGGTGAAGGAAGGGAGAAAGTGGGGGGGGGAGTGCAATGGGGGATGATGGGGAGAGGAGGGAAGAGGAGGGAAGAGGAGGAGGACGGGGTACCTGTAGAGCTGGTATGATTAGGAAAAGATAAAATGTGGGAGAAAAAATAATTATAAGATTGATATAATGATTATATATGTAAGGGCAGAGGAAATCTCTGTTTAGTTCTAAGATAAATTTAGCTTTAGGAAGCAAAGTAGAGGAGAAAAGCAGGAATAGCAAATGATGCACAGAACCACAGACATAGTGAGGAACTCACAGCTTCTCCCAGTTATGCAATGAAATGCAAACCTAGGTGGGGACATGAAATGTGTCTTTGCAGACATAGTGATGGGTCCAAATCAGTTTAAGATCAGGAGACAACGGGTGGGAAGGACCTAATCACACGCAACTTCAAATTTTAATCTAGAGCTCACAAAGGGAAATTCGAGAGCCATTACACATTTCAAAAGAGAGATTGATATGACATATTGCTGACTTTCAAAATGGAGAGAGATTCATGAATTTTAGGGCCCAGGGTCACAGAAAGCCAAGCCCAATTCAACTGAACCATTCTGAATACTCAACTTTCACTTTTGTGGGACCAATCCTTTTACAGAAAATAAATTTAGATATTTTGTAAGTATTTGTGCTTTGGTAAGCTATCTACAGTGCTTGTTATCTCACAACATTTTTATCAGCAATAAATCAGCACACATTCCTACCACTTTCTGGAAGTTAAATTCAAAGAAATTGAGCAAATTGTGGAAGAGGAAGGCAAGAGAACATTGGTTTTCATCTGAGAATCACCAGGTCTGTTTTTGTACTTTCACTAAAGACTGGTGCTTCTTGTTAAACTGCTAAGCTTGTGATAATTTGTCCAGGAACAGAAATCTTATGTTTAAGTCACTCCTTCAATTTACATAAATCACATTGTGTGCGTGCGTGTGTGTGTGTGTGTGTGTGTGTGTGTGTGTGTCAGAGGTTATTGTTTGTGCCTGTGGAAGCACACCTTAATGGTTCTACCTCCTGTTTGTTATACTCTGGAGTTTCTCAGACTCTGACTTTCAGAGGTAGAAGTCCAGGTTGCTACCATTTCTAACTGGCATTTTTATGTGTGATCCAGAATCCAAACTCAGGACCTTATGCTTTTAGGAAGAGATTTAACTTCTTAGCCATCTTCCAGTCTTGAAGTGCTTTCTTTTTAATGGTAATACTGTAGTCATTAAATATGCAAACCTGATATATGATATTGGGAATTTCAAACAGTCTTGAGGACCCCACTGTGACAGTTTAGACATTAATTCACCAATGTCATCTCACTGGTGAAATTTATTTCACTATATTTTCTGTTGCACAATTAATCTGCTTTTTTCTATAAAGGACTAAAATAATGTCATACAAAGAATTACATATTTTTAAGAAGAGAGGACTAGGAGAGCTTTGGAGATATCAAGGTTATCTGTGGACATTCTAATCATGTCATGATTTCTAACCATGTATTGTCTGATATACTTGGACATTCAAGAAGTAAGAATGAATTGCTTCTGTGCTCAATAGTTTATTGGTAACTGTTGTATAAGACTTCAGTTATGTGTAGTTGTATCAACTGTACATGTATTGTTTTTGATATGTCTCCTCCTTAATATATTTCTAGTCTTCAGAAAAGCATGAGGTAACTTCACTTTAGCAATAATTATCCTAGTTCTTTTTTTCTTTTTAGCTATGTTTGTTTATTTCCTTTATATTATCAAAGTATTGTTTTAGCAAAGAGTTTATATTTTTGTTTGATGGTAATTGACATGAATCTTTGTTGGAAATGAAAGGATGTATAATAAAAAATTACTTATAATCTAATACCAAAAAGTCTGGTAAAATCTTCTAATATTTTCTTCAAAATTCTAACTGGAAAATCTTGAAATAGCCTATTTCCAGCATGGTTTTCATTGTGTGTGTGTATGTGTGTGTGTGTTCTTATGTATAGAGGTATAGGTGTGTTTGTGTGCATGTCTGTGTGGAGGTCTGAGACTGAAGTTAGAAATCTGAGATTCCTCTTCCAACTTCCAGATTTGAACAGCAATCTTCCTGCTTGTTTGGCAAGTGTTTAAACTACATAATCCTCTCCTCAGTTCTACATAGTGCTTCCAAAACTGAATGTTTGACTTATGAAGAGAATCAAGGCTAAAAAGATTATTCACATATTTAAATTTTTTACTCTCAGCTGCAACAGCCATTATCAGACTGTCAATAACAAATGAAGCTTAAGATGTTTTTGAGAAAAGAGAAAGAGCCCTGGTAATTTTTGAAATCAGAACATTAACATTACCTTCCCATGGGAAGATAGTAAATACTATTCACAAAGTTTCCCTCAACCTTTGATGCTTTGCTTCGACCTTTAACTACTAGAATCAACATGTAACATGTTATTTTCTGACTTTACACTTAAGTCTAAGGTCAATGGTCTCACAGACCTCTGTTGAATTTCAGCCATAACTGTGGATTTTTTTTGGTTATAACTTCTCTTTTGTAATCTTGAAGACAGTATTAATGTTAGTGGGTGAAAAACTTCGGTAGTAAGGTAGGAGAACTATGATATCAGTGTTAACTACCAATATTAAAACCACCTTCAGGATGAAGCTATTATTGAAAATAGCCACTTCAGCTGTAAAAGTATCAACAACTGAGCTTAGAGGCTTTGCATGTCATTATTTGTTCTCTGATAATTTTTCTACTCTACAGACTGGGAAGTATGGCCCAAACCATCTGCTGAAGAAGCGATGCACAAATTCTCCTTCAGCCCTTGATTTTGCTTTAAGTCAAAAATAAATTTAATATACAGAATGTGATTGACTAAAGACAGACTTACAATACACAGCCTATGCACTCTTATTTATTGGACTTAAGGATCATAATATCACTCACACTCATCTGAGGTAACCATTGAGGAGTGACTTGAACCATTTGTTTCGGACATAAGTTATGAACTGATTTCCTTGAGGGTAAAATAAACAAAGAAAAATATCAGCATCATTTGTGAAAGTTGTCCCAAGGATGCCATAGCATCGCTTTTGTATATCACACAGGATCATGGTGATAAAAGATAAACTGTTAATGTGACCTCTACCATAAACTACCATGCCATAAAGTAAAAGCATAGCATCCGCTTTAAGGTATGACAAAAAAATATGATAGCTTTCAAGTAGTTACCCATAGGAGATGTAGAAAGTTAAATTTAGTCTAATTCCTTGGTAGCATGAACCATGCAAAAATAACCTAAACAGGTTGAAGAAACAGGTAAAGATGCGTGGTCAGATATCTACTCATTTTAATATTTACTTTTTACTAAAATATAAAAGGAAATCTCAGCTAGCTTAAATTTTTGTATTGCTAAATAACACTCAGCAGTGTCTCACTGACAGAGTTAGTGTTTTGAGATTGAGAAATCCATGCTACCATGGGATGACAGTAGATTTTTAGGTTGTAATTTATATTTCACAGAGAACCTAAAATATAATAAAATTTAACCATTTCTCTATAAAAATCAATATGAAAGTAGTAGTATATGTAAGAACTCAAATAAATGTCATGCAAAAAGAAGACCAAGAAGACTTGATAAATATGTTTCAGGACAGAAGTCTTCAGGGAAATTCATTAAAATTTTGGAGGTAAGAAGCTTGGAAAAAGATTGGTCAAAGTAAATGCTGTCTTAAAGGTATTTAATTCAGATTATGAAACTATGGAGAGATTCTTAATTATCAGGTATTGTTTTTCTTATAAAGCTGATATTCTAGGATTCTAAAAGAAGAAAAAAAGCTCTTAAACTCTTTTTCATCCCAACCTATCCAATTCTCCTGGAAGAAATTCTAGCAATGCCCTGTAAGGTAAATGGAGTGTGGAAAACCAATTCACAAATTGCAGGTTTGGGAAAAAATAACACTGCTTAGAAAATGAAAGTCGATCAAGACTGGAAACATTTCACCTGCTTTCATTTGAATCTTCAATCTTTTTTCCTGCTGGAGTGAAAAAGAGAATGGAGCATAATAAGGCAGTAAGGGAGAGTGAGCTCTAAACATTTTCATGTAGCTATGTTGACATGCTCCATGGAATTTTCTGTGGCAAAAAAAAAAAAAACCTAGATATTTGGATCTTCTGCAATTAAAAAAAGAGATATGAAATTTAGAATTATTTCTCATCGTACTTTTTCATATGTGTGTATGTGTAAGTATTCATGTCATATATTATGCATATATAATATGTATTCTAGTCAATGAAGGGAGAAGTTCATAAAAACCATCGGGGAATAACAAAAGGAATTGAAATCAAATTTTATTATTTATTCAATTGTGTGTATGTGTGTGTGTGTGTGTGTGTGTGTGTGTGTGTGTGTGTGTGTGTGTGTAGAACCATGGACGAATTCGGGAACCACCATGGATCGCCTCCACCTCCTCCTTGTTTACTCTGCCCCGGGATTCAAAGGCTCCGCCCTATCAGTACCGAAAACGCAGGCCGCCCCAGCTTCTGCCCGGCGTCTATACGTGAGGTCTAGGATCACGAACTCAGGACCTTCCGCTTGCAAGGCAGAGGCTTAACCCCTCAGCCACCTCTCCAGCCCTTTGAAATCAAATCTTGAACATTGTCCTGCTAGAAATGCACGCCCATCTAGTCACAGACACTTGAATGAAGAGATTCTTTGCTCTCCTTTTGTCATTCAATCTGAATCTAAAAGATCCATCATCAAATAATTTCAAAGAGTCCAATCTATATACTTTACATAAATTCCAAGCTACTGCTTAAATGAGCCTATATAAATTATCAATTAATTCTGGAATGTCAATACAACTGAAAACTACATTAAGGTTGTTTTAAAATTGAAAAGAAAGCTATCCATTAACAACATCTGGGATGTTCTAAAGGAACAATTATTGACCATTTAAGAAGCCTTTGAAATCATTGCACTGAGTAGTAAGTGGTTGATATAAAATTTATATGCTTAAAATTTGAGAAACTCTGGTATATTGATTCCACAGTAATTAATCTGTTGTTTTCATGTATATATGATAAAACCAACAAAATACAAAATAATCTGCTTTTTTTTCAAAAAAGTCATCATGACAAATTTTCTTCATAACCATAAATGCTACCAGAGAATATACATTCCAGATAGTTCCTGTGCATTCCTTGATCTAATCTCACACTGATTTTATGAAGCATTAGGTTGGAAAGATGGCTGAGTGGTTAAAGCCTTTGCCTTGCAAACAAAAAGACCTGAGTTTAATCCCCAGATTCCATGTAGAAATGGTGGATGTGGCAGCAGCCTGCGATTCTGGCCCTGAAAGCAGAGCCTGGAAAACACCAGAGCAAAGGAATAAGGAGGTAGAACAATCCAAGATTCCCAGTGTCATCCTGGATCTTCATAGGCACACACTCCACTGCCCTCTTCCACATACACTGGGATGCACATGCACTCCACGACACATGCAAAAATGATTAGCATTATCACTTCAATTTCACAAATAATAAATGTTATAGAGCCAAAATTTCAATTTATGTTTTCATATTCAAGAATCTCTTTACCTGGATGACAGATAAGATATTTCTTAGGAATGATGGGCTTTGTTGCTACATGGATTCACTACTTCTGGCAGTGGATAATAATAGATAAGATGAAAAATTATAATTAGATAAATAGCCAAATTCTAGACCAGCCTGGGAACTTAGGGAGCCTATAAAATTGAAAATTGTACTATTTCTTTTTTTAATTTTGAAGATATTTAATGTATAACAAGACACATTATGAATTTGAGGTAAATAGCATGTTGCAAATATCCTATTATTGTGCATGTGCCTGTGACCCACTAGATCAGAACCAGTGGGCCTCATCTGTTATTCTCAGGGCTAGAAAATATAAATACACCCCTATTCCTTCAAGGAGTTGGAATTTGTACACACCAAAGTTCCCTTGGTGAATTTGAGAAACTTTTCTCCTTTCTTGGGAGGCATCTTTCCACATTCCTGAACTTTAGGAATTTCTGAATCACAGGAAGGATAACATTTTAACATTTATGAAAGCAAAGCACTGTTCTAAGCACATGATTTTAAAGTCAATTTAGAGACAGTATTACTAATGACCTTCCTCAAATGAGAGCATGAAGCTCAGACAATTTAAAAAACTTTCAGTCTGACATCATAAAAACAATAGTTTGGATTTGAACAAGAAATTTGATTCTAAAGACAGAATTTTTAACCACAATACTGAATTCTCTCTCCACAACAAATTAGAATAATTATTAGAATATCAAAAAATAGATTTAAGAATATTCTTCAAAATTATGATAGTTTAGTGTTTCAATATGTAAGTGGAAAGAATGATTCAAGAATGTAGCCAGAATCCCATATGAATTTTGGATGCCAAATGGAACTTAAAACTTCACCTTGTTCTTTTTCTCTTATTGCTTTCTTCTCACCTTATTATTTAAAATTAATGTATAATTTTAGGATAGCCGTAGAGATCTGTTGCAGCCAAGTATCAAAGTGCCACTGTTGTGTGCTCCATTTATGCTAACACATACTTCTCTCTATAGTTCAATGTTCTAATTTACTCATTAACAACTTGGGATATAGTACATCACTTATTTGATTACTTTAAAAATTTCCAGACAAATGATAAAAAAAGTTATGAATGGATTTGGTAACATAGATGGATATCAAAAATATGACACTTGGTGAAAGAAGCCAGATGCACAGAATATGGCACTATGCCTGAGACACATAAGGTAGAAACACTAGAAAAACTGACTTACAGGGTTAGGATTCCAGAAAATGTTCACTTTTGGAACAGGATGAGCAGGGGCAACTGGAATTCTATGACTATTTTGTCTTTGATATGATGATTAATGGTTGTACAAATGTTTCAACTTGGGAAATTCATTGAACTGCATATTTACATCTTGTTTAACTTCATGTTGTATGTCAATACAAAAATTTACTTTAAGAAGGAATACTTTGGCCAAAGTTCTCATCTACTACTTGTTCTTTAATATTACTGTCTCCCTGTTGAAAAGATCCAATGAATTTGTTTCACAAATCTAACAGCATTTTCATAATATCACAGAGTTATGATTTTCCTATTTAGGGAAGGTTTAATAAAGTCTTTTAAAATTAATATTTCCTGAAATAGGAACAATAAAACTCGACCTCCATATCATTTATATTCACTAAAATGAATAGCTGTATGGTTTGTGAAAAGCTCTTTCATTTGTGCAATCATTATCTCAGAGAAGCCATAGAATGTTCTATTGTCCTTTAATTGTCTTCCTGCAACTCTGTAGAGAACTTTATCCCACAGACTCTAGCACTGATCATTTCTGACTTACTTTTGTGCCAAATAGTTTTGCCCATTGGAGAAGTCTGTGGAAATAAATCAGGTAGCTCCATTGTTTCCAATCTGGCTTTTTTCACTCAGCCTAATGCATTTGAGATCCACCCATGGTGCATGTGACAGCGGATCCTTCCTTTTTATTACTCAGGAGTGCTATAGTGCATGGATATACCACAACCAAAGAATGACTAACTAGTTGCCAGGTTTTGGTGATTATGACTAAGTCACTGCAAGCAAGCAGTTGAGCATTTGCATGTGAGTTTTTGTGAGGTCATGAATACTACATTTTGTTCATTTAATTCAAACTATACTTTTATCTGCACAAAATATTTTCTACTTTTCTTTATTCTAGTCTAATTTTTCTGCTTGGAATACATTCCATGCAGTACAAAATAGTGCAGAAATAGAAGCTGAATTCAAATTATAACACACAAAACTTTGTAAGTACAGATAAATGTTTTGCAAATGTCTTACAAGAATTGCTTTGTGAAATCATGTACATTATTAATAATAGAAATATTGCATTAAAGTTCTAGATTAATAATTCAAATTTTAAAATGTATAACATTAAAAATCAATGGTATTACTAATTAGGACTCTCATATCATCATTAATGAAAAAACTAAAAAAGGTGCATTACAAAACAGTATTTTCAATTTCTGTCAAAGCTCTCATATTTAAATTACTATAATTTTAATCTACCTGGTTAGTATTTTTTTGTGCATGTTAACTGAGAAGGGATTTGAATGATAAAATGGAAACATGGTAGATGTTACCTAGCATGTTGTGGTAAAGTGGAATGGCCCGTCCATGGATAGTAAATGCAGTCATGACTAGTGGGACCGTTACACCTGCAGGCAATTACAGAACAGAAAACATCATTCTCCAGCCACAGTGGCATGCACACACATGCACCAGTGCTCACACATGGAGCCGTGGAGGAAGAACATGGGAAGCAAGCACGCCAAGTACCTATCCATCAGGCCGATGCAGTCTTCAATACTTGAGCCTATGCACCTGCAGAAGATGTGAATTTGAAAAAAATACAAGGACAAGAAAAATTAGTCATTTTAAAAGGAAACATATGATAAACATCAACAGTGCCAAATTCTTAATTGTAATTATTTAATAATTTTTCAAATGCCATAACTTTGAAGCCAGAAGGAATAATGTATTTTGGTGTGTAAATAGAAACAAACTACAATCACCAACAAAATATGATGCCAAGCAATGTGTAGACAACAAAGAAAAATTTTCCTGGTTTTGTAGAACACCTGCATTCACACACAGATCATGTTTAAAACTTTGAACCCACTTGCATCATTCACAATTGAATATCTTGATGAATAACTTGATATTTCATTATTATAATTGTTTTCATATTCATAATTTCTCATAAACACCTTACATTATTGTTAATTCCAAAAATCGATAAAAAAGGAAATGAACAATTTGGTGTAATATAATAGCCTTGTGTTTAAGTCTTATTAAAGATGAATCTAACATGGTTTAATGTAATTCCCACAGATGTTTTGCCTAATCAGATTATTTTAATCTTTGGTTGTTAATATCTTATCATACACTTATAAATAAACAAAGATTCATTTAAAATCAAATTAATTCATATGACCACATTGAAATTCATCTTTATGGTTTTATTCAAAATAGACATTTAAACCAGAACTTGTTTTCAAATTTCCCCCAAATATAATCATAATATTTAACCCAAACAAACAAACAAAAAAAACCAACACTGTATAAGGAAATGAATAAAGTCACATGGGGAGAACTAAGAAATTCTTCCAGATGAATGCTTGAATGAATTCATGTAAATAGAAAGGACTCTAACATGAAGACTCTACAATTTCATTTGAACCCTTATGGAAATATTTGTATCACCTCCTTCAGATAAACCTCGATCTTATTTTTCTCCCTTCTAAAAGTCAATAACTCCAATGGTCATGGTTTATGGAGGTACCTAATTTGAAAGGTAAGTGGATTATACATAGTTTCTTCAAAATATCAAAATTTCAAAATTGAAGAAGGAACTTCAAGTGCTCTTGTCCAAGTCAGACTATACACATCACCTACTTAGTTGACTTCAAAAATATTAGTAAGCAATTCCAACTAATGAAATAATTAAGTCACTTTCTCGCTGATTCTTCAATATCTGCTTTAATATTCATTCTACCAAGAAAATTGATATGCTTGTGTAGGTGTTTTAAAGGACCTCTTTTGAGCAGAATATTTTATTCTGCAGAAATATGTGATAAAAACTAAAATTAAGCAAATAGAAAATACTTGGAGCAAAGAGCAAGGACTTAACATCATAGACAATCTGTAATCCCTGTAATCAAATTGCATGTAGAAATGAAAAATAAACTATTTAAAATCTCCAAAAATTTCCTCTGGTTCTACTTAGAACTGATTTTTCCTCTGAAATTCTTACATCTGCTTCAAAATATTTTATTATATTATTGACATTTTTTAAAATTTACTATCTCATTCTTCTTTTCTAAGATAATATGAAAAAGTAGAAAGTTTGCAACCTTTAGAATAACTCTTGAAAGATAAAAATATTCATTAGTGAAATACAACTTGAAAGTATCAATAACAGAATTTCTTCATTCATTCATTAGCCTGTATGAAAGTATTCTCACTTTTCTGCACTTTGCCTTGAGAAATAAAGTAATTTAGATGCTTTTTCTTGTTCTTTTAATTGAGCTTCCAATTTATTGAACAGGAAAGATTCATAATTGATATTTACTATACAATACAGTAAGCATTGCTTGAAGGAGGCTCATCAGAAGGTCCAGTTTCAGAATATAAGGTTCAGTTTCTTGCAGCAGTCAGAAGCTGTAACTTGGAATACTTAGAACTCTGTTTGGCATGGTAGTTATTGGTAAGGGGCAAAATACATCAGAAGCAAAAGCACAGCTCTAAAGAAACACACAGTGCCTGTGAACAACTGTTAGCCATTTCGAACAGATGGAGAACACACTTTTGAGCAACATGGAGAGGAAAAAGAAAACCGTAGAATAAGAGCTGAGACCCAGCTTTAGAGGAAATTTTGCTTACTAGAAAACTTTTTTTTTTCTTGATTACTTTTCATTTGTGTTTTTAGCTTTATTTTCATTTCTTAATTTTACAAGCATATTGAGATTTAATCCTTGCTTCCCTCCATCCCTCCCAACCTTCCATCTTCCTCCCTTCCCCTCATCAATCCATTCCACTCCCTCCCTGCTTCTGCCTGACTGCTTCTATGAACCCCATGGTTCTCTCTGGCTTGTCTACTCTTGTGGGGGTTCAGGCCTATGTTGCATATCAAGTTGCCCCTACTCGGGACACCCCACTGATAGGGGCATTGCCCTTCACTCATCTAGCTCTAATCCCTAAGGTTTCCACTGTGTGTTCTTATCTCTCTTCAGTTCCTCATACTCTATGGGGGCAGGCTGGTATTTCGGTCACTATACAGGTTTGGTAAGGACAAGTCTCAATGCAGTGAGTTCCTGGTTGCAGCATCCTTGCCTTGAATGGACTTGTTCAACAATGGACTTACCCTTCTTTAAGTTCTTACAATCTTACCTCCCCCTCTTCCATGAGGTTCCCTAAACTTTAGGATTGGGAGAGATTATGATGGCCTGATTCTAGGTAAGCATTGTCAGGTCCCTGGTAATCTGCATTATGACTGGCCATTGTTGTCTACTTCATCACACTGCTCCTAACTTACTCTCCATCCTGTCTGAGTATGAGATTTCCACCTCTCGTGTAGATTTCTAGGATGACTGCTAAGTGCTCTTCAAATCTGTGAGTATAATGGTAGCTATTTACAGAGCAGTTTGTTGTACTGTCCTCCTGCCTATAGGTTCATTAGCTGTTCTTCACTATTGATCTATTTTCTTCCCTTTTTTAGATTCTTATTTTAGTTGCCAGTAACAGGAATGTGTTTCATTCTGATAAGTAGATTTTGAGTTCAATAAGAAAGCTGTTTGTTTTCTCTTTGATACTCATGCCACTTTTACACAGGTGTTTACCTATTGCCATGGTAATTTTTTTTATTGCAACTTGGAGATATTATGAGTTGATGAGGCTTGTGATTATTTCTCTCCCCTGATAGCTCCTACAGTATTTCTTGGTATTGTGTAAGCTATCTAGCAAGAAGGAAGTTCTCAGACCAGTTCTATTTGATGTATTTTGTCAATATTCTGTGATCCATTTGTGTTGCATCTTCAGTAATAGAGTCTTACTACTGGTATTTTTGGAGAGCATCTAAGAGCAATGGCAAAAGCCTATATTGCAGTTTTAAAGAAGCCATAGGATTCTGTAGGTTTTCTCTTTAAAGGAATGGATTAAAAATGGCATATTTCTTTTATTATTATTATTATTTATTCAGTTGTGTGTGTATGCGTGTGTGCACGTGTGTGTGTGTGTGTGTGTGTGTGTGTGTGTGTGTGTGTGTGTGTGTAGAACCACGGGCGAATTCGGGAACCACCATGGACGCCTCCACCTCCTCTTTGTTTACTCTGCCCTGGGATTCACAGTCTCCGCCCTACCAGGACCGGAAACGCAGGCTGCTCCTGCTTCCACCCAGCGTCTATACGTGGGGTCTAGGATCTGAACTCAGGACCTTCTGCCTGCAAGGCAGAGGCTTAACCACTGAGCCACCTCTCCAGCCCCCCAAAATGGCATATTTCTTAATGGAATATTTCTCTTCAGTTATAGAGAACAGGACTATGTCATTTGCAGGTGATGCCACACAATTGGGGGTAATCTTAGGAAGTAAGTTAAGTCAATCTTGCAAAGACAATCATTGTATGTTTCCTCTCATTTGTGACACCTGCATTTCATATAGATACATAAAGTCTTGAATGTATATATGAAAAGAGAGAAGTAAAACTGTCTAGAGAAACAAAGGAGAATACCAGGAGGTGGAGAGTGAGCAAAGGATCGGTTTGGGGACCAATGTTCAATTGATAATTTATGCTTGTATGAAAATTGTTTTAAAGGTTACATTGAGCAAATTCAGAAAAAATATAATAGAATACAAGAGATTTCTAGCTTTGTAGTTTAAATATCTGCTTTTAGAGGCTACTTAGCTTGATTGCTCAAAATTTTATGCATGGAAAAAATCTCTAGTCCCTGTAAAAATTGATGAATAGAGCCAATCAGATGGTTACTGTCCTGTAAGCAAAGGCAGAGATTCCAGTAATCCCATTGAAGAGATGGGTGAACAAGACTCAGAGGATTTTGCAGAAGAGGCAGTCGTATGTGAGAACCTAAGGGTCAAACACCCAAGAGCTCACTAGGCATATGTGCTTCCACCAGTCCTCTAGAGTTGTTGATCTACCAACATTTCCACATGGATGAGTGAGGATCTCAGGAAATTCTGCATCACCCCAAGAGACTGTTGGAACTGGTGTCTGACAGAAAAGGGGGAACTTCTTTACTACACAGTGAAGTAGTCTGGTGAAGTAGTCTGTGCTCCAGTTGGTGGCTGGGCACTTACCAATTCAAGAATCCTAGGTGAGGCCTAAAGAATCCCACAGGCAGGAGACATGGCTCCAGGTGAGAGACTGACTGGAAAGAAAAGCATGTGGGGTGGAAGGGAAGGAAGGGGTTTGAGGATAAGCAGTAGGGAGTGAAGACATATAAGTCAATTGCATTTGTATATGAAAGTTTCAAAGAGTTAAAAAATAGAGATGTGAATATAAGTCAATGGATAATTTGGTGATGTTAAATGATAAATACATATTACAGGACAAAGATCAAGTTAAATTTTGATATATGAGAAGAGTGATAACATTAATAAGAGACTCTAAGATGAAGAACAAGTTTCTCTATAGGTGCACTTTAGGAGGAAGAGTGGACATGTCTGGGGCCATGAGAATTGGAGAACACATTACAGGGATACTTGTGACAGAATTCAGGGCACAGTTGAAGTCATGTAAGTAGATTGTGGAAAAACACATGACATGAAAGAATCAGATTCTTTAGACTGAAGCTCAAGGAACTAAAATAGCAAATGCCATAAGATAGTACTTTATGCAAATATATGAAACATAATTGAATAAAATTAGTTATTGCAGTATCAATGGAATCAAAGCAGAACATCATTCAAAAAGTTCAATATTCCAGTAAAATGCAGAGAGATCTAGTAAAATAGGCACTTGTAAAACAACTTTATCTATGTCATGGTTAACCATGGTTCTGGGATGGTTAATATTAATTGCCAACTTGACACCTACGAGGTAGGACTCCAGGCCCACATGAGAGTAACTCTGGTCTGTCTGTATGGGATTATCTTGATATCTTTAATTATTGTGGTAAGACCTAGTCCATGTCTATTCCCTAGACTGAAGATCCATTCTCTGTTAAGAATGAGGAAACTAAGCAAGCTAGCGTGCATGCAATCGTGCATTCTCTGTTTCTTTTCTGTACAGTAATGTGATCAAGTCTCTTAAGCTCCTGCTGTTTCCACCCACTTTAACTGTACCTGACTGTAACCAAACTCTCCTGAATTGCTTGTATTAGGCATTCTTGCTGAAGCAAAATGTTATGAAAGTAGAAACAGTCTTTATTACCTAACATTGCTTTATATTTCAGAGTTAATTGAAGACAGAACAGTGGGTATTAGAGAAAATGCAGAAGAGAGATTGAGTGAGCATATTTGGGGGTTAAGTATATATATGGAAGATAGAAGAAATGAATGACTCAGATGAATGTGAGATGACTTAAGTGACAACATTCATTCAAAGCAAAACCCACCATGTACTTAACATACATATTGTATTTCATTTTTTCTACCTAATCTATTTAAGTAGCTAAATAGCATCTGCAATTTGTATTGATGCAAAGAGACCAGAGAATAATGAGACATACAACTTTTGAAGAAATGAATTTAGCAGTTAAGGGACAAAACAGGATCTGTAATAATAAAATACAAAATTTAGTGTTTTAAAGTGGAGAGTTTGCAGAAAGATCAGAAATACATAATATATTTAACCAAACTTCAAAACAATCTCTGGAACTGTGCATATTGGGCCATGCCTTATATTCAATGATACTTGAAGATGTATGAATACAGTGGTATACCCATTTTGTAAAAATACTTGAGATGTTTTGGGAAAATCTCCTCCAAATTTATATTTATACAAAGATAGAGGGTAATTTTAAATTCTTTGTTGTAAATATTATATTCTAATCTTCTAAGGAACTTTTCTTAATCAATAGGTGTTTATTGTGACATAAATTTAAAAATGTAAAAAAGCCATTTTTTGTAGAACTGCAAAAGAATTGATAAAAGACTCAAATGCATGCCACATCATGATTTCAACATAATGAAAAAATTTAAAGAGAGTTTTTAAACAGTGTTCCAAGTGTAGAAAAATGAATGTTTGATTAAAAATAAAATCAGAAATGAAAACAATATTAAGTTAACATGGAATCAAGGTAACATTGTTGAAGAAAATCTAATTCCTCTATCCAGTGCTTATAACATAATGACTTTAGTTACATTCTTTAAAAATTCAGGTGATACTGATTACAAATGTAAACATGTTCCTTGTGTTTCAAATTCCTGCTAATCATAAATTGAAGGATGAGAATGTCAGTCATTTCAATCCAGAGTTGTGTCCCATTTCTGAACCTAACTATCTTAGTCTTCGTGTAAAGTAAGGATCCAACAGAAGCTGCTGAAGAATGAATGAAATAAGACTATAATGCTAAACTGTGTCCTCAGTTCACGGCAAGAAAATCTTTCTTTCCCCTTCTCCAGGGACGCGGTGAGAACCTCCTGTGTGCACTAAATGGACAACCTATTTTAAAAGTACCTGAAGAACTTATTAGAATCAATATATTTAATGTACTTTCAGAGTAGTAAAAGTGCTTTTAAGGTATTAAGCAGATAATTTTATTTTCAGAAAAAAATCATTAAACTGTATTCAAAGTAAGAATTTTACTTCTAAAAAATGTAATTGGAAAGACTCTTTCCATTAAGTTGGTTCTTGAATAATCTGTCATAATATTGGCATAGGAAAGAAAAGACACTTTCCACAGAGGAGCTGCTGTGGTAGAGCATACGCACACACTTTCTGATGGGATCAGTTAGTACATATGTCTAGGAATGGCATCAGTTACTCATCCCATGTTTCCCTCAGCTGGCTTTAAGAACTTTTAATGGAAAAAATCACACTTCTGTATGTTCATACTGAACTTGAAGAGCAAGGGTTGCCCCTCACAGAACACCTTACTACTTCAGGGCTCCGTCTCTAGGCATGGTGGCCAGGCACACATGCAGACAGAAAATTCAGGATTTGCACCCTTAAAGGATTCCTACACTCCCTTTGAGAGAGGTAATGAATCAAACAGTTTTCTGTTTCTGAATATCATGAACAATACAGAGATTTTGATGAACAGGGACTAAATGAAAGCAATCCTAATCCCTCAAGACAAAGATAAGAGAATTCGTTGCCTTTGGAAGATACCTTGGAATAAGATCTTCAAATTCTGTCTCAGTGCGGTTCCACAGCCATGAGTTGCTAGGGGCATCTATCTGTTTGAACTTCCCAAAGGAGCTGGTTGAGATTTGTTCCTCATTACACCTCATCTTACTTTTGGGTTAGCTCCACAGTTTGTTGCTATAGTAATTTGATTCCTTTCCATCGCCTGCTACTTTTACTTCCCTATACTCTGCGTGCTTTCTTTTATTGTATAATCATGATTTAAAAGGGCTGAGAAAAAGACATACCAGCCATACATCCAGACTAGGGCCCTGTGATCTCCCTTTCATTTCCCTAATGGCTGCAATGTAATTAGATTTGCAAAAACAGCAAAAGGTCTTATTGTGAATGGCAACAGCTGTTGACATCGACATTATATTGAATAATTTACTGGTTTAATTTTAGCTGCAAAACAATAAAACCCTCTAGTGGATGATTTTAGCCCGCGAAGTTTTCTCTTTCTCTTGCTGACTCTTCTGCTCTAGCAGCACCAGTTGATTTTTTTTTCATAAAATACTCTTTAACTCAAGTGTGCCAAAAGCTCATGAGTGAAGCAGTTTATTAGTTCTAGTTTCCTTGAAGCAAAGAATCTAGGTGACTAGCTTAGTCTCCTCGCCTATGTGCTTATGTACAAACCCAGGAGCTGGAGTTAGTGCTACAACACAGAACCTGAATGTGCAAGGGAGACTATTCCTTTATCTTGTGAAGGCATGCTGCTTCAATGGGTGAGTTTTGGCTGATTTTCTTCAGGAAACTAAAGCGTGTAGCACCATCTGAAAATTGATGTTTTCTTGGCAGAGAATGATGCTGCTTGCTAAACTCTTTCAATATCCTCTAACAGCTGGCCCTTAATCTGGCAGAAAGATTTTTGTGGAACCTCATGCATTCCTGCCAGATATGAAGTTCCCAGGATGATTCTTAACAATAAGTACATACACGTTGTGGGCAACACACACATGCCTGTGGGCACTCACAGCGCAGAAGAGGTCTTAAGGACATGAGCAGTTCCAGTTTGTGAAATTTCTCTCAGATTTCTAACAGATTTTGCCTTTCATGGGAAAGGGAGAGAAAAATCTTTACTGAGATATATTGGCTTTGGGGAATAGCTATTGGAATTTGCTAAGTAGCTGGATATTTCTTTCAGTGTTGAGTGTTTCCTTTCTCCAATGTGTCAGTGTCATGGATTATCTGATCCTTGTATGCTGCACAATCCCACTTCATGAATGGAAAATATGTATCACTCTAAATTAATGTATTGCAATCACAGAAATTATAAATTATAGAAAAATTATGAGCAATAATGTTCAGAAAAATATAGAAGTTATTTTACTATCTATTCATACCCCTAGATACTCCCCTTCTTTTCTGTGTATTGATTTCCTTGGCTCATATTTTACCAAAGGAATAATCCAAGGTAGTATTTAAAAAACAGATATCCTTATTTTAAGCCAAGTATGACAACAAAGAAATAGAAACCCTATAAATATTTAAATAAAAGGAGTTTCAAAAGTAGTATTTGCTGTCTTGTCTCTTCAGATACCTTGAACCTATTATGAACATGAGAAGGTTTTCTAGACTGTATTAAGCACACTAATTTCATGAAATTGATGGCAGAATAAGACAGGTGTTAAGCAGAAATATTTCAGAGGGTAGCACTTCAACTCACAGAAAATTTCACTACCCATCAACATAGGGCATCTGAAGACGAAGAGAGTTTTTATGAGGCTGCTGTAAATTTAGAAGAATATCTGAGGGCTAAAGGCAGGTATAGTGCATACATAGTTCAAGCAGCAAGGATGCTCACCCTTGGGTGCAGTTTGGATGGCATGGGTGGCACTCCCGGTCCTGATCTGCATACTTGAAAATGAAGCTGTTTGCTCCCTGCAGGCCATCTGGACATTTCTCCACACAGTTTGGACCATCCTTAAAATGAGAGCACTTGGTACAATTGTCAGGACCCTGAAATATGAAAAAGAAAAACAGATATGGAGAAAGAAAGAAAGAAAACACGGTTCAATTCCTTTGGCAATGCACTCGTGATTTAGCCTTGAAGACTTCCGTGGGTGGCAAGTAAAATTTCCTTTAGGTAGAACATTTCCAGCAATGCAAATGTAAATGACAGAACACCTTCAGGTTCTGCTTTGATATGCCTTTGTTTTGATATACTATATGTATTTATATGTATACATGCATACAGACACACATGAACATATAGACACACAGACACACTTTTTTTTTTAAATCAGCAGTTCCTTATCTACCTCTTTTACATGACATCTCTCTAAGATGATTTAATTTAATCAGATATACTACTCAAGGACTTTTTCAAAGAGGTATCAGCAATTGTTTTCTTTTTATTAAGAATGTTTTGTCTACAAACACAATGAGTTTATGTACTCGCCCCTCCCCTCCTCAACTACCCCTTCTCTCCACCTTCCATTCCCTTCATCACTCTGCTCTTGTCCCTCTCACCCTTCTCTCCCTCTGCATGTGTGGGTCATAGGGCTTCCTTTAGTGTGCCTGTGCTGGTAAAGAACAAGATCTCTGCAGTAGTATATGTGGCCCTTCAGAGGGCAAAATCACCAGTGGGTAGGGTTCAATCCTTATTCACTCTAAGTAGTCAAGGAGAAAATAACAGCAGAAATTAGGATACATGGGGTTTCATTTAAGAGGGAGTAGAAATTTTTTTTGATTAAGAAGCATTTGACACATGAATTTTAAAATTTTGCTATGACCCAATTATTAGCAATTAGGAATTTTTAATACATTTTAGAAATTTTTTAGTTATTCTATATCCCCAAAGAGCTTGTGCTGCTAGAAATCATGTGATGTCTATTTTGATGAAATTTATCCCATCAGGGTACCATGCTGAGAGCCATGAAATTTATATTCTGAGGAATGATTAGCAAAGGCTGCCATATTAAGCATATATTCAGTGATAAAGGTGGCATAAACTTGAGCAATACTAATTCATACAGAGTACAAATACTTCTTAGATTTTCTTGTGTATATGATACACTGATATTGTAATTTGCAGAATGAGAGTAAGATTTGTAAGCTGAGGTAAATCCCTTGTTCTTCTAAGGTGTTGGGGTCCTGTAGTCATATCAGCAACATGAAGAGTAACTGTAACAACCACCTACTTGTAATTTATTTTGCCTTCTACATTTTTTGCACATTTGTGTGTGTATGTTTGCATGTGTGTCTGTGTGTGTGTGAGAGAGAGAGAGACAGAGAGACATAGAGACAGAGAGAAACATACACAGAGAGAGACAGACAGAGAGAGAGAAAGAGAAAGACAGAGAGAAGGAGAGAGCACTGTGTTTGCCTGTGGAGTCCCAACTTCAGAAATTGTCCTAGATTGCTTCTACCTCTTTTTTGCTTTGCTCTGGAGTTTCCCAGGCTCTGCTTTCCAGGTCTAGAATTGCATGCCGCTAGAAGTGCATTTCTATTAGCTATTTTTATGTGGGAACTGGTATCTGAACTCAGATCATTCTGTTAGTGAGGCAGACGTTTAACCCCTGATTGATCTTTCCAACCTTGCTCTCTACATTTCGAGTACCACACATTCTTAGAATTCTATGATGATAGAATAATTTTAGCTACTTGCATTTCAAAACTTTTTCCTGATCTATCTGTCTATGCCTTAAAAGGTTGAATAATTATTACAGCGTACACTGAAGACAGCTTAGGACTTCATAGGGGTGATTTATATCTCTATCTAATATTAACATAAAACCATCCAGAAATCATACAATTACATAATCACTGGGGCAGCAAAATATGCATACATATATACATATATAATATGTATTTATTAAAATTTAAATATAGAAGTGTCTAATTCAAAATAGTGATTTAAAGAAGAAAAAATAAAATCCAAAACAGAATGGTGAAGTTCAATCAAGTAGCTATCTATTTCACTACTTTGATGTCAGGCTCAGGGCTAAAAAAATAATGAAATAAAAATTTAAATTAGCCTGCTAAAGCTAATCCTTATTCTACCTGAAGGGTTTGCTAATGGCAACAACTTATTTTCTCCCCAAAAAGAATACTTCACACGCTTCCAATTTTAACACCTGCTCACGGGTACTTAGGCACGTAATATCATCTATTATACAGAATCATTTACTGTGCAAGTATGCTCAGTGGCATGACTTATTGTACAAGACAAGAGGCATGCTTCTCACAGAGCACAGAAGAAAACTCACTATGAGTAAATTGGGCATAGCTTGAGTTAGGAATAATTTTCTATCATGTTTTTGTAGTGTAAGATAATATGTAGGCAAATCATAAGATGTAAAAATTAAGTTCACATTGAATAATTAAGTCTAGTTTAACACAATCAATTATTCTGTGTTTTTTTGTTAACCATCTCAAAATAAAACATCTTCACCTGAGACGGTTAAAAAAATCTTATCTAATCTACAAAGAAATGGAATATACTTACTTATTTTCCATTTCATCATGGTAAAATACAGACAATACTAATACTAATATTTACTCCTTTATTAATTAGTTCTGAAAGTCTGCTGAAAGAACTCCTAAATACAATAGCAAAAGGAAGTATTCTTTATTCTTGATTCTAAGTTATCTTTTATTCAATAATTGAGACAGAAGGCCAGGTAGCAGAATAAGTCCTGATATGCACACTGAGTGTGGTTTGTTTTCTTAGTTGATAATTGATGATGTTTCTGTGGTACTACTCTAGAAGGCAAAGCTACTAGTCACCACTATCCAATTTTGTTCTTTGGGTCCTGTGGAGAAAATGCAATTCATTTCCCAGTGGAGGTAAGGAATGGCCTACATCAACAGTGACATGTTTAGTATTAGCCATGTTCAGAACAGTGAGGGCAGAACCCTTTCCACACTGCGGTGACTCCATGGCTTCTCGTAGAAGTATGGATGCCCTGAATTCAAAGCATCACGGAATTCTGTTTTAACAAGGGGTGGCAGTTTTTGAATATTTTTAAGATTATCATGGCTCTATGATTATATTTAAATATTTTTGTGCTAGCTACAGAAATGTTAGAGCTGCTGGCTAAGTCAGTGTCTTTTCTTCAAATCTTTTAAAGGAAAAAAATTAAAAATCCTGTCTTTTCTATTGCTCCTTTTATAGCCTATTTCTTGATCTCCTGCAACATTGCCTGATTTCTTTAACTTTCTTTTTTGTAAGAGTTTGTTTGATTTTTTATTATTATTTTTGTGTGTATGTGTGTGCATGTGTGTCTGTGTTGTATCAGAGGGCACTGTGTGTCCCTGTGGAGAACCAAGGGTGACTTTGGGAATCATCCTGGATTGCTTCTACCTCTTTTTTGCTTCACTCTGGGATTTCACAGGCTCTGCCCACCAGAACTGGAAGTGTAGACTGCTGTTGTTTCTGCCTGTTGCTTTTTAAGTGGACCTAGATCTGAACTCGGGACTGTCTGTTTGTAAGGCAGAGTCTTAACCCCTGAATCATCTCTCTATCCTCCACATTTATTATCTTCTCACAATTCTGATACCATTCTGACTAGGTTTACTTAGGGGAATATTATTAAGTTATAATGTCTAGTATTATCAAAAATAAATTAAATAAAGAGTACCAAGTACAGACAGACAAGGATATAAAAGGAAAGATTTTTCCTTATTTCAAATGTGTGGCTCTCAAGGTCATCCCAGATCCTTTTATATTTGAATAGGATAATAACCATTGCATTTAGTATATGGCTGTTATGTTTTCAGTGAGCATTTGATCCATGTCACAAACACATTGTTGCCATTAAATAAACTTGTGGCTTCATTTCCTATTGATTTGCTAGCTTTTCAATTATTTTCTATTCATTGTAGGTTCAATTTATTCTAATTATAAGTAGAGTAGTCACAGCATGTTTCAGATTGCATTTACTAAACACAGATATGTAGCAGTTATGATTCAGAGATATTGACAAGCAAAGAATCTTTCATGTGATCTCTCTCTCATTCTCTGTCTCTGTCTCACATACATACACATATACATACACACAATACACATAAATATATTAAACACTCAAAGGAGATTGAAGACTAGTTCATAAAACAGTACTTCGTGTTTGTTAAGTCATGATTTTAAATATGATTCATGGTAATCATAACTTTTCTTTCAGTTGACATGTGCAATGATCATTGAAATTTCAGCACTTGAGAAAATTCATACCCTATATCACAATGGGGAGCTATTGAAGTCTTTTAAAGCAAAAACCTAGTTTTTATAGAGACATTCCTCATGAAATTATTCTAGAATCATATGGTGGATAAACAAATGTACTTAGATTAAATAAGAGCAAACTAATATTCTATTTTTTGAACTATAGAATTGCATAAAAATATAGTAAGTGCAGTTTGAAAATACAGAGTGCACCGTTTCCATTCTTGACTATTGACTATGTTTTCCAAATGGCATTACCACTTTAATTATTTGTACTGTATAAATAGTTTGTTTTCTTAAAAGTGAAACAAATATTATTAAAAATACCATAACTTAGTTTCCCAGAATTCTGTCTTCTCTGGCTTTAACACATATTTTGCCTTTGAGATCTTTATGATTATTGGAAAAGGGCCATGAAATTGATCATGGAAACACAGCAGACTACTAGTGATATTCTCTGTGCGCATCATGTAAATAAATTTTTGCTTTAATTTCAGCATCAATTTGTTAAAATAAAAACACCTTTTTTAAAAAAATGAAACTTTTTGGGCTGGAGAGATGGCTCAGGGGTTAAGCCTCTGCCTTGCAAGCAGAGGGTCCTGAGTTTGGATACCAGATCCCACGTACAAACACCAGATGGAGGCCAGGGCGGCCTGCGTTTCTGGTCCTGGTGGGCGGAGCCTGTGAATCCCCTGGGCAGAGCAAAAGATGAGGTAGAAGCAGTCGACGATGATTCCCGAATTCACCCTTGGTTCTACACATACAGACACACACATACATCTATACATACACACACCCACACCCACACACCCACACCCACACACCCACACCCACACACAATTGAATAAAAAAAACGAAACATTTTTTGTGCTAAAACATAGATACAGAGTGCAAAAAATGGAGAAATACTAATATAAAAAGATAAATTCAAAATTTCCAAGAAAGTTTATAGATTTTTTAAGAATTAATTTTAAATAATAATTTAAAAAATTCATTATGTTCATTCATGTTGCAAATCATTTAATTTGCAAAAATCTTAACAAAAAATGTTGAAACAAAGTGGTATAATTTTTGATTTGCTTGTAATTAAAAGGTAAGGGAAAATAAAGGAAATTATAGGTCAAGAAAAACAGGTTAAACAAAAATAACAAGAAATGTATAGGAAATCTCAGCATGGTATGGTAACATCCACAATGATTCACACATTAATGGTGGGGCAATCTGGGTACTTGCTTATATTTTAGAAAGCATTTATAACAAGCTATGTTCAGCACAGACTGGTGAGGACTAGAAATATCTAATGGTCCTCAGCTTTACCCAGAGAAAAATAGCTGAATTCTTGATTATTTATTTGTTCATTTTCAGTTTTAGACTCCTTAAACTTTAATTATATAATTTATGATCATGTGTTAGCTTGAAAGTAATCATGCTTACACCTCAACTTGTTTTCACAAGAAAACTCTTTGCGGAAATTTGTCCCGAACATTCCTTATGGAATCCACACACTCATGAATCGGGGTGATTTTATACTGACTTTTACAATTCACGGTGGAGAAAGGAGGTAACTCTGGATGCTCTTTGCATGCTTTCTTGGGGGTCATTACACATTAACATCCCCTTTACGCTATGGTTCTTCAGGCCCTATAGCCTAACTGCTTTCTGTCAGAGGTCTCACTTTTTCAGGTTTAATTATCCTGTGGTAGTCCTCTGAGCTGCCCAAGTTTTCCATATACTTCCTAGGTGAAGTTCTAGAATGGATCATTGTGGCCTAATGGAAGTTTGAAGGGCTATTTTTCTTCTAGGCTAATTAAGTGCTGAATAAGCACTTTGGTAGAAAAATAAAAGCTATTTCAATTTTAAGTGACTTTTCATGGAGCGATGCTGAGCTCTTTTCTTGGTTACACTCATTTGCCGATCCCAATTATCTACTGAGAGGCAACTTGGTAGCAGATAAACTAGAAATTTGACTAAAGAAGGCTGAATAATATGATATTTTGTATGACAAACACAATCCATGTGTCATTTTCCAGAGAGAGTCCAAATGGTGGAAACCAAGGAAAAAACTGAAAATTGAGCATTATTTTATTCTTTAATGCATCTTCTAAGTTAATAAAGACAGTTCATCCATTAAGGCTTTTCTGACCCTACAACTTTGTCTTGGGTTCTTATGACTCACAGCTTCACTCAGATACAGCATTTATATTACTTTAGATTTTACTTATGACACTTATCTTCCTCCTTTTTCTAGTACCCTTCACAGTGCTATTATAGGAAAGAAGTTAAATACAGACATAACCCCGAGCCACAGCCATGTGATCATTCACACATCTCCATTTCTGTGTTTCACTCGCCTGAACATTTCTTCAACACATAAGCCAAACACTAATTCTTAATTGCTTCTGTGATACCTTCAGCATCCATCCCAAAGAAAGAATTAGTTTCTTTTTCATTTGTCTTCTAATATTACTTATATCTTTATATTACTTTAATTACTATCCTTCAAGATAATTACCTGCATACCTCTCTTTTTAATAGATTACCTTCTCCCATGATAATTTCATGTCTTTAACTTCTGTTTGAATATAATATATGAGGATACATATTTATGAAATTGAATTGTCAACCTTACTGCTATACTGTAATCTTTTTAAGGGCAAAACAGCAAATAGTTCCACCTTAGCATTGTATGACTACCTACTGCTGGATGGATTAGGTGGTAAGACAATGATGTAACACTTGTACATGATGCTAAACAAGCCGACATACCCACAGACATTTTCTGGCTTACCGGTCCATGGCACGTGAGGAGTCCATCCTCCATCTTCTCACACTGTGAGTCACACTCTACACAGATGGAGCCATTCTCAAACTCCCGAAATTCACTGTGAAAATATCAACAGCACAAGGAGGTGTAAGCAAACAAGCTGTCAACTTAACAAATGAAGTAACATCTGTTGAGAGTCCTACTGGCGAAGTAAATTCTTGAGTTTGTTTCTCTCCTGTGCCAGAAGCAACTTGCACATATCCCTGTGCATTAAGCAGTGAGCATTCCATCAGAGGCAAAGGCAAACAGCAGACAGATGGCCCTCCTTGCCCTCTGCTGCATTCAACAATTGTCTGTCTTGAAACCTCTCTGCTGTGAGGGATACTCTAGCACTTTGAAAGAAATCTTTAAAAATAAAAATAAACTTCTTTTGTTGACAAAAGGGCATCATTTTTACCTTCAAATAATATTTGTTTCCACATAAAATTTTTGTCTTAGCTAAAGTTTAATTTCCAGACTCTGCTAGCTTGATTTCATTGTTCTTGTTGCTAAGTTACATAAATGTTCTCCATCTTTGTCCTTCAAATCCCAAGACTCTTAAACTTATTTTTGGTGAAACTTCAAAAACATGCTTTGATTTCTTATCTCCCTTTAATATATCTGCCTTTGAGAATTAGAAAAAAGTAACTTTTATGGCAGATTTTATTTTCTTAGATTATTGATCTAATATCACAACATTCTTTTCGTCTAAATCTTTTGCAAAGTAATTCTGTCTGGTATGACATAAGTGGTTTAATAGCTATAGTCTAAAACTTTCTAACTGCAATCTAGAATGATGGTACCCTTTCCTACAATGTTAATGTCATGTGAATTTGTACATTGCATGGTTTTGATACCTAAATTGTTCGTTCAAAGTCTACTCCAATATTTTTGCTTCAATATGAATATCTATAACTTCAAAACATTGAAATCATATGATTGTAATTAATATATCAGAAATGAGACACTAAATGAGACATTTTGGAGTTCCTTTTAGGAGTCATTAGAAAACTGAGTGAGCTTTTAGACTTATTTTATTTATAATTTTCTACCTTTGTATCTTGATCTATTACTTGAAACCAGTATAAGGAGGCATATAGCAATCAATGATTAGAGGATAAATTCCAAAATACTTATAAAGTGCTTTCTTTTTCTCATTTGAATATAGTATCTTAAAAAGACACAGAAGTGCAAAGGGTAAGCTACATTTTCTTTTACTTGTCAATACTATGTATAAATTTCTATTTTTAAAGAAACGAGTACACAAATTAATGGGCTCCTTGTGGCATTTTCAGGCACATATGCCATTATGCTTTCTTGAACATTTTATTTTTTTCCAATGCAAAATAGTTATGTTTGATTTCAAAAAGTATAAGAAGATTGGTTTAATTATATATGGGCTACACTTTATTCGCATGATTTTGCATCTTAAAAGTGATAAATTAACTTGTTCTAAATAAAACTATTAATGAATTTTCTTGTTGAAAAATCTTGATCTTGAAAAGGAGTATTGTTTCTGGATCTTTCATTGATTGGAGTGATACAAAAGTACTCAATAGAGAGTGCTCAGAATTAAAAGTCAAGATGATTTGGGGGAATTACATTTCAAAAGTAATCACTAATAATATTCTACAATGAAATTTTATGTAAGTGTCAGTGAAGTCTGGGATCTTTGACTAATTACTAGTTTGGACAAAAATTTCTTCAGTGGTTAAAATGTATGATACGACATGAAGAATGTTACTTTTTGTACTGCTGAATACAGTTTAAGTTTTTTCTTAAACCCAACACTCAAATCTTCAGATAAGGAATAAAATGAATATCATGAACAATCATAAAATGTCTTCCCTTTCCTCCAGACTTCTGCTATATACCTACTTCCTTCCTGCTTTCATCAAAGCACTTCTCTGAATTCTCTATGACTTACTGATCTTCCATTGTCTACCATGATTCTTTTTGTTCCATATCTCCTGATTACTCACCTGTGATTTGCCCTATCTTCCCTTCCATTTGAACTTAGCATCACCATTGTGGCACACTAAGCCTACATGCTTAGCTCTGGGCCACTTGCTTTTGCTGAAGTAGTTGTAAGCTGCTTACCCAATCTACAGGATTGGGCATGAATTCATATGGTTTACAATATGTTAATGCTAGGTCCAGAATCAGTCTCTTCTTTAAAATGCATAAATGTTGTTATCTTTGTTTGTTATATTTGCTTAATGAAACAAAATTCAGTATAAGTCATTTTAATGGCATCATTTGCTACAAAAATGAGTACAGGGCTGAAGAGACAGCTCAGGGATTAAGACTCTGCCTCACAAGCAGAAGGTCCTGAGTTCAGATCCCAGGTGCCACATAAAATCACCTGGAAGAAAAATGATTTTGGCCTACATTTCCACTCCTGGTGGGTGGGGCCTGGGAAATCCCAGAGTGAAGCAAGAAGTAAATAGAAGCAATCCAGGATAATTCTGAAGTTACTCTTGGTCCTCCACAGGGACACGTGTGATATACACACACACATACACACACACACACACAAACACACGCAGAATAAATAAATAAATAAACAAACAAATAATAAAGTTTAAAAATTAGTACATTTTGATATGAGGTTTTTTTATAGAGAGAAAATATTCCTTCATAATTACATGAAGCAGGATGAATGCAGTTCAATGAGATCAGTTCTATTCATTATCAATTCTACAAACAGTTTCCACCTTACAAAATTACAAGTGAATTTTTCTGACAAATTATTTAATGCTTATTTGAAATTATTTGTGTATTTGAATTATTTTTAATTATTCAATATAATATTTGCCTTCCAACTTTAATGGAAACAACTTTATTAAGTCATATTAGTATTATTCTGATAAATATGGTTTTATCCTTCTGATGAGAAATGAAAAAAATCTAATGTTGCTAGGGATCATGAAATTAGTTGCTAAAATGGGATCACTCATGAGGCACAGAAATAAATGAAATGACGAGCTCAAAACCATATTTTACCAAAAATGCCAAAAATAATTTCAATTGAGCGATATGAAAAAAAAAAAACTGACTCAGGAACAGCCTGGAAAAATCTATCATCACACTAATGAAAGGAGACTATGAGGCATAACATTGTATATTTTGATAATGTGACTTTAGGAGGTATGAAAGGCTGTGCTTAAGGATGCTAAGTTTTATGGATAACGATGTGATTACTGTAGAACCAGAGGGAATTTAAAATACTTGATTTAAAATATCGCTTATCCAGAAAGTGGCAGAACATTTTCAAAACCTTTTCCCACCTGACATTACTAATGTAGTTTTTTGACAAGCCTCAGAAGTTGTCAAAGATATAAAAACATGCATAGTTTCTAAAGCAAAGATTGGCAAACATCCTGAGGGGCAAGAAGCAAAAAACTATATGGTAGGCCTAAAAAAGTAATGCGAAGGTTTGAGAGAAAAATGCTATGATGTTACGGAAACTTATGTGAAGGAAGATTTTTTATAACAATTCACTTCATAAGGGAACTTAAATTTTTAAAAATTGTTCAAGAATAAATTGGTATAAATTTTTAATTAAAAGTTACTAATCTTAGTAAACAACTTTGAAATGTAGGAAATAGTTGGGTTAAAGAGATGGCTTAAGACAATAGTGTTCTTATACTTAAGGGGAAAACAAGAAAGAGTTGTAGGAAATGCCACTGAGTCCTTACACCTCATCAGAGAGGAGGACCCAGAGGAAAGTTTGACATACACATTAAAGGATGCTCCAGGGATGGGGGGAGGGGGCACTGGGAAAAAGGGAGGGAGGGGAGAAAGGAAGGAGAAAAGGGGAGAGGGAGTGGGGAGGTTCAGGGAGGGGTGGAGGGAGGGGACCAGGGTACCTATTACATTTTGTATGATTGGGAAAAAAAAATACATTATTAAAAAAAAACTGTAATCTGAAATCCAAAAAAAAAAAAAAGAGAGAGAGAAATGGCTTTAAGAGTTAAGACTCTGCCTCACAAGCACAAGGTCCTGTTTGGATCCCAGCTGTCACATAAAAATGCCAGGAAAAACTGGCAGCAGCATGGTCCTGGTGGATAGAACCTAGGAAATCCCAGAGTGAAGTGAAAAGGAGGCAGAAACAATCCAGGATTATTCCTGAAGTCACCCTTGACTCTCCACAGGGACACACAGTGTCCTGTGATACACACACGCACACACACACACAAATAAAGAAAATGGTGTGTGTGTGTGTGTGTGAAATGTGTATGATGTGATATACACATATGAACTTAATTTGTTTCAAGAGAATTCCTGAATATTCTTGATATGCATGCATTCTGAATGTCACTGTTTTTTTACAGACCAAGACCGTATTTTTCCAAACTCTCAGCACATGAGAAGAAGGGTATTGAGGTGACTTACCCATCATAGAGGTTGCAGGAATCGATGCAGATCTTTCCTCTGCTGAAACGTCGGCAAGACAGGCACTGGTCTGGCCCGGGTCCCCAGCAGCCATCATTGGAGCAAAGATGGTTACACACCATTCCTTCAGCAGCTGCAAGACACAATAGAATCAACAAGAAAATCAGCATCTTCCATTGAGGAACTGAGGAGCAATAAAGCAGTTGGTTTAAAAGAGATATTTCCAACTACTTTGATTGCTGACTCAATTGCTGTGATTCGCCCTCCCTCAAACTTCATCCACACAAGGAGGCCTTTCCACAAGCCTAAACATTTTCCAGATATATGATCTCTATGGAGATGAAAGGTTATTGACAAAAATCATCCAAAGTGATGAGCAAACCACAACATTCCCAAGGCAACGGGTGTTTCACTAACACACCAAAGAGTTTTCCTTCAATTAAATATGAGAAGTTTATAAGGAAACAGAAGAAATGACATTATCAGCAGGAAAAGTTTCAAAGAGAGAGAAAAATATGAAATATGTGTATATTATACAAAGAAGGCAAAGAAATAGAAATTGAAGATATCTTCCATACCTCTGCTTTAGTTTGACTAAATCTGCCTAGATATTAGGAACGTTAGAAAGCACATGAATGGAAAATTTTACATGGAATATTCAGTAAATTGAATTCATTACTTCTGAGTGCTATATAAAATTGAAGCATTCAATTTCCTCAACTTCCCCTACTCTTTCTTTTCCTCTTCATCCTCCTCCTCCTCTCCTCTGCTTTCACCTCCTCCTTTTTCTCCTCTTTCTCGTGATCATCAATGGGTTTTTCTCCAATGACTTTCATTTCTCTGGTAGCCACAGTTGCACAGCTCTCTGCTTTTTTCTCATCCCAGACTTCAAAGTTGTCAATTCAGCTCTTCTCTACCAAGCAAACAAATCCATTGTCTTTAAATCCAACTTGTCCCAAGTCATTGTTCCCTTCATCGAATCTGGATCCAAACAATTTATGACTCTCAGTATTGCTAATTCTGAATGGCTCTCTAAAAATTCTGCTTGATGCATTTTCTTTTCCGCATACTCAAAATCTTTAAATATTTCCAAGTGCTCCATTCCCCCTAAAAGTTAGAAATTCAATAAAGCCACATAACCAGACTTATCAGCAACATACCACTTCTGTGTTAGCAAATTTTATGACAGTTACTCTGCATGCTGTCAATAAATTCATGATCACGAATCTTAAGAGAAAGAAAAGGAGTTCTACTTTGGCTTGAATTTTTTGGTTATAGTTCCTTATACAGCTTAGTGGGAGAGCTCATACCAACACCAGGAAATAAGGGTACTGGCCACACCATATACACAGGTTTCTGAGAGAGAGACAATCCTCACTTGCTAGACTAGCATGTTTGGCCAAGTACACCAAAGGACGTTAACTTCCTTAGCCAGCTTCTCTGTCCTAACCTCCTGTCCAGGGATTAGCCCAATGCATCATGGGCTGGGTATCACCACCCCCCATAAATCAATCTCTGTCAGGCTTGTGCCCAGAGTTCACTCCTTCAATTGTCAAGTTGACACATGTATCTAATTTTGACAGGGACATTAAAAATCACACTACATACTGCTGAAATCTCTAAGTCCTTAATGTTCTGATCCATCTACAGAGATTATTAATGCTTTAGAACCACTGTGCATCAAATTCTAAGAATCTTAAGTGCATCACTGCTTTCTTACTGAGAAAGCTTAAAGTCACCTGTAATCCTTCTAGTCTCTATTTCATGCCATTCCATCAAATTCTTACAATTATTTTGCCATCTCACATTATTTTACTTTTCACTTTTAATCTTTTCTCTCTCACCTTTGATGTCCCCCATATCCAAAGATGACAAGACTATGAAATACATAGAAAACAGAAACTTTGGGGTTTTCTTCTAGGGTTTATTATTACTTGCAGAGGGTGGTATTGGCTTCATTAAGATCTCGCTTTCTTTTCTGGTGTTGGCTGATATTCCTGTGTACAGATTTTAAATCAAGGCAATAGAATATACTGTAAGAAAAGCAATGATAAGCAGTAAAGCATAATAGGGGCTGGAGAAGTGGCTCAGGGGTTAAGCCTCTGCCTTGCAGGCGGAAGGTCCTGAGTTCGGATCCTATACCCCACATATAGATACTGGGCAGTCCTGGTAGGGCGGAGCCTGTGAATCCTGGGGCAGAGTAAACAAGGAGGAGGTGGCGGTGGTCCATGGTGGTTCCCGAATTCATCCTTGGTTCTACACACACACATACATACACACATGCGCACAAACGCATACACACACAATTGAATAAATAATAAATAATATAAAAAAATTTTAAAAAAGCAGTAAACCATAATAATTACTTGCTATTCATTCTTTTCAAATGACTAGCTGGAAATAAAGAGAAGTAGAGTATGTTCTTTAAAGTAATCCAAGGAAAGGGCCTACACATGACATAAAACAAAAGTTCAGAGAAGCTCCTTCTTTGAAATTCTTAAAAAGAAAAGAAGTTTTCGATCAACACCAAGAATTCAACACACATCTGACCTTCCAGAACACTTGTCACGTGTAAAGCTGAAGGCCTGCTCAACGGCTCACAGTTCACAAGGCCAAGATAAGAAACTTTACCAGCGCAGTCATTAGGAAACTTTTAACTTCCTCTGTATTTTCTCTAGAAACTCTAAAATAGATTTTTCTTTATCTTGTCTGAATTGTACCTGTCTGTTAAAAATATGGAGTGATAATAATGTGCTTAGTATTTCGACCTTTATAGAGAATATTGAACCTGCTTCCATTAAAATTGAGACAAGTTTAAAATAATGGGTTTTGCTACAGTGTCACATGTGTGAAAATAATGGATTAGCTCAAATGTATTGAAATGAAGTGCCTGTCTTGGGGCACAAAAGCAGAAAAAATCTCTTTTATTGTAGAGAAAATCTGGCTTCTTTGTTGGTAATATTTATCATATATGCAAACATGGATCTTACTTGGGAAACAGGTTTGAGCAGGTAACATTACTCATTTTTTTTGTCTAAAATAGATGGCTCAATACAGAAAACTTAAGCTTTTGTGATAAGACATGTGAAGAATTTTATATAACCCCCACAGAGCTGAAGGAAACTAGTGGAAGGATTTTTACATAAGAATAACATCTAGTTCACATGTAAAACACATAGCCCCAGCTTTTATGTAGAAACTACTTGAACAAGTTTTGTTAATAGAAAGGAAATAATAACAATAATCAAAGTATGTGTACATGACTCAAATAGAGTCAATCAGAATTTTAATGCACAGTACTGCAAAAGAAACACAGAGCATTCTTTGTACTCATATTCTGCAAGAATGCTTTTCCCCATTCCTGTCACAACCAACCTCTCCCTTATATGACAAAAAGGCATATAAGAGGAAAGCAATATGGACTCAAAAGAAAGTTTAGAATTCTCATTGTGGATGTTCCACTCCTTTGATCCAACTTAAAAACTTAGTTGCTTTAAATATAAATTTTTAATTTCATAAGATTCCATTTGTTCAGTGTGGGTTCTAGTGATTGTGCTATTGGATTTCTTTTTAGGAACTATTGGCCTAGCCCAATCAACTTGAGGGAGTTCCCTACCCTTTCAACTAGGGTTTTTATAGTCTCTGGCCTAATATTAAAGTCCTTTATCCATTTGGAATTAATTTTTGTGCATGTGTCCTGTTTTAAATTTTTGCATGTGGATATCCAATTTTGCCAGCACCATTTGTTGAAGATGCTATTCTTTTTCCATTGAATTTTTTGGGCCCCTTTTTCAAAGATCAAATGGCTGTAATTGTGTGGGCTTATGTCTGGGTCTTCAACTGTTATCCATTATCTACATGTCTATTTGGAGCCAGTACCAGGCTGTTTTTATTACTATGGATTTGTAGTATAGATTAAGGTTTGGTATGGTGTTACTGCCAGCAGTGTTTTTGTTACTTAGGACTGGTTTTGCTATCCTGGGCCTTTTGTACTTCCATATGAATTTTGAAATTGGTCAATTTCTTTAAAGAATTGCTTTGGGATACTGATTGGTATAATGTTGAATCTGTATATTGCTTTTGCTAGGATGGACATTTTTATGATGTTGATTCTGCTGATCCAGGAGCATGGGAGGTCTTTTCACCTTCTGGTGTCTTCTGTAATTTCTTTCTTTAGGGTTTTAAAGTTTTCATTATAAAGGTTTCTCACTTCTTTACTTAGATTTAGACCAAGGTGTTTAATTTTTTAAGGGACTATAGTAAATGGGATTATTTCTTGTAGGTTTTTTTTCCATTTTTTTCATGCATTGTGTATAGGGAGGTCACTGATTTCTGCACATTTATTTTGTAATCTGCCACTCTGCTGAACTTATGTATTAGTTCCAGGAGTGAGAAAAAAATATATTGACTGAAGTATCCCAGACATAGAAAGTTAGACACTGTATATACTCCTTAATAGGTGGATCCTAGTTCC
Source organism: Typhlomys cinereus (assembly GCA_023101885.1). NCBI lineage: Eukaryota > Metazoa > Chordata > Mammalia > Rodentia > Platacanthomyidae > Typhlomys > Typhlomys cinereus. The sequence continues at coordinate 2,621,251 of JALPQD010000255.1, read as the reverse complement.
AAACACACTTAATGACATACTCATACACCTACTGTTATCACAGAGGATTATAAAAAGAGGGAAAAGGAAGGAGGGCCCCCCAAAAAGGAGATAAGAGATCACCCTTCAGTAGAAAAAAGAGGTCACCATCAAGTATTGCATGTAAGTAGCAAGACATTTGGTGCAGCTCACTCTCACTTCCCTTCATGGTCACTTGAGACTGAACAAGTTTGATGTGACCAATTAGGGACGGTATAAGGACTGGCAGATAGAAAGGAACCATCCTCCTTCCCCTCCACCCCGCCGCCTGGGACGCTCGTGCGCAGTCCAGACGGGCCTCACCGGGCCGAGACCCAGGTAAGCTCGGTCCCACGCCCATCCCCAGAGCCCCAGGCCAACCGAGTGGACCCAGTTCCTACCCACCATCCAGCCGGAGACGCACGCGCAGGGCCTGGGAGGAGGAGAGGGCACCCCCTCTGCACCCGGCCCCGCCCTCGGGTGGCCCGGGTTTAAATAGCGCCCCGCCGATGCCCCATCCCCCCTCCCCTCCACTCCACCGCCCTGGACGCGCGGGTGCGGTCCAGCTGGGCCTCACCTCGCCACGACCCAGGTAAGCTCTGTCCCTGCGGGTCCCCAGAGCCCCAGGCCAAATAATTCAGTTTAGTGAAAAACTCACAGAAATTAAAAGATCTTAAGAGTTAAAACGACAATGCCAAAGTCTAAGTGCAAATCCATGAGAAACAACACTCAAGTAAACAAATCTCCCACTGAAGGAATTAATCCCATAATGTTAGACTCCAACCAGAACAAACCCATGGAAAATGGCCAAGAAAGCCTGACCCAGGATAACGACCTTCAAAATATGATTATTACCATGTTCAATACTATGAGAGGAAATCAGGGAGGAATTACATAATCGAATCAATCGCTTTGAGGAGGAACACAAAAGACACATGGAGGAGTTGAGAAAAACAGTGCAAGAATCAAAAACTGGCACAGAACAGTTAAAGCAGACTCAAGCAGAGTTTAACACTGAGCTAAAAGACAAGTTATCTTCAACCCAGAACTCCACAGAGAGTCTTATCAGTAGAACTAAGGAAGCAGAAAACAGAATTTCAGATCTTGAAGATAAAGTGTGGAGTATTGACCAGCTCAATGGAAGAGACTGTTAAAGCCAAAAAGATGCTTGAGTGAAATATCCAGGAGATATGGGACACCCTGAAGAAGCCTAACATGCGTATTCATGGAATACCAGAGCAAGAATCTCAAAATACCACCCAAGGAAATTTTTCAAATGATCATCAAGGAAAACTTTCCTCATCTAAAAAAAGACAGACCCATCCATATACAGAGGCATTCCGCACCCCAAATAGATATGACCAAAACAGAAGCTTGCCATGGCAAATAATAGTCAAAACATTCCATATTCAAGATAAAGAACTGGTGCTGAGAGCTTCAAGGGAGAAAAAACAAGTCACTTTTAAAGGTAAACCTATTAAAATAACAAATGACTTCTCAATGGAAACACTAAAAGCAAGAAGAGCTTGGAGAGACATACTTCAAGTATTGAATGAGCAAAAATGTCAACCTAGGCTGATTTACCCTGCAAAACTATCAGTCATGATCGAGGGAGAAAGAAAAATCTTCCAGCACAAAGACAACTTGAAGAGATACATGTCTACCAAACCTGGCCTTCAAAAAATGCTAGAAATGATACTCAAGCGTGGAGAAAAAAACAGGCATATCCAGGAGAGCAGAAGGCAAGTACAACACCATTAAAAGCGAAGCAATATACTTATAAAAACTCCTAAACATAATAAATGTCTGGAATCAAAAATAGTTTCACCATTATAACACTAAATGTTAATGGAATTAACTCACCTATCAAGAGACACAGATTACAAACTTGGATTAAAAATCACAATCCATCAATCTGCTGCCTGCAGGAAACCCATCTCACCCCAAAAGATAGGCACGCTCTAAAAATAAAAGGCTGGTCAAAAATTCTACAAGCTAATGGAAGCAGAAAACAGGCAGGGGTAGCCATTATGATATCAGACAAAGCGGACTTCAAACCAAAGAAAATTATAAGAGACACGGATGGATATTACATTTTAGTCACAGGTACAATTCACCAGGAAGACTTCACAATACTGAACATATATGCACCCAATACGGGCCCCTCCACATTCATTAAGAAAACCCTACAGCGTCTAAAGCAAGAAATCAACCCCCAAATGATAATTCTTGGGGACTTCAACACCGCCCTCTCAACATGGGATAGATCAACAGGTCAAAAGCTTAATAGAGACACTTTGGACCTTAATCAAACCCTTAAAGAAATGGACCTTACAGATCTCTATCGAACTTTTCACCGACGCACCAAAGAATACACATTTTTCTCAGTAGCACATGGAACTTTCTCCAAAATAGATCACATACTGGGCCACAAAATGGATCTACACATGTACAAAAAAGTTGAAATTCTATTCTGTGCTCTGTCAGACCACCATGGCCTAAAGCTGGACATCCACAACACAACAAACAAGAGAAAATACACTAACTCCTGGAAACTTAACAATATGATGCTGAATGAGAACTGGATTCAGGAAGAAATTAAAAAGGAAATTCAAGATTTCCTGAAAGTGAATGATAATGAAAATACAACTTACCAAAATCTCTGGGACACAATGAAAGCTGTTCTAAGAGGTAAGTTCATAGCTCTTAATGCCCACATCAAAAAAATGGAATCATCAGAAATAAACAACTTAACAATGCAGCTTAATGCTTTAGAGAAACTAGAGCAATCTGATCCGAAAAGTAGTAGAAGAGAGGAGATTAGTAAAATAAGGGGAGAAATATCTGAAATCGAGACTAAGAAAACGATAGAAAAAATCAACCAGTCAAAAAGCTGGTTCTTTTGAAAGAATCAATAAGATTGATACACCCCTAGCTAAATTAACCAAAAGCAGGAGAGAGAAAACCCAAATTAACAAAATCAGAAATGAACATGGAGTTATCACTACTGATACCCAAGAAATCCAGAGAATTATAACATCATATTTCAAAAACTTATACTCTTGTGAAGTTTGACAACACAAAAGAGATGGATGAATTTCTAAGTAAACACAACTTACCTAAATTGAATCAGGAAGTTGTGAATTATTTAAATAGTCCTATAACATATAAGGAAATTGAAGAAGTAATCTCAAATCTTCCCACCAAAAAATGTCGTGGACCAGATGGATTCAGCAGAGAGTTCTACCAGACATTTAAGGAGTTAATAACACCAATACTCCTTAAACTGTTACATCAAATAGCAAAGGAAGGAACACTACCAAATTCCTTCTATGAAGCTAATATTGTCTTAATCCCAAAAGCTAATAAAGACTCACTTAAAAAAGAAAACTATAGGTCGATCTCTCTGATGAACACAGACACAAAGATTCTCAACAAAGTCTTAGCAAATCGGATTCAAAAACATATTAAAAAGATCATTCGTGGGAAACAAGTAGGCTGCATCCCCGGCACACAAGGTTGCTTCAACATACGCAAATCAATAAATGTAATTCATCATGTAAACCAGTCCAAAGTCCAAGACCACATGATACTCTCCATAGATGCAGAAAAATCTTTTGACAAGATCCAACAGCCTTTTATATTCAAAACACTGGAGACAGTAGGAATGGAAGGAACCTTTATCAATATAATAAAAACTGTATACAACAAGCCCACAGCAAGGATTATGCTCAATGGGGAACAATTGGAACCATTCCTACTTCGATCAGGAACTAGACAAGGCTGTCCACTCTCACCACTTCTATTCAATATCGTACTTGAAGTCTTAGCTGAAGCCATAAGGCAAGAAAGGGACATAAGAGGGATTCAAATTGGCAAGGAAGAAGTCAAGCTATCCCTATTTGCAGATGACATGATCGTATACCTGAGTGATTCCAAAAACTCCACCAGGAAGCTTCTGGAACTAATTGAGAATTTCAGCAGGGTGGCAGGATACAAAATAAATGTGCAAAAATCAGAGGCCTTCCTATATGCCCAAAATGAAAGAAGTGAAAAACCTTGAGAGAAACAATCCCATTTACTATAGCCCCTAAAAAAATGAAATACCTTGGTATATACCTAACCAAGGAGGTAAAAGACCTTTACAACGAAAACTTTAAAACCCTAAAGAAAGAAATAGCAGAAGACACCAGAAGGTGGAAAGACCTCCCATGTTCCTGGATTGGCAGAATCAACATCGTAAAAATGACCATCGTACCAAAGGCACTATACAGATTCAATGCTATACCAATCAAAATCCCAAAGCAATTCTTCAAAGAAGTTGACCAAACAATCTCAAAGTTCATATGGAGGCACAAAAGACCCAGGATAGCAAAGACAATCCTGAGTAACAAAAACACTGCTGGAGGTATTACCATACCAAACCTTAGTTTATACTAAATCCATAGTTATAAAAACTGCCTGGTACTGGCTCCAAAATAGACACACAGATCAATGGATAAGGATTGAAGACCCAGATATAAGCCAACAAAATTACAGCCATTTGGTCTTTGACAAAGGGGCCCAAAAAATCCAATGGAAAAAGAACAGCATCTTCAACAAATGGTGCTGGCAAAACTGGATCTCCACATGCAGAAGATTAAAGCTGGACCCATACTTGTCACCATGTACAAGACTTAATTCCAAATGGATCAAGGATCTTGATTTAAGGCCAGAGACTTTAAAAACCATAGTTGAAAGGATAGGGAACTCCCTCGAGCTGATTGGGCTAGGCCAACACTTCCTAAACAGACATCCAATGGCACAGTCACTGCTACCAACTCTCAACAGTTGGGATCTTGTGAAATTAAAGAGCTTCTGTTCAGATAAAGAGATTGTAATGCGAGCTCAAAGGCAACCCACAGAATGGGAGAAAATCTTCACTAACCACATATCTGATAGAGCTCTACTGTCCAAAGTGCACAAAGAACTTAGAAAACTAAACACCAAGGAAACCAATGGCCCAATTAAAAAATGGGCCCTGGAACTTAAAAGAAACTTTACCAGGGATGAAATTAAAATGTCTAACAAATATCTTAAAAAGTGCTCCACTTCCTTAGCCATCAGGGAAATGCAAATCAAAACTTCCCTGAGATATCATCTCACCCCAATCAGGATGGGAAAATTCCACAGTACAAAAAACAACAAATGCTGGAGAGGATGTGGAGAGAGGGGAACTCTCCTACATTGCTGGTGGGAATGCAGGCTCATACAGCCATTCTGGTGAGCCGTCTGGAGATTCTTAAAGAAATTAAAGATTGAAATGCCATACGACCCTTCTATCCCACTTTTGGGAATAACCCCCCATACAGCAGAGGTTCACCTCGATAGCACAAGCACGACCATGTTCATAGCAGCACTGTTTACAATAGCAAAGTCAGGGACTTAGCCCAAATGTCCAACAGTTGACAAGTGGATAAGGAAACTGTGGTACATCTATACAATGGAGTATTACTCAGCCATCAAAAATGATGAATTACTGGAATTTGCCGGGAAATGGATGTCATTAGAAACAATTATATTAAGTGAAGTATCCCAGACCCAGAAAATTAAGCGCCGTATGTACTCCCTAATAGGTGGCTCCTAGTACCAAACCCACCCAGCCCACCTAGAGACAGTAATTGCAAGGATTATGAACAGGAGGGATGGGGTAGGAGGGCCACACCAGAAACAAGGAGAGAAGGGACCATGTTACAACAGGGAAAATAGGCCTCCATCAAAGACTCAAATAAGTAATGAGACATCTGATTAAGTTCACAGACGTTTGTTCTTGATCATTTACTACTGAGGGGGTATGATCTCACCAGAAGAGGAGGGCATATAGTCTGGCAGATAAAAAGTAACCATTGTGCAAATTGGTGATAGACCCCTCCCTCACTGTGGTTTCCCACTTTTATTACATCTACCTTTGAATGTGCTTTTATCACAAGACTCTAGTTTAACAACTTTTTGTCTCTGGCCAGGGGTAACATACAATGCCCACCAGGATGGAGTGAAGGGCATTGCAGGAGCAGCAAAACTGCAAAAGAAAACCAACAAACCACATTCCAGAACTTCATAGACTCTATATCAACCACCTAGAACTAGGCCAGACTAATCTCTCCCCATCCTGAAGCTCAGGGAAATTTGCGGAAGAGGGGGCGGTAAGAGTGTAAGAGCAAAAGGATAGGAGGAGCAATGATATGTAAGTTACTCCATACAAGTTAGGGCTGAAGCAATCATAATTGGACTTTACATGCCCTGTGCATTGTCCAACACACTATTGACCCCACAAAGTCTAGCATCTGCTAAAGGCACCAAGATCTTTGGAGGCAAGGGATTGGCAGCTACAGCAGTGTTCCTATACCTAAAGGGAACACGGGAAAGGGTTCAGGGAAAGGCCACTGGGTCCTTGTACGTCATCGGAGAGCAGGGCCCAGAGGAAAATCAGGCATGCACAGGAAAGGACTCTCTGGGAATTGGGGTGGGAGGCACTGGGGGATGGGAAGGGAGGGGCGTGGGTAGGGGAAGCAGGGGGTACGGGGGGAGGAGGAGGGATGGAGGGAACTGGTGTATCTATTAAGTTTGTATGAGCTGAAATAATAATAAAAAATGTTAAAAAAAATAAGCACAGTATGGTTCTGGAGAGATGGCTCAGGGGTTGAGACTCTGTCTTGCAAGCAGAAAGACCTGAGTTTAGATATCAGGTCCCGTATAAAAATGCCAGGCGGAAGTGGCAGTGACCTGCACTTCCAGGATAGTTTCAATCCCAGATTTCATGTAAAAATATCAGACAAAAATGGTACTATCAACTCTGAAGACAGAGCCTGGGAAATCCCAGAGCAAAGTAAAAAGGAGATAGAAACAATCCAGGATCAACAATCCAGAAGTCACCCTTAGCTCTTTCCACAGGGACACACAGAATCCTCTGATAACATACACACAATAATAACACATACACACGCACACACACACACACACACACACACACACACACACACACACACACATGCACATATGGGTTAAAAAAATAAGCACAATATGTCCTCCCCAATATTTATGCTTTTTAATTTCATCTTAATTTTATTTTTAAATTTTTAATTTTAATGTATGCCTTTCCTACCTTATTCTATGTTTTATCTATTCTCCCTGTTGATAGGATGAAATACCCCAACAAAAGGTTTTTAAGAGAGAATGGACTTATCCTGGCCCATAGTTTAGGGGCACAGCTCATCATAGAGGGGAAATCAAGGTGGCAGGATCTTGAAGCAGCTGGTCACATGACATCCATAGTCAGGAGCAGCGAGCAATGCGTGCTTGTGATTAGTGTCTTTCCCCATTTTTTTATAGGTCTAGAGCTTCTGTCTGGGTCAATCCTGCCCACACTCACTTCAGTTGAGGTTCTCCAGATAATTCCCCATAAGCAGCATGCACAGAGGCCCGCTTCACAGATGATTCTACATTGTTCAAAGTTGGCAGTAGAAATTAACCATCATGTTACATGCATAGCAATGTGATTAGACTTTTGCTAATGTGATATTAAATAGAAATGTTGGTAATAGACATACCTCATTCTTGACAGGGGAGAAAATACTTAATAATTCACCATAAACTTTCCCTATATTACGTACAGTGAAGTTTGCTTATATTTCTATTTTGCTACAAGGTTTCAAATGTGTGCTACACTTGTCAAATGTCTTTTAGGAATCTATTAAGATGGTTGTGTTTTCTTCTCAATTTTGTTAATGTGGTCATTTACAACGCTTGCCTTTTAAACAACAAATTAATTGTACTTGCAGAGATAAACCCCACTTTGCTGACATGATATACCATCCATTTTGCATATTTATGAATTACTTTTGTTATTATTTTGTACGTTACTTTAGCAATTTTATAATTCATGCATTATACAATTTTCTTTTAATATGACATCTGTGTCTGGAGTTTTGTGGCTTTTTTTCATATCGGAGCTAAACTTAGGGTCTCTTGCATGCTGCATGAGTGCTTTAGTACTGAACAACATCTATAGCCCTTGTAATATCTTGCTTTTGTGTTTAAAAACAAATACATACAATTCACCGTGGGAAGCATTTTGAGGAGCACACTTGGCAGTATTTAGTACATATACAATGTGACCCCACAACCAACACCTTCTAGTTCCAGAACATTTTTATTATCCTCAAAGAAAATCTTGCCCTTCAACTTCTTTTTCCTGCTTTCAGTCCTCAACAGCCAGTAACCTTCTGGGTTTGCTTTGATTTTATGTGTACTAGATATTTCATAGAGGTTAATTATGCAACAGGTGACCTTTTTTGCTTGGCTTCTCCCACTTAACATGCTCCTCAGAACATTTCTCCATACTGCAGCAAGCACAAGAGCATCTCTCTTTTTTTCAGGTCAAGCAATATTCCATTTTAATATATTTTTATACCCATTTTATTGTTTATTCAATTGTGCATGTGTGCGTGTGTGTGTGTGTGTGTGTGTGTGTGTGTGTGTGTGTGTGTATGTGTATGTGTGTGTAGAACCACGGGCGAATTCGGGAACCACCATGGACACCTCCACCTCCTCCCAGCCCCCTGCTTCCGCCCCGCGTCTATACATGGGGTCTAGGATCCGAACTCAGGACCTTCTTCCTGCAAGGCAGAGGTTTAACCCCTGAACTACCTCTTCAGCCCCACCCATTCAGTTTTATGAGAAAAAAAAAAAGAAAGGAACCATCCTGCAAATGGAATACTGACCCCCCCCCCCCCCCCCCCGCTGTGTCCTACTCCTATTCTTCCATCTACCTTTCGGTCTCCTCATATCAAGATCTTCATTTAAATAGTCTTTGATCTTTGGGTAGGAGGTGACCTTTGATACCAATTGGGATGCAGTCAAAGGTGGTACAGAAAAAGCAAAACTGAAAACAACAAAGAACCATAATTCAGAACACCAAAGACCCTACATTAATTACATGGAACCAGACCAATCAAATCTCTCCCCATCCTATACCTCAGAGAACCTTGTTGAAGAGGGGGCAGGAAGATTTTAAGAGCCCAATATGGGGAGAACTAATGATACACAAGATACTCCACACATGTCAGAGCTGCAATAGTCAGGATTGGACTGCCTGACCTACACAATAGCTGACATGTCAATGACCCCTCAAAGTCTAGCATAGATCACAGAAGAGAAGGCTCCAGGCAGTAGGAGGCAAGAGATTAACAGTCATATTAGAGTTCTCCTACTAGGAGGCAGGCCAAGAAGGGGGCTAGGCTATGCCAGTGAGTCCTGACCCTCACTAGGGTGGAGGACTCAAAGGGACCTTTGGCATTCACAAAAAATGATGCTCCAGGGAATGGGAGGGAGGAAGGCGGAGGTACCGTGATAGAGGGAGGAACAGAGGGGGTGAAAGGAAGGGGAAAGAAGGGAGAGTACAAGGCAGAACAACTGGCAATGGGAGGATGGAGGGAGAGGACGGGGTACCTCCTGAGCTTGTATGATTAGGAAAAAATAAAATATGGAAGAAAAAAATAAATTGTAAAAAAACATTAATTTTTATCTTTTATAGTTCTACAAGTCCGAAGTATGAAGGGATTCCGTCGAGATAACAGGAAGGCTGATGGCCTTATACAGGTCCATAACAAAGTGTTTTCCTTGACTCTTTACATTCCCAGTTGTACTCACAATCTCCAACATCTGCTTCAGTGGTCACGCCGACTTTTCTCCACTGTAATCAAATCTCTTTCTTCTATGATCAGATAGGTGACAACATGTGTGACTCATACAGGTAACCAAGGTAATGGTCACAGCTTTCAGTTCATAGAGCTGAATTCCCCATATCTTATTGGGTAATTTTCATATATTTTCAAACTTGGAGTTTGGCAAACTGTGGTTGGGGGGAATATTATTTATATTGTAGCAAGCACCAAATTAAACTGGAGTGAGCTCTGTGTGTTGGGAAATTCAAACATATATGAAGGAAAAGAGCATTAGGTCTTTACTTGAAATTAAATGCCTGAAAAATAGTGAATGAAACAACTATGAGCAAATTAGGAAAATTAGAATGGAAGAAAAAGTCCGAAGATATATCCATGAACCACACGGGTCTCTGATGTGAGAAGGGAATTATGAACACAAGATTTAAGAAATGGCAGGAATAATAGTAATAAGATCTTAGCAAGTCCTCAAATATTTGTCTACATTACTAAGTATATTGTAAATATTTATGAAACTCTTAAGTGAATGAACTTAATACTGTATTAGTTATATAGGTACTGCAATTACCCAATTAATATATAAAGCATTATTAAGCATTCTCTTCATTGGGAGAGACTTTTGTTAGTAAATAGAAAATAAAAAGTATTTAATTTTAAGATGATATTTAAAGTTACTCTTTACTAATGTTTTCTAAAATTTCCCTGAAGTATATTATTTTAGATAATTTAATTATAGACTCATCTGCTATGAAGAAATGGATTGCCAGGATTACAAACATTTAAATATATTTCTGGTTATATTGTATTGAAGGAATAATAGGGGAAGTGAAAGAAAAGTGTCTCCAAAAAGCTCTATCATGAAAACCTGTCTTAGAATTGTTTGGGATATATTAAATATACAGAATTGTGGTTGCTCATTGCAATGCTGTCAGTTTCAAAGGGTTCATATAATGAAATGCCACTAACTGGGTGGCCTAACTCAATGAAATGTTGCTTCATGATATTTGAAATCAGAATCCTCCAAAATCAAGGTCTTGGTGGGTTATTTCCTACTGGAATGAGGAGGTACATAGAGTTCCCCTTTGCCTCTCCCTACAGTAATGTTGGGTTTTATTGTTCAAAGATTCTTCATGCCTTCCAAGTGTCCCAGTTAAAAAGAAATACAAGGGATATCATTTCTGAAACTAATCACCAACAGTAACTGCTTATTACTCTTTTGAGAGGAACACAGAGAGCATTTTGAGGCATAGTTAGCAATTACACACTGTGGTGTTTCAACTACAAAAAAGAAAATTTTCCTTTTGTGCAAAGAACAATGTATTTATGTATTACTTTGGTAGTTTAAGAAAGGAAATCCTGGAAGTATAATTAAGATTTTCTATCTTCTGATTACTTTGAAGAATATTGTCTGCACTATATCCTGACTTACATGCTTTATGGTTTAATCAGAAGAGTGACAGAATGCACTAATTTCTCAGAGAACATGGGCTACAGGATCAAAGGCAGATTCTTTCCTGTAATATATCATCTTCTTTGTAAATGCACATTTAACTTAGACACTACAGGTTGGGAGAGGGCAGCACAAATTAAAAGTAAAATAGTAGACAAAGTACATATAAAAATCTTCATCTTGAGCTGCAGTTTCTTTAAAAATGTTAGGACTTAAAGTAAACTCAAAATTCATCTTATGTAACCCAGAAAATACCAGAGGTGAAAATGATCAGAATAATATTTGCATGGATTTTTTTTAGAAAGCCAACATTCTCTACAGCTTTTTTTTTTAACTAGAGCAAAACATAAAACATGACATTAAACAAGCATGACTTTCCATCCTGCCACCATCATATACCTTCTACTCCCTGCTCATCAACTCCTCTTGGTCTAAATCCTGACAAACATTGTCAGAAAAAATCCTATGATCACCAGAAAAGTTTAGTAGCTATAACTTGATTGTGGTTTTGTGATTTCTTCTTCTTTAATTCACGCTTAATGGGATAAATTTCACAGTATCAAATTTTAAGAGAATGAAGAGGTAGGTAAGAATAACTCATATACCATGTCACTCCCTAACTATGACAGATGCATCTACACATGGAGTCAATTTCATATCAAAATAACATTAGCAATTTATAGGCAATTGCACCTATATAGGGCATGCACACATTTTTTTGTTGCTGTTACTATCTGTTGTATGAAAGCCATGGAAAATATATATATACTAATTTATATATTTATATTTTATTTAAATTTTTATATTTATGTTGTACAATATTTATATGTTTATGTGTATTTTCATTTATATGTATTTGTTTATAGTAAATTATGTAGACAGGTTATCAAGCATATGGGGGGATATGTGTAGGTATATAGAAATGTTCTGCCATGATATATAAAAGAGAACATGTGGCTGCAAATTTTAGAATTGGGGTGAATTCTTGGAACTGCTGGTCAAAAAACAACAAGACATGATTTAACATCCTTTGCATTTAGGTTAAAAATACACGTGTTTCCAGTAACTACACATTGTTTCCCTGACCCATTATTCTAAGATTTATGCACTGCTGGTTTTTTTTAAAACACTACACCTGTCACAGATCATAATGTGAAATTTAAAATATTTTAATTAGAAGAGAAAAAGAAAAGTCACATATCTGGAAATATTCTTAAGAACAGACTTTTATTCACTTAAGTCCTCAGGAGATCATTTAAAAAATTTTAGCTTCCTATTAATAACTGCTAATATTCCTTTCATGTATAACTCTTACTAATGTGTGCTCTGAAAATTCACCAGTTTAATAAAGTGAATTTTTCTGCTGTTCAAAAAAGAAAGTTATTGACATTAGTCTTTCTTTCTTTATTCCCAGAAATGAATTTCTTTAAGTAAAGGCTGAATATTTTATCTCTGTACCATATTATATGTGCATATGTGAGTGAATGATATAAAATGTAATATGTAATAGTATATACATTTCTTTAAACCAGACATTTACTGTGATAAATATTACTAACCACTCTGTTTTACAGGTATAGAATAAGGATCAAACACTAAAGAATTTGCTAAGAATAAAAGACAGGCTATTTAGCTCTGTAGCAAGGCTATGGTTTAAAACCATGCAGAACTTATTCAAAAGCTTAATTACCTGTTATAAGGATTCTTAAGGATAATGGAACTTTAAAGAGGTGGCAGGCTGAGACCAAGGCCCAATGACAGGATGACTGCATGGAACTTGCAAGGCACTAGTTCAAAAGGTGACTTAAAGTTGTGGGTGAAGATTGTGCTCATGAAGCTTAGTGAGAATCTCTAGCAAATACAATTTGGTGTGACTGATGTGTTTCCCTCACAAGGAAGCCCAGCCCTCTATTTTGCTTCTTATTGTTATATGATATATTATATGTTCTTGCCATACTCCCAATATACCACAGCCCACAGGGGTGTGTTGGACACATGATTATGACTTTACCTTCCTAATATGTGAGATAATAATATATTATTAATAATGAATAATAATCATATCTTAAAATATATAATGTTGATTGGATTTTTAACAGTTAATTGATAAGCCACTTTGTCAAGTAGCAACGCAAAAATGGACTAAAACAAGGATGATAATACAAAACATAGGATGGATTAGGGATCGTCAAAAGATTTCTTTCTGAAATTACTTTCTCTTAGGATGACTCAATGCAAAATAAAGGCTGAATTCAGGTGTACATTATAGTACAGATGTCATAATTAGAAGCTGAAAAAGAGAATCTTGTTTAATTTTTGGATTTTTCTATACTAATCTTCAAAGTAGAAATAGCTGTAATTTCCACAGTGATATTAAACAATCAATTTAAAATGTGTAAATAAACTGAGGAACATGATCTGATATTTTAGATAATTATTTAGTGTGAACATTGTTTCCAACTGAAGTAACTGAGGAGAGATGGATTACTATAGAATTATGGTGACTCAATGTATTCGGTTTGGAGATTAAAGATACTTTAGTAAAAATTCCACATGGTTTATAAATTTCATTAAAGATTTTAAGGTATTACAGCATATAGAACTAAAAGCATGACAGATGGAAAACATAAAAGAAAATCCAACCTCTTAAATACATAAAAACATCAAATGTGTTTCTACATCAAATGAAAAAGCTAAAAATAACTCATAAGACTGAGAGCTAGTAACAATATATATAGTAACAAAAAGTTAGCTTATTTAACTTTCGTAAAATCTAGGAGAAAAACAACTACAAATCTGAAAATAGAAAAAAAATCATGGATAAAATGGATGAAGTAATTTATAAGCAAATACTATAAGTGATAAATAAACAAAATGGAGGCCCATTACCAACTCAAATATATAAATTTCATTGACTTTTTCTTCTCACAGATTACTTACACTTAATAACTTCAGTATTAGTGCTATAAAATGTGGTGGAAATGTTCCTATCAGGAAACGTTTGAAACACATGTAAAGTAACTGAAGAACATAGAAAGAGTTTCTTGCACAGAGCAATGTACAAGAAAAACATTTTCTGTAGCTTATTTATACAGAAATTCTACTCTTAAATATTTGGGCTCAGGAAGTAATGACACACAGTACAGTGTTTAATGAAGTAGGAAATACATTATGTCTCTAGTAGTTACATGCAATATGGAAAATAATTTGCTGTATTACTGTGACCCTGATTCAATAAATAAAAATTTTAAAAGGAATAAAGTAGCTCATACTGACCAGGGGGATGGGGACATGGTATTAAGTGAAAAGTATATAAGTGGTTGAACAACACTTAGGTGTATAATCTGTTGTCCCATCTATGTATCAAAATTTTAGCTACATATAAGCTGAAATCATATCTTCTTTATAAATGTTTTAGCTATTTTGGTATCACTAACAATGAGAAGGCAATATTGTAATTGGAAAATTTTTCAATTTTTAAAAAGGTCTACTTATATTTGCTCTTCTCTATTTCAGATTTAACTGAATATATGCAAATATTTCTAAGATATATGATGTATGAATTCAAATATAACAAGATTTGGAAGAGTTAGTGTAATAATTATCAGCATGCTTTCCATATTATATTTTGAAAATACTTTCTCAATCATTGAAGAAACTTCATAAGACTTTTATTAAACCCACCCTAAAACTTCTTCCACCTGTCATTTTGTTAGTACCTTTACCATAATGAAGAAAACATTCTAACCTTTGAGTTGCTCTCAATATTCTTGACAAGCCATAATGTCTTCTCTGAAAATTATGAGTTAATAAATGCATGATTACTGTCAACCTTTATAAATGATGTGTTTGTCTGTTTTTATTATTGTTTTAAATCATATTAAATCCAAAAGTGATTGTGAAAAAGATTGTTATCCTAGATTTGGTCCAATTTTCTATAGCAACTGTGGAGGAAAGGTAGATCAATATGGGTCTGAAAGCATGTGTTTCCTTGCTCAATGCCTTGCATTAGATGAATGTTCACATACACATGCATATGCATGTTTTACCTGTATGTACTTGTGTACTGTGGTGGATATACGTATACACATATATATATATTAGATATGGATATAGACATAGATATAGATAGATATAGATAAATATATCTTCATATGCTCATGTATAGAAAATTGGATATTGATACATGTAATCTTCACAGTACCTTTAAAGAGACACAACTATTGGACCATCTTGTTTTCAGACAGTAGTTAAAAATGATGACATATCGCTCCTGACATTCACGCTTGTAAACTTCAGAAGTATTGCTTTGGTCATGTTCATATGGTAATTGTATTTCTGCAAACGTTTGCTGATGACAATTCCACAGATTCAGCATGGTGCGAGACCAAGGGCCAACACTGATAAATAGATCTCACATAAAATAATTTGATAAATGGATCCTACATAAAATATATTTATTCTAAGACATTAGAAATAAAAGCTGATATGCTTGATTTTAGACTATGTCTCTACAAAACTGTGTATCCTAACTGCTTCATTTCTTTTCCCGAACTATAAAGTCAAATCTAAGCATACAGGGCAAGAGTGTACGTTCATGGTTGGAAAAACAGCTAAAGTCAGTTCAGCAGGCATAATGCTGAAATTTCAAGATCATCTAAGTTTTTTCAGTGTATTGTCTTTACTATTACTAATAAGCAACTTCTTTTGCTTGTTTACAAATGCTCACAAATCTTAAGTACAAATGCAAAGACACGTGTGGCTTACAGATAACTTTATTTCACTTTTTTTCTGTTTCACTTTCTTTGCTAGTTTTTTCTTTCTATTAGCATTTTTGTCCAGCTTTTTAAAAATTATAAAAATATAAATATTGTAAGGTTTGCTGATTGACTATGTGAAATAATAGATTGTCTTTTGATACTTTTATATTTTCCTATAGATTTTTAGTATTCATGATTGCTAACTCATATGTGAAAGAAAAAGAACTATTTTACTTTGAATTAATGAAGAAAAAACATATTGAAACTCTAAAATAGGGCAGTGATTGTAAATCAGTACTGATGTGGAAAATACTATTTTTATGTCATGAACATCTATTTGGGGCTCAGGTACACATATAAATGTTGAACAGAGCAGTTTCAGAGGAGATAACAGCAGAATGAACTATCTATCAGAAATCAGAAATGCACAAATCAAAGGCATAATCCAGCCTTCAGAAAAGTATGAGTTTCATTTAAACAACCACACACATTTGAGTGTATTTTTAAGATGAACTTTCTCCACAAAAGACAAACAAAAACCTGCAGCAGTATTTCCAGATTCCACAAGAGCACAACTTCATTTTTCTCACCATCTCTCATTGACACAGATGCTATTCTATGTTTCAAATTCACTGAAGTCAAGTGGCAAACAGTTCTCAGTGATACTATCCATGGAATTACCTGAAATCTTCTTTCAACATTTAAGTGTCAGGTTCCACAAGATGTACCTAGTCTAAAACTCCAAAGAATTCCTAGTTTGGGGAAGAATTTGCAAACATACATGTTACAAAATTATTGCTATCTCTTGATTATTTTGTGCCAAATTTGTTAGTAATTACACTAGGCACTTTTCTGGATTAGTTATAGAACTTTTCCAGGGTATCAATTCTGCTCTACTACTGTTTCAATTGTCTGGTCCCATGTAGAGCAGGAAGGCACCAACACTCCTGTTTTGCCCTAATGGGTAATGTACTTACTGCAGTTTTCAGCCTTTCGATTATCCCGGATCACTATCCTTTGGTTGATAGTGCTGAAGAGTGTTGTCCAATTGATGGTATGGTAATAGCACAGGTTGCTGTTGTCGGTGATGTAGATGTTGCCTGCGCTGATCTCCTTCAGAGACTGGAATTGTAGCGAGGTAACGCCCTGCTGCTTGAGGATGAGCAGCGACAGGCCACTAGGAGGAGAGAGGTGGATGGAAGAGGAATAAATACTGCTCTTGAGATGCACCGTGAGGTACAATGTGAAATCTTATTGCTAATGAAGGATAACGGTAGAAACAGAGACTGAATCAGCAACATTACACAGAAAATTCTTTCTGATGCTGGACGATGTCATTTCTAAAAGTTATCATGCTATTCCCAGAAGGAAATTGTCTATCTCTTAAAATAAATGTGCACCACGACTGACCTTTCGGTATCCATATATTTACCATTGAACCATGTGCTTGCTCCTTTCCTTCCACCCTTAATTGTACTTGCCCAATGAAGTCTAATGTTAGGACTAAAAATTTGTAGAATACATTCAGATGTAAATATAAATAAGCTTTAGGAGATACCCACATTAACATATTAATTATCCTGAAAAGTGCAATACATTTGGGCAGGTTTTCCTATTGATATTTATTACAGAAAATGATTTATTACAGAAAGCAAAAAGTTGCAACAGTTGAAGAATATATTGATAAGGCTGGGAATACTACAAACCAAAAGGAAATAAACTTTTTAAAAGTTAAAAAAACAGAAAATTTAGACAGATGGCACAAACATCTCTAAAGTTGAAAGAAGCATTCTCTTCAAACCAGTGATCATTTCAAAAAAGTTGCCCTCATTTCTAAATTGTCAAGGTTCGCTTTTATGGTTCACATCACATGCTTCATAACAAAAAAGGCTACATTTCTATGGTGATAGGCAATTGAAGTAATCTAACTATGATTTCTGTTTATATCATGATAGAAAATTTCTTTAGTTAACCTTGGAATTAAATGTGAAAACATATGTCCAGAGCCACTAAATCAATGTTGATGATTTTAATAATATCATGTGACGCTGCTCTCAAATTTCAAGTGATATATAGCATTAAACACTTGTAAGTACCTGTAGAGTACTCTTCCACCAATGGTTACTAGATTGGAGAAGACACTGAAGTCAGTCATGTTTGGGGGCCATGATTGTATGTTCAAAAATCCTACAAGTAAAAGGAGAAAAAAATAGAAAACAGTGTTGATCTTCGTTAAAACACAGTAAGAGTATTTTGAAAAGTAACAGGTAAACAAAAGATGATAAATGCACCTACTTAGTCCATACAAGTTAGGGCTGAAGTAATCAAAATAGGACTTTCCATGACCTGCACAATGACCAACATATCATTGAACCCCCATAATCTAGTATGGATGGATCACAGGCACTAGGATCTTTAGAGGCAAAGGATTAACAGCCTCGATAGTGTTCCTATACTAAAGGGGAACACAAAAAAGAGCTCTAGGCAATGTTACTGAGTTCTTACACCTCATCAGAGAGGAGGACCCAGAGGGAAATTTGACATGCACAGTAAAGTATGCTCCAGGAATGGGGGTGGGAGATCACTGGAAGAAAGGGAGGGGAGGGGAGAAAGGAAGGGAAAAGGGGAGGAGGGAGTGGGGAGGGGGTCGAGGGAGGAAGGTCAATGGGCTATTTATCAACTTTGTATGAGTGGAAAAAATAAAAAATAAAAAAGAGAGAAAAAAACGCATTTACTTCTGAGACATCTCAGGGCACATTTGCTCTTCTAAGGATGGCATACGCCAAGTTGCTCTGGTAAAAAATATTAAGTAATTGATAAAATTTATGAATTCAATGAATCTATGTTTCTTTGACATAAAATCATTTAACTGCACATGGCAACAGATTAAATGATAGCAGTACAAGGTGCATGATAAATGTGGTGAATGAGCATTATGAATTTTCCATGTTCAACAGTACTTCTTATGAGAGAGTAAAATAGAAAAAAATAAAGATTTAGAGATAGAGATCATTTGATATTTGCAAAAATAATAATGAAAACATTTCAAAGATACTTAGTTTTCTAATTCAATGGGCTTTTAAAATATACACAAGAACTAATGGGGTAAGACATCCATTGTTTAAAATGATGTGAGTCAAAACAAGACAAAACAGATTGTCGATAATAAATAATATTATGCAAAAATTTCAAGATAACACTGATTTAACATTATTTTTAGCTTAAATATTTTATTTAAAATACCTGTAATCTCTCTGACTGTCCGAAAAACATTCAGTTTTTCTGGGTCAATAGCTTCAATTGCATTGTATGGGTCTCTAGAAAACAGAGATTAAGCCAAAAAAGTATTGATTAATCCAAAATTAAACTTTGGTGAAGGAGCAAAGCATGGCAAACATGACAGGAATAAATGTCATTCAATCTCAAATTTAATTTCAAATACAAATATTAGCAATCCAGTCTCTAAATGCTCTATTCCAGAAGTGAGAGGGGATGAATATATCCACTAGTGATAAAGAACATGAATTTTTCATGAAAGACTACTTCAAATCTATAATAATAATTCAATTTCAAATATTCTGAAAGAAACATTAAAGTTCTAAGTTCACAAAGTTCTAAGCGAAACATTATTATTTCCTTTTAAAACTTTACTATTAATGAGGAAGACTAATTCATTTGCAACTCATTTGCAAATGAATTACATTATGGTGAGAAGAGATGATATTTGGGCCTTTCAAGGAAGGATAAATTGCAAATGCCACGCAGAACTCATAAACATACAAGCAAAAACAAATGGTTGTTTTCAACATGTAGTATAAATAAATGAATTTTCATACAGATGAAATGCAGTCCTTATTTAATTTTAAAAGACATTTTGAACCTACCTGATTTGTTTATATGCAATTTTCTAACAAAGTATATAATTACTTTTGACTAAGTTATTTGCTATTCATAGAAATTACAACAAATTTATTGATACTTAAGTGGTATAAACTTCAGAGGTTTTTAAAGGTATTATTTCCTAATGCATAAGTAGTTCTATAAAATGTTCTTGATGTGCTCATATCTGATTTTCAAAGTAAACATAAGGTATAATTTAAAATTAAAAAGCTAATGGATTCTTTTCAGTTTTCATTTTAAGAAGATATGTAACAAAACTATATTTTAATAATAAACCAAAGAAACTAATACCAAAATTATCTTGGTAATTGAAGAGATACTTCTCATAATTTAAGAAATTTATCCTAAAAATTTTCCAAAATAAGCAAAAGATGCAGAGACTGTATGCATATATATATGCACCATGTATAACTTTTTAGAAAGATTAAATTATATACATATACTTTGCAAGAGGGTTCATTTGCAGTAAATTTAGTCTTTTTTATAGATATGTAGAAATCAAACAAATAAATTCATTCTTCCTTTAGACTTTAATTCTTTTTTTCCAATGAAATACTGTTAATTGAAATGGAGAGATGGCTTAGGGGTTAAGACTGCCTCAAGCAGAAGTTCTGATCCTAGGTCCCACATAAAAATGCCAGGTGAAAAAGGGTGGTGTCTAACACTTCCAGCCTCTGTTGGTTAGAGCCTGGGAAATCTCAGATTGAAGTAAAAAGAAGGCAGAAACAATCTAGGATGATTCCCGAAGTTACCCTTGGTATTCCACAGGGACACACAGTACCCTCATACACACACACACACACACACACACACACACACACACACACACATGCACACAATAAATAAATAAAGTTAGAAAAAAGAAATCTTGTTAATTGTTAATATGACAAAATGTAGAATCACATAGGAAAAACAGATCCACACAAAACTATGAGGGATTACATGGACATGTTGGTGTAGATAATCTTGACCAGGCTAATACACATAGATAGCACTATTCCAAAGACTGAGATTCCGAACTGCATGAAAAGGAGAAAATGAGCTGAATGCAGGCATCCATTCAGAACTCTCCATTTAGTGACAAAAAGTGCATGAAGTGACAGCGGCTTTACAGTGATCTGCTTCTTCAAGTTCCTACTGCCTGACTTCCCTTTCCTTGAAGAACTGTGCCTTGCACAGTGATTCAAAATTTACTATTTTACCCTTAAATTTCTTTGTCAAGATATTGTAACATAACAACAGGAAAGGAAACTAAGAGGTATTGGTACAATAACTGAGGCCACAATAAACCTAACTATGTGATTTTTAAGCCTTTGGGACAAGTCTGCAGGAGAAAGTAGAAAAATTATAATTTTGTGCTAGAAAAAGTCCTACTATACTAGAAATAGAACTAAATGGTAGACTGAAAGAAAATAATACTGACATAAACATTGGCAATAGAGGTCTATATTATGAGGTTTCAAAGGGGAACAAAGACTATCATGAACATGAAAGGGATCATTTATGTGACATTGTGTTCAAAATTCTGGCTTTATTCTAACCTGTCCTAAGAACTTGAGTTGAATTCAAAGATAATAGACTAAACCTTTCAGCAGAAAAAAAAAAAATTAAGACCACAGAGTATATGTGCTGATGTTAAGAAAGTAGCTGTAACTTTTAAAAACAATCATCACCAAGGAAGAGAAATTTCTACATTGCACTGGGAGGATAGCAACATTGTCATGGAGCCAAAACCCTACCCCAGGGAGGCTTCAGCGCAGATCCAAATTCATTTAAATGAAGAAACCCTAAACTGAATGGGTTTTCTGAACCTCAAAAAGGCTTCTTAGGAAAGAGTTTCTCTAGGTTTAATAAACAGAAGCTGATAAAAAATATGGCACTAAGAGATCACAATATATCTCAAGCCGACAGAAAAACTTGATGAAGGCAGCCATGTGCTATTGTTTTTTGTAAAAATTGAAGATGTGATAGTCTAGAGTCATCGAGTCTTTATTCATTGTTTCAGATAGGTACTGAGAACAAGGAGTATCTGGCAAATTTGGAATCCCTGAAAGATCTTGAAAGGTCATTGCATGAAACTTTGTAGGTGGAGCCAAAAGTTCAATGGAAACCACAGGACCTTAGAATGGAGTAGAATCTAAGAGTGAGGTTATGTGTGACAGGGTTGGGGTGGTGGTGGGTTTACATAAGTCTTTCACTGCCCAGTTGATGATATTAGAAGGTCAAGTTGTCAGACATAGGACTTCAGGATTTGATGTTTGTTCTCTGAATTGTGGTCTTGCTTTATTCTTATCATTTCTTGCTCTGTCCCCTCTCTCCTTAGAATTAAAATCTTTACTCTGTGCCACTATATATTGGCAATGGCCAATGTATGTTCCTTTTTATTTTAATTTTATAGATGTCCATGTTCGTTTTTACTTTTAAAGTACTGATACTGGATTGGCAAGATAGTTGTGGCAGTTACTCTATCTGCTGCTGTGAGAGACCATTCAGACTCAAGTAACTTAAGGGCCTGAAGAGGGGATCTATTTGGCTTAGTTCCAGAGAGGAGATACAGTTCATAGTGGCAGGAGAGGCATGGAAGGCTGGCAGAAGTTGGAGATGACCTAGGTCACTGCAGACATAACAGAGGCCAAAGTGAGTAACTGAAAACTTCATGACCAGACTAGCAGAAGAAAGGCAAGGCTAACCAACCTCAAGCCCACCTCCTGTGATGTGCCTCCCTCTGGCAAGGCATAACCTCTGAAAGGTGCCATGATGTTCCCAAACACTGCCAACAGCTAAGGATTCAAACACATATGCTTGTGGGGGACAAACCACATTTGAGCTATGACAATAATTTAGCAAGTGGACTTCCTGCTCATAGAACAGGACACCTGAGATTGATTGGTATAAACCCAAGTACTAATAGGAGAGAAATAACTCCTGAAAATTGTGATCTGATCTTCATCCATGTGCCATGGCATTCACCTGCAGTGTATGCCTTTCTTTCTCTCTTTCTCTCAAATAAATAAAATATATCTATAAAAAGATTAATCATTGGAATTTTAATTACTGTGGAGATTTTATGATATAGCACTGAGTGTATTTTACACTATAAGTTGTCCATGAGTATATGAGGACAAAGATTATTTCTTTTATTAGATATATATTTTTTGGCTATTTCTCTTTTTTCTCCCACATTTTTTTCCTATCATACAAACTCAATAGGTATCCCCATCTTTTCCTTCCCCTCTTTCCTCCCCAGTCATCCCCCTTTGCAATCTCCCTCTTTCCACTATTCCTTTCACTCCCCTTCTTCCCTCACTTTTTCCATGTTTTACCATGTTTACCATCTATCTGCTAGTTCCTATACCCTCTCTTATTGGTGAGATAAAACTTGTTCAGTCTCAAGTGACCATGAAGGGAAATGCAAATCAAAACTTTCATCTTTTTTGATAGCTGAGTATATTGTATAAATGTACCACATTTTCATGACCCATTCATGAAAATTGTTCATCAATTGTTGGGTATTTGAGTGGATTCCATGACTTTGATATTGTAAGTTGTGCTTGAATAAAGATGGTTGTGCTTGTTTCATTATGGTGAATTTTTGCTTTATGTGGTATTATTCCCAGAAGTGGTATAGCAAGGTCATATGGCATTTCAATCTTTAACTTTTTAAAAATCACCATACTGATCGCCAGAGTGGTTGCCTGCATCCCCACCAGTAATGTATGAGAGTTCCCTTCCCTCCACATCCCCTTCAGCATTTGGCGTTTATTCATATTGTGGATTTTTGCCATCCTGACTAGAATGAAATAATATCTCAGGGATGTTTTGATTTGCATTTTTCTGAGGCTAGGAATGTGGAGCATTTTTTTAAAGATATTTGTTAGACCTTTCAATTTTATTCCTAGAAAAGTTTCTTTTGAGTTCTGAGACCCATTTTTTAATGGGCCATTTATCTCCTTGGTGTTTAGTTTTTTAAGTTCTTTGTGAGCTCTGGATAATAGAGCTCTATCAGATATGTGGTTAGTGAAGATTTTCTCCCATTCTGTGGGTTATCTTTTTGATGGTTTACAATCTTTTTAACTGAACAGAAGCTCTTTAATTTCATAAGATCCCATTTGTTGTGTGTTGGCTCTAGTGACTGTGCTATTGGATTTCTGTTTAGAAACTGTTGGCTTAGTCCAGTCAGCTCAAGGGATTTCCCTACCCTTTCAACTAGGGTTTTTAGAGTCTCTGGCCTAATATTAAGGTCCTTGATCCATTTGGAATTAATTTTTGTGCATGGTGACAAGTACATGTCCAAATTTAATCTTCTGCATGTGGATATCCAGTTATGCCAGCACCATTTGTTGAAGATGCTATTCTATTTCCATTGAACTTTTTGGACCCCTTTCTCAAAGATCAAATGGCTGTAATTGTGTGGGCTTATATCTGGGTCTTCAACCCTTACTCATTGATCTACATGTCTGTTTTGGAGTCAGGACCAGGCTGTTTTTGTTACTATGAATTTGTAGTATAGATTAAGGTTTGGTATGGTGATACCTCCTGCACTGTTTTTGTAACTCAGGATTGGTTTTGCTATCCTGGGCCTTCTGTATTTCCATATGAATTTTGAGATTGTTTGGTCAATTTCTTTAAAGAATTGCTTTGGGATTTTAATTAGTATAGCATTGAATTTGTATATTGTATTTGGGAGCATGGTCATTTTTTATGATGTTGATTCTACTGATCCAGGAGCATGGGAGGTCTTTCCACCTTCTGGTGTCTTCTCTAATTTCTTTCTTTAGAGTTTTAAAGTTTTCATTATAAAGGTCTCTCACTTCTTTACTTAGATTTATACCAAGGTAATTCATTTTTATAGAGGCTTTATTAAAAGGATTGTTTCTCTTAGGACTTTTTCACTTTTTTCATCCTTGGTGTATAGGAAGGCCACTGATTTTATACCTTTATTTTGTAAAACCTGCCACTCTGCTGAACTTCTGTACTAGTTTCAGGAGTTTCCTGGTGGAGGTTTTGGGATCACTAAATCATATCATCTTCAAATAGGTATATCTTTACTTTTTCCTTTCTGATTTTAATCCCTTTTATCTCCCTCTATTGTCTTCTGGCTTCAGCTAAGACTTCAAGTACAATATTGAATAGAAGTGGTGAGAGTGGACAGCCTTGTCTAGTTGCTGATTGGAGTAGGAATGCTTCAAGTTTTCCCCCATTGAGTGCAATCCTTGCTGTTGGCTTGTTGTATACAGCTTTTATTATGTTGATAAAGGTTCCTTCTATTTCAAATATCTCTAGGGTTTTGATCATAAAAGGATATTGGATCTTGTCAAAAGCTTTTTCTGCATCTATCAAGAGTATCAGGTGGTTTTGGTCTTTGGATTGGTTTATATGATGGGTTACATTTATTGATTTGCGTATGTTGAACCAACCTTGTGTGTCTGGGATAAAGCCTTCTTGATCCCCATGAATAATCTTTTGGATATGTTTTTGAATCGGATTTGCTAAGACTTTATTGAGAATCTTTGTGTCTGTGTTCATCAGAGAGATCAACCTATAGTTTTCTTTTTTAAGTGTATCTTTGTATAGGTTTTGGGATTATAATGATTTTAGCTTTGTAGAAAGAATTTAGAAGTGTTCCTTCCTTTGCTATATTGTGGAACAGTTTAAGGAATAGTGATGTTAGTTGTTCTTTAAATGTCTGGTAGAACTCTGTGTTGAATGCATCTGGTCCAGGACATTTTTTGGTGGGAAGATTCTAGATTACTTCATCGATTTCTTCATATGTTATAGGACTATTTAAATAATTCAAAACTTCCTGATTCAATTTAGGTAATTTGTGCTTACTCAGGAATTCACCCATTTCTTTTGTGTTATCAAATTTCATGGAGTATAAGCTTTTGAAATATGACCTTATAATTCTCCGAATTGGTGTCAGTTGTGATAACTCTGTTTTCATTCCTAATTTTGTTAATTTGGATTTTTCTCTCTCTTGATTTTGGTTACTTTAGCTAGGGGTCTATCAATTTTATTATTTTTTTCAAAGAACCAGCTCTTTGTCTGATTGATTCTCCATATCATTTTCCTTACCTCAGTTTGGGATATTTCTCCCCTTATTTTGCTAATCTTCTCTCTTCTCCTGCTTTTGGGATTGGATTGCTGTTGTGTCTTTAAAGCTATAAGCTGCATTGTTAAATTATTTACTTGTGATGTTTGCATTTTTTTATAGAGACATTAAGAGCTATAAACTTACCTCTTGGGATGGCTCTCATTGTATCCAAAGATTTTGATATGTTATATTTTCATTAGGGTTTGCTTCTAGGAAATCTTGAATTTGCTTTTCTTTCTGAACCCATTTCTCATTCACCATCATAGTGTTTAGTTTCTAAGAGTTGGTGTATTTTCTGTTGTTTGTTGTGTTGTGGATGTTATGCTTTAGACCATGGTGGTCTCATAGGGTACAGTCTATAATGTCAACTCTCCTGAATATGTGGAGATTCGTTTTGTGGCCCAATGTTTGGTCTATTTTGGAGAAAGTTCTGTGAATTGCTGAGAAGATTGTATATTTGTTCTTTGATGGAAGATTCAATAGAGATCTGTAAGGTTCATTTCAGTAAGGATTTGGTTTAGTTCCAATGTGTCCTTATTTTTGGCCTGTTAATCTATCCCACGTTGAGAGTGCAGTATTTAAGTCCCAAGTATTGTCTTTTTTTGGATTGATTTCTTGTTTTTGACATTGTAGCATTTGCTTAATGAATGTGAGGAGCCTATATTAGGTACATATGTATTCAGTATTGTGAACTGTTCTTGGTGAATTCTTCCTGTGACTAAAATGTAGTATCTTTCTGTATCTCTTAATATTTTCTTTAGTTTGAAGTCCACTTTGTCAGATACCATAATTGCTACCCGTGCTTGTTTCCTGGTTCCATTAGCTTGAAGAATTTTTGAACAGTCTTTTACTTTTAGAATATGCCTATCTTTTGTGGTGAAATGTGTTTCCTGAAGGCACGATTATTTCTTAAAAGTGGTGTGCTTGAATGTAAGTCCACAAGGGGTGGAGTTGTTAATATTAACTGTCAATTTCACAGGACATAGATTCCCTTAGGAGAACCCTCCAGGCACACCTCTCTGGTGCTAACTAAGTTAGATTAGCCTCTGGAAATGAAATGGGAAGATACATCTACTGTAAATGGTTCCATTCCTGACCTGGGAACCTGAATTTCTTAAAAGGGTAAAGTGAGCATAATATATAGTATTGTTTCATTGCTCTCTGATTCATGAAGTGGATGGAATGACACCAGCTGTTTCAAATTCCTTCTGCCTTGAACCCCCTATAATTAACTATACCTTGAACCCATAAATAAAAACAAAGTCTTTCTCTTTCAAATTATTTTTACAACATACTTTTTTTCATAACAACAGGACAAGAAACTAAGATGAGAAATCCACAGGGTCTTTGATTTGGTATGGGGAATAACCACTGGAAAACAATCATCTTTTGGGTCTAATCTTAATAAAAATATAACCCAAGACACTGTATTTAAGCTATTGACATCTTTTCATCTCTAGACAAAATTCTAAAAAATATAGTATGATTTTTAGCAGCTATGGGTTCCCAGTTGATTTCCAGAGCTATCTGACACTACCTTTCTGTATTTATTTCCTCAGCTTATTCTCCTACATTGAAAAGAATCTCCTATCTTAAAAAAGTCTCTGCTTGATTAAATTACTTTTTCAAAATAACATACTCAATCGATGCAATGTACTACCAGTTTAACATGGAGTTCTTAGAAAGTGCTAACACTCCATATTGCTGAAATTGGACTATTTGCACATTTCCCTATAACTCAAAACTAAACTATTGATCAGAATTTTTTCAGTGTTAGATGAATAGCTCTTAAAATCTCTTGAAAGCTTAAATCCTAAATGACATTTTCTGGCAAACTTGCTTTCTCTCTCTCTCTTTCTCTCTCTCTCTCTCTCTCTTTCTCTCTCTTACATACACACACACACACACACGCATGCATGCACGCACACACAGGTATCATGGTGCAATCAGTGAATGTATAGCCAAAACATGAAGCACATCATGTGATAAAATTCATAATTTCATTCTTTCTTAATGTGTAAAACTTCAGTACGTAAGGAATATATCAGCTCTGCATTGCAAAGGAGGATGAGTTTTCAACAATTGTTCTTCAATGAAAAGCATTATATAACAACCTGGTCATATAATCAGATTTCTTGGGTTCATTGAGAAAGACTCAAAATTCAGGGCAAGCACACAATAATATAGTCAGATCAAGCCATTATTGAACAATTCCAGGTTGCCAGGAATAAAATGAATTCTGGACTGTTAACATGAAGCCCAATAGACCACAGAAATTTTATATACTTAATTTTAGTGATTCACTACTCTCATAAAATAGGTTGACAGAATTCCACTTACCAACTTCAATGTACCTTCTGGGAGTCTCATCCTATGACCACATGAAATCTATGGTATTTTAAAAGCTTTAACTTCTCTACCTAAATACAAAACCATGTAAAAGAACATCATGTCTATATAGTGCTTGTGTTTGGTTATCTAAAACATGTTCAGGAAAAAAAAGAGAAACATGTTTTCATAATTCCACTAAAATAACTTCATTCTAGTACCAAACCTACAGTGTCTCTTCTGCTATGTGTCACTATTGTAATTGTCTATGTAAACCTTTTCTGACTATTCCCTTGCTTTGACACAACATTAACATGTTTATTTTGTAAACATGCTATTACCCTAAGAACATATACATAAACAGTATCATACATAATATGAAAAAATAGCCTCATTGACCTTTCCTTTGAACCTCTACATTGAGAGCTTTCCTTGTTGTTCTCATTGTCAATGAGATAAGTATTTCTACTTTTGTCAAAAACATTCTTGTAGCATGAAATGAACATGCCAAGTAACTTTCTTTAGTCATTTTATTTAAAAATTTAGTGGAATATGTTTTCTTTAATGAAATTTTCTCTCAAAAGAATATCATTAAATTATGACTTATTTAATTAAGAAATATCTCAGATATGTGAATAAATAACATAATCCTATTACAAACACACAAGTAACATATTGAGGGCAAAGAAGTAAGAGAAAATTTTCTATTTATTCTAAGTTTTCTGTTTATAATAGTTTTATTGGTCTCTGTTAAAATTTCCCTTCACACACACACATACACACACACAGAGTATGAAACAACATTCCCACATTTATACATATATAAGGTGCCTCAGGTTTATTGAATTGATTTTATCATGATAGTTGCTGAAAATGATAGGGGAAGACTTTGGAATATATGTATGATGCTGATATAACACCAAGAATGGGCAATGTATCATATGTCACAAACATTTGTCAGAGAAAATATCATATATATTTTGCCTGAGCCACAAGACTATAAATTATAATTTCAAGCATTCCAAGCCTAAGTGTTTATGATTAAATATAAATAATCATCTGAAGTAAGAAATATGATTTATCTGAAAGGAAATTTTGTTTGTATTTGTTTCCTAAGACAGTCTATAAAAAGCTATGTTTCTCTCTATAAAATAATATTTGTTGCACAATTTTTTGCACTATAAACTCCACATAGACACTGGGATTGTTCTTTTTTGCTGTTTTAGCTTGCTTCATTTTTATGGGTTTTTATTCTCTCCCTATTCCTGTTTTTATACTCTTACCCCATTTCCTTTCATACCATTCATTAAAATTTCACAAAATACCGGGCTGGAGAGGTGGCTCAGGGGTTAAGCCTCCGCCTTGCAGGCGGGAGGTCCTGAGTTCGGATCCCAGATCCCACTTATAGACGCTTCTGGTCCTGGTAGGGCGGAACCTGTGAATCCCGGGGCCGCGCTGCCGCACATACATATGTACATGCGCACAGTTGAATAAAAAAAAAAAAAAAAGATACCAAAATTTCACAATATACCAAGGATGGGACTGAGCAATTCAAAATAATTTTGGGTTAAATTTCCACAACAACCATAGGAAAGTGAGTTTTTTATTAATACAGCTCTCAGTGTTTTACTGGAGTAAAGTTTTACTGGACCCACCCAAATTCTGGTAAAACATCAATCATTGAGCTTCATGTAATCAAGTTACAATGTAGATTCTTTCCTTTGTCTTTTCTGAGTTTATTTTTTAGGATAATCTCTGTTTATTTTTCTGATTGTAATTCAGGTGAGTTGATTCTTCTATGTCAATTTTTCACCTGAATGAAGTAGCAAGATTCTTCTTAACATAGTTGGGAGTGTACAGTTTAATAAAATTCTCATGAATGGGAGGACGTGTTTGTTCTATCTCATGAGGCAACTGCTTCCATTTGTTTTGTACTTATTCTTTACCCATACCTCCATTGTAGGTCAAAGCAATGGGTACATGAAAAAATATAAAATCATTATAGCAATTATACATCTGAATTACAAAAATAAATATGGGTTCATGATGACCCAGGACTCCAGTGACTAAGTGTCACTAAATCAAATCCTTTTCAAATCTTTCTACCATGATTGATCTTGAAGCAACCATGATAATGCACTTTTACATCCCCTCTACACACACACACACACACACACATACACGAGACAAGCACACGTTCACACACACACTGACAAGTTTGAAACTACTGCATTTTGCTTGTCTATGTGGAATGAGGCAATATTAATATGTTAGTTAAGTGGCTGTACTTTATGCCTATTTCTCAAATGACTTTACTAACAGATGCTCTTTTTTCTCTGTTCAAGTGAGATTTTTTTATTATTATTCATTCATGTGTGTGTGTGTGTGTGTGTGTGAGAGAGAGAGAGAGAGAGAGAGAGAGAGAGAGAGAGAAAGCAGCGTGTTGGACCAAGGGTGACTTCCAGAAGCACACTGAATTGTTCCTACCTCTTTTTGTTTCACTCTGGGATTGTCTGAGCTCTGCCCACCAGAGCCAGAAGTGCAGGCTGCTTCTATTTCTGCCTGGTATTTTTACATGGGACCTGGGATCAAAACTCAGGATTTTCTGCTTTCAAGCAGAGCTTATACCCTGAGCCATCTTGCTAGCTGAGTACAAGTGAGTTTTAAAAATAACTAACATAGATATGGGACTTACTGAATGTTATATGTTTGTTAAATTATTTAATACATTTAAATATTGCTGATACATCTAAATATTGTTTAAATTTCTCCTACCCAATAGCTAAGGTAGTATGCAAATGGCTTCAGAGGGCCAGTAGCACTTAGATAAAGTCAATGCAAAAAGAGAAGCTAAAGACCTCCACTTTTTAAAGGGAAGCCAGATTAAAAGGAAAATAAATATTTATTTAAATATAACATATTTAAAAGAATATATATGTGCATACATATATATGCATATGTGTGTGTGTGTGTGTGTGTGTGTGTGTGTGTGTGCGCGCGCGCTAGTACAGATCAGGCATGGGACCAGATTAAAAACCACAATTTTCCATGTAAAGATATTGTAGACAAGAGCACATTTGAGTAAAAGTGAATACTTTATCCTATTGTTCTTGCTTTTCTTATTTGAACATATTTATTCAGAATGTGTTAAGCTGTTTTGCTTCTAGAAATTATGTGATGTATATTCAGTGTAAGCATTTGAATTAAAATGTGTGAGTAATAATCTTTATTTGTAGCCTGTAGCACTAACACTAGAGATTAAGCAGCAATATAAAAAAATAGACAAATTGTAAAGTATCATATTGACATTACTATTTCAATTCAAAGAATATAATCTTGATTATTTTCTCAGTTAGAACCAGCGGTGGTTCTGTAATGAAAAGCCCAGATACTGTTACAAATTTTACTACCCAAATAAAATTTATTTAACACATCTCTGGTAGTAGTACTAATTTCTCAAAATAGGAAAATTTTTTTAAAAAGGCATTTATCAGAACAGAGTGAATTTTTGAAAGAAGTTCAGAAGCATTTAAACTTCATTTTATATGAAGTTACTTGAATTGATTCATGTGAGGTTTTGTAAAAAGAATACTAATTTATGTTGTTTTGAACTAGTTGTACATTCAAGTGAAATTTATCACTTTATGTTTTTGAATTTTTTTAATCAATAGATATAATTCGTGCTTACTGAGATTACAGATTTCAGGAGAATTTTCCACAGGTACTCATCTGCTGAATTACAAATTGGCATTGTCAAATCTAAACAAATAGCAAACTCTTAATTCACATGCACCACTAATTGGTTTATCATCACTGCTGGAATTGTAGCCTCTCTTTTTTTGCTGGCAAAAGGGATAAGTAAAGTCAAAACTTCTGGGTTAAGACAAATCATGGAGACATAGATAAGGAATACCTCCACTTGACAAAACAATTTTGTTCAAAAGTTGAATACTGACCCATGAATACCAGTGACCAGGAAGATCAAATTGCCGTTGATCTTTGTGCAGTTTATGAATCTGTCAATGTTACTGGAATCCACAGTCTGAGCCGACAGCAAGGACCCAGTGCCAATGCCATCACAAGCTGCAGGAATAGGACACAGGGTAAACAGCTGGAAATGTACTTTAGCCACCAAATATTTGTGCTTTCCATATAAATTAATAGAATTTATTATACTATTTAAATACATCACTATCTTTTTTGAACAGTAGCTCATTGTTGTTCTTTGGTGCTAGTGACTGAACCCTTCACCTTGCCAATGTTAGAAAAGGGTTCTAGCACTAACCCACACCTCATCCCTGTGAAATAACTACCTTTGTATTCTTCTCTCATGACCTTCCTTGTGCCCCTTTTTGCTAGTTTCCTTCCCTCTTCCAGAGTATTAACCCTTCTGGTTTCTTATTGCTTTTATTCCATTATCTCTTTATGTCCCCTCTTTTAAGGTCTCTTTCCATACTTATTCCCTTTCTAGTAACATTACACACACACACACACACACACACACCACACGCATGGATACGCACAATTGCTATTCCTTCTTTAGAGTAATCTATCTATTCAGCAATTAGTTAATCATAATAAAATATTCATCATTTAATAAAACTTCTTAAATAAAATTTAAGGCTGGGGATGTATCGTAGGGATGGATAATTTATCCAGCATGTGTTTAGCCCTGGTTCAATTCTCAGCTGCTCCTCCAAATTAAATAAACAATAAATAAGTAAATCAATAAAATCCCCCTTTATTTATGAATTAATCTGATTTTTTCCTGAGTCAGATTTTTTAAATATAATTGGAAATCAATAACACACAGTTTTAGTGAGTGATTTTCAAAATCACGAAAACTATGTATATGGAAGATTCCTTTGTGGAAGTAGATTCGTTCTGAGAAATGGATTTCATTTGCCCGAGAAAAAGTAAATAAAGGATCTTGGTGAAGGCCCCCGTTTTAATCCCACAAATTTTACTCACCTTTTGGACAAATATCAGTGCAAGGTTTACACATTTTAATCCCATTTTCTTCTACTTCCATCTTGGAACTAGGACAGGCACGTACACAAGAACTGGAATCTACCACAAAGTTATCTGATTGAAACAAAAAGGGCAAATAAGCAACATATTTATTTCAGTATCAAGTTTACAAAAAGGGGTTTATGGTTTGAAAATATTTAGCAGCATTGATAATGCATAGGTCTCTTCCACTAAAACAAATTTTGTCTAAACATCTAGTCTGAAATAGTATCTCCAATAGCCTACACTCCAATTCCAGATCAGTTACTACTTGCTTGGCTACTGCTCCACATACTGAATTGCCCCCAAGACAGAGCAGATTTCTTTTATAGACTTAGGAAACTACATGACATTTACTTTGTGTTCCTCAGTAGTTCCACTTCATTTCATGTCACGATGCAAGTTGGAAGTTTTAAAATCCTTCAAGTTCATGAGGCACAAATGAAGTTGAAGTTATACTGCCTCAGATTGAGAGTGCTCTACATATCCAGAAGGAAATGCATCAAATGTGAATCGCTGAGGTGCTAAAGAAATTTTCATATACATATATATTGGTTTTATGTATATATATATCATATATATATATATGAAGAGACAAAATGAAATTTGGAAATGTATACACATCAAATGAGGAGCATCTTATTAAAATCTTACTTGCATTTGGTGAGATTTAAAAGGCAGAGAAAGATGAATCCTACAGAAAGGGCATAGTTCTAGGTAGCACAAGATCTCATTCACAGAGAGAAGCAGCCTCACAGATTGACTCATGAACACTAACTTGTTCTGGGAAAAGAAATACTGGAAAATCTGGGAGAGCAACATGTCTCAGATAAAAGAATATTGTGGTTGAATCTGAAATGCTCCCTACATGCTCATGTTTAAAACACTAGGCTTCCAACTTGTGGTGCTGTTCTGAAGTTTAGACAAGTTTTGGAAACAGATCAACAGGTGACGGCTTTTGGAAGGTATACCAATCTTATTCTAACCTACCTCTGTTCTACCCACTATGAGTGAGGAGTTCTAGCCAAAGGCTTCCATCAGCATGAACGCTTCTGTCCCTCCCCTGATATATGATGTATTGAAATCTTCTTTAAAGTAGATATGAAATTAACCTTTACTTCTTGAAATTGTTTCTATGTGAATCTTTTGCTAATGGTGGAACACATGGAAATAATACAAGGCATATACTTGAGTTCATGGGAACAGGCAGAAAGCAAAACATTTTTGAATTCCAAGTTATCTGACTGAGAACATCTGCTACAAATGAGATTTTTGGTAAAATACTTCTTTCTCTTTATCAAGTTCAAGCTTTAGATTTCAGGATTCTGAATTAAGGAGTTCAGTGCTGAGCTTAAAATCAAAATGACCTTGTTTCCAAAGATAATTGTAGCTTTGAAAACCAAGTCTCCTGAGCAAGGTCCAAAAATGAACTGAATTTGATAGTAAACAAAAAAATACTGAGTTGTTTTAAATTAGTCTTAAGAGAAGAAATTTGTGAGTTGCCACAATTACATTGTATAGATTGCAAAGACTTTATTGCAACTCTGTAATTATTTATTTATTTATTTACTTACTCTATTTCCAATAGGTAAAATGCTCATTGGTCACATAAAGCAAAGAATACCAATATAAATATTCTTATTTATTTGTGTGTGTGTGTGTGTGTGTGTGTGTGTGTGTGTGTGTGTGTGTGAGAGAGAGAGAGAGAGAGAGAGAGAGAGAGAGAGAGAGTAATGTATGCCCTTGTGGAAGAGCAGGGGTGACTTTGAGAATCATTCTGGATTGTTTCTACCTACATTTTCCTTTGTTCTGGGATTTCCCAGGCTTTGCCCACTATGGACAGAAGTGTAGGACTCCACCCTTTCCGCCTGGCAATTTTTATGTGGTACCTGGGATCTGAACTTGGGACCTTCTTCTGTTTGTGAGGCAGAGTCTAACCAAATATTCTTAATACCAATGAAGTTACTGTGGTCATATCAAATTCCTGTGAGTTACTGACTAGCTTATTAAAAATTATTCAACCATCTATTTATTTTAAGGCTAGATTTTGACATTGAAATTACAATGTCATCTGTAGTGGCATAAGTACACAATTAGCAGAAAATTTAGGTATAAGCCTTTCTTAATATTATGATTATTTAATAAATAGCTTGATGGTAATGACCTTTTACTACATCATGTTCTGAAAGACAGGAATTAACTCTCGAGTCTAACCTCAAACATGTATTTTTTTGTTAGGAACCTCAATATCTTAACTAATTCAAACTTTATGAATTTTGGTGTCTGTGAATTATGTATGGCATCATATATATCCAAAATAATTCTTCAATTTTTTCTTCAAGTTTCAAAATAAAATGAGTGTATATGAAATATCTTTTAATGTTAAAAGGTAGATTGCTCCAATAAATGTTCAATTAAGATGATTTCCTGCATGACCATTCTTCATAATGTCAAGTCATTTACTATCACTACCACATTTTTTTTTTCAAACCTTGTGCTGATTATTTGACAGTTCCTAGAGTGTCACTCACGTGGACATTTCTTGACACAGAAGGCTCCATAGGTGTACTTTGCATTGAAGTTGTGTTCCAACTGAAAGGTTGTTGGATTGTACACAAAGGTCTGTGGACACTGAGTGACACATGCTCCACTGTCATTGAAATTCATACAGGCCTGCAACACAGCAAATATTGTGTGTATTTATAAACAATCTTCATACAGACTTGTTAATAAACCCTGACACACTGAATTCAAAAAAGGTGGCATTTTCATTATTTTTCAATTGTGCAAGTCCTTTTAAATTTGATAATTTTAAAATCATTGTATTTTTAAGATCCCAGTCATTTTTTAATGCCAGTAAATCTATCATCCATGCTTGCTAATGGTCATGTTATATAGTATCACTCCATCCATTCTGAAAATGACCCAACCCCAGAATGGCATTTTAAGTACATAAACCATCAACCTATTCTGATAAACATCATGTTGGTCATTTAACTAGATTTTAAGAAAAGCTGAGTTCATCAAGTGGACAAATATGATAAATTCCATGCTAAAATGTTAAAAGGTAGATTGCTCCAATAAATGTTCAATTAAGATGATTTCCTGCATGACCATTCTTCATACTGTCAAGTCATTTACTCTCATTACCACATTTAACAAGTCAGCATGTGCTTGCTAAACCTAACATATTTCTCTTCATATCTCAATGTGTTAGTGTTTTCAGATGCACTTGAGGAGATTGAAAAGCCATTTTACTATGTGAGAGTTGGGTTTTTGATGCGAAAAGAAACCATATGTGTAAGTACATATGAACATGGATTAACAAAAGCATGGGTGAGCTAACTCTTTTAATTAAGAAATTAAGCTTTCCTAGGAATTAGTCCTCAGAAAGCAAGCTAATGTGAACACAAGCTCTGTTTTCTATTTCATAATAATTTGTCATACGGTTATTAATAAGCATTAATTTATTCTGTTTCCTCAAAACATTTGCTTCATCAATTGTGTTAGCGAGCACTTTATCACAAACGTGACAATTCCCTGATGATGGTCTATGAGATGCATAATCAGAACAAGACTTGCTGATGATACATTACTCACCAAGATGACACTTTATAGGAAGGCTCTATTAAAAACCAATCTAGAAAACTCAGCAAGTTTTAATTTATAGCTATGATACTTCATGTATTCTGTTTTTATAATTGCTTTTCTAACATACATACTGCATCGACATGCAGTGTTGTATACACAAGACTTTGGAATAAAGGAATAGAAGCCAGAGGAATAAAGTAAATTTACCTTTCTGACAGCATGCAAGCACAACGTAACTTATACCAAGGCCTTCCTGGCATTCAATAACGTTCTGTATAAATGCCAAAGTGGAATCACTGGACCATTCCATAAAAATAATGAAACCAGAGCTCTGAAGAGCACCTGGTACTGCTTATCATGATAGGCAACTGCTAAAAATGCTGCACCATGCATCAAAGCCTGAGGGTTTGCTACTGTTGTTTACTGCCATCCAAATGTTTTGGAATCATTAATGCAACACCTGCAGTGTGCACTGTCTTCAAAATCAAGCTCCGTCCTTTCCTGTCTGTGCCCATGACAGACAAGAAGAGGATTCTCTATTCAAGAACTTCTGAGTGTCTTCTTTAGATTTTTACTATAGGGATTCTTTTCCTCTTCCCTATCAATTTCCACTGCATTTATTTTTGTTACATTGCAGAAATGTTGTAGCCAAATTAATGTTCTTATAGTATTTAGCATAAGCTTTAATTTTAATTTTAGTCACTGGATAAAGTTTCAAATTTTAAAATATTCAATTCTAGTATGTGTTTGGCTCATGGTATTTGAGAAGTAGGAAAATATTTCTATTGATTTTTAACAAAAAAAGTGACTGTCTTATTTTTAGCTTGAAATTAAACTAGCTCATGGTATTTAAGAAATAGAAATACAATTTTTATTGATTTTTAACAAAAAAGTTTCTGTCTTATTTTTAGCTTAAAATTAAGCTAATTGTTTATGAATTAAATTAATTACTATTAATTAATTAATTGGGTTAGTTATCATTCATAGAATTACTTATATGCATATTCTATTAAATTTGTATCAAACATATGATATCAAAATGTAATTTGCAAGTGTCATAACAGAATTTTAAATAGTTAGTTTTAAGAAAGTAAAATTGTTTTCTTCAAAAATGAAAGTCTTACAGATTTGTATATAAATTATTTTCACTATGCAATTTTGGAACAATATTAGTTCATGAACAATATAACAATCCCAGACATACAAAGCAGTCCGTGTCCTTGGGTCCGGAACATCCTCCGGCACATTCTCGATGGCAGCAGTCACTGACGTAGGGCCCGTAGCACCTGCCATCACATTGCTCAGCACACACAGTCCTGGTCACTGAGGAAGACACAGATGGGACTTCAGCATAGGTAGCTACCAACAGGAAGCAGTAATACACTTTTAGCAGCAGACTGAAATTTTAAGTAATACATTTCACTAGAACTTGTTCAATGCACTAATGACAAACACAGCAAATATGTTAATAATAAGATCCACAATTACTGTCCAACAATGTCAAAGCTGTCTATATCTATCTAACTATCTATGATCTATTTGTCTATCTACTGGCTCCGCACACGTTGTTCTTTAAGCAAATAGGTAGACTATCTTATAAAAAAATCATTCAATTTAGAAAGGAAGATGGGAAAAATGGGGTCAGCAAAGAAGTCACAGAATGTACAGTAAGACTTGGTAGATAAAGATATTTTCAGAAATAAATTTAAGATTGTAGAGTTCTACAACAAAAATAAGTTAACAAATTTTTTATTCAATTCACATTATATTTTACATAAGGAAAGAGAATAGAAGAAGGAAGGAAGAAAGAAAAGAGGGGAGGAAGGGAGAAAGGATTGGAGGAGGAATAAAAGAAGGAGAAAAGGAAAAAAGGAAGGTTGTCAAAAGGAAGTGGAAGACAGAAATAAAAAGAAAGGAAGGAAACTAATAAATGCATCATTCATCTTTTCTTGTTCACCAATGAGAGCTGAGGAAATGAAATCTTTTCAAACTTTATTAATGAAAATGTTAAAAATGGGCCATCAAAATTACAGTAATGAACCACAAGGCTTTGCTTATTTTGTTTATTCATAATGAGGTACTTTCAGAAAATACTTAAGTGTACATTTTTACGTTTATACACAGTAGATTGCTTCATAGATTTTGTGTCTGCACTTCTTTCTCTTTAATTTTGTTACAGTTTCTCCTAACTTCTTTCACAGCTGCTTTATGGAGATTCCACCTTTTTTGCATTAGTCATTCAAAACTGATGTATTCAATGTCTTTGGGTTACTGGCTCAGACTCTGATAAAAGCATACAACTCCATAATTGCTTACTCTCTGGAGAGTGATGACATTCTGATCCAAACTTAATTCTGTATGGCATAGCAGCATACATTTCCAGCTGCCCATCGAAATTCTCATTAGAAATCCCAAGGAGAACCCAGTGGAAGACAATTCACTCCTACCTCCAACAACGACTGAATTCCCTTTGTGTCATTTGATGAAATCACCATCTAGCCATTAGCTCAGGTAGAAATTCTCTGTGTCTCTTCTGTTTATTCTTTCCTCAACATTTCAAAAATGGAAATTTTGCCAGGCAATTCAACTCTGTGTCTTATGATTGTCATCAGCTGTACTCTCTATGTTAGTTCTGTTTAAAACTTACCTATGAATTATTGCATAGCCTTCAAAAAGCTTTCTTAGACCTCTCTT
This sequence comes from Typhlomys cinereus, assembly GCA_023101885.1. Taxonomy (NCBI): domain Eukaryota; kingdom Metazoa; phylum Chordata; class Mammalia; order Rodentia; family Platacanthomyidae; genus Typhlomys; species Typhlomys cinereus. Next base: position 2,581,708 of record JALPQD010000255.1, on the reverse strand, counting down.
TTCCTTCTAGTTAATATACTATAGTCTTCTTCAGGTTGAAAACTGAAGCCCATGTCTGTGATTCACTGTTGAGTTACAGTATAAAATATTGGCCTTTTTTGTACCAAAGGACTAGACCATTGGCAAGACCTAAAACTCCTTCATGAACCCGTGGCCATCTCTATATGGTGTGGAGTTTACCACCTTTCTCTCTCTTTCTATCTGGCAAAAACACAGCTTTCGTGAGATTCCCAACACCTTGGCTTTGTGAACCTTGTTGCCATTCACAAGGCATTTCTTCAGTTTAAACACACTTCCTGCTTTCCCTTGCTTACTTTCAACTCTCTTAGATGTTGATTGGATAAATATCTAAATAACAGAATTGGAGTGCATTAGAGATACAAATATAATGTGCTTAGAATGATCCATGTTAATTATGCCCTGTCGATATCTGACACTGTCATTCATTTAGCTAACTTTTGCATTTTCTGTGTTTGCTTACACTTCTCCTTCTAATGGTGAGTTTATAGAAGCTTCTTTCATCATTAAAATTTTTAATTTTCAGTCATATGTTCAATAATTGACATTTGTGACATGCACACAATAGGCATGTATCTTCTTCACTTATTGAAATATCAAAAATTGCCAACTCAAAGAAACTATCAGGCCGAATGCTAACATAATTTCAGAGTGATATAAAGAATCTGAGAAGTTAATACCTGGAGAAATGCACATATCGAGTTATTAAGGTACCAGAAAACAGAACATATCAAAATTCTAAGAATTTAGGACTACTACCAGCATCTATCATTAAGTTTAAAAGTTTCTTAAATTCTATAGTTATTTCATGATGCTGTGTTTGCACTTGGAAATATTTCCATCTAATTTGATGCACTCAGAATGACATACAGTGCTAAAATAAGACATGTTTCTTATATAGAACATGGCCACATTTCTCCCTGGAGATTATAATCAATACAAATAGGAAATAGAATTCAAACAAAAGAAAATTAGGACTCATCCTCCATCTTATTTTTACTTTGGGAAATGAAGTCGCATGGAATTTTTTTTATCATAAGCTTAGAGAAATATTTGTTTATTTTGTAATTGTTGGAATTGACCTCAGGGTCTTAGAGACAAAAAATTGACATTTATGGATGGATTTGTGACAGCATATTTTACATTTCAACTTTGAAGTACATTACATTTTGAAATTATCAACTTACACAAGCATCCTGAGACAACACTATACATACTTGTGTATCTGTAAGTCTTTGCCCAAAGTTCACCTTCTGAGTAATGTCTACTGCTGTTTAATACTGAATTTTTTCCAAATTAATGACAGCAGGAAAACATTCCACATCTTTTGCTCTCTTTCCTTCCTTCCTTCCTTCCTTCCTTCCTTCCTTCCTTCCTTCCTTCCTTCCTTCCTTCCTTCCTTCCTTCCTTCCTTCCTTCCTTTCTCTCTCTCATTCTTGTTTATTTCATTGATTACCTTGCCTTTGTTCCATATTTTGGTTGTAGCATCAAACAGCGTGAAATAAAAAATATAATTTTATTATATTTCCTTTTAGTAGGCTACATTCAGATGTCTAGAACTGTGCTTAACATTTATATAGTATTAACTTATATTTCATGTTGCATTATACACACATAGACACACAGAGACACACATACACAATAAATTACACTCCAACTTTCAAATTAATGTATTGTGTCTATTAAACTATTCCCATCTTTCAATCAAAGCATATATTTACTTAAGTGTATTAATTAGTAATTCATACAGCAAATACTTCTAAGACTGTTTTGTAGGAGTAGATTCTTCTATGTATTTTCTCTCCTACATAAATAAGACTCCTTTCATGTACTTTGAGTAACTAATTAAAGTTGCAGACATTTGTTAAATAAACAAATTACTGTATTTCAAATAACTGTCATGCCGGACAGCCTATTAATTTGGCTCTATGTGACAGGCATTTATCCCCTGGAAAACAGAGGCATAGAGTTGAATCTACAAGCAAGTCTTATAAGTCATGTCATATTTAATTCTACACATTTGTAGAATTAACTTCTATTTTCAACTCTTTCTTGATCCATAGATACTATAAAAAGGTTTAATATATATTTATTTATTGAGTTTACCTCTCTAATAAAGTATAGAAATAAATGTTGAAAATATTTATAAAGTGCAATTACTAGCTCACCAAAAGGAAATGTAATAAAATTATATCTTTTTATTTCATGGTGTTTGATACTACAACCAAAATTCTTTCTTTCAGCATGCTATTTATATGCAAAAATAACACATCACAAATAAAAGAATATTGTACATGATAATAGCTATAAAACCGTAACTTTAAATTATTTGATCATATATCTTCAACAACTTTTTTTAAAAAATCAATATAATCTATGGTGTAGCCAAATATTTAATATTTTCCAGGGTGTTTGAGAATTTTATATTCTAATCCATTTCAGGAGTAGTGAAGTAGTCCACTAAATCATCTTGTAAAAGCAGATACATTTCTGCTTTACATTGGTAATTAGAAATTATGGGATTTCCTCAAAAGGTAGTCTATGATTGCTTCTTATGTAAGAAAAAATGTAATAAAAATGTAAAACTTTAAAATATCTAATCTTTCACATTTCTTAATTCCAAATGTAAATTCAGTGTCTATGAACATGCCTAGAGTGATTATTGATAGATCAGTAGTCAAAGAAACAAAGGAAGAATAATTTCTAAATAGTGATATTTTGCATCACTTTATGGGCCTTTCTAGAAACAAAAATTCTCTTCCATGTCTGAGCTGCATGTAGGATGGATAGAAGAAGATCGACATAAAGTGTTCTTATGTAGAAGCATTTGTTGTGGACACACATATAAAATATATTCACCATTTATAATGATGGTGCACAAAAATATCCGTTACTGAGATCCATAACTCAACCTCCATAGTAACATTACCTTTACAAATGCTTTAACTTTATTAATTTCCATCCTTATTCCAATATTTCATTCAAATTTTCCCTCTATATTTGATATTCTAAATTCTAATTCTTTCTGAATTGCTTTAACTGAATTCATTAAAATATTTGTGTAGGGTTTTAACTAGTTTATTCACTATTGGTATATCATTTAATGTGATTAAAATGAAGACAAAACCTTGGAAGCTAACAATCTTATTATATTAAGCTCAATAACTTGAAATTGTTGAAATATCCACAAGAACCATATGGGCAAATGCAAAAAAGGAAGTTCTATACAGCAAAGGGATATTGCTAAAGGAATACTACCTCCAGTGATTAAAGTATTTAATACTTTATTTGACAGCATCTTCCTGATTAAAACAATAGTTTAATTACTACTCTGAATGAATCTAATACTTAACTACCAATATTATGATTAAAGTTAGATGACTGGCAATTTACCGATCAAATACCTTTTGTAGTAATCAAACGGATACAACAGGGAGGGACAAGAAAAAATGTTTTCCATAAAATGAAATAGATACAGCTAGATTTAGCAAGGATTTTCCCCTGGTAGTATTTTATGATCCTTCCTGCTTCTCCTCGTCTCTTTCTTCTTTGGTATCACCCTCCATCTTTCTTCCTTCAGTGCCTTCTGTAGAGTTTTAATTCCTATGACCAGTACCTCACAAATTAGAGTGTATCAAATGAACATCTAAAAGTATTTTCTGAGCTTGCATATGGACATTACTGTCTAAGTGAAAGCTTTGATTCTGTCAGTTTTCAGTGTGGCCCAAGTCAGCCTCTTTGTCACACATGTTTTCAGGCAATGCCATTGTTGATTGGATCACAAATCATATTTTGAAGAGCAGAGGCTATAGCATTAATAATATAGGCAATATCTGGGAGTCACATAATTTATTTATTTATTTGTTTGTTTTGTTTTTATTTTTATTTAGTGTGTGTGTGTGTGTGTGTGTGTGTGTGTGCATCAGAGGGCATGATGTTTCCCTGTGGAGGGCCAAGGCTGACTTGAGGAATCATCTTGGATTGGTTCTACTTCTCTCTTGTTGTACTCTGAGAGTTCCCGGGCTCTGCCCATCAAGGACAGAAATGCAAGCTGCTGCTGTTTCTACCTGGTGTTTTTATGTGAGACCTGGGATCCAAACTCACGATCTTCTGCTTGTGAGGCAGTCTTAAACCCTGAGCCATCTCTCCAGCGAGTCATGTCATTTAGCTAATTAATAGTTTGTGATATTCTAGGAATCTTAAAGTTCCCTAGGTTATTCCAATGTGCAATCTGGAGTTGAAAGTCATTATTCTCACTGTTCAAAATGGGGGAAACCTTATAACATTTGATTGATTGGCAGGCTAATTATTTTTTTTGAAACTGAATCTTGGTGTTCTTTCATTGTAATTTCCAGTTTGTTCTGTGACTGTCTCTGTCACTAACTGGGAAATCAAACAAACAAAAATTAAAGAGCAGCACGTAGGAGGATTTCAGAGAAAACTGTCTACACAAAGAGAAGTAGTCCCTGACCTCATACTGAAGGCAATATATGTAAGTGGGTTTCCAGGAGAAAATCTGATTCTCCCACACTCATCATCTGCCTTTATGAATATGTCCTGGGCAGCCCCAAACTCACTGCCAAACACATTTAATGCACATTAACTTAATTTTCTCAGACTTGAATTAGTACCTACTGACTTTCACATGTATGTCCTGTATATTATTGTCAATTTTATTGATAAAATTTCAGTGCATTTTGTCCATAAAACACATCATGTCTATTAGAGAGGCCTCAATGGAAAAATGACTCTATGGCCACAGCATTTTTAGATATGTACATGGAGGTCTGGCCAGGAAGAAAAGTGACTGGTTAAATATAGCAGATCTAGGTTGGATATAAAAAGAATGAGCAACTACTACATTGATAAAAAATTGTGTTTTGAATTAGTTTCTTCAGATTTAATTTGTCAGCATTTTAAGGGGAATCCTTCCAGAAGTTTTTATACGTGCCCTTAACCAAAGGCAAGAGTATCTAAGAGTTGTTTCCAGAGCTGCTTTTTAGCTTAAGGACTCAAGATTTCTTCCTCTGAATGGAAAACTTGTGCCTAAAAATGAGCACTCTTGTCTGTGTAGCAGACTTTATTGATGGGGTAATGTTTAAATGAAACAAATGAACTTCATTGGCCACCCATTCATACAGAGCACAGTACAATGTATAGAAAACCAGGTTTGAGGAAAAACAAGAGGAAACTATATGGTATTGTTCAGTCTTCAGCTCAGATTAACTGGACATATCTGATTATCCTGAATCAAGCATACTCTTAGAATGAAACAGGAAAATTTAAAATAAAGATACCACCTACACACACATATGCACACACATTCTGCTCCAATTATGAGAACAATACAAGAATTTCTTTTTATTTTTGAATCATGAGCTCTAAAATATTGAAGTTAGTGAATATTTTGAAATTTGAAATTTCTTTTCGAAGATAATTTTACTTCCAAGGAAAAGTTCCTCTTCTTGGGGGCATATGCTAATTATTTTGATAGAAACACCCAAGCACAGATGAATCCTAGCCTATAGTGTGCTTCCTTATTGCCCTCTATGTTAAACACTAATTAGTCTGCAGACTTAGGTCTCATGATGGGCCTGGATCCAGGTATAGGCACAAAGAGAATTAAGTCTTTTAAGAACTTTCCAGCTATCTTTCTAACAACATGAGTTCTAATGTATGGAAGAAGTTATGTTAGAAGAAGCACTAAAGCACTGATTTATGAGGACAAACTTAAGGGGACTTAAACTAATTACTAAGTACAATTATGAAAAGTCATAATGTCATTTTCATAATAAAGATGAAAATCCAACCAATTTTCATTTGGTTTTAATTTTGAACTGATTTTTTTGAAAGCTACTCTAAAAGCAACCTGGCTATGCCATGAGATTTAATCACTCACAGGTAACATGACTATTCAACCCTAATGTTGCTGTAGTTCATCTGAAATGCCTGCACTGCTTTACAGCACCTACTGAAACTGACATTCAAAATCAGTTAGTCAGCAGGTACTAATCAGCTCTGACCCTTTTCCCACACAAATCTCTGGTGACCCACAGGCTATGACATGATCATACTGTTAGTTGTGTCAAAGAAGAAAGGGATCTTGTCTAATCTAGCCTTCATCATCACCCTGCTTTACTCATTTATTTAATAAGGCTTTATTTAACCTATTTTATGAAGACATGCTCAGTGATTTATTGAGGAACCTTAAAGTTGATTTGCAACTACATTCTTAGCCACAAGGGAAATTTTTCCTCATTAATAGGCCATTAACATCTTCAAAGTTTGTGAGTCAGGATTCAAAAGAAAACCAGCCCTATTCTACTACATTGACTATAAAAATATCTCAGGAGTAGGAAGTATTTTATATACATATCCTTCAAACATCAATGAATACAGATTGTAAGAAATTAAAGGAAGAGGGCAAAATAGCATATGTTTATTCTCTATGTGTAAGGATGAATGTGTATATTTATGATTTAGTGATATGTGCACATGTTGTATAATATCAGGACACATGAACACATTGAGGTTATGGGTCAATACCAGGTGTCTGCCTCTGTTGCTCTTCAAGTTATTTCTTTATTTTGTTAAGCATTTCTCTATTTAAGAAAGGGTGAGTCTTGTAGCTCTCAGCTTCCAAGATGTCTGTGGTGACTTAGACTCCTCCAGCTTTGGCCAGCCAGCCATGCCATCTCTGCTTTGAGAGACTGTACCTTCCCTCTGGAACCATAAGCTGAATAAACCTCCCTTTCTCCCTTAAGTTGATTGACTTTGAATGTTCTCTCACAGCAATAGTTAAGAGTAACCTTTACAGAAATTGGTACCGGGTAGTAGAGTATTGCTGTGAGATTAAAACAGCTGGTACCACAATGTGAAGTTGTTTGTGAAACTGAGAGAAGTTGGTACCCGGAAGTATGGCCAATGCTGTGATGTGGCTAGTGTGCCTTTAGAACTGTTTGTTGGGAGAAATGTGGACAACTTTGGGACTTTGTGCTGGCAAAGTCTTTGCGTCTTGGCGGTTGGGCCAAAGGGACCTTTCTTGTGAGAGCTCCATAGAGAGCAATGCTGTGAGAGACGCAGATAGTAGAAGCCCAGCTTGTGATGGTCCAGAGGGGAACAGACACTGTTTGCAACTGGAAGAGTGACACATGGAGACATGTGTTGGCCCTGTGTTTAGTGAAGTTTTGTCCTCCTCCTGAAAGCTTGCCTGAAGTTAAACTGGAATACTTGGCGGAGGAAGTTTCAAAGCAGTGTAGTCTTGACAATGTGATACGGCTATTTTTAGTTGTCTTCAAAATTATGAAAAAGAGCAAAGAATCAGGCTGGAAGAAGCAAAAACTGTAAGATCTGATGATGAAAAATACAAACTTAAAGAAATGAACCAGGAAGAAGCAGAGAACAAAATGGCTATTAAAGAGATCCACTCCATTTGTACATCAAAGCCTGCTCTCAATTTGAATGATAGGAGAGGCCCTAGCTTGAGGGCAAGCTCCTCAGGGAAGGCTCCCACTCATAAGAATGCAAATCCTTTCAGAAGACTGGAGCTAAAGGGTGGAATTCCAAAGCAAGAGTTGGTTTCTCTTACAAAGCAACTGCCCAGGAGTAAAAGAGATGGTCAACTTAGAGAAGCAGAATCAGCTGTGATTCAAGGGAGTCAGTCTTGGCAAAGTCCTCCTGTTGGACCCTGAGACCCTCGCCCTAAAATTCACAAAGCAGGCCATTTCAGGCCCACAGTATAGCCCTTGCTTGTAGTCATTCAGGCATCCATTGTTTATAGCCATCCAAGCATCCATTGTTGGTCATTGCTTAAAACTATGTACAGCCTTGAGCTTTTTGCAGGTATTTCCCCACCCCTTAAGACCTCCGGCCCTTCAGTTCTGGAAAAGCAAGTTTGCACAAAGGGGAATTCCATCAATGAATGTCACCCAGAATGAACAGCCTGCGGTTAAGCAGGTGGACTGGAACGATCACCAAGAGCCAACTCCACCCGAGCTCTTGCCGACCAATGACTGTAAAGGTCATAGAAAATTCCTCATCTAAGCAACCCCACCCCCACCCCAAGACGCCTTAAAAACCCCTTGCCCGAGCTGCTCGGGGCCGCTTCAGTCTCTCCTGTGTGAGAGGTTGCTGAAGCCGCCCAACGCGTCGTTAAATAAAACCTCATGCTATTGCAGCGAGAAGGGTCTTGGTCTTTCTTTTGGTGGCCTCGTTCCTGACTGAAAGACGGGGGTCTTTCACTCCATGTGGTTCTGGTTTTAGAGGCATCAAGGATGCAAGAAGGAGGAGATGGTGGAGTCCTCCTCCAAAATTTCGAAAAATGATGGAAACCAGGCAACATGTGGCAGAAAGTCTGCAGTTTAGAGGCCCAAGAAGAGCAGTTTGTGCTATGGCGTTAATACCTGGTTTGCCATTGAGAAGAAAGGATGTTAGGAGATGCCAGAGACAACGTGAGAAACCTGCCAAGAAGATCTGTATACCCTGGGAGGAGTCAGCTCAAGAAAGTGACATGTTCTATGGGCAGCTGCATTCGAGGGGTGGAACCAAAGCCCTCTGGAACTGAGATGATTTCAAGGAGAGGCTCACCTGTTGGACTTGGAGCTACAAGATTTGGAGTTTGTCCTGCTGGTTTTTGGTCTTGTTGTGGACTGATCATTCCTGGATATGCCCCCATTCCTTCTTTTTGGAATGGGGATGTTTATTCTGTGCCATTGTATGTTGGAAGTATATAACTTGTATTTTACAGGAGGCTTTGGACTTTGGACTTTTGGACTGTTGGAACTACTGATGTAGTCCATGAAGACTTTTAAAGTTGGACTGTATATGGTTTGCATAATGAGATGGTAATCAGCCTGTAGAGGCCAGGGGTGGAGTTTCATGGTTTGAAATGTGTCCCCCACAGTCTCATGTGTTTGGCAATGTCACCTTGAGAGGTGGAGCCTTGCTGGAGGAAGGCAGTCACAATGGGTAGGCCTTGAGGTGGATTGTCCCACCCTACCTCTAGGAGAAATCTGCCTTTGCAGCAAGCCATGCTGCCTCTGCTTTGAGAGACTGTACCTTCCTTCTGGAACCATAAGCTAAATAAACCTCCCTTTCTCCCTTAAAAAAAAAAAAAAGAAAGAAAGGAGGAGGCAGAAATGGGAAAGACAAGACAGAGAGACTAAGAGAGGAAGAGAGAGAGTAATTTCCTGGATGTACTTTGTTCTTTCCTTTCTTCATGTCGTGTCTGGGGATTGAATGCATGCCACCAAGTTTGCACTTAGATGCTTTGCCTGCTGAGGCATCCCTTTAGACTCACCTCAAGTCTTGAGACAAGATGTCTCACTGAATGTAGAGCTTGCTGACTCAGTTAGAATGGTTGGCCTGACATCCCTACAGATCCTCTTTGCCTACTTCTCTCTAGCACTTGGATTACCAGTGTGCACCAAGGTAGCCATTTTGTACATAGCTACTAGGGATTGAACTCCTGTCCCCATGGTGGACAAGCAAGCAATTTAATGACCTGGCCCTCACACCAGTTCATTGTTTAGACAATATACATTTTTATATCACATGAAGGACCTGCATTACATTGAACTATCCAAGAGTGAGAAGTACAGAGGGAGGTGTGAGGGTGAGGGATACATGACTGTTATCACAGTTCTCAGGATATAGAAGCAGGAAGTCTGGCTACATAATGAGACCTTGTTTATAAAACAACAAGAAGGAAATATATTAAACATTTGATGTCTTTCCCTCTACCTTGAAAAATATACAAAATATAAGATAACACCCTATGACCTTTGTTTATCCTGAATATCTATTTACCATACTAATAAAGGAAAATGAATATAATCTCTTTCCTATTCAATAGACCTCTAAGTTACTTCTCAAATGACAGAAAAGATAAAGATGAAAATTAATGACTATGTAAATGTGAAAGCCCAGAGAAGCACATATGTGAGGCGCAAGTAAATACCCATTAGCTAAAGAATCTGTCCTAATCTAAATTTATGACTTCATTGATGAGGACATGGAAGCTCCAATAAATTACTTGCTTGAGAAAGAATCCAATATAGTATGAACACATCACTGAGTAATGTTTCTGTTGCTTCATGGTAAAGAAGATAGTTTATAGAATCGTCAGGGATAAAAATAATGTGAACAAATTCATAGCGGGCATACAAATTGATACATAATTTTTGAAGAGCAATTTGTCTGTCCACCAGATTGTGTATGTAAATTTATGTGACCACACAATTCTGTCTCCTGAAATCTGACTTAAAGAAGAATATGCATAGATAATTTCATGTTTTAAAATGTTCATTGGTTGTAGTTGAGACTAATGCTACGTAATCTAGATAGGCAGCAAACAAGAATTGATTACATAAATTACAGTAAAATTATAACTTGCAACCTAAGACAATATGAGAAAAGAAGCGGGCTGGAGAAGATGCCTTGGAATAAGACTCTCCTTCTCAAGTAGAAGAACCAGAGTTCAAATCCCAGATTTCACATCAAAACCCCAGGCAGAAATGGTGGCAACCTGTATTTCCTGCTCTGGAAGGCAGAACCTGGGAAATCGCAGAGTGAAGCAAAAAGGAGGTAGAAGTAACCCAAGATGATTCTTAATGTTACTCTTGAATCTTTGCATACACACACACACACACACACACACACACACACACACACACACACGTGTGAGTTTGATCTGTATGTTAAAAAAAGAGATTTTAAAATGCAATGCAGAGGAAACAATATGAATGTCAGAAGAACAGATATGCTATGGTAACTTATATATCAAGGAAAACAAAAGTCATAACAAGCATATGTGTGCACCTGTATACACATGTGTATGAACACACACAAACACAGTCCATATTGCAAAACAATCACATTTTGAAAAAGGCTGGAAGGGAAATTTAGCTTATGACCAGGGAGAAATTATTACTTGTGACTCTGCCCTTGAACATGATATGATTTTTTTAAAGCAAAAAAATTACTGTAATGAAATAACCTGTGCATTTGATAGAGCAAGTTAATTATCCCAGCACCAAATAAAGAAGTTAACATTTACAAATATTTAACTCAGATGTCCTAGGTCACAATGTAAGTTATTATTGAAGCAGAGCTTTAAATTAGTTTACTTACTCCTGTATATCTTCATTGATTTGCTTGCATAAATTATGTGCCACAAACAATTAGTGTCTAAAAGGGAAAACCAAAGGGACAGGGGAAGGGTGATGGCCTCAGAAGCTGCTTTAAATTAACACTGGATCATCAAACATGTATCTGCTTTTCCTCAGAAGAGCAGTACTCTCTGAAGTCATATTGGCTATCAAAATTATGAGTGATAATAAAACTAAGTCATTATTCCGGTCTTACTCAAATTTATGGCTAAATATAAAGTTTGTACTATATGGTATACATACATATATTATATTTAAAATGGAAATTTGCATGTCAATGAATCCACCTTGTGAGTTTTACCCATGACATACAACATCCCTAGAAAGAGCTAATATGTGATAAGTCTGTATTCCAATCACAGTAACGATTCTTACAAGAATCGAATCACAAATTTGCAGTTTAAGTATGTAAAGAAAATTGCTTTATGCTCATAGAACATATCTGGAATTATCTTATGGAGAATATTGCATCATGCTCAAAATTTCTAAAAAGTCACAATTTACTATGAAATTTATATTGTGCAACATTGCTCGTCAGTACACGAAAGGATTTGAAGAGTAATTTTCACCCAAATCACGTGCAAAACATTTTGATATTGTCTTTTCTGTTCTAGTAAGGCCTGTATTTCTAATCTATAAAATTCAGTGTTGGATAGGGTCTGCTGAAGTGGCTGAAATCCTCTAATGAGCTGAAACCAGCATTTTGAAAGCAATGCTCAACTTGGTGAGCAAAGGTCAAAAGAGGAAATTAGAAAAACCAATGTGGGTAGTCTTTTTATATAAATGTGTAACCAAGTATCTTCTAAAGAATTCACGAATTTAGGGCCATCAGGGATAAATTTTTTTCCTTTAAAAGCTGCTTTAGGGTCTCGAAGAACACACAATATCCCTGTACACAACATCCACTGCAATGTCTGTCCTCCAGGATTGGGTCAGAGATCAGTTGCACCCCAAGGGACTGTCTTGAGCCTCACCACCATCTCAGAAAATTCTAGATGCAGAGTCTGAATTTTACTGAATGTGAGAATGCTAACCTGGGGTAAGCGTAAAATGACATCTATGCTGTCTTTAGGCAAACTGTTTATAGAAAATACTATAAGTGAAGAGATTGAAATAAAGATTACACACACACACATTTACATTTAAATATGTGTATATGAAATGACAATTTGTCTCGATTTCGATAAAATTTCAGAACTTTAAAACTTATAAGAAATCCTGTCAAAATAAGGAAGGTATGGTTTATTTGCTGTTATTTTCTTAAAACTGTACGTAACTGCATACAAGTAATACTGAAAGAAAATCTTTGTTTTCCTATTGCTACAATAACTTGGGGTATCCATGTATCCTTGAGCTCTCTAAAATGCATTCATAATAGAATAACAGTCAAGAGTACACAGAGTACACAATCAAATATAACTCAAAATAATTCATGTCTTTAAGGGAATTTTTGGAATTTCAATAAGGGAACACTTCTCCCTCTCTGGCCTTGCATCTCTCTGGCTTTTCCTGCACCCTCGGAATTCTTCCTCTCTCCTCTTCCTCCAGAATTTTCTCTCACCCACTAAGTCTTTCTCTCCTCCCCTTCCCATAATGCTGTGCTGGACTGACTGATGAGGCTTGAAGCAACACATGTGAAGCTGCCAGCTCACATCCAGAAGGGAGACACACCACCATGACCACCTAATTATTAATCCCAATCTTCCTGCTTTTATTCTTCTGACCCTTCGTCACCCCTGCTAGTGTCTGGGCAGAAATTTTGCTTCCTAGCTGGCTTGGAACTGACAGGGGTCATATGACACAATCTCCCCATTTCTAGGACTACAGGTGTGAACAACCACATCCTACAATTTTCTTTTCATCAAGTATTATATCACAACATTCTTCTGAAGACACACACACTCACACATATGTTATGAATTACGTGCATATGTTATTCTACTATGTAAGTTTTCTAAGCTCTAAATTATCTTATTGACATATATACCTACCTAAGCCTAAACTAATTTCTAAAGTACTTTCATTATTTATACATGTATCAGCTACAATTATAGCTATAATATGCATGGATTGAAACAGTTTCAATGTTTGACAATTCCTTACATGTTTATAAAACAATTTTCCTGGTCAAGGAAATTACATTTCTAATCTTATGACACATGAACAACCAATTTCTATAAAAATGTTCACTATCTGTTAACACTACTTAGAGTGTATGAAATACTTTCGTTCCTGCACTTTCATATGTACCAGGGATTACAGAACATCTATAGAAATCATATTTCTATAATGAGATCAAACATTTTTGTAGATTTCATGTGAACAATTTTAATCCTTTTGATTCCATCAAAATTTCATTCTAAAATCCATGTATAATCTCTAATTTATCTCATACCAGTAACATTTTTAATGTAGAATCCATCTATATCTTTTTATATAGTATATATTTAAATGTATTTCATTACAAATATGAACTATTTGTTCCAACATCACTGAATAAATAATTTTGCCAAGCTTTAAAGGTGAAAAATATATCAAAAATATTTAAAAAGTTGCTATGTCAAATTTACTCTCCACTTAGACTTTTTAGCAGATCTTTCTTAGATGTCGAAGACAGCCCATGCTAATGTAATTAATGCTACTTTCAACACTTTAATACATGGGAAAGAAAATTCATACATAAGCCTTTTTGTTCATGTGTTATCTTATTAAAAGTTTTTTCAGAAATATTTCCAAATATTTTTGTTAAGATGTAATCATTGATAATTTATTATATATAATTTATTTATTATATTTATTATTATTATTATTTATTCAATTGTGTGCGTATGCGTGCGCACGTGTATGTCTGTGTGTGTGTGTGTGTGTGTGTGTGTGTGTGTGTGTCTGTGTATGTGTAGAACCACGGACGAATTCGTGAATCACCATGGACGCCTCCACCTCCTTCTGCCCTACCAGGACCAGAAGCGCAGGCCGCCCCCGCTTCCGCCTGGCGTCTATTCGTGGGATCTGGGATCCGAACTCAGGACTTTCCGCCTGCACCGTGGAGGCTTAACCCCTGAGCCACCTCTCCAGCCCCTATTTATTATATAAAATTTTTATAATCATTAAGATGTGTCTTAATTTTTGAAGAAGTGATATTTAGATCTAATATTCAATTCTCCATTTAAGACTCTGTGTTTTGTTGGAATACTGTTTCTTGCTATTTCAAACTGTCTATCAATAGCTGTGGTTTTCACTTGTCTTTCTGTTCCTTCCTCTCTTCTCTTTACTGTTCAGTGAAATTGCACACATCTTCATTATGCATTACATCCTATTTTAGAAAAAAACAACTGCCCCGGCTAAAATGCATTTGATCTCTTGACATATCTGAAACCAAACAAAATGCAAAGACATTCTGGTGGTCACAATGCTTTTTCAGTGCCATTTTAACAAAATCCTTTAGATCATTCAAAGTAACAATTGTTTGTGAGATAACAATAAGTAAAATTGTATTTGAAAAATATTTCTGCCAATACCGTAAATTAATACAAAAACTGTTTTGAAAATAGCATAGAAGTCTGAACACCAAAGTTAATGCAAATATTACAAAAAGGTAGGCTTTTCACTAAATTCCCTAACCAGGATATCCATTTCACACATGCATAATTTTGAAATTATGATATTCAAACATATTTACTCTAATGATACTCACTGATTTTTCTGCAAAGGTATAAATAATTTAGAATAAATTATCATCACTACAAGAAAAATTAAATCATTTTAACAGAAGTACTGTGGTATTTTCTAACTGCTCTTCTCAATATCTCAATGTTCTTCAAAGGTGATATATATAATCGCTCTGATGTCTCTTCTCAGTACAACATCTACCACACCCCACAATTTTCATTCTCCTCAAACTATCTGTACCTATGTTGGTCACTAAACTACATTAATATTGCTGAAAATACACAAACACACATTGATCTAATTAAGTGATAAATATCATGGAGGCCGAGAGAGTAAGCGGCACACTACAAGAGCAAACTACTAGCAGAACCAGGGCTGGGCTATCTGGCATGAAGGCCTGCCCCATGTGACTTGCCTTCCTCCAATGAGATTCCACTCCTACCTAATGTGCCAAGACCTTCCCAAACATTACCAATAGCTAAGTATGCAAATATATGAACAACTCACAGTTGAAATCACAATACCTGACATTTGAAAGTTGTCCACCCATGTACCATGAACACGTGTGACATATCTCTCTCATTCCCTCCATTCTCTCTCAAATAATAAATAATAAAAAATAAATTATTACAAAATGCTATCGCTCACATGGAAATCATCTTATTCCTCCAAATATTTGAGAAATATCCCATTGGTGCCATATATGTTATAGATTTTATGTCAGAATGAACAGCATATTAGGTCAGGTTTGTTTCTCTTTTCTTCAAGCAAATTATTGGGTCACTCTTTAAAATGTTAAATGTATACAAATAATTAGTCCATGGTAATGTTCCCGTTAATTTTACAATGTCTCAAGAAACTATAAATCCTATAAGGAGAAAATAGAAAATAATTGAAATCAATAACAAGGCGTATAGACATGCAAAGTTATTAGTAAAATACAAGAGTTTTAATTAAAGATGTTGGCTTCTGACAAAGGCTCGCCTTTGCCTTGATTGATCATACTGCTGGCTCAGCTCTTTCTCCTCCAGCATTTGCTCCCACTCCCTTTTTTCTGCTCTAATTGGATATTTACCGCACCTTCCTTTAAAACAATACTTGTTCCTCAAAGACTGTAAACACAATTACACTGTAGATAAATTATATGTGCATGCATGCGGGCAAGTATAATTAGTTTGTTTTCATCATAATTTTTCATCAGAGATTTTACAATCTATAGGAACCTTTCTGGTTTTCATAGGGAAAATAGAGCTTAATGTTGAGCTGTTAGGTTACCTCAATCAAATTTTAAAGGTATCTCATAGACTCATTCTCATGGGTTTTTAATATTCTAATTTAGAGGGAGCCTATATATATTTTAGAACACAATATGAAGAGATATTTATATTTTTCTAATATTTTTTCATAAGATTGAACAAAACGAATTAAGTACACTAAAACTTTGGTTTTCTATTCTTCCTTATTATCGTACCAAAGCTTCTTCTATGTTGCCTGTGTTAAAAGCAATTTTCTTTAAAGCTGGTAAAATAGCTCAACAGACAAGGCGTTTGCTCACAAAACTGGCAACCTGAGTTCGATCCCCTGAAGCCTATCGTTTGATCCCCGAGGCGCACATGATGGAAGAAACAGATTTCTGAAAATTGTCCTCTTGACCTCAACCTTTGTGCCATGGCATGAATAAGACATGCCTTTCTTCTGCCATCTGCCCACTCCCCTACTCTCTAATTAATAAGTAAGATACTTTTTAAAGAAGAGTCACTGACCTCATGTTCAATCATAATAAATCACTGAGGAAAATGTTAATTTTTCATTTTTTAGTACTTTCTCTATTGTCTTCGTAGAAACAAATAATAGAAAATATATTGTGAAGCAGATTTCATTTTGCCAATATATAAATATCCCCTTCACAATTTTGTGCAACAGAAGTTAATTGCTGCTTTTTAATTTACATTTTAAGAAATTCGATTCTTAAAATTAAGTTTTAAGGAACCTAAGTCTAGTAACAAAAATTATAAGGATGACAAATGTAGGGACTTCCACCAAGAATTTTTCTTTGGCAAATAAAATTTCTTGACCTAAGTTAATGCAAAGACAGACATCAGAAATACAGTCTCTGTTCATTTGGGTGGCTGGCACATGTGTATGCACCTTAACTCTGGGGAGCAATATCTCAGTTTGAGAACAAATCTGTCTTTCATCCTATGTCAACTATGTTTTCATTCTTCAGTATGTTTCTTTGTAAGACATAACATTTGTCAAACAACTGAGAAGTGAAAAAAATGAGTCATTTGCCAGGATCTCAACCTGTAAACCTGAGTTAAAAATATGCAAACGAAGACAGTTATGACTCCTTTCATGCTAAATGTGTTCAAAGGCTGGGGAATCAAACTGCAATGTTTTAATGTATGCATTTTCCCTTTCACCACTCCACACATGTAGGGACTAAATGAGGCCTGTGGGAGGACAAAAGACCAGTGTAAGCCTACCCACCACCCTGTCTGATAATAGAGAACCAGACAGCCAATTGGACACTGGGCTTAAAGATAAAGAAGAACATGTGGTATCTATTTTAAATGAGATAAGTGCACTTCATACATCTTGCAGGAACAGAGATAACTTTGTTCCTTTAATCATTATTATTTATTCCTTAAAGCTTATTCTCTCTTGTACCTTCTACCTCTAGCTCTCAGAACTCAGTTCTTATGAATAGAGAGTTGTCATTCTTAGCAGGTAAGCCTGCTAAATAATACTTCCATAAGCTTCAGCCTTCACACAGAAGATAAGTTTGTCTCCCCTGACATGGCTACATTAATCCACTGAATCAATTTACTTAAGCTGTGCTGAGGAGCAATGCAGCCACGATTTAACTGAGCTTAAAAGTCCTTTCAAGTTGGAGCTGTGACTCCACACATAAGACAGTTCCCAGTGTCCCAGGCTAAGTTTCATTTGACCCTTCATAGCGATATGAGAAACATTCTTGTTAGGTTTCTAGGGTCAGGATGCTCTGGCATTAAAAAGAATTTAAGGAGAACAAATCTAAGTGGCTTCAGAAAATCCAGGGTCATGAGTAAAACAGAAAGCTTTGTAAGTCTCCATCTGCATCATTTACTTATATTAATATTTATAAAATCCCTTGGGTTTCCTCCAGATTTTTAAAGATCTGTTAGAAAAAATAGCTTCTACTTCTTTTAGAAAATAACAACAACAATGTTTGTGAAATAGCCACTGATTCCAGTTTATAAATTGAACGTTACAAAATGCTGCTGAGGAACAACACCTTTAAATTATTCAACATGCATTCGGATTCACTACCACACCCAAGCTGCATATAAAATAAGTTGGAAAATGACAATAAATTATATAAAAAAGCCCACAAAATTATACAAACAATCCCTGTGTGAGAAACGACCCCTTGTCCAGCCTTTGAAATAAATGAGTCTCCCTGGCTTCCCATTTAAATAATTGTATTAAATACAAACCCTTTTTTCTGATGTCTACATCTTGTGGCTCCTGCAGAGCTTTTTCTTTTTTTTTTTTTTTTTTTTTTGAGGGCTCCATTGTGTATGTGGCATCTTTGTTTCCCATGTCTCCATTCATAGATACTGTGGGCTCCCATCACCCCCTCTGCCTCATGTCACCCTCACAAGTCATTCATTACCATGAACTTGTTCTCTAGGAGCCTCAGCTATTTATTTGCACCATTCAGTGACTTTTTCCCATTCAGCTCCACACAGGACAACTCCCAGCATGCCCACCCAGAGGCACACAGAGATAGGAAGATGTCAGACCAGGAAGGTGGGGAATGAAATATTATCCTAATTTTGATTTTTCTGAGTAGAGATGATGAGCTGAAATATTATTTTCATAATGCCCTAATATCTTCATAGTCTCAAAAAAAGATAGCTGTTCCACACAAAAGATAAGGAAGTGTTTTTTGAACACAGTGGTGTGTCTACAGAATCTCTCTCTCTGCAAGAAAGGTATTTAAGATGTAGGGAAACAATTGATTTGTTACTAATAGGAGACCACATCGTTCAGATTTTAAAATGGATCCTAAAATTCATGTTTACATGGCCAACTTTCCTTGGTTTTCTTTGAAAACTTATACAGCATATGCCATGACTTCATGCAACTAAGTGCAATGCATTCATCTTAATCATGAGCCTTTGGAAATCTGAAGAAAGACTATAAACTTTGATCACGTTTAACTACATACAATCTGTGGAGGTTCCATATCCTTGTGGTATCTTTCATGAGGCTTAATTCTTTCAGAAATATGGCTCTAATTCTAACATGCAGATTTTACAATAACTATGCATCTGAGCAGCTCAAAATTAAATTTTGTTTGAGATGTTGTAATCTTTCAATAGAGATAAGTACTTTATCTTTCAAGGAGCTCAGAGGAGCAAAGCAAAGGACAGGGCTGAAAGTCAAGGATGAACGGACTCCACTTCACTGTGGGGTATGTTCCTTTCCCAGACACCAGGTGTCAGTATATGTCACAAGGTGGGAGTTGGTCTTCTACATCCATTCATTATCGCAAAACTGAACAAATTTCCCAAAGGACATCCCTCAATTTAATATTTTAACCTTAATTTTATGGGATCCCTAGTATGTACCAAAACACATAGGCAGTTCAATATCATTACTGTATAGAATTTTATGTGAAACTCTGGTAAGTGTGACAGCTTGCATTTTATAAATGAGGTAACAGATTGAGAAGGGTGGATTGGAGGGTCAGAAAGATGGCTCAGCAGTTGAAGAAGCTTGCTCCCAAGCTGGAGAACCTGATTTCACACATGGTAGAAAGAGAGCACAGACTTCTGCAAGTTGCTCACTGGGTTCCACAAGTGCACCATGGTATGTGCTCTCTCTCCCTCTCCCTCTCTCCCTCTCCCTCCCTCCCTTCCTGCCTTCCTCCCTTCCTCCCTTCCTCCCTCCCTCCCTCCTTCCCTCCCTCCCTCTCTTTCTCTCTCTTTCTCTCCATGTCTCACCTTCTCTCTCAGTCTTGCCTTCTCTCTCTGTCTTCTTTTTCTCTCTTCAATTTTTCTGTTTCTCTCTTACACATTTTCTCTCTTTCCTCTCTTTATCTTTCTTATAAACACATATGCCCAGTAAATATTTCCTTTCAAGGTGTGTGTGTGTGTGTGTGTGTGTGTGTGTGTGTGTGTTTTGCATGTAGGTGGGTGTTCTTGTGTCTAAGTACACTTGAGCACATGTACCTGTGAGGTAGGGGTGACATGAGGAATTATCTATGATTACTCTTGTACATTATTGCTTTGAGCTTAGACTTCTTCATAAACCCACAGCATATCATTATATTAGAGCTAGTCTGGTTAGCCAGCTTGCTCCGGGGAATCCTGGGATCCACATTTGAACACTAGAATTGCTGGTGGGCTGCCACACCACCCCAGTATTTTTACGTGGAATCTGGGTATCTGAACTCAATTTCCTTTTTCTGCAAGGCAAGACTTTAATCACTGACAATCCCCTTAGACTTTAAATAATGTGTGTGTGTGTGTGTGTGTGTGTGTGTGTGTGTGTGTATCAGTAGGTACTGTATGTGCCTATGAAGGCCCAAGAGTGACTTCAGGAATCAGCCTAGATTGTGCTACCTCTTCTTTGCTTTGCTCTGGAGTTTCCCTGGCTCTGCTTTCCAGGGTCAGAGGTACAGCCTGGTGTTTTTCATGTGGGATCTGGGAGCCCCACTCACAATCTTCAATTTGTGAGGCAGAGATATAACCCTTGACCCATCTCTCTAGCTTCCTAAATAAATGTTTCACACTACTAAAAGCATCATTAAAGAAGGAGGATGTTGTCACATACACAATGCAGAAAATGGGGCAGTTGAGATTTGTATCTCTATTGACTTCAAAGGTATGTGTCGGCTTGTGGTAGTATTCTCAATGTGGCCCACAAGGGACAGTGTGGTCTTCAGATTCAGAACTTTTAGGTTGAAATCTTTACATTCACTGCCTCTTTAATCATTGCTATTGCTTAGAGTAAAATGAAGTTAATGATCTCTGTTCTCTTCACCTTGAAGGAAATTGTTTGAATGAAGTTTGAAATGGAAATTCTTTAAAACTATCAAGTTTATGTTAATATGCCCTATACTAAAGTTTGTACTTGGATCTGTTAGATACATCCATGCTTTTACTTATATTCAATAGATTCTACTGGTGAGCACAGTACCAGTAACTGAATTTTCGATTATAGTAGGTTTAATTTCCACGCTGAAATATCAGATGGATAAAAGACTTTATGCTTCCTAGTTTTCTATGTAAATTATAGGTGTTTTATGAGGATAAAGCAAGTTTGATTGATCTGGAGAAAAAGAAAGGAACTTGTGGACACTCAGAGTTCTACCAGGAGCAAGGGATTGTACCTGTTAGTCATTACTGCAAGTATCAGCTAGAAATTCTGTTCTGGAAAAGAACATACAATACCTTGACATATTAACATCAAGCTCTGAAAACAATGTGAGAGGCCAAAGGGGATCTCTGGAAGGTGACAAAGGAAGTTAAATTTGCTTTTCAAGCTAAGGATGGATGAACAGCAAGAGAGAAAGACATCTCATAGAAGTATTTCTCTAAAGTCCTCAACAGGAGATAAACAAGGGAAGCCCTTTAGGGGGCAGTTGCAAGCGGGACTCTTTGTAGGCTTCGCCTCCCAAAGAATATATAAATAAAAAAATTTGTAGGCAAATGATTAGGTAGCACATCACTTTTGAGTTTGACAATTGAGAAGCATTTGCTATAAAGGTACCATGAATTTATGTATTTAATGATTTCTAAGCATAACTACAGTCCTTACAGAGCATTGCAATGGGTTTTCAGTTGTTTAGTGATATTGAGTTAATACAAATGGTTACATGACTGTCAGCTCAGACCCTGTGTCTCTTGGTTTAGCCTTTATTTGAGATTAAAAGCTTGTCTCTAAATAGTTTAATGAATGAATTTTACATGATCACCCAATCTTACTTTAGAATACTGTTTCAAGTATTGTTAGCACATTCCTATCATAAGCACTGGTTCTATTAATCAAGTTAATTTAAATCTGTGCTCAGATCCTATTTTTCATCTCACTCTTTGACAAAGAGCCTAGAGTTTGATGTGCTTTCTTCAGAGACTGGAGAAGCAGGCCTTCATATATATGCGTTCTACTAGCAATCACTGTTACAGAGACTAAACTTCAATACTGGCAATATCTGTCAAGTTACAACTGTTCAAGTGTATGGCCAAAAAATAACACTTTTGAAGAAGAAACACTTGAAATAGTCCATTAACATGCAGTAATGGAAGAAATCAGATTGAATTCTATAATTTATATCAGGTGTGCATAGCATGGCCTTCAGATCAAAGTGCTATCTGCAGGCAGTGGAATCTAAGTGGTGAGGCCCTCTGAACCTCTGGTCTCTTTCTGCATTTAGTTTCACCTCCACAATAGTGACCAGTTTTCCTCTGGCTCCATGTTTTGATGTACTGTCTAACGACAGGCTCACACTCAGTGGAGTAAACCACCTATGAACAGAAATGTTCAAAACTGTAAGCACAAATGAAACTTTTTCTCTTTTAATTTATCATCTCTCAGGTATTTATGACAGTGACTAAAAGACAACTAACACATAGTAAGACATACAATGTAATTTTGCGTGAAAAATAGAGGCAAAGTATATGGCCATTTTCTTTGATTTGCATAAATTGTTTTTGAAATACATCAGTATGCTTGTCAGTACATAATTTAACAATGGAGAGACACAGTTGAGGAGACATCTATCTATCTATCTATCTATTAATCTGTATGTATGTATGTATTTAATATATTAAATTTCAAAATAATTTTAAGAAACTATTTACCATTGGAGATGTATGTCCTCCCTTTAATGGCTTACAATATACGTCTTTTGCATTTCTTTATTGAAACCATGATGTGCTAAGACAAAGTTTGCATCTCTAAACTTTCATTCAAAACTAACAACTGTCTACCCTGTTAAGTCCAAAATTTGCTTTGTTATGTTTTTTTGCCTAGAACAATGCTTGGTACCTTTTCTCTTTTTCTTTTTCTAATCAATGTATGATATGTAGGCCCTGGGAAAGGACGTTGAAATAGTCAGTTTACTGGACATTAAATCACATTTCACACACTTGAATTTCACACTGCTACTAATATGCAGACTTCAAAGTTATAGACAATGTCACTGCAAATGTGCTGTGTAGATCATTAGCCTAGAAGCCACAAAGGAATATATGAAGCAATTATACATTACCTCTCAGTTGAAAGCAATGAAATTAGGAAGCCTACTTAGACAGAAACAGCTCCACTGCAAGGAGGAAAAAGTTCATTTTCATGTTTCAGGAGATCGAACTGGAAGAAGAGTCTAATACAAAATCCTTGAGTGTTTCAGACCTTTGGGGTTTCAATGCTGAACACTTACAAGTTTGGCAATGATGTTCTGTGGGTCCCCAGCACCGGCCAGTACAGGATTTATGGCAGCGACCACCTGTTGGAAAGGAAGAAGAAGAAAGGTCATGTCCATTGCAAGCATTCATTCCTGGCCTAGAAGGAGGTTTCTCTTTATTTTTAGAATATTAATGGTGGTGGTGGTGGAGTGTATGTGTGTATGCATGTATTCTATGCACATGTATTTGGACATCAGATGATAACTTGCAAGAGTTGCTCTGCTTATTTAACCATGTAAGTTCCAGGGATCAAGCTCATGTCTTCAGTCTTGAAGCAAAGTACCTTTACTCAGTAAGCCATCTCATGGTTTCCAGGAGTACCTTTTCAAAGGAAATACTTTTGCTCCTGAATGAGCAATGCTAGAATTGTGACACAGCACATAAAATGTCCACATATGTAGTAAAACCCGAATTCTTAATAATTGGAAAAATGAACTGTAATACCCTGATGTACAAGTCCTTTCATATTTCAGAAGAAAAAGAAATGAGTAAATTTGTGAATTTTCCCAGAGGCAAGTAAATAATTTTATTAAATATTTCACTTTGATTAAACATTTGATCTATTCCACTTAATATGATTTCTAAAGTTCCTAGCTTAGAGTTACCAATAGATATTAAAGTAATAGTTAAAAGAAGGTGGAGTCTATGCAAGCAAGAATATATTATAAGATGGAATATCAAATACTTAAGAAAGCTTAACATTTCTCAATTGCTTAAAATACATCTAAAATTGTTATTGAAATCTTCATTTTCAAATATCATAGTCTGTATTTAATATGTATGATGACTTTGGCCTTAGGAAGTGCAGTTGCTCAATAAGACTCAATTATAAGATTATTATCTAGAAGAAACTATGTCGAAGAACCACCTTTGAAATTTGTTTTTAATTTTATCCCAAACCTCTATGTTGACATGGCTTCATTGTAGAAAAAAACGTAGATAGAAAAAGTTATTCAAGAGTGAAGGTTCTATAAAAAACTACTTTTTAAACTCTGTTAATTATCTGATACTAATTATATATCCAAAAATTTTATTGAATATCTTCACATTATTAGCAAGTTTACTAAATTTTTGTTTTCTCTTGGCCCATAATTTTTAAATCTTTAAGTTCTTACTACCTGGAGATTTCCTCCCTCCCCTTGGATGAAAGTACCTATAGTACCTGAAGTACTACAGTGATTGACACTCTCACTGCTAAAAGCTGATGCCTTCTCTGGTCAAACCTTAGAGAATCTCAGGGTCAATCCTTGGACGTGAATAGCACCATGGTCAACTTCATACAATGCTTAGACTTAATTCTAGATATCTTTTGCAAAATATGAGGATCCTTGCAATCACAGAATTTATTGGAACAATTGTTTGGGAGGGTTTGCTACTGACATCATGATTACATGAAATGCTGTCACTCTGCCATCTGCTTATTTAGATCTAAACACATTAGAATCACACAATGCAGGCTCATCCTAGACGACAGGAAAAGTACTCCATCTGGCCTGAACAATATAACTTTAATTAGTGATAATTACAATTATTATTAAAAACATATTGGAGTTCCTTTCTACTATGTTAATAAGTCTAAATTGATTTATTCTGGAGGAAATTAGAAAGGACTGTGAGACAAGTGGTAAGCAGTGAAACTTTTTGGAGAACAAACTTTTGATGGGAAAGCAGATAATGAGAAAATGTATTTTGTAGATATTTAGTGTAGACCCACTAAGTAGTCTGGTAAATGGTGATACCTGAGGTAGACAATGATTTAGCCTTTGATCTATGACTACTTTAATTATGTGTGGTGCTAATAAAATATATAACTTTTTTTGTGGCCACAATGCTACCTATTTCAAAGATAAAAGAAAGGAAAAAATAAAATAATAGATTTAAAAAGAAACACAACTAAGGAGTATTAGAAACAGCTATTTAAATACTCTATGCACTCCTGGTTGGGTAAAATATTTTGATTTATGTTTAAGTTTCAGATGCCACCCTGAATTCTGCTCTTGAGATCAATATAAATATGTATAGTTTGTTGTGTTTCATGCAAAATAGACTTAAATATTTATTTATTTATTTATTTATTTATTTATTTATTTATTTGTTTGTTTGTTTGTTTGTTTATTCCACACATACAAACTTGATAGGTACCCCATTCCCGTCCCACCCTGGATCTCCTTGCTCCCTCCCCCCTTTTCCCCTTTCTTTCTCCCTCCCTCCCTTTATCCCATTGTCCCGCTCTCCCCCCATCCCTGGAGCATCCTTTAGTGTGCATGTCAAACTTCCCTCTGAGTCCTCCTCTCTTCTCTGATGAGGTACAAGGACTCAGTAGCATTACCTAGAGCTCTTTTTTGTGTTCCTCTTTAGTATAGGAACACTATTGTGGCTGTTAATCCCTTGTCTCTAAGGATTCTAGTGCCTGTGATCCATGCTAGACTTTGAGGGGTCAATGATATGTTGGTCATTGTACAGGTCATACAAAGTCCTATTATGATTACTTAGCACTAACTTGTGTGGAGTATCTTGCATATCATTGCTCCTCCCCATCTTTAGGCTCTTACAATCTTACCGTCCCCTCTTCTGCAAATTTCCCTGAGCTTTGGGATGGGGAGAGATTAGGCTAGCCTGGCTCCAGGTGGTTGATATAGAGTCTGATGTTCTGAATTATGGTTTGTTGATTTTTTTTCAGTTTTGCTGCTCCTGCACCCCCCTTAGCTCCATCCTGATGGGTATTGGATGTCACCCTCTCTCCAGAGATAAAAGGCTGTTAAAATAGAGTATTATTATAAGAGTAGATTCAAAGGTATATGGAATAAGAGTAGGAGACTGCAGTGACGGGGGTATCAGTCTCCCATTTGCAAAATGGTTGCCTTATATCTTCCAGACTCTTTGCCCTCCCTGTCTGGTGAGATCAAACCCCCTCAGTTGCAAATGGAACTGAGCAGGAAGGAAAGTCTGTGAGCATAACCAGATGTCTCATTGCTTACTTGCAGTCCTTGATGGTGGCCTATTTTCTCTGCTGTAGCATGATCCCCTCTCTCCTTGTTGCTGGTGGGGCCCTCCTTCCCCTTCCCTCCTGTTTATAATCTTTGCAATTACTGTAGGTGTTACAGAAATTTAAAAATATATTTAAATTTTAAAAGAGAGAAAAACCATTGGAAATATTGTTCATGGTTCTTGTGTTGCTGCAGTGTCCACACACAGAGAAAAAAATATTTAAATAAGTTAATGTTATTATCTTTGTTTATTTTGCTTGGCAGTTTCCATAAGGTTGCGGTTTTATTTATTTATTTTTAATGTGGGTTAAACCAAAGCATCTAATGACGCTGGTAGCATGCCACTAGCAGCCGCTTCTCTGGTATTTCTCATCATTCCATGCCCTCCTTGCACTTTGGGAAGCAAAAGAAGTTTCCTCCCACACATTCAAGAATGTGTGGCTTCCACATTTCAGAATTCTATCTCCACCCATGCACCAAGGAGATGGAATGAAATGCATTTACATGAAAGACTTTTCAGTCTGCCCCACCTTTATTTCCTGTCTGTGCAGATCTCGGACTATCACAAGATCTGGCTGGGGCTTCTGTTTTATTTTGATCTTCAAAAGGTATAACACTAACAAAATTTCCATTAAATCAGGGCAATAACATGCATGTCACAGGGGCTGGAGAGGTGGCTCAGGGGTTAAGCCTCTGCCTTGTAGGCGGAAGGTCCTGAGTTCGGATCCTAGACCCCATGTATAGACGCCGGGAGGAAGCGGGGCAGCCTGCGTTTCTGGTCCTGGTAGGGTGGAGCCTGTGAATTCCAGGGGCAGAATAAACAAGGAGAAGGTGGAGGCAGTCTGTGGTGGTTCCTGAATTTGCCCATGGTTCTACATACACACACATACATATACATACACACACGTGCACACACACACAATTGAATAAATAATAATAAAAAATACATGTTACAATATCTGATCGTAATCTCTGCTTGGTTAAATTATGGAATTAGCCATCTAAGTTTTCAACTGAATTTGATTCTTGTCTATAACTGTATAGTGCATTTTCTTCAATATTATAGCCAAATATCTTAAAATGTGTTTCGTCCTTTTATAAGTCAGATGTGCACATTCCTGTTTCTAGTACTTGAGAGGAAGAGTCAGAAGGATCAGTAATTTAAGGTCATTCTTGGATATATAGCAAATATGAGGCTAGAATGAGCCACATGAAACCCTGTCTTAATAAGTCACCAAAAGTAAACAAAATAATAAAACATGTTTTCAACCTTTGTTTCTGTCATTTCTGCTTCAGTGGACTATCAAAGAGAGATATATAAGGTAGAACATTTCTTTTTTTTAATAATGATATATTTTTATTATTATTATTTATTCAACTGTGCGCATGTGCGTATGTCCGTGCGCGTGTGCGCGTGCCTGTGTGTGTGTGTGTGTGTGTGTGTGTGTGTGTCTGTGTGTGTGTAGAACCACGGACGAATTCGCGAACCACCATGGACTCCTCCACCTCCTTCTGCCCCGGGATTCACAGGCTCCGCCCTACCAGGACCAGAAACGCAGGCCGCCCCCGCTTCCGCCTGGCGTCTATACGTGGGATCTGGGTTCGAAACTCAGGACCTTCCACCTGCAAGGCAGAGGCTTAACCCCTGAGCCACCTCTCCAGCCCAAGGTAGAACATTCCTATAATTACTACCTAACCATAGGAAAACAACTACACCTCCCACAACTTTTCTTCCTAACTTCCCATAATCAGTCCAGTTCCTTCTTAGTTCTGGGAATTACTATGTAAAATATTGGAAACACAATATCCAACATACAGGACTATTACCTTCACAGATTTTAGAATTAATTCAGCTTTATTCTGAAGGGAGTTGGTTCTTACAGTTCTGTATCTAATGCTTATCCTCTATGTATTTAAAAGCAAAAGCCTAAGTTTTAATAAGTCTAAGGTTTAATAGCAAATCAGCAGTGACAAGACTACAAAGCATTGTTCCCACTTAGGCATTCTAATAAGTGACAGATTTTCTCATTTGAGGGCCTCATTTCATAAACTACGCTCCTGAGTATAATTTATGAAACTCAGAATAAAATACTGCTGATATACAAAGTTTCTTTTCTTTTTTTTGGGTGTGTGTGTCTGTGTGAGTGCTGTGCATGTGTGTGTCTCTGAATGTATCAGAATGTACTGTGTGCCATAATGTACTGTGTGCCAGAATGTGCTGCTATCTCTGCTTGGTATTGCTTTTCAAGGGGGCAGTTTGGGAACTGAACTTAGAACCTTTGTTTTGCTAGGAGGCAGAAGCTTAACCCCTGAGCCATCTCTCCAGCCCACAAAGTCTCTTTTCTAACTGAAATAGAAATTATAGAAAAAAAAAAAACTGGCTCTGAGAACTGAGGATGATAAAGAAGTCCTTAGAAAGAATTTGTCATTTATGTTTATTAGGGACACAGGCAGGGACCTTTCAAAGATCGTGTCTTCCCTTTCACTAAGATGCTCTGGATTCAAATCATGTGAACACTTGTCACGGCAAACTTGAGAAGTGATTACATTGATTTAAATTAAAATTCTCTGACAAGTGAGCCCACCAAAGATATGAAGTAATATTTAAAGTAAACTTAAAAAACAAAAACAAAACCAATCTGTTTCTGTACTCACTGCACTAATCTAAAATAAGGTCTGATTATTCTACCTCAGCATGATTTTAATTCATAAGCAATCCCTATGCTTTGACAATGTATTATTCATCTTGGAAGTCAGCAAATGTGGATAAGTAAGTTCATCTTTTATGCTTGTCCAGCAAATATAGCTTTTGCATTCTACTTTTTAGGGATCCAGAATCCTTCACCAGCTTTGATATTTTTAAGACTTATAAATTCTTGCTTGGAGTTTTCCTTGCTTGTGTGACTGCCTGGCAGGAGAAAGAGGATTTAATATCCACCTTGTGATGCTCCCAGCAAATAACAGGGAAGGACAGTTGAAGAGTTACAAAATATGAAGTCACTGGCAACCATAAAAGATGATACCCTCAAAATGCCTCTAGTTAAAGGCAGTGCAGTTGCTTCCCTTTCAGTTCTTTAAACACTGGCTAGCTTGACCTCTTAAAATGACTTCAAGTGGGGAAAAGAAGTGAAAGAATGCTATCTCTTTTTCATGACCATATAATTTAAAACAGGAAAGTGAAGCATTTATTGAAGTCTGTAGTGAACTGGTCCCTACTTTTGGTGGGAGTCAAGATAAGTAAATCAAAGTCCTGCCGTTGAAGAGATTTCAATAGTGAAGAGCTAGGCAAAGAAATAGGCACAAGATTACAGCTATAGTATGTGTTTAGGTAGATATGTGTACTGTGGAGAGGGTTGATGAGAGATGCACTCTGCAGATTTCATGTAGATTTGAAAGCCTTGTGGGTCAAGTACAGAAGGGGAAAGAACTCTTCCAGGTTCAAGGACTGTGGTAAGCTGCAATACAGTTATCAGGAGAAGCCCAGCTTTTTGGGAACTCTCTTAGAAAAAAAAAATTACAGGAGAAAAAGCAACTGGAGTTTGAGTTTATTGCATGTTCAGAATGGTCTTGACAGTTTGATGTTTACCCTGTGATGGTATTAGCCAAGGCTTGGTAGGCATTGAAGTGATATAGTTTGATCTTCAGGGTGAAAATGAAAACATGTGATCCTTTTGTTATGGTTGATAAAAGTTAGTGCTGACCCTTGTTTGTGTAAGCTGCTGATTTTAGTCTGATTTTAGTGAGGTATAGGAACCTAAGTTTTTATAGCTTTTATTTATATTTCATTCTTTGACATTTTCATACATAAATATAATGGATGAACTTGTTTGTTTTCACCTGTTTATTACCCAAACCTTTTCCCACTCCTGTTCCACTTCATATTTTCTCCTTTTCACTGTCATGTGTCTCTGAATGTATGACCCACTGCGTTTCATCTGAGATGTTTGTATTGATAAATGCCTGAACCCTTGCTGGGATATGAATGATTTATCAGTTGGTAAATCTTTGAGTAAAGAAGTTCCCCTTTTCGTGTGTCTCATGAACTTTAAATAGTCCCTCAGCTGGATAAGGTATTTCTATCCTCAGTGAAACACTGATAGGCCAACAACGGTTCAGGCCTAGTGGAAGTGGACATCGTTACAGCGAGTTCTTGGGCACAGTGGCCTTGTCATGATCACAGGATGATGTCTGGCAGCACTCTTCCCACCCTTGGGCTCTTACATTCTTACTCTCCCTGAGGCTTGGGATAGAGAGTGACCTGATGTCCTACTAAGAGCTGAATACCTCACAGTCACTTGTTCACTGGACTTTGTTCTGTTGTGGAACCCATGGTTTTCTTTAGTTTTATCCAGTCTTTTCTTTCAAATCATTTTATTGTGTCACATATAAGTATAGAAATTTTTCAATGTATTCACACCTCAAACCCCTATATCACCTCTCTTCTTTTTCTACCACAGCCCCTTTTTCTCTGCCAGTCTCTTTTATTTTATTTTTTTCTATATGGTCCACTGAGTTTCATCTGGGTTGCCTTTAATGCATGTGTTAAATACTCTCTGGAACATGAAGCATTTATCAGTGGGTATAGCACTGAAAAAAAATCTCCTGCTTTTTCTCTTACCCATCAGCACTAACCATCAACTATCCCTCAGGTTGATAGAGGACCTCTTGAGATCCCTCTCTTTCCATAATAAAATGCTGATAGAACAAATCCTGTACAGATCTGCAGTGATTTCATAAATGCAACAGTCTTGCTATGTCCAGAAGACGATGTTTGGCCACATCCCTGTCCCCTTCAGACTCTTAAAATCTTGCCATCCATGTTCCTGATGGAACCCATCTTTCAAAAAGGAAATATTAGGGATTCTTGTGTGGTTATTTCCTAAAGGACAAAGTGCTTATGAGATCATGATTTGATGTATATTCTCAAATTCTGTTGGACATTCTGACAATCTTATGAAATAGTATTCGAAGGTTAGATATATGAGTTACTGGATATGCACTCATATTTGCATAATTTGAAAAATATAGCACTCTCTTATATCCCTGTGTTTAATCTGATTTATGGACATATTTCCATCAAGTTGTATTTTTCCCTGCAATAATAAAAATACTTGTTTTTCAGAATTATTGTAATTCACTCATGTAGAGTCAAACAAAGGATATATTGATGGCATGCCTATAATTTGGGGTAGCTCTTCATTATCAGATGTTAACACCTTCTTTGTCCTTGCCTGGAAGCTCTCTGTCCAATGTTTATTCATCTCTACACATTTGCTATGGAAATTGACTTTACTTTCTCTTTCAATTTTTTCATTCAAATTTTTGAAATTGAATGTTTCCTTTCAATTATTCTATCTTGTCTGTTAAATTGAAAGTTAATTATTAAATAGCAAGTTTAACTTCGATGAATTCTTAAAGTCAGGAAAAGATGGAAATTTTCACTTGCTAGGAATACAAAGTTAAGATTTTCCTAAAAATATGAATTTGCATTTTATGTGTCACAATCAATTAAATAAAGGGTTGGTTGTCATTCAAAATCTTTTAAGTAGTCAGAACTCAAAAACATAGGTAGTGCAAACTTTTTATCTAGATTTCCTATACATCCTTTCTATTATTTAGTCAAACAATCTATAGTATGAGCATTTAGAATAGTATATAAACTCTTATGATGAAGAGGAATGTGATATGTGTTAAATTTATTCTATAATTGGGTCAGATAAATGGCTCAGGGGTTAAGCTTCTGTCTTGCATGCAGAAGGTTCCGAGTTCAGATTCAAGTAAAAATGCCCAACAGAAATAGCATCTGTCTATTCTTTGGGTCCTGGAAGGTAGAGCTTGGGAAACTCTGAAGCAAATCAAAGAGGAAGTAACAATCCAGGGTGATTCCTGAAGTCATCCCTGGGTCTCGGCAGGAACCCATAGTTCCTTCTGATACACATACACACACATTATCTTATAACTGTTCTACCTTCCCATTCCGCATGGCCTTAGCCCTCCATGGTTCATCACTAGTTTCCAAAACACATGATTTCTCCTAAACACCTGGGCAGGCAATATGATTTCTAATGTGATTTCTCCGTGTGGTGCAAAGACTTGTACAAAGCACTAAAAGTGCTGAGGTCTTGGCCATTTTTTCTACTGACTTCCATAGCATATAAAAATTCATTCAGAGAAGAAGTAACAAAAAAGAAATCTGAGATATGAATGGAAGCTGAACACAGTAAATCTGGGGTGTCTACCTTAAAGCTGTTTCTTAAAATGTTTTGAATTTGTTTGGGCAATGTCCTTCCTGCTTGAAATCCCTGTCCATGGAAGGTAGAGGCAGGAGGACCACAAAGTCAAGGCCAGCCTGGGCTACATAGACACCTTTACAAAACAAAAGCAAAAATCAATAAAAACAACAAAAAACCCTTTGATCATAAGTGGAGGCAACCAACCACCCCTAGGGCATGCTGAATACAATTCTGCTTTTACATGTAGATTCTAGTAGGCCGGTCAATCAACACACATGACAGACTCAAAAAAAAAAATGGATTTAAATCTATTTAGAATCTGAGATTGTCCATTGGTTATATCAAACAGGCTCAAGTGATCTTGCAATGATTAATCAATCAGTGGTGGTTAATCTTAAAGGTTATGTTTTGATAGGATTTGGAATCACCAGGGAAACATAATTGGGTAAATTTGTGAAGGATATTCTAGATTTGTTTAACTGAATTGGAAAGACTCATTCTAAATAAGGGAAGTACAATTCCATAAGGTGGGGTTTGAACTAGATATAAGGGAGAAAAAAGGTGAGAAACAGCATTTACTTTTTCTGCTTTCTGGCTGCAGGTGGAATATGATCATTTGTCTCAAGCTTCTGGAAGTATTAGTCCTCTAACCTGATAGACTGTACTCTCAAATTGTGAGATAAAATGAATCTTTCCTTCATTCAGTTACTTTAACATATCTTTTCTCACAACAAAAATAAAACTATTTATATAATGTATTTCATAAAAATTAAAATAAGTATGAAGAGCCTAGAAGTACCACATTCCCAGTTGAATTCAAAGATCTGTTGCAATATTATCAATGATATAACTGTCCATATTCTATTTTTCTTCCAATGCACCTTCAAAGTTCCTTTTGTTCAATAACCTGTAGAACTGTACTTCACAGAGAGTAATAATACAACAATGACTTTATTAAAGCAAATAAAACAAAATGATTTTTTCTGGAAAAAAGTGTTACACATGATACTGTCAAATTTTTGCTGCAAATCAAACAATTGCACACATTAATTATCAGTCTTTATAGTTCTTGTCCAGATGACAATGGAAAAAGTGTTACACATGATACTGTCAAATTTTTGCTGCAAATCAAACAATTGCACACATTAATTATCAGTCTTTATAGTTCTTGTCCAGATGAAAATGGATGAATTCTACCTAATGTGGACTAGAACTGATGAAAATTGATATCAATGGCAAACACATTTCTTAACATATAAATTAGATTAGGTTTCAATTCTGAACACACTGAAAATTCTTACAAAGAGTCTTAAGAATAAATGTATTGTGATGTTTTTGCAGTTTCAATTGAGCAATTACAATAATTAACACTTACTATAGGCCTTCCAGGGCTACAAGAAATATCATAAGCATCTTTCAGAGTACAATCTATTTAGATATGTCTCCTTGGAGGTGGAAATTCACAACCTGTTCAGCCATATGTGGCACTCTTCCAGGGATATTGCAAGTGTTTTGTCTACATTAACTCATATAATCTCATATATTCTTATTAGCCTGATAACTTTCTAAACTCTATACGTACAGCTCAAAATATATGGAAAGCAAACTTATGCTCCCAGTGATCTACAGAACTTCTGCTTCTAGCAGGCATTTGAAAATTTATAAGTCACAAAAATCGTTACCATAATGTCTTTCCTGTTTTAGTTAATAGTGGTTTAATCTTTCCAAATTTTCATCCTTGAATATCTAGTCATCCTCAGCTATTCATTCTTTCACATCCAGACCCAAATGCATTAATACATCTCTTTCTGTCCAGCTGCAAAAAGGATTAGTATTCCTTTACTTTTCCAACTATACTAGTATTCATGTGAAATAAACCTCTATTATCTCTTGCTTGGATTAGGCAATAAGTTAACTAGAACCCTACCTTTTCCTGTGACTCATTTACACTCTTTTTTATGTATAGCTGTGGGTATCTCAAGACATATTCAGAAGCTACCTAGCATACCATTCTTTTTGCTGTAAAAGCTGAAACCTTTCCCAGGTTGTTGTCTTCCTCCTCCACCTCCTCCTACTCCACCTCTTCCATCTTCTCCTTCTCCTTCTCCCCTCCTCCTTCTCCTCCTTCTTCTTTTCTCTTTTCCCTGGTTCATCTTTCATAAGACATATAAGATTTGCTGCTCATTATAGGTGTATAAGATTCCTCTTACTGAAGCTCGCTCTCTCTCTCTTTCTCTCTCTCTCACACACACACACAGTGAAAAAGTGCGATGAAATATGAAAGAAATTCAATACAATGCTTTCCTATTTTTGAAATATTTGAAGCCTATGATCCAGAAGAGCCAAGGACCAGCATGCTGAGCTCCTCACTCAGATACTTCCTTCAACTGAATTCTCATAGACTTCTGTGCATCCCTGTAAAGTCCTGGGCTGCAGAGCAGGAGAGCTTCAGACAGGAGTAAAATGAATTCCTGCCTTTGAGCTCTCAGTCAAACTACATGTCTGTTGGGAGCAGTGCACTTAGGCAGAACAATATCAGGTAGAAAGGGAAAGCTGCGGGAGTCAGGTAGCAGAGACAAGATTCCAAAGGATGACATTTGGGGAGTGGGTGGAAGATGGTTGCTGGTAGGAAAGAACCCTCAAGGCTGTTCTGTGAAGGAAAGAAGAAAATGAACTAAAAAGGAGAAGATTTAAACAGACTTGGCAAATTTAAAGTGAGTGAAGTCTTGGGAATGTCCTGAAATCTTAGTTTCTTTGCTTGCTGTTACAGGTCTGTTATTTTGTTGTAACAGAGTCTTATGCTAGAGATATAGCTGAGTCTAAGAAACATATAAATAACATAAAAATTAGGTTCATTATCATTGCCTAGCATGCATGTCATCATGTCTTACATCCTTAGCTATCAGTTCAACATGGTGGCTCAGATCTATAATCCCAGCCCAGGGCAGGATGGCAGCAGGAGGATGAAGACCCACATTTAGACTATGTAGTAGGCTTATTTGTAAATTTATTAATCTTACTGCCTCCATCTCTTAAGTACATATAAATTTATTGAATTCTTTTTAAGAGAACTTTCTCAGTTTTCCTTAATAGATCTATTTTTTTGTGTGTGTGTATTGGTGATGGGGGAGAACTAGAGGAGATTAGCAACCACAAGCATGTATAACTGTCCAGTTCTGATTTTTCAAGTTTTCTATATAAATATAAATATTATCATTATAGTTTGCTGGTTGCCATGGTTTGAATGTAAGTTGTTCCCACAGAGTTATATGTTTGAATCCTTAGCTGGTGTTAATGTTTAGAAAGGTTGTGGCATATTTGGAGGTAGAGTTTGCTGGAGGAAGGAATGTCACAGCTGGGCCTTGAGGTTTGATAGCCCAGGCCCATTTCCTTCAGTTTGTTCTTGCTTGCTCTGCCTCCATGATGTTCAATGACTTGAAATGCTTTCCTGTCCTGACTTCAGTCATGACTTCAGCTACATGATTCCCGACATAATGGATTATACCTCCCCTTTGGAACCTTAAGCCAAATAATTTATTTTCCTTTTTTCCCTTAAGTTGTGTATGTGTAAGTATTGTCTCACAGCAGCAGAAAGAATGGCTTGAAACCCCAATTGGAGTGTGTTGGAAAGATGTACATGCAGTAACAAGCCAGGAGACTAGACCTAGAGGACCTCAGCTACAGTCAGAAAGGAGGTGTTAATGGAGGGGACAGAAAATGGAGAAACAGGAAAGTAAATGTTGTGAATCAAGGGCATGATGTTGGACACACCAAATAAACAATTGTTGCAAAGAAAAAAAATGTATGCTTTCAAAATATAAGGTTTACTGACCTGCTATTTATCTTCATATTTTATTCTAAACATTGCATAATGAAACATTAAGTAAATTGAACTTTTAATGATTTTGTGGCTATTACCTTCCATTATACCAACATAACAATTCAATGTCCCTTTTTCTTTATAAGATTTTTTAGCTGTTATATGTGGGTGAATGATACATATATCTGTAATGAAATGAATATTCAGAAGATTTGGTGCTCCTGAAAAAAGGATTTGGATTGCCAGAATGGACTTCACCCATAATCACATTTTTTTCCTTACAGATCTATGGGTGATGGCTTCTTTATTAGGACATTTGATACAAGATGGATGGGTTGGTTCTAGCCACATGCCAAGGTCTCCATGTACATCTATTACATTTGACCTTTTTAATCACTGAGCTGGTCATTAAAGGATGCTTCCGGGATGGGAGGGGAAGGCAAAGGGGGATGGGGAGGGAAGAGAGAGGGGAGGGGGGCACAGGGGTTGGGGGTAGAGGGAGGGAAGGGACTAGTGTACCTGTTAAGTTTGTATGAGTGGTAATAAAAAAATATAAAAAAATCACTGAGCTGGGTAAAACATTTGAAATATGCTTTCCACGTGTGTACAGCACAAGCCTAGAAGGTGTAGCAAAAGGCTCAAATGGAGGATAGTCATTCCAATTTTGAAGGCATTTGGTAGACAGGATGATGAATCTAAACTGAAATTATCTAATTAAATGAAATTCATGTGCTTCTGAATCAATATGTCATGTGAGTAACCATGGATACACAATCATTCACAGAGGCTAGCTGGCATGAGTTGGGTCAGTATTTCAATTCTCACCCCGTTATTTGCTGTTATTCTTCAGGCAGGTTAATTAACCTCTCTTGCTCTGCTATTGCACTCACACTTTGGATTTTATCTAAGATGTAGAGGCCCGTGTCAGAATGCATAACCCATTCTGGAGGGCTTCATCAGCCTTATGATTTTGTGTAATATTTATTGAACGTCTTCCACATTCTACACTACCACCAAGTGTTTTGGACATATCTCACTGAATTTGTCCAAATTACAACACGACAACATAAATATCATTATTTGTCTTTAATTTTGTAGGACGGAAAAGTGTCTTTTCCACAAAGTCAAGAATTTGCCTTTTATGACACATAAGGCCCATTTGTACACAGCTTATTCAGCTGTCAAAGAATTTTGTTGTTGACCAGTTTTCATTTCTGGAAAATACTTTGATCCTACTATTTATTTATTAAAGTTCAGCAATAAATGAAGGCTACGATGTCAATTAAAATAAACACATTTTATTATTTTCACTTATTTTTAAAGGAGAATGCTGTAAGAAATTAATAGTCTACAGTTTAGAGAAACTAGAACAGTCAAAAATATTTTTGAGCAAACAACCAATTTACAACTTGTCAACAACTCTCTTAAGTGTTCATATAAATGACACACTTAGAGAAGTAAATATAGGAAAAACACAAACATATGCACACTTTCATTAAGTGGTAGTGAAGTATGGAAATACCAACTTTGAAATCATTTGGGACTGCATCAAATTTCTGTATCTGAAGCAAAGAAATATCTAAAACTCATTTCTTTCAATAATCAAACGGAGTTGGAGAAATCTATTTCATACATGTATTAGGTATAATAAGGTAAAATATTTTAAAATGTCTTACTGTGATATAAATCAATGTTAGTTCCCATCTCTTTGTCATGACATTCTTAATGAAACTATTACTGCAATGTGAAGAGAAATAAAGAACTGAGAATATGAAGAGATGACATGAAAATAATTAAAATGTTTATGGTGGGCTAGAAATGGTTAGTAAGGAGTGAGAGATCATATGGCTGAAAGCAGGATGAGACATGAACCTTGGCAGTGTTAGCAAATAAGGATGAGTCTTCCACACTTCTGTACACTAGAGAAAACAGTGATGATTCCAAATATTAGAAAAATGGTTTCTTATAATCCAAATCCAGGAAAATCTTACATTCCTCCTGTAATTCCACAGTCTTGCATGCTTCATAAATATTTCAAGGTATGGTTACAGAGAGAGAGAGAGAGAGAGAGAGAGAGAGGTTTAAATAAGTGTAAAGATTAGATACTACATGTTATCTTTCATTGTTACATTCCTGGCCAACATTTATGGATCCTTAAGGAATCATAATTCTCCACATTTTTAGATCAGAAACAGTGTCATGTTTGAAAACGATGGCATTAAAGCCAAGTATAATTGAAATGAAAGGACAGTAAGTGGAATACAAAGCATTATCTATGTCAGCATTTAAAAATTCATTCTCTGAAGTCTCTTTTCACATCTCCACCTCCAGCTGTCTCTGCCTATCCCTGTCACAAAGAATCATCCTTTGGACATATCTCTCTGCGTCATTATTATATGATTCACGGACTAAGCCATTCTCAATAATTTTTATTATATTGAGTACTCTGATCATATAATTCTCAACCCAATTTTTCAAAATTTATCCTAAACATTCATTGTGGCATGCTAGGAATAGTATGGGCATGCATGTTTGTGGCAGGGAGGGATGGAGGATGGGTGTGTATCATGCATCCTTGGCTATGATGAGAAAGTAAAATCTGGAAGATACAGAATGTTTAGGTAAGGGAGGAAATTTGTGACTCTTCTAATATTTGTAATTATCTTGCGAGTATTCCAATATTAGTTGATTCTCTTTCATTGGAAGCTTAAAGAAGTTTCCATAACTCATGTAAGCAGGGATCCCTATGAGTGATCTCTATTTTTATCTGACTACTACTTGATAGACACAATAAGAGATCTAGATCTCTTATGAATTAATGAAAAATGGGTATTATATGGAGAAACTGAGACACAAAATTATTGCCAGTTCTTTAAGGGAAGGAGCCATTTCTTCTCTCCCATTTCAAGTGGTTCTCAAAATAGAGAAGACATTTCAGACTGAATAAACCAGCTTTTCCCTTACTAAAAAGGCAATATTTTCACATCATAGCACTAATGTGGCTCTTTTGACCCTTAGTAAATCCTGAAAAGTCTTATAATGTCTGTGGTTTGGGACTTTATAATTATGGCTTGGGCCATTAATCTTGTAGCCTCCCTTTTTTATTATCTCTGAGATGGAGACAGAATTTTTGTTACAGATTGCTAGCCTGTAGCAGCCAGTTGGGGAGATGAGACATCACCAAGACAGATAACAAAGAAAAATGGGTAGCAAATTGGAAAAGATTAGGGAGCCTCATGGAACTATATTAAACAAGTTCTTCTGAGGTATAGCAGCCAGGCATCTCAGCTCACTTTCTTTCCATTTTTCCATCTGCCACAATGACTTAACTGTTGAGGAATCTCTCTCTCTCTCTCTCTCTCTCTCTCTCTCTCTCTCTCTCTCTTTCTCTCTCTCTCTCTCTCTCTCTCCTCTTAAGTAAAAACAACTTAAAGTATTAACAAATACACATATTTCTAAAATGCCACAGAAAGCCTGAGGAATGGCAATGTGATTTTAAAAGTGATGGAGGTTAAAAGAAAGTGACCCATAAGCCATTACAGAAAGTAATAAGCCTAAAATGTCTTGGTGTAAAACGTTTTTATTAATTCATCTTTGAAGTTCATACATGAAAACTAAAATCCAGGGATAATGGATGTATAATATATTTTAAAAATCCAATTCCATCAACAAGCTAGTTCAATGTAGTTTCTACTTTAGTGGTGTTTCTTCTTTCTGTACTGCTAGAAAGATCTGGATATTGATTTCTTATATATACCAAGAAGATAAACGATTTATAAGCCACTAAATATATATTTATTTTACTCTATAGAAGAATTATTTTAGGCTGAAAATCAACGAAACTAACTACTTTAGCCCCCAATTTTTGATTTCTGGGAAAAATATGTCTATGTAATGGTCTGAAATACAAATGTGAACCCTTGTCAACTAAAATGTTTAAAGAGTTGGTAATATCCCCGGCATGGTACATTTTGATTACACAAAGTGAAAGCATGATTCTGGGTATCTTAGTTTTTATGAAAGTCCTCAGACAATTGTACCACAGATTAGGAAGATGAGTACAGTGAAATATAATGCATTGCATCACACAGGAAGTGATAAGGTTGGGAGGAGAACCAAGAGAATTCACTGGAAAGTTCATGACCCCAGTCAGCACAACTGAGTACATAAATGAATGCTGGGTGTGCAATCAAAAGAGTTATGTGATGCCAAGATTGCTGAGCAACCATTAGAAAAATTCAAATAGTTAAACAAAACAAGCATCCTACTGAACAGACACTAATATATTCAAGGATTAGTTTGGGCACAGTGATTGATTACTTGCTTTTGGCTATAGATAGTAAGAACTGTAACTGAGGTTGCACTGTCAGTGAGGGCAACATCTTTGGGGAGAAATCTCAGGATGATCATATTGCTCTACCTGGTATGTGGTAATATGCCTCATAGGTGGATAGGATGTACCTAACGATTATGAAATAAACCTCAAACATCTGATGGTTAATAAATGTATTGCAATCCCCAAAGCAGCAAGAATGGGACATATGTAGGGTGTGATATCAGTTATGTGACCTGTGATGTGTGGGAAATAAGATATCCAAGTGGCTATCAGTTGTCTTCCATGAGAGAGCTTGTCTGGATTCTGACATCCAGTCTCTCTATTTTCCTCCTCTTTGGAAAAGAAAGCTAAAAGAAGAGTGAAGGAGATGAAAGTATTAGTTTGCTGTTTCTTACAGTTTTATATTTCTACAGGGAAAATGGAAGCTACATCTGTGCTAGAGACGTCTTCTGGGATCCAAACACTTGTGTTTCATAGGAAGAGTCAGACTGTGAAGAAAACAATGGGGTCAAAGTGATTAAAAGCAAAAGTAAAAATAAGAAAGGTGGCATAGGACATTTAGCTCACCAAGCAAGGAAGCACTGAGGAAGCACTGTGTATATCAGTGAATTGGGTAGAGGTCAATTAGGCAGGGACCGTGAGACTGGGATAGAGTTTTAGTAGTTTTGATGAGTACTATGGTGGGAAATGACTGTTATAATATAGGAAGGCTTCAATAGATCTAAATGAATTAGACTTATGAAAAATAAATCAGCCTATAAAGGGATATAGCAATCTAGAGGAAGCAGAAGAAAGACAATGCAGAGAAAGCTATGTATTTACATGAGTTGGAGACCAATATGACTAGCTGTGCTCTGAGTCCATATCCATAG
Source organism: Typhlomys cinereus (assembly GCA_023101885.1). Lineage (NCBI taxonomy): Eukaryota > Metazoa > Chordata > Mammalia > Rodentia > Platacanthomyidae > Typhlomys > Typhlomys cinereus. The sequence continues at coordinate 2,540,146 of JALPQD010000255.1, read as the reverse complement.
GAAGAAAGGTGAGGGGAACAAAATCCATAAAGCTGCAGGTGGCTCTACTGCACTCTCCCTGCACTGGCATAGCTTAGACAGGTAGGAGTGTAAAATTAAGAGTATTTGCAGAAAAGGGGATGGCAAGATTGTAAGAGCCTAAAGATGGGGAGGACCAATGATATGCAAGATACTCCACACAAGTTAAGGGCTGCAACAGCCAGAATTTGACTTTGTTTGACCTTCACAATGGCTGACATGTCAACAACCTCCCAAAGTCTAGCATGGATCACAGGGGAGAAAGCTTCAGGTAGTAGGATCCTTAGAGTCAAGGGATTAAACAGTCATAATAGAGTTCCCATACTAATAGGAAGCTCAATAAGGGGCTCTGGGCTATGTCACTGAGTCCTGAACCCTCCCTAGGGTGGAGGACTAGAGGGAGGTTTGGCATTCACACGAAAGAATGCTCCAAGGGATGGGAAGGAGGAAGGGGGACACTGGAAGAGGGGAAGGAAGGGAGGGAGTGAAAGTGTAGGGGAAGGGGAGTGAGTGCAATGGAGGACAACTGGGGAGGGGAGAAGGGAGAGAGAGGACTGGGGTACCTGTGGAGATTGTATGATTAGGAAAATAATAAAATGTGGGAGAAAAAAGAGTATTATGGTTTACTGAGATACAGATAATTAAAAAATTACAATATCCTGTGCCTTTGAAATGTAAACACAACAGTTAAGAATCAACAAAGGGGGCTGGAGAGGTGGCTCAGGGGTTAAGCCTCCGCCTTGCAGGCAGAAGGTCCTGAGTTCGGATCCCAGATCCCACGTATAGACACTGGGCGGAAGCGGGGGCGGCCTGCGCTTCTGGTCCTGGTAGGGCAGAGCCTGTGAATCCCGGGGCAGAGTAAACAAGGAGGAGGTGGAGGCGTCCATGGTGGTTCCCGAATTTGTCAGTGATTCTACACACACACACACACACACACACACACACACACACACACACACACATGCACACAGTTGAATAAATAATAATAATAATAATAATAAAAGAATCAACAAAGGTATTCTATTAGGTTAAAAAGAGACATCCCAGAAGATATTAGGTGGTTAAAAGAGAGTGTCAGTACTGGGGTGTACTGCTTCCCTCTGAGGTGTGGACTAAGGAGTCCCCAAGAGAACCGTAAATGATAAAAGCTATCATTACTGTTCTTAGTTTCATGCCAGAACTAGATGTTAAAACCTTATTTTTATAAAGATATCACATGCTTAGTTTACATGACATGGAGAAATAGACTTTGAAGGTTCCTCATGACTGACCCATTTCATAGGTCCAAAAAGTGCTATGCAGGTTGCTCATGGAAAAATTTTACCAACAGTTATAAACTCTTCACAACATAGTTCCAAATTAAGAGACAGAATGTGTTTGTTGGTTCAATAGTAACCTATCATGAGTAAACTCAACACCTTTCTATTTGGGTCTAAGCCCTACTCCATAGGAGAAATTCATGTATGGCATTGTGCAACAAGTCAAAATCCCACTGGGGAGACCCCCTACAATTATTATACTGAAGGAATGTGATATTCTTATGAGACTGCCTTCTACATCTTTGAAATCAGGCTCACCTATCACATGTCAGCCACAATTATTCATGAAAGGAAATTTCCTGTCACAAACAATGATAAAATCCAGATATGCATGACCACTAGTAAAGCTGCTGAAAGGAAAGTTACTGTGGCTGTCATATCATGAGCTAATGTTGAGTCGTGGATGATATTTTACAGTTCTTGTAAGGCCCAGGGAGCATCTTGGAAGAGGGTGTCAGAGAATGAAAGATTAGGAGGAAGGGGCAGAGTTTGTAGAAGTTTGAAACATTCCATTTTGGAAAAAGGACCCTTAAGACCAAAGAAACAAACACCTCACAAGTTTTAGGAAGGCTCAAGGAGTCCCTGAATCTTACAAAATTCAGAAGTCTCCTCCCTCCCCCAGGTTATATGGCAGGAACACTGCCCAGGAGTCCCGTATGGAGCTCCAGGATTTCAGAGCTGTGAGGTGTTCACAAGGTTGCCTGGATATAGGTGATGCAGCTGTCTGATTCTTATTCCTGTAAGTCAACCCAGTAAACTCAAGCCCTTCAACTTTGACTAAATCTTTACTTCGGTCTGTCATCAATTCCCAAATGGAATCAGTAAACATTTGTCTACATCCCCTCAGGAGAAGTGCCACACAGTTGGTGAAAATCTTTGATATATGTGAAAAATGAGATGTACAAAGGAGCCATAGTTGATTGTCATGAGCACTGGGAAATGCGTTCCTGTCTAGTCCACTCTGCATATCAGGAAAACTGCATGTGTATTCAGCTTACAATTGACAGTGTATATTTAAGAGAAAGATGACTAACAACATATAAAATATCAGATAGGACAGTGATGTCAATTAAGAACACAGAATAATAAAATCGAGCATTTACTGAGCACTTAAAATAATGCATTATCATTCTCATGTGAGAAAAATGAAGACTAGAGACACTAAGTGGCTACAGATGGAAACTCAAGGCTTTAAACTGTGTAGAACCTAGAAACTGGGCTCAGTCACAAGTACTATACTCACAGCAAAAGAACGACAATGCCCAATGAAGAAGGTTCATGAGGCTTAGCTGTGGAATATGATCAGGAAACATATTTTCGCAGGGAGGGTACAGAGTGGAGAAAGAAAAGTGGTAGTTTCTAATTGTTGGTCTCTGTGATGATGTACTCGTGTGTTGAAATTATTTAAGTAGTACTATTCTCTAAAATTAATTTAAAAGCGATGAAGCAATGGTTTGTTCCCTTCCAAACTCTCCCTGCTCTCTCAGAAAAAATGACTAAGTTCATTTTATAAACTACAAAGTGATTTCCTGTTTCATAGAAATGTTATAAACCTGCATAAGATGAATTAATACTGATAGTAACATTCTCTACTGAGCCAAAATAAACATATCTCTGTCTACAAGAGCTATAAGGATTCTGAGACATTGTTCATTCCACTAATAGCAGATGGCAACTCTTTTCACCAGTTTATGTGCTATTTTAAATTATGCCATTAAGGAAATTGAGAAATACATAAATAATGGTTATCCAAAGCTGACTTACTTTAAAAAACTTTTAGATTTATTGTGGCTGTTTTCCTTGTAAAGTCAATTTCTTTTCTCTGCAAAACATACTTTGTCAGATGATTTAGATAGCCAGTTTAAAGCCTTATTCTATGTCTTAAGTACGGAATTTGAATTGATTCTATAGAAAATATTTTTGAAAAAAACGTCCAGATAAAAATCTTGTTTAATAAAGCATGAAGAGGTAAGAAAATAAAAGTGGCTGATCAGAGGACCTACTTTCCAGATGACTTTTCTTTTGTGTATTCTTATTCATGCTTTTTATTTCTTTTATATATTTCTCGTACTTGTATTTTAAAAGGAACTTTAAGAGAAATGTCACTGCATAATTTCCTCTTCACTTTTTTACTTCAAAGGAGCACCTACAATTGGCAAAAGAACCACTTCTAAATAGACTGTAATTTGTTCTTGCCAGGAGGTCCAGAATTAAACAAGAGCTGCATGAAGCTGCTTGCCACAGTCTAGGATTGCGAAGTGGGTTAGCTCCTTGATCCGCTAACTTCATCTTCCTCGGAGTCCCAGTGGAGAGGGGAAAAGCCCTAGATCCACCTCTGCTGCAAATTTTGATTCAGGAAGATGAAACAAATATGAAAGGGAGACACGTGTACACGTTCTCAGCATATAATATGAAATGAAAAACTTGAATATATACACATTTTAGTCTTGTCACTATCCTTCATTCATCTTCATTCATTTCTTATTGATGAGAAATTAGAAGTTCTGAGAAAGAGGAGAGGAGTGGGGTGAACTCTAGACAATCTACTACAGAGAGGAACCACATTTTATTTCATCTGTCTTGGTGAATAAGGGTGGGCATCTACATGGCAATGAAGAAGTTGGTGAGTGACAGATCCACAGCAGGTAAAATAAACATTCACAGAAGAATCAAGACAATAATATTGAATAGAGTGGGTATAACTATCACCCAGCTTTTTACAGTTGCTTTAAAACACCACATATGTGTTCATGAACCATGGTTCATGTTTTTACAAAATCAACTGTAGGATGCTCTGTAAATCTCTTTTACATTAATAATATATTATTACTTAAACCAACATGTAATTTAACCACTCAAGACAAGCCTTTTATTTTATGAAATAAGTTTTACCAATCCAGCATTTCAGTAGTTAAACTGAATTCTTCCTGGCTTAGAATATGCCATATGGCACTTTAATTAGCTTGTTTAGCAATATTTTTCAAACATTGGGCTATCATACTGTCTCATACTATTCATCGATCCCCATTAATTTTACTTGTTTTCTATTTGGTTATTCTAAAATCATCCAAACAAAAAGTTTTAGATTGATTTAAAAAAAGTTCAAAATTTTAAATTTAACTCAAGCTGGGGATGGTGCTACAAACAGTTTAAAGCTGAGGGAGGAAGGTCTTGATTACTAGATTAGTCTGGTCTATAAGACCATTTTAAAAAACAAAACAAAGTAAAATTCCAAGAACATTAATTCTTTATTAAGCTCATTATATAAAGAAATATAAACTGTCATGTGCTTGTGGATATATGGCCTGCAATGTATACTTCATAACAGGATTTCCTGATCATTTTTGACCATAGACATTTTATTAGGCCAGTTCTATTTACGGAACATGAAAATTGATGCAGAAATCTTTAAATACAGATGATAAACCAGGACCAAATGGTTACACATATAGAAAGCATTGCTTTCATTTTTAATAAACTTACATACATGTAAATCTCACACAACAGATAGGTACGTGCTATTTAAGATGGGCTTTTATGTGTATGTAGTTGATTCACCTTCAGTATACCCATGTATTTTACTATACTAAGTTCATTACAGCTCATGGCCTCAGATACATGTTTCATAACTGAGTTTATTTATCACGTTCCAGCATAGAAATCTTATAGCAGGCCAAGGCTATATTTAAATCAATCCCTAGACTCGATAAGAGAACTTTGAATACAGTCAGATTTCCATCCATTATTAGAATTTACCTGAAATTTTGGTAGTAGATACTGATGTGAATCCCAGATGGGTAACCATCTGTCTTCAGATGGTTGTGGACATTAAGGATTATATCCTCCAGTGATACAAGAAAAGGAAATCTTAGTTATTCTGAAATGGTTGCTTCTGTAAATCTTTTTGTGAAAGAGAAGAAAAAAATTACTCATTATTCTTAAAGAAATCTTGAATGCACAAATTAACATTAATATGGAAGCTTAAATATTCCATTTAATAATTTAAATGAAAAATGTTTGTTGAACGTGAACCTAAATACTCAAATATTTCTCTTTTCTACATTCTGAACTAAACTATGCTATCTCTTTAGAGGTTTTAATTTCTTATTCTCAGTGTGTGTGTGTGTGTGTGTGCGTGTGTGTGTTCTTTTCAGCATTTGGCAACCAGTTCAGGCCATGCATGTTGTGTACACCTAAATTTTTCTGAACATCATTCTAGAAGGATTGATTAGAAACTAGTCCAGTTGAGTCTAGCATTTTCTCTAAAAGGCGGCTGATATTCACATATAACTAAAGTTTTTAAAGGCAGTGTTAGATTTACATGATGTTAACTGCTGGTTTTTAAACAGCTATTATTTTTATTAAGTTATATAAATATTTTATTACATTTTATTAAAACATAGTACAAATCTTTAATTACTTCCTAATTACATTGTTATAATTTACTATTATTTATTCAACTGAATTTATTTATGTCTTGAGTCTGTATGGTAGAAACATCACATCAATATTTTACTAATAGAACATCTTTTCCAAAATGTATATTGATAGCTCAAAAGAGAAATTGTTAGGAAGTTTGTCAGGGAAATCTGTATATTTTCCCATTTGTTTTTCAAGAGCACTTACTAGATATTCGTTATCACAGACGTGGAGTAACCTAAGGCTGAAGAAGTCCTACTGTAGGACATGCAGCATGAAGCTTGTCTAAGGACACTGTGACATACTCTGTGCTAAGAAAGTAAAACTTCTAATGTAATGAACTAATATTCTCACTAATTCAGAAACAGAAAAGGAAATGAGACTTGGTTAAAGAATGAGCAAAAAGACTTCTGAGATAATAAAGGAGTCAGTCCTCGACTTCATAAAAGACCAGAGGTTTTCTGCCATAAGGGGTCATACCTGTAGGACATGGGAGTCAAGTTTGGGTTTTGTGTCATCCAAGCAATCATTACTATTAGGAACAAAATAATTGTGATAATCGTTTTCACCTGCTGTTGAAGGAGTTCATGTTAAAGACTTTAGAGTGACTTAGGGGGTGTCATGTATAGCTATGGAATTACTTACTAGGGGTGAAAGAGGTGGGGGTTTGACTAGAAGAGCATAAAACCTAGTGGTGAGACTGAGGAATTATTCCAGGTTTTAGATGATTAACGTATTTACAGCACATTATCGATTAATGTGTAAATGGGTATATGTGCATTTAGACAGAATAATTTACTTTCCAAGCACATATTACACAAAAATTTATTTATACATTTACAAACATATATACATTTTGTCATATATAACTCACTTATCAAATCTGTGCAGTAATGTAAGCTCAGGAAGGTCTGAACTGCAATGTGGTGAGAGAACTCTTCTGTGCCACCCATGGTAGGAAGGTTAAGTTTTGCTGAAAAATAAGTACTCTGTCTCTTTGCAGGAATGAGAGGTTACACTTCTTTTGTTTTATGTACGTATTTTTTCTGGACAACCTGATAGAGAAGAACCCTTCAAATATAATGAAAATAAGCATGTGTGCTGAGAAGATTACTCAAGTGTCTAAGTGATGTACTTTGATATCCAGGGGCCAAGTAAAGAGTCAACAAGATTAGAAGTTTACTGAACTTTCTTCTCATAATATCCTCAAATAAGAGTTAATTCCTAGACTGAATTTTAGCTCTCTTGGAAATCCTCTTCTTAGGAAAGCAGTGATAAAGGGCCTCTCTGACGTGGTCAGATGTGAATAGTAATGCTCTCATCACTGTTAACAGGCCACAGAGCTGACACTTGGCCTTGTAAACACATGTGTGCATTTTCTTTGTTAATATTTGGCTGATAATAATTGCATCTTAGTTTATAAACTGTCCTTAGTGATTTTCTTTAACTTTTGGTTTATTAGGTTCATGAAGATCTATTTCACAGGACTTATCCAAAGCTATCTTTGGAATGCTTATAAGGCACACCTGCTCACAAACCTGGTGATATGAGTTCAGTCCCTCCAAGCCTGCATGGTAGAAGGAGATGACAGACTTCTAAAGTTGCACCAGTGCACCATGGCAAATATGTGTCTCTTCCCCTTTTCTTTCTCAAATAATAAATAAATAAATAAATAAATAAATAAATAAATAAATAAATAAATTTCATTCATACAATTCATTTTTACTTTACAAAGTTGTTCTCACTTTTCTTTCTCCTTAATTTTTAAATTACTTTCTAAAAATATTTTTAGAATATTCTGTGATTTGATCCCATTTCTATATTGACATAAAGGGGGTTACATCTATGCACAAATCACAGAGGCTAAAGCTACACTGAAAGGCATTGTAACTAAACATTCTTGCTGTTGTTTTAACTTTATTATAAAATTCCAAATTAGAAAGATTCTATTTTATACTACTTATAGTATTAAAGACCTTAATAATAAAGGAGAAGAAAAAAAGTGATAATAAACTTAGTTTAACATTATTCTCTTCCAGATTAGTACCTATGTGGTACACAAGGTACAATGTTAGGAGTAGGTAATTATTATGATATAAAAGGTTTATTAAATGAAAAAAAATTAAAACAGTGAAGTGATACAGATACAACATTGTCATTAAAAAATTTGTTAGTACTGGAATTATGTCCATGAATGTGGTTTTGTACATTTTTCCAATCTACAATGCCACCTTTCTGAGTGTTGCAGTTACTGCATGTTGTGGATAAAGTCATGACAAAACCACTTAAGAAAGCAAGGGTCTTAATTTTCTCTTATGATTTCTGGTTATAGTTCCTTATACAGCATGGCAAAAGAGCTCACACCAACACCAGGGCTGAGAAAACTGCCTACACCATATTCACATAATGGCTGAGAAAGAGATGATCCTCACTTGCCAAAGTATACAGAAGCCAACTTTCTCAATCAGTTCTCTCCATCTTATTCACCTTCTTAGGTACTAATCCCACCCACCATGGGCTGAGCATTCCCAATCAACTAGGCAATCTTTTTCCTTCAGGTTTGCTCTGGGCTTAACTCAATTACTAATTCTCTACCCAGAACTCAAAACCTCAACTGTCAAGTTGACACCTGTGTCTAACTATGACACCAAGAAACTTTAATTTGGTTGTAAAAAATGTTTAGATGCATAGATGCATCTTTCTTTTAAGGTATAAAAACACAGTTGTATCAGAATGCCAGAGTTTGAGTTTGTATCATCTTCCATATGCCTCATGTGATTGAATACATTCTCAATTATTAATGTTTGGCAAGGTCATGACACATTTAGAAGATGCAGATTTGCTGGAGGAAAACAAGCCACAAGAGGTGAGACTTGAGAACACATCACCTTGCCTTGCTTCTGCTTAAAGTCTACAAGTGAAATAAAAGTGTGATTTAAAAGAAGTTTTATACCATCATCATAAATTAAGTCCATACATTTATATTTCTGTTTTACTTGAAAAGGGATAAAGCTATCTCTGGATTTTAACTTTACATTCATGCCTATTATTATAAATTATGGATAAGAGAAAATGGAGCTCAAGTTCATCTCTCATTTCTCTATCCATGAATTACTATCATTGAACATTTTTGCTCCCTCTAGAACTGGTTTCTAATTTTATCATCTAATGCAATGGTACTGAGAGAAATGTCCAATGAAAAATGTGAGGTCAAAAGGATTCTATCCTTATGGACTAATGCCACTGCAGGAAGGCCTTTTGGTAGTGGGTTTGTCTTGCTCATTCTCCTACCATGTGAGAAACAGCATTCATCCTTTCTAGAGGATGTAGTGTTCAAGAAGCCCATCTTAGAAAGGAGACAAGATCTTCAGCAGACATAAAATCATGTCTAGCATTCTAGCTTCCTGAATTTTAGATAATTTTTAGTTTTGCATATTCTACAAAAGCCATACAAATGGACATAGACATATATTTATTATTTCATTTGTTTTCAGCCCTTCTGTGAAGCTAAGACAGGTTTTTCCTCTTATTCCAAAAATGCAATTCCCATTCTCTTTTAATATATACCACAGTATGATCTGACTGAAATCATCAGTCATTTCTAAAGCCCATTTTTTCCCATCTATGATATGCTAAAACAATGAGCAGATGGGAAGATTTTCCCTTCTTATATGAAGGAAAGCAAAAATTTTTTTTATCTGTAATCATTATGAGGTCACACAAGGAAACAAAAGATGCTCAATGTAGCTGGAGGAAGAGAGCATTTACTAAAAGAGATGGTACCCAATAAATGTTTTAAGGTATAAATTAAATTTCATCTAACTTTCGAAGTTAGAAAATAGACAAGAATTTGCTGAAAATTGCAAGCTACAATATTTAGTTTACATTCAATATCAATCCCTAATGGTGGTAAGCTTTTGAGATAGGGTCATGGTCAGATTTCATATAGTAGATATCTGAAGTAATTCGTTTTCAGTAACTGATTAGGACTGGATACAAGTACAGAAGTCAAAAGCAATTAGGACTATAGGTGCTTAACTAGGAAGCCTCAGATTCTAGAAGGTCCTGAACATGAGAGAATAAATATGCTATCATTCTCTATAACTTATTAAAATTTTGATTTTCATCCACATAGTAGCATCAGATGTACTATAAAAATAGAAAGTGCAGGTTATTACATCATAAGTCTTAAGACTCTTAAAATATTATTTATTCACTTATCAATTCTTAAGGTAAAAATGGGTAACATAAAATTTACCACATTAACCATGTTAATTCAGTGTTATTACACATTTTTACATTTTTTAATGGAACTTCTGAACTTTTTCATCTAATGAGACTATTTTTTCTTATACCAAGGCCCTAGGCAACCGTACTTTTACATTTTATTTCTTTAAATTTGATTATTTTAAATACTTAATATTAGTGTAATAATACAGTGCACATCTTTTGGTAACTGTCTCTTTTGCTTTAGCACAATAAAACCATAGGACACCCATATTCAGACAATAGCCAATTTGCTATTATGAGAAACTTTGACAATTGATGATTACTTTGCAAAGAACCATTTGATATAAACTCAGTTTGCATTTATAAGTTGTGCACCTGCAATTATTTGAATGCAAAAAAAGTGAATCCACAGTTGCCTAATTACAGGCCCAACCATCCAAATTAGTCTTCCAAGAGAGCAGCACAAAGAGATGCCATCTGTGGAAGTTCCGCTAACCCCCAGACCTTCCCTGGTCCAAATCCTGTAGGTCTGGTGGGTAGATTTCCCTTTTAGCTAGTTTATCAGGCTTTATTCTTCCCTGATTTCATTAACACCTTATGGACTAGTCATTCTGAGAGTCAGCAGGTCTTTCTTCCATTCCAAGTATTACAATCCCACCCCCACTTAATGTGTCCCATAGGACAAACAAAATGGTAATAGAAGCTGCTTCTGAACTCCTCTTTCTCATTATAAGCATAAGCAGATTCAATTTTTTTTTGCACATGTAATTATACCTAGTAGGTAACTTGAATACTACAAAGACAGACTCATACAAATTTCTGCCTAAAGATGACAAGAAAATTATGTTACTCGACTTTAAAAATGTTTTTACCCTTTTATTAAAAACACGGCTGTCATTTTTGATCAAATACATTCATATTTCCCCATTATATTATTACGGTCATCATGAAATTTAATAATTGTCCCTTGGAGTTTGATTTCCTCCAGAAGCGTCATAACACAATCAGCTCCACAGCAAATAATTATTGAACTATGTGGAGACAGCTAGGATTTCAGGTGGGAAATACATAATAATAGATGAGAAATTTAAAACCCAGATTAATACTTGATAAAGACTCAGTTCCCATACAAATGTCAGTAATATTAAATGTGGGGACAACATAGCTTGCTTTATTGAAATGAAATAGATCCCAGACAGAATATTTTCAGAGGTTTTAATGATAGTTCAGATAGTATTTGCTTATCATCTCATCATATTAAACATTATGAAACTGATAACTCCTCTGTGGCAGAAACATGTTTAAGAAGTGGGGATTTGGTGTTTTAATATCAATGACAAAATAAGAGGTAAACATGTGTCTTGCATTTCAAGTCTATTTCCGCGTTCTAAACTGTTTTAAATTGTTATAAAATATTATCATGAATGCATAAAGGATGGATTAAGGGTTCAGAATTCCAATGCCATCATTAGGTTTTATGATTTTGTTTGATGGATTTAAAATTTATAGTGAATAAGGTATTTTTTCCTATATCTTTAATGAATTACAAAAGTATAAGTATTAACTTCACATTGGCCACAAGTTATGGACAATGTCGTGGCTGCTTGAACAGTAGAAATAAGATACAGTGATTTGGATTAAGATGAGAAGAATCATATTAAGAATGTGAGCATTTGTAAGTAGGAAACATCTTTAAAAAGAGAAATAACTAAAAGCCAAAAGAGCATTGAGCCATTTGCTCTATGAATATTTTGAAAGGAAATAGACAAGTGAGCAGTTAAATATATGCCAACATATGTCAAAATATCATTAAGGGCATGATAAACAAGTTGCTAGTTTTCCCATAGGGGTGAAATAATGTTTTGATATATTACCAAGGATAATTCTACTCACAGCCTGAGCTTCCATTTGTTGACACCAGAGTCAAGTTGGAAGGCCATGGATTCCGAACTATATCTTGCCAATGAATGGTGTCTGCATAGCAAAGGAATTTGTTCTGATCCACATAGACTCCGCCATTTAAAATTTCTGTGTTGGAAAGAAAAATAATTGTCAATTTACTTATTAATGAAAAGGTAGTCAATAAAAATATATTAGTTAGCTTCTTTTCAATGATGGTATTTCAGTGGAAGTAGGCAACATTCAAAACTATTGTTCATCATATCATTTACCTTAACTAGAAATTTTAAAAGGCTAATAAATATAGATTTAGTCCTCCTAATCCTAAATATCAGAAAAATATTTTATATTTTGGCACAAATGTAATTATTACTATGTTGTTTTTCAATCTGAAATTGAAATAATTTTACGCACATTTTACAGTCTATTCCATCAGTTTAATATTGTGTATTAAGTATTGATGAGTAATTAGCAATTATTACATATCTTTTTAATGAGAATATTTCATGTCAAAGTATTAGCTAATTGTTTTTATTTAACCAACGCATTCCTGTTTTTTTTAGAGGATTAAGGTAGAGTTTATTAGAGAAAAGAAAGGTTGGAACTTATGGACTCCAGACAAGGAGTGCCATGAGGAGCTAAGGCACCTCTATGAAGAGCAGAAATGAAACAGAGCTCATGGCATTAGAGTGCCATGAGGGGCTAGGGAGCCCATGAGAACTCACAGTGCCTAGGCATGGAATTCATGAGGAGCAAGGAACAAGAAACAGACTCATGGCACTGGAGTGCCATAAGGGGCTGGGAGCCTCCAAGAGAAGTAGGCAACCGGAAACAGACTCATGGCACTAGAAGGCCATGAGGGGCTAGATTGCCTCCTGTTTTTTTTTTGATGATGAGTATTTAAAGTAGGTTTTATTCTATCCAGAGCCATAGTGTAAAGAGTCTCATGACTTCAGATACACATTGTCAACTGTCCCTACAGTAAAGCTGTTTTAGTCAATATGTCATTGACCACAGCCCTAGAGTCAATATATAAATAATTAGCATAAAGTGGAGGTTGAAACATTGGTTCCCTTACAAAAATATTCTTTGTCCTATGAAATAGGATTGATTTGCAAATTATTCATTAAAGATTACTGGAAATAAGATGCATACAATCTTGAGATTCACTGGACCACAGACATGACCACGGGATAAAATACACCATAGCCGGTTTCTACTTGTTTCTCTATTCTATAGCTAGTCTGGGTCAGCTAACATGTTCCTCATGAACAGTGTCTGATCACATGGATCTCCTTTTGGATATCTTTAAATTATCCAGGGAAAAATAGGGAATGCCCTCTGTAAACACTATTCCAAGAAATTGAAGAGTCATCAATATCAATGCCTCATATCTACTACATTTCCCCAGTATAGATCAATACAGAAATGATTTTAAAGTCCATGTAGTGTTCAAATATGGTGAAGGGAGGGGTAAAAAGGCTTTTTCAGAGGTGGAACTTTATCTTCACTTGTGAAACTCCTAAGACACAGATACCCACGCTCCTTCAGCTGCTCTACAGTGCCCACTTAGCGCCCTTACTTCCCTTGTGCTGATTTTATTCATTCAGGTAAAAAAAAAAAGATGGCTATGTCAGCTCTAATGTATGTTTTGAAGTGAATGCAGAATAAGACAAAGAAGGAAGGGAAAGATTATATGCTGATGCACTTCAGCAGATGAAAATAGAAAATACTTGGTGTATGTATGGACACAATGCATTGATTTTAGTCATAAAGAAAAACTGGAATTAGGATATTTTTTGGAATCTGGTTGAATTGGAAATTACCACATTAAGTGAAATCAGAAATATCAGGTTTTTTATCTTTTGTGAACCATGTACATATGTGTTCATTTGTGTGTGTTACATCTAGATGTTTCACATGTCACATATAGGACATAAAGTTGAATTTAGGACTTGATTAATGAATGGGAGGAGATACAAGAGGTAACTATGATAAAAGAATTTGTATGAAAATGTCTTTTTGAAACACTTCACAATACACAATGAATTCTTGCCAATGTATGTTTTTTAAGCATAAAACTTTGGGGCTGAAATGATGCCTAAGTGGTTAAAGTATCTGTCATACAGCGTGAAGGTCTGAGTTTGAATTATTAGAATCCCTGTAAAACAAAGCTGGACCAGGTAACTGGATCAGTAACTCAGCTCTCCCATGGTGAAATGGGAGAACTAGATCAAATCCCTGGAAGTCTGAGGATCAGTTAGCCTGACATACTGTGCAGGAAATGATGAGTGACCATGTCATAAAGTGGAAGTCAAGGACTAACACCCAAGGTTGTCCTTTGATCTCTATGCATGCATGGGGAATGAGCATACCAGCATCTACACACATAGACAAGCATATATAGCACATCAAACATGCGCACACACACACACACACACACACACACACACACACACACCACAAACCACACAAGATTTGTAAAAATCAAGACTTCACCACTCTATTCAGGAAAAAAAATTCACAATAAAAACTGCACATAGTTGCTTAAACAACATTCCAAGAATGATGTATGAAATGTGTAGGAAGCAACAACTCAGGGATGTATTATATAGAACAAACCTCCACCAAAAGAAAGGAGAAAGTCACACCACATGGTACTCTTGAGAAAAGTAAACTCTCCAGTTTTCTAATGTTATTTTTTAATTTTGCTGTTTTCTTATTTGCGACACTGATTCCAGCTGAAATTTTAAAATTATCTTAAATCAGAGGGAGACAGATGAATGAAAATATGTGACACCTGAAGGGAATTTGCAGACACAAGGCTGGTAGGCACACCCAAAAGACCTTACAGTTCTGTATGCACAAAATCATCTAGATCAATTTCAATATTGAACAGATTTCACATTCAAAGTTAGTCTCATTCTCATCATCAATCTATTCTACTGACTCTCAGTTCTACTACCTCAGGAGAGAATTTTTTAGAACAAAAAGAAATTAGTTCATCTTTCTACTTCCAAAAACCTAGTTCATTATTTTTCATGACCTAAGCATACAACCTTTATCAAAGAAGAAGAAAGATGTAGGAATGCTTTGGAAAATGGATTTATACATTAGTTTTAGGCATTAATTTTCTATCTATGATGTGTGCAGATCTCAAACTAATAGCTTTCTCATGAGACATTGGGTGACGTTCTTCTGCTCTTAGAGTAATTCATCAGGTGACAAGGAACTGCTATCCAGGAAGAGGGCAATTTTTTAGACTATGCTTTAAAAGGTTTTACTCTGAAAAAATGTGAAAAAGCAAGGTAACAGCTTAAATAGGCTGAAGAGAATCTGTATGTTTCAGGAATCACACATTAATTCAAATTGTTCACACTGAAGAAACACAGTATCCATCTCTAACTTACTATCTAAGATTTTTTGAAAAGCAATCAGATTATGTTATACTGAATAATAATCTCATCAAATCCCCTTCTTCAACAATATTAATCAGCTACAATTGTTGACATTTCTTTACTAGGAGTATTATATTGAAGATCTTTATTGTACTTGGAAAAGGGATTTTAAAAAAGAGAGTTAACAATTTTAAGCATGAGCTTATCAAGTAAAATTTCAAGTTAAGATAGAATTATGATCAGATACCATTACAAATGTAAAATAATAGAATCAGTCAGCAATACTAAACAGTAGAATACAAACATTTTTAATTTTTGAATAATTTTAATAGTTTATTTGCATATCTATTTCCTAAAAATAGTCTTTTATCCTTATTGCAATATGCTTTTTTCTATGGTTGAATTTCAAGACACTATAATCAAGAAATATATGCTTTCATGATATTTATAGGAAATATTCATGTATATTTTACAAATTTTGAACAATTTGATTATCTAAATATTTCTAAGAAATAATGGCATAATTTTAGTCTTACATCTATCATGTAGTTTATAGAACTTTATAAAAATATAACTGTATTGACTATCTCTTATTAGAAAACATGATTTTTGGTATAGTTTCACATCTGCATACTGTAATATTCTATATTAATTCTCAATTAATAAAATTCTATATAATCGATTCTGAAGATTAAGAAAGTTCTTAGAGACACAATTTATTTACAAAACAGGAGAATTACCTATGTTCCCACAACAGTTGGCTATAGGGTCTTTTTAGGCAATTTTAGATAAGACATATAAGACTTAGAAAAAGGAAAAAGTTTCAGGTTTGTCGGAAAAATATCAAAAGGAAATTTGGTGGCATTTGAATCTATCTTTAGTAATCTATCTTTAGTGAATTTTATATATTTCACTAATGATTTATTTGAAAAAACCAGTACATTTTACAATCAGAGCTTTCTTTTTATCAATGGGAAATAAAGCAAGTAATAATTGGATTTTAAGACCAGCACAAAAACCAATTTTTAATAACATGAAAGATAGGTAAAATGGAGTATAAATTTGCTAGATAGTCAAGCGAACATGTCCAGATGAGTCCACATGAGCACAGTGACTCTAAAAATGCTAAATAACTTTATAAGCTCAAGGTAAACTTACATTTTATTCAGATTCCACTGAAAAAATGTATTAGAGTAAATTAAGACAGGTACAAATAGATTGCTGGTCATTTAATCAATTGGTAGGGAAAAAGCTGCTGTGAGGTTTCCTATCATATTATATAAAAGTATTACCGGCAAGTTCACAAAACGGAACCATCTTTTTAAATAAATGTCATAGTTAGATGTAGTAAGAAATATTAGATATGACATTTTGTAAAAATAAAAGTAATATTTCATTACTGAAAAAAAAATTCCATTAAACACTTAAATCTGTTTGTGTCTCAAAGATTTCCTGCT
Organism: Typhlomys cinereus; assembly: GCA_023101885.1. Lineage (NCBI taxonomy): Eukaryota > Metazoa > Chordata > Mammalia > Rodentia > Platacanthomyidae > Typhlomys > Typhlomys cinereus. The sequence continues at coordinate 2,523,406 of JALPQD010000255.1, read as the reverse complement.
ATATGAGTGCCTGCAAGTCAACTAAAATATGTCATTAAGTTTTTTGTACTTAGTGTAAACAAATTGAAATTTACAATACACTCCAATATGGAATGTAACTTTTATAAATTTATACATTATTTTTAACTTAATCATGATCACACTAAGTATTAAAATATAAGGAACATTACTCTGACTCTATAGTATCACATTTCCAGTAGTTGTTCCCCAATGTATACTTAGGCTCATTTGGAAAAACTTGCTCCATGAACTTTGATTCAAAGATTATTAATCTGTTATTTTGACTTCATTCTTTCTTCTGAAACTGCATTCTGATTAAAGCAGTATTATAATGAAAGGTATCTTTTCCATAAATACCTTGTATGTCTTCTTATCTAATAGGAATAGGACCTATTCCTATTTTGTTGAAAATTGTAACCCTATATATGGTATGTGAATTATACAAAGAAACAAACAATAAGCATTTTACAAATTTAATGGCTACTTATAATAAATTTTATAGTATGAGACAAATTTATACACAAACAATTATGTGTTTAGAGTTCTTAGAAATTGAAAAGAGGTAAATTTTATTATACAAAATTTACTTGACGTTATGTTAAAATTAAAGTAGACAGTATGCTTGATATTTGTAACTCACATTTACATAGTTCCTGTTATTCAAAAGTCATTTGCATAACTAATTTGCATAAATAATAATTACTTTGCGCTCTTCTAGTTGGACAATCCCTAGTACATGCTGTGGCAAACCCAAAACCATAGTTCAATTTTTAATTTTAAGTAAATCTCACATATTTTCTTAAATTCCTTTTTGGAACATATAAATGCCAATATAAAATTTGAAAGAGAATATGAATTGATTATATTTCTGAAACCTGTATGGTTGGCCATTTGATCATTTTTCCCCCTGATTGGCATGTTTATGAAAAGGGAAATGTTTTTGCTAGTTATATGACTTTTTGCACTCTACATTTTAATCAAATACTAGTTATTACAGTGAATTTGGGGACAGATCCATTTGGGGAATCATTGACACTCATAAATAAATTCTTTCAGTGAAAACACGGTAAACACTGACTCATACTAATTTCTCTGCTCCACATAAAATAGCTTAATTGTGAAATGATAACATTGGTGAACATGATCTCTTTAATCAGCTTAGGAGGTTGACAGAAATTCTCTAACCTATGCACTATTTTAGTCATTACCTAAAAATATTAAATTCCTAATTACAAAAATAAATATTATCATGATAATAATAGACATAAGACACTTTGCTTTCTATGTCTGTTATTGATAGAAAACATTTGTAATTTGTAAATTTTGTAAATTGTAAAATTTGTAAATTGTAAAGATTTGTAAACATAGCAGTCATAATTATGTAACTAAAATATAATAAGCAGGATTGGAATACTTCATATTGATCCCTGATTATATATCTAAATGTTTTGCTGTGAAGAAATGGATCTATAGGTCATATACATACTGAATATGGCAATAAAAGGTGAATTTTCAAAGTACCACATTTGGGTGATTACAGTGTGGACATTGTCTACATAAGATTTGCAACACTTATCTGTGCCAAAGTTCATTACTGAGAAGTCAAAAATCCAAAGTCACCCCAAGTCCACTTTCAGTATCTAGCCTCATAAGCAGTTATGGGAGTTTGTCAGATGCAGCACGATCCATCCTTCCCACAACCATCATTGTAAGCCACCTTAGTCTGTTGGCAGATGATACCAAAGTAATATAGATCACATCTTCCACCTTTGTACATTAACTCTGCAAAGGACTTGGTCCAGGGACCCCTGAATCTTTCCCAAACTCAGATCTTTCAGCTAGGAGCACAATGAATTGCTGCTACCCCACTGGGTCAGCCTCAAGGTTCATTATTAATAAACCGAGACTCTAAAGGCTAATGAGAACTGGGTGCTTGAGGAGACAATGGCTCGTTCATCATCAATCAAGCTTTGAAGTTTTTATACAGATGATTTAAGGAGAGTTGAAGTGTGTAAGATTGAAATGTCACATTTGGATTGGGAGGGGGTAGAGGGTGATAATGTAAATGAGTGATGTTAAACCTCTATCTTTCAGCTCAGTGATCAGAGTACAGAGCTCACGGATGCAGCGATCAAACATCAGGGAGTAGCAATGGATAGTTTTTCAATCAGAGCAAAGAAGTTTCAAGAAGAAATTATTAGACCCATTGACTGAAAGTCCACACAATAGAAATTAGCAAAATATCTTAATTTTACTTGAACAGAGCTCACTAAATAATGTAATGCTCACTAAAATATTCTAACTTAATACTACAAAGTATATTATGATTCATTTTTTCCATCATTTCAGTCTGAAGCTTAGCTCTGTGTGTAGTGGTTTGTTATGAATGACTAGTTCTTAGAAGTCACCAATTTCTATCATCCTTATATCTCAATATATGAACCATTTGACAGGTTCTTATATCCCCTGTCTTATATGAATCCCTCAAATAAGAGGAACCATAAGATTCTAAGAACCTAAAGATACAAAGATCCACTGTTGGACAAGACATTCCATTCAAGGCAAGGATGTTGCATCCAGGAACTCACTGCAGTGAAACTTGTCCTTACCACACCTGAATAATGACTGAAATATGAACATGGCCCCATAGACTAGGAGGAACTCAAGAGAGGTTAAAAACAGGCAGTGAAAACCTTAGGGATTAGAGCTGGATGGGTGAACACCCATATCAGGGGTTCCTAGCAGGTGCAAACTTGGTATGCCACAGAAGCCTGAACCCCCATATGAGTAGACAAGCCAGAGGAAACTCTGGGGTCCATAGAAGTGGGCAGGCAGGAGGGTGGGAAGGAGCAGAATGAATTGATTAGGGAAAGGGAAGGAGATGGGAGGGTATAAAGGTTACTCTTAACTATTGCTATTAGAGAACACCCAAAGTCAATCAACTTAAGGGAGAAAGGGAGGTTTATTGAGCTTACGGTTCCAGAGAAAAGGTACAGTCTCTCAAAGGAGAGGTAGCATGACTGGCTGGCCAAAGCTGGAGGAGGCTAAGTCACCGGAGACATCTTGGAAGCTGAGAGCTGCAGACTGCTTGCAGCAAAGGCTGACTTCTCCTAGAGGTAGGGTGGGACTAATCCACCTCAAGGCCCACCCCTTGTGACTGCCTTCCTCCAGTGAGGCTCCACCTCTCAAGGTGCCATGACCTTGCCAAACACATGAGACTGTGGGGGACACATTTCAAACAATGACAGAGGGAGAGGCAGAGATTAGTACCAATATGTTTGTAAAACTAAAAAATAAATAAATAAAAAATAAATAAAAATAAAATGAAAACATAAAAAAGAATCATGATGCACACATCCTTCTCTTCCTAGTTCTAAAGAAAGTTCCAAGAGTAGAGTAGATTTTCAAATGTTTAAATGATTACAATGTTAATGACAGTATCTTGGAAATATGGCCAAAATATTTCTGAAAAGGAAGTAACATACTCATGATTTATACTAATGTTTATATGATAGATCACATTAGATAATGAATATGATAGCAAAATATATTTATTTTTAATCAATGATAACATACATATCTGAACTTAGTTAAGCAAGTGGCACCCCAACCAGAGAATAGTGAATATCAGTAAAACAGACTTGTCCACAAGTTCTTTCTTACTCCACAGCATATAAAAACTCCACCCAGAAGTTAGATAAGATGCTTTTTGTCTGTGTGTATATATGTATGTATGTGTGTGTATGCATGTGGATATTAATTTAATATCACTGGAAAATGATCAAATAATCTATTAGTAACCAGTCTTTAAAATTATTTTGCTACAGGGGTTTGGCATAATTTTTCAAAAGCTACACTCTAAAAGATCTTTAAAATATATTAAAGGGCTAGGCAGATGGCTTAGGGGTTAAGACTCTGTCTCACAAGCAGAAGGTCCTGAGTTCAGATCCAAGGTCTCACATAAAAAATCCAAGCAGAAATTGGCACCAGCCTGCACTTCTTGCCTTGGTTGGTGGAGCCTGGAAAATTCAGGAGTGAAACAAGAAGGACGTAGAAGCAATCCAGGATGATTTCTGAAGTCACCCTTGGTCCTCCACAGGGACACACATACACACACACACACACACACACACACACACACACACACACACACACATACACACAGACAAATGCACATGCACACAGACACACACACACACACACAAATAAAAATAAATAAATGGAATATTTTAAGAATATATTCAATATATTGTAATTGTAAAAGGAATAGAAAATTACAAATATTTAACGATTTGGGCAAAAAATTATATTAGGTGAAAAACACTGTGATAACAGGATAAATATAATTTGAGATACATAAAAAGAAAAAATTCAAAAATTGCCTTTTTCTTATTTAAAAAGAACATTCCTTTCCATAAATCTCAAATATTTTTATTTCCTATCCACTAGACAGCCCTCATTACAGACAGCACTGTTCTTAAATAACTGTTGCAAGTTTCCAGAAAATGTAATTGCTTTAGTAGAACAAATCAGCAGAGTTCAATGTTTTCATTACCAATGGAGGGAGGAAGTCATATTCTGACCAGAGATGATTTGTCCCTTTTATTTACAAGCTTTAATACAATAAGCCTGGGATATACTGCAAGGTCACTTTCAAATATCTCACCTACTATATTACTTCATATAGTTTTAATAACTCTTCTCCCAATGTGTGACTTCTTCACTTCCTCACAATGTTTTTTTTTAAGTATGATTTTCCCTGATGACAGTAATGATAAACAACATCACTATGGATGTTTGTTGCTGGCAAGACAAAACTTGCAAATAAATGGTAAAGTAAAGAAGAGTAATTTAATCTTGTAAAATATGATTCACAAATAGTTCATTATTTCTAAAAGCCTTTGTAAGCTAATATTAAGAATATAAATGCAGGATGGGGTGCCTGGATATTTCATAACAATGTATATTCATAAAAATAAAGACATTTTGTAAGATAAGAAATTAAATAATCATAAAAAAGCAAACATACTGAAATGTTTTACTACTCACAACATATGGGACTATTTTGAGCATTTAATAATTAATAAGTGATATTTTACCTTCTATAAAAGCAAAAAAAGAATGAGTGCTTAAATAAGACTAGTGATCATTATACAGAGTATTTGCTGTGAAAATATGAAATACTATATACTATGACAAAATCAAAAGAGAACTATATTCAGCATTTATATTATTTTCAAATTAATATACATTACATACAGAAAATGGAAACATCTTGAGCTACATGTCTTGAAATAAACATGTATTCTGTACCATCTTGGTACCACCTAGAAAACTTATTTTTTTCAGTAAGCTTCAAGTGTTATTTGTTTGGATATGTGAATGCATATAAAGGTTGAAGGACAACTTTTTCCATAAGGTTCTTTTCTTCCACTTTTATGTGATTTAAGGGGATGAGACTCTAACTGCCAGGTTCATGGGACAAATGCCTTTACTTTTGAGTCATCTCACAGAACCCCAGAAGTAATGTCCCAAATACAATAGAATTGTTACTTTTTCTTCTTAGTTAAAATTTTCCCACCTTCTATTGCTTAAGATGATTTTAGACTCATTCATTCTTTTGCCTGTATGAATCCTTTATTCAGTTATAAGGATTTGTTGTTGATAGACTGTAGCTTTGTTACTTTCACAGAGAAATTGCTGTAAAAAGTTGTTATATGTTTCTCTTCTCTCATTTTTGAATAATAGATGATAATATTTACTTTTGCCTTATACTAAGAATTAAAGATCATATCTATAAAATGCCTAGAGGCTTAAAAGTTGCAGCTCTTTCAAAATAGAGGCTCTTTTAAGGCTGGCTGTTTCTACAGACAAGGGGATAGATTCTGTAACTTCCTATTGCTTTTATATGAATAACCATTGATAACTGGTCGAGTTGATTCTTTGAATATTTTCTAATATCTATAATCACATTATATGGAGACATTTTTATAATTTCCCTGGGACCTTTGACTCTACTTATAGTACCACTGTGGTTCCAAATATACAGGGTTAATTTTACAGACTCTTTGCAAGTGACTACACTCAAAGGTATAGCATGGTTCCTGATAGATTAAATATTAACTTTAAACACAAGTAATTGCATTTATGCAGCTTAGGATAGGGATGCAGAGTGTGGTTGGACTGTTCTATGGGCTCATTAAATATATTAAATTCTAGATGTGTAACAAGCATTTCTATAGTGATACTTCCACTGATCAAGGGGATGAAAGATCATTACTACACTTGATTAAAGACTAGATATAACTGAACATTCCAGGGGGTTAATCTCCACCTAAGGATTATTGCAGAACATGGAAAAGTCATCCACATGGTACTGGTTTTAAAGACTTAAAAGATGAAAGAAGGAGGAAGTCGTGGATCCCTCCTCCAAGGTTTCAGAGAATGGTGGGAGGCATGCAGTGTGTGTCAGAATTTGGAAAACTGCAGAGAGGCCCAATGAGGGTATTTTGTGCTGTGAAGTTAAAACCTGGTTTGCCACTGAGAAATGAAGATGTTTAAGATGCCAACATAATACGTCTTCCAAGGAGGACTATACACTATGGGAGGAGCCAGCCCAAAATAGTGATGTGTTGTATAGGCAGCTTTGACAAATATATGGAACCAAAACTTTTGGAACTGAGATGATTTCAAAAAATAAGTTTGTTTGCTTGATTTAGAGCTGCTGGATTTTGGGTTTGTATGCTGGTTTTTAGTTTTGTTATAGATATGTCTGATATGGCCCCACTTTTTCCTTTTGGAATGGGAATGTTTATTCTGTGCTATTGTATGTTGGAAGTATGTAATTTGTATTTTGATTTTATAGGAGGCTTTGGACTTTTTTGGGATTATTGATATAATCTATACAACTTTTAAAATTGGACTGAGTATTGATTGCATAATGATATGACAATGAGCTTGTGGGGTTTAGGGAAGGAGTGTTATGATTTGAAATGTAAGATGTTTTCCACAGGCTCATGTGTTTGAATCTTTACTTGTTTGGGAAGGACATGACATCCTTTGGAGGTGGAATTTTGCTGGAGGAAGGCAGTCACAGAGGGTGGGCCTTGAGGTTGATTATTCCCACCCTACTTCCAAGAGAGGTTTGCTCTTCCAGTTGGCAGTTTTGTAGCTCTCAGCCTCCTTGATAGACATGACCTTGACTACTCTAGCTTCTGCCAGCCAACTATGTCCTTTCTGCCACAATGGACTTTATCTCCCCTCTATAACCTAAGTTGAATAAATCTCTCTTTCTCCCTTAAGTTTTCTGACTTCGAGTGATGTCTTATAGCAGCAGAGGAGAGTAATTGCTACAGAAATATAATTATTTTTCCCTAATTGTCAGTTTTATTTTCCAGTTGGAATATCTGATGTCATAGCAGAATAGGTCCCATTAAGGAAAAATATACTCTAATGTGCATCATCATGCATATGTGATGTATATGTAAACATTCTTTCTTTTATATTTCTTCTTCCCAAGATTATAATAAATATTTTGAACTTCATTCTGAGTTATATGGCTGCTTTGAGAGGCTGAAATATTAATTACAAATCACATAGTAAGATGCCTATTAAGGTCAAATGGTTTAGTTAGCTCAAGAGGCCAACATTTTAAAATGGAAAGTTATTGAGAAACAGTTATCTTTCTGAGGTATGGAATTAAACTGGGCAACCAATGTACTACCATAACATATGTTCACATAGATCAAGGCTCATTCCTCTGACCTATAATTGGGGACATCAATCCTATACATTTATAGCACGAACATATGAGCAAATGAGTTAACCTGTAATTGCTCACTACAGTTTGTGTCCCTTGGCAAGTTTTCAGTTGGTGAACTATGATTGCTACTAGGGAGATGATAGAAAATTTCCTTCTACATATATGCTATTCCATATGATAGTTTTCTCTGATGCCTCTTATTCTTTTAAAGAGAAATAAAACTGGGAAAATTAGTCCATGTTAGTCTATGTGGGCTTGCTCATTTAAAAACATATACACATTTTAATCTACTTTTCTGAGTTTCTGATTCCCTTTAATCAGCATATTATGCATTCTTAGATCCATAAAACTACTAAAGACTTTAAAACCATTATATTTTTGGAATGTTAAGTGGGAATCCTGTCCCCAAAAAGCATACTTGATGAGAGACAAGATCAAACAAGGTGTGACATGCCTGAAATAAAGAACTCCAGCTCCAAGTGAGACTTGCCCTACTGGCCGAGGACACTGCTGACCTATGTAATATCTCCTCTAATGCTATGTCTACTGAAATACTTATGATGTCACATTTCTCTTATTGAATATGTCCTGTAATATAATTTTATATGATCTGATTTTACAGCTAAGAAAATGGAGTTTAGAGCACTAAAGGATCAGAGTATCACAGACAGTTGGGACTACAACACAGTCTAAGTGCTGTACTAGGATTCTGATTTCCAACTTTTATTCTTCATTCCCTTGTTAGAAGAATAAATGTCTGAGAACAGAAAGAAAACACAGAGTTGAAACTCCTCTGCCTTATACAGTCTAGTTCCAAGTATAATTAAGAACTCAACAATTTCCCTAAAGTCCCTTTTAAAATATGTTATATTGAGTTGAAAGGTAAAATTATGCTTTTAAGGGATTATTTCTACATGAGAAAAACTGCATTGAAGAAAAGAATCTTGGCTGTGTGCGGCATCTGGACCATGTCCCAACCTTGTCACTGGAGGTGTGTTCCTTTCTGCGTTTGTCAGAAGTAGGCATGGAGGAAAAAGTCAACATAATAAAATTTCAGGAATTTGGCCTCCTTCAGGAAAAGCCTTTCCAGTCAGGATAAAGACAATGTTTTAAAGGCAATTTTATTATTTTCAAGTACTGTAGGAACTCTATGCATAGTCCTCAGAATTCTGATTTAATGAATAAGGAAAAACAGTTTTAATTACTATACCCAAAGCCATAAAATTAAGAAGAATCTAATACTATATTCCTGGCAATTGCATTTCTAAATATATGAAGATAGAAGAAACTTGTAGAGGTTTTGCTTCTCCTAACTGACAATTTTCTTTATGATAGATTTTTGCTCCTAATTGTTGTTAATTAATTAACACAAGCACATGCATTAGCAAATTCAAATTACTGAAAATGTGTTTTCCATTAAGCCTAATAATTTCATGACTTTAAAGGCACATGAGATAAAATATATGGAAGAAAGACGGATTCAAAACTAAAGTATACAGGGTTAAGCCTTACCAAAGTATCTTTTGTACAGGCAAAATTACCTGGTTTTATATTCCTTAAATATGAGAACTTAGATGTTCTTTGGATATACATTTTTTTAAATTATCACCTTTAAATAAATATATCTTATTTTGTACACATTTTTGCATAACTATTTATAGGAGCAAAGAGATTTTTCTTTGAAAGTTTCAGGTATTTTACAAGTTTTATTATATACATTTCATAAATACACTGACAAAGTATAAAAATAATACATTGTGTAGAGATGTCATTCTGCTGCTAGCACAATAATATGCCTAGTTTGTAAACATCATTATCCTTCAAAGTAGGAAGGCTGGAAGCATACAGAGGAAAATGTATTTACATGTTTAAAGGAATTATATACTCAATTGTGAACATAGCTGTATATACAGTACATATTTATTGTGACATCATTAAGATAACATTGCAAGATTACCTTGTAGACACTTATATTCTATGGCTAATTTAGTTTTAAAAACATGTATTTGTAGAAAGCCAAATCATATTTGAAAGAGTTTTACTATGAAAATGTAGCTTTGGTGATTATCTCTGCTTCAAATACTTACCTTGAGCTGAAATTTAGAGAGAGAGAGAGGGAGAGAGAGAGATAGAGACTGATGATGTTAGTATAAAAATATCTGAATACTAGAAACCTATTAGAGTAGAAATAGGAGGACTAGAAATGTCTCAGTTCAAATCTAACATTTTACTTATATGTCTATCTTATGAATTAAACAATTAATACCACTACAAAAATTCAGTTCCTGGAAGCTGTTACATTTTGAATATGTCTCCTAGCAAGTGGCTTTAGTCCTCTGTTTTAATTTTATTTCAGAGCTCGGAACAATTGCATGGCAACATCTGGTCAGAATTGTTCCGAACTACATGCAAAATATTAATATCTCACAAGTGTGTGCCTACTGGGGTTAGGAAAAAATGATCATCTCATGCCTTAAACTGTTTTTTGAAATAAAAGAAAAATTTAAACTCTTTTTTTTTTCATTGCCATCACTTACTGTTTTATTTACTCTGGAGCTTCAAGAGTAATAATCTAAATTGCAGCTGAAGGAAGGTTGTGTGGCTCATATGCACCTAGCTGTTTCCATGCTTCAAAGCATTCCGAACCATCTGCTTGTTGGCAGGTGTAATTAATTAGCTAAGTGGAAAAGACGCTCCCTTTTAGAGTGAATAGGAGGAGAGGAGGGACAAGTCTGTGAATGTCTCATCCTTGAAGACCCACCGGCTGGGTGCCTCTGGGCACATTTCCTATGCTGAAAACTCATTGAATTTAATGGTTCTTAATTTCACAAGATTTCTAATTACAGCTGGGATAATAAGATGTGATCCAAAAGTGAAAAAAAGTTGGCACATTTTCAAGGAAAATCCTTCTACACAATGTAGACATCCTAAGAGTAGAAGTTATTTATACAGTTGATCCATTTTTTATTCAACTTTAGTAATAAGCAATTTTGAATCCATTTAGCTGACAGGTGACAAATGAATATTAATAAGAGTAAAATGTATCATGGTAAATCTTATATCTTAAACATTGTAGAATGGTGAAAGGAAAAAAATAAATGACCTCAAATGAGTCATATTAACTTAATGGTTCTAAAAACTTGTTCTGTCTATGGATAGAAATGAGAAAGTAAAGATCATAAAGTTTATGATAATTTTACCTGTACATGTTATATACACTGATTATTAAAGTCCAGAAGAAATTAACTTCTATAAGAAGTCTTTCAGATTCTCCACCAGCAAAAGCAAAGTTCTGGTTAAATTCAAGCATTTCCTGGTGTGTGGTCTTGAATGGATGAAGGGGGGGTATGAAAAATAGAGTAGGTGGATTTAGTGTAATCTGGGAAGGACACAGCTAAATGAAGAAGTGTTTGTCTCACTTTGGAGGTATGCTCTCAAGAAACCTGTGAGCTCCATACGCTCAGAAGGGCCAGAAATCTAGAATTTACTGAAAAACATCCCAGTCAAGGTAAAGCACATCTATAGTCAATGATCTCAGCTTGTTTGTTAACTAAATCTGTGAGTGGCTCAATAATGATTGAGACCATGTATCAATAATCAGGCAGAGGTAGGCCCACATATTTAGTCATCTCAGCTTCTAGATCTATAGAGAGAAAATTGTGCTCTTCCCGAGATACTAATAAAGTGCCATACTTCTTCAGTTATATAAGCCATGGAATCTAGAAGGCAATGCATTCTGCCCAAACTCTCATTTCTCTGTTACAGTCTCTCTATGCACTTTGTCACACTCTCTGCAGATTGACCGTGATATTCACTGGACTGAACCTCAGGTGGTAGAGACTTACAGCTGACACACAGCTCCCCCACTTCACCCTCCCACATGTGAGAGTCACATGGGAATTTCATATAGGCAAAGTCCAAGTCCCTTGGAACATAGAAGCCAGCAGATGACTGTCATGTGAACAAGGGCTTATTTATAGAATTAATTACACAAAAAAATCTAAAAGATAAACCAAAAGGAAATTAAACAATAATTTAGAAAAAAATGGGGGGCAAAAGTAGGAAGAAAAAAAAACTGTAGTTAAGATGATAATCCCAGGATAAGGCTCAGGTGCAAATCATCTACAACACAAGCATGAGGACATGAGTTCACATCTCCAATACCCATGTAAAAAGTTTGGGGTGACTACACATCTGTTTCAGCATATTGACTTGCCAGTCAGTGAATGTGAGATTCAAACAGAGTCGCTACCTCAAAAATAGAGTGGCAAGCAATTGAAAAGACTTCTTGACACTGACTGGCCTCCCCAAGGGTACATGTGCAATCATTTGAGCGTGAGAGACAGACAGACAGACAGACAAATAAGACAGACAGAGACATAAGAGAAGAAAAGATATTCCAAGAAGTTTCAGCTCCACATTAATCATGTGAGAAGACACTTGTCCTTATGTACTAGAGGTAGAAAATAAGAAAGTTTCAATTTGTGTATTCCATACTTCTAGAGGAGACAATGCTAACGAGATGACTTCTTTACAATGCATGCTCAATCATTGGGAACAGAGAATTTATTGACTTCTAGGTACTACTGTCACCAAGACTGAAAGCCAAGAAAATTCCAAATAAACTGACATTAGACAATTAGAATGTTCTCAGATAGGAGTTAGATGTAAGAAAAATGGTATCTTCTCACCTTGGAGACTGTGGGAATCAAACTGAATCTTTCCATTCCTTCTTTGCACTTAAGACACAAGAATACTAAGCTGCAAGGTTCCTCCCTTAGCAAGACCTTTCAGATTGTTTAGCTCTATGGTATTTTCCTCCGGACTGTCCACTTTATAAAGAAGCTGCATGCAGTCTTGTGTTTAGTGAATCATCACTTCATCCTAAAGAATAAGTAATCTCTACCCTTCTTATAGAAGTTAGTTCCATTTAATGGACTGTCACCAGCTTCTCTACATGTTGTGATAAATCTTGGTCTGTTATCTTTAGATACATTTAGCTTGATGGTGAATAGGCAGAAGAGGACAAAGATAAATATAATAAATGTAGACAAAAATATCAGTAATTCACAAGGAAGATGTTATGGTAACTAATAAGGAAAGGGAAGGAAAATATACATATATAAATAAGAGGCTAGAGAAATAAGCAAGGAGATCTCTCCATATTTAAATATTTTACCATTTAGATTACTTACATGTGTTCTAGGTCTTTCAGCAGAAAGGTGTTCTCTGACAAACTGCAACATGTCTAACTTAACCAATTAATACTGTTGCCTTGTTTCTTGTCTTTGACTAGTGAATTACTACACTCTCAAAAGGAAACAAACTTGATGTAACACATAAGACCAAGGCTCACTCAATGGTTAAAATATGACTTAAAAAGTAAAAACTTCAAGCTATAGCTAGTCTATATCGATTAATAATTTTTGAAAAATTCTATACAAAAGAAGAACAATTCAGGAAGAAAAAAAACAACAAAGATATGAATGTTCTTAGATACATCAAACTTTATGCTAATAAAATAACTTTAATATACTATTTAATAAAAATGGGAACTTTCTTGAAGGGAGTAGAAACAATAATAATGAAGAAAAATTAAATGAAATAGGATACATGGAAGAAAACCAATGTTATGAATTCTAGAAACAGAAGATGAAGAAAACATATGCCAACACATTATGTAAAAACTAAGAAAATAATTTCCCTAAGCTTAGGGAAAAGAAAATAGTGACAAGAAAACAGTACTTGAAAATGAACTTAAGTATTAAGAACCATACTTTTGAAAATCAGTATTATAGGAGTCATACAAAATTTTGTTAAGTATAGAATGGGAGCAATGTCAGTGTAAGAGTTACTCTTAACTATTGCTGTGAAAGAACACTCAAAGTCAATCAACTTAAGGGAGAAAGGGAGGTTTATTCAGCTTACGGTTCCAGAGGGAAGGTACAGTCTCTCAAAGCAGAGATGGCATGGCTGGCTGGCCAAAGCTGGAGGAGGCTAAGTCACCACAGACATCTTGGCACCTGAAAGCTGCAAGACTGCTTGCAGCAAGGGCTGACTTCTCCTGGAGGTAGGGTGGGACTAATCCACCTCAAGGCCCACCCCTTGTGACCGCCTTCCTCGACTGAGGCTCCACCTCTCAAGGTACCATGACCTTGCCAAACACATGAGATTGTGGGGGACACATTTTAAACCATGACATTCCACCCCTGGCCCCCACAGGCTCATTGCCATCTCATTATGCAAACCATACTCAATCCAACTTTAAAAGTCTTCATAGACTACAATGGTAGTCCCAACAGTCCAAAAGTCCAAAGTCCAAAGCCTCCTGTAAAATCAAAAGACAAGTTACATACTTCTAACATACAATGGCTCAGAATGAACATTCCCATTCCAAAAGGAAGGAATGAGGGGATATCCAGGAAATATTGGTCCATAACAAGACTGAAAACCAGCAAGACAAACTCCAAATCTTGTAGCTCCAAGTCTAACAGGTAACCCTCTCCTTGAAATCATCTCAGTTCCAAAGGGCTTTGGTTCCATCCCTCCAATGCAGCTGCCCATAAAATATGTTGTTCTCTTGAGCTGAATCCTCCCAGGGTATACAGCTCTCCTTGGCAGATGTCCCACGTTGTGTCTGGAATCTCTAACATCTTTACTTCTCAATGGCAAACCAGGCTTTAACTCCACAGCACAAACTGCCCTTCTTGAGCCTCTAAACTGCAGGCTTCTTGCTTCATGATGCCTGGATTCTGCCAATATTTGAAATCTTGGAGGAGGACTCCATGATCTCCACCCTCTTGCATCACTGATGCCTCTAAAACTAGAACCACATGGACAACTTTGTCAAGACTGCCCCTTTAAATCAAAGCTGATTCTGCTTCTCTATGCTGACCATGGGGGAAAAACTCTTTCACACCTGGACAGTTGTTTTATAGAAGTGGATCCTTGCTTTGGAACTCCACCCTTTAGCTCCAGTCTTCTGAAAGGATTTGCATTCTTAGGAGTGGGAGCCTTCCCTGAAGAGCTTGCCCTCAAGCTAGGGCCTCTCCTATTATTTAAATTGGAACAAGCTTTGATTTAAAAATGGAGCTAATCTCTTCAACAGCCATTTTGTTCTCTGCTTCTTCCTGGTTTAACTCTTTAAGTTTGGCATTGTATTTTTCATCATCAGATCTTACAGTTTTTGTTTCTTCCTGATTCTTTGCTCTTTTTCATAACTCTGAAGACCACTAAAAGTAGCCATATCACATTGTCAAAACTACATTGCTTTGAACTTTCCTCCGCCAAGCACTCCAGCTTAACTTCAGGCAAGCTTTCAGGATGAGGGCAAAACTTCACTAAACTCTCGGCCAATACATGGCTCCATGTGTCACTTGTCCAGTTGCAAATATGGTCTCTGTTCCCCTCTGGACCATCACAAGCTGGGCTTTCACTGCCTGCGTCTCTCACAACATTGCTGTCCTCTGAACTCTCATGAGAAAGGCCTATTTGGCCCAACAACCAAGATGCAAAGACTTTCCCAGCACAAAGTCCCAAAGTTCTTCATATTTCTCCCAACAAACAGTTCCAAAGGCACATTAGCCACATCACAGCATTGGCCATACTTCTGGGTACCAACTTCTCTCAACTTCACAAACAACTTCATGTTCTGGTACCAGCTGTTCTTAATCTCACAGCAATACCCCACTATCTGGTACCAATTTCTGTAACAGTTACTGTTAACTATTGCTGTGAGAGAACACCCAAAGTCAATCAACTTAAGGGAGAAAGGGAGGTTTATTCAGCTTATGGTTCCAGAGGGAAGGTTCAGTTTCTCAAAGCAGAGATGGCATGGCTGGCTGGCCAAAGCTGGAGGAGGCTAAGTCACCGCAGACATCTTGGAACCTGAAAGCTGCAAGACTGCTTGCAGCAAGGGCTGACTTCTCCTGGAGGTAGGGTGGGACTAATCCACCTCAAGGCCCATCCCTTGTGACTGCCTTCCTCCAGCAAGGCTCCACCTCTCAAGGTGCCATGACCTTGCCAAACACATGAGACTATGGGGGACACATTTCAAACCATGACAGTCAGCTTGATGTCATTGAAAAGACCCATCACGTCTTTGAATAGGCAAAGCCAGAGAATCCATAGAAGTCTGAGCCCCCTCTTTTACATAGCCCTGTCTAGAAAGTGAAACACTGTCTGAAACTAACAAATAGCAAAAACACTTTAGAATATATTAACAGTATCAGGGAATTAAAGAGTTTGAGAGAGTTGGAGAAAAAGAGAAGGTATAAAATTAATACTATACTTCTCCAACAGCACTGGTATATAGTAAGGTAGAATTCAAATAATGAAAAATTCTTTTGAGGTTACCACTTGAAAAATATACAAACCATGAATCAGAACCACCAATTAATTAGGAGCAGCACATAGGAACAAGTTTTCAGACATAGTAAATTCACCCTCCATAATTTTACTTTTTTTTTTCCAGAAGGCTAGTGGATTCATGAAGATTTTATTCAAAAAAATGAAGTAGCACAATAAGACTAGGAAATGTGGTAGAAAATCCAAAACAGAATGTCAGCTAAAAGAAGTAGCAGAGGAAAACAAAGGAAGGAATGCAAACAGCAGGTGAAACCAAACTGACTACATAAGATAATGATCTCAAGTACAAGAAGGAACTGAGAGGTACACCACAATGAAAAAAAAAATGGTAATAGTATGACTAGAATGTTGTTGAAAAGAATTCACAGGAAATCAAGAACATTATGGTTAGTATACAGTTTTTTATTGTCTCTTACATCAATGATTTTTTTAAAACAAATATAAAAAATGTTGCATATTGGGTTTTTACCTTTAAATACAATTTTGTTTTTCAACAACAAACAATGGTTCAGAACACCAAAGACCCTACATTGATCACCTGGAACCAGATCAGCCAAATCTCTCACCATCCTAAAGCTGAGGGAAACTTGCGGAAGAGGGTGTGGCAAGACTGTAAGACTAAAGATGGGGAGGACCAATGATATGCAAGATGCTCCACACAAGTTAGGGCTGCAGTACCTGTAGTGGGACTTTGCATGACTTGCATAAGGACTGACGTGTTGACAACCCCCCAAGATCTAGTATGGATCACAGGCAGTAGGAACCTTAGAGGCAAGGGATTAACAGTCATAACAGTGTTCCCATACTAAAGGGGACTTGGGGTGGGGGGGGGGCTCTGGGCTATGCCACTGAGTCCTTATATCTCACTGGAGTGGAGGACTCAGAGGGAAGTTTGACATTTACACAGGGGGATGCTCCAGGGGATGGGAGGGGGAGGGTGAAGACATTGGGAGAAGGGGGGGTGAAAGGAAGGGGAAAGGGGGAGGGCACAAGGGGGACTGCGGAGGGGTGGAGGGAGGGAGAGGACCAGGGTATCTAGTGAACTTGTATGATTGGGGAAAGATAAATCTCTTAAAAAATTGAAGGAATATCACACTGTAAGAGACGATGAGAATAATCATTAAGTTCACTTTACTTTTTTAAAAAAATTGTTTTTCAACTAGAAGCATTAATGAAAACAAACAATCAAAAAGAAAAATCCACTGTAGCATGTTGATGTTTCTGTTTAAGGGATAATACCTATAACTAGCAAATGAAGAAATACTGATATCGAAGCCATTCAGAAATATTTTGCAGATATCAGAATAGCATGATGAACTATATAAATTTAGCAAACTCTTGATTTCCCTTTTTCCATACTGGAATGTATTATTTCTCATTAAAATACATAGTTTTAAAGAAGGAGGAGGAGGAAGAGAAAGAAAAGAAGGAAAAAAAATTGAAACAAAGCATCCTGTTAACCTTGTAGAGGCCAGGGAGATGTGCTGTGGAAACCATCACCAAGGCTTGGAATTACAGTGCTGGATGGAGCTTCATAGTGCTGATTCTTTCTTTTTTAATATTTTATTGTGTGTGTGTGTGTGTCTGCGCATGTGTGTGTATCAGAGGGCACAGTGTGTGTCCCAGGGGAGGATCAAGAATGATTTTGGGAATCATCCTTGATTGCTTCTACCACCTTCTTACTTCACTTTGGGATTTCCCAGCTCCATCTGCCAGGGCCAGAAGTGCTAGCCACCGACATTAACACCTGGCAATTTTATGTGGGACCTGGGATCTGAACTCAAGACCTTCTTCTTGTGAGATAGAGTCTTAACCCCTGAGCCATCTCTCCAGTCCTAAAGCTCTGATTCTTGAAAGGTAAGACTGGGAGGACAAAAAGCCTTAAGAACTAGTTCTGGGGTACATCCTTCAATTACAGCAGCTGACACAGGAATTCAGTGACCTTCCTGTTTCCTTTGATATCTACATTCAGTGAGCAACTTTAATAAACTCAATATTTTTTAAGAAAAAAAACTTTTTTTTTCTGAAAAATCACTATTTTGTGATACTACATTCTTGTCTCTACCTTCAAATGCAAGGTAAATAAAATTTAACTAAGTTTTTTTTTTAAATTATAAGATTATGAAGCAGGTCTCCTTCATTTGTTTGAAAAATATTGTCCCCTAATTATCATAACTATTTTAATCTTATACATTTAATAAAATGGATCTGATAACTCTTTGAACACTCAAAATGGTTAAAAAGGATGTTTGTCATAATGTATAACATGAAATCAAAGAATTGAGTATCCTCCTTATCACTTGAATGATATAAATAATATTTAGACTTTCACTTTTTTGAGATGGTAAGCACAGGTAATATTTTCTACTTGCATACAGATAATATCAGTCATCTCAAGATATTATATGAATAAAAATGATGTCTTTTTCTGTGTTAATTTTTGTCATTGTTCTTTCTGGAAACAGGGTCTTATTCTGCAGCCCTAGCTGGCCTCTAGCTCACCATGATCCTCCTGGGTCAGCTTCCTGAGTTCTGGGTTGGAATATGTATGATCACACAAAGCTATTCTGTTTTCATTTGTGTATTTAAACTCCCAAGGCATTATCTACACTATGCCACTATGTCATAAGCCTGCTTATGTATTATATCATGTAAGTCTTCATACTGGAATATATTTTGTCTCTTTAAATGAAAAACTAAGAGCAGATATCTTTTCGTCTCTTTCCTAGTGCATCATGCAAAGAACAGACATTATGAACATTTTAAAAATAATTAGACTAAAGCTCCCTACAATATCCTACCTTGCTATATGGCAACACATAGGTACACAGAAGCAGGTCATACCCTATATGACCTGATCATATTTAGAAATATCACTTTCTTGATTAAAAAAACACAGAATGAAGTGTTCCATAATGGATCAAATGACATGACACTAAGAAAACTGACCATAGTTCCTGTTAAATATGAGATGTGTGTCATAATAATTTATGTAAGAGTTATAGCATATAAGATTCAGAATACTGAAGTAAAAACAATAAAAGTAAACAGTAAAAGTTACAGGCATTTGCCCAGAAACTAAGTCGGGTCACATAATTATTAAATTTCAAAATTCAAATAAATAATGCTTAAATTACAAATAAAGATGATACATAAATATGGTTTGTTAAAGAATTTAATCAACTTAACTGATAAAAAAGACCAAGCTAGTCACCTTAGTGAAATAGATGAGAGACAATAAAATAAGAACCATAAAAAAAAAGAAAAGAAAATGTTTCTTGTTGAGTGTTTGTTGAAGAAATTTAAAAGTCACTTATTTGATGAGTGATACTCTTTTACTTGGAAGCTAAGCTATATAATAAATAAAGAAATCCTTATGAAAGTTTCTCAGTAATGTCACAACATTACCCAGAGTGTTGGAATACAGTGACAGGTTCAGAATCTATGTTCACAGTAGTTATAGCACAGGACTTTCAGCAATTGCACATGTGCACAGTCTGACACACAGTTGCAGACTTCAAGACACATACCACAGGTAGTGTGTCCACACATCTGGTTTCTAGGAAAGTCTCCATTTCCCCATAATGATTAGAGTAACCCTTTCCATATAACAGGCTTCTATCACAAATTATTTGAACACTTCATTCCTAACAACCTTTAAAAGAAGCTACCAAATAATAAAGTGACTAATTTTCACAAAGGAAACTATATTTCACTACTTCTTTTTTTATTATTTATTCAATTGTGCGTGTGTGTGTGTGTGTGTGTGTGTGTGTGTGTGTGTGTGTGTGTAGAACCACAGATGAATTCAGGAACCACCATGGACCACCTCCTCCTTGTTTACTCTTCCCTGGGAATTCACAGGCTACGTCCTATCAGGGCCAAAAGCACAGGCTGCCCCCGCTTCTGCCCAGTGTTTATAGGTGGGATCTGGGATCCGAACTCAGGACCTTCCGCCTGAAAGGCAGAGGCTTAACCCCTGAGCCACCTCTCCAGCCCTCACTACTTAAGTTTCAAAACAATGCAGATTTTCCAAAGAAAATGAGTTTTGTGAAGTTAATGCAAAAAAAGATTCTAGAAAAATGGAGTGTTTGCTTGATTTGACATATAGCAATAAGTTTGCCATTACAGTTACTGTACATATCATACAAATCATATTTTTCATAAGATGACTTTATGATAGAAAAGTGGTGTATTTTCTTTGCTGAAACAATATTTGATAGTTTGCTTCTACTCCAGAGAGAAAGTTAGAAAGTAACCTATCAAATACTAGGCACTGCCAAACATCGAAGATTTTTTTTAAAGAAAATTAATCGCATTTTCTTGTAGGAATTTCAACTTTTCAAATATTACATTTTCCAAAGATTCTATTCAAATTCTTTATTTTCTTTTTTCAACTCTGTTTCAATATAGCTCACATGTTACAGACTACAGTACTGTGAGGCCACCTTGATGGCTGCTCTAACCACTTTGACCAGGAGAATTGTGTTGAGAACATGGAGACTCGAGAGGCAAGTGATAAATTCTACCCCAGGGCAAACTTGAGGAAGTAGAGCAATCCAGGATACTACCTGATGTCATCCTTGGGCCTCCACAGTCACACATATAAACAAAACAAAACAAAGCAAAAACACACAAAATAAAACTGAATAAATAATCAGAAAGTTACTAAGGAATAACAACGTTTATATTTCAGTATTTAATATTCACTGCTCCTCTCTGGAAAGTTTTCAGCTCTTAGCAAGCAATGGATCTGGAAATACTATACTCCCAAAGGTACTATTTAGTAGATGAGAGCAAAATTTGACCCGAAGTGGCCCTTAGAAATCCCAGGGCACCATTCAGGGAAGTAGAAATGTTTGTCTCAATATTCTGGCTGGATTGAAGTCTTCTTTCCATCTGTAGAATGTTTTAATGTAAAAATGTATTTTGCCTGTTTCATTACACTGTCTAAATCTTGCTTTCAAAAGTCTTTTCTCACAGAATTTCAGCTGGATTTTCATGTGACAGAGCATTTCCTTTAAACAAAGGCAAAGATAGAGGTCTGCATATTATCTGCCTGACATAAATAATGAGTGCTTTGAAACTAAACCAGTACTGACAAATTGTGACCATGCACAGTGACAATGTTCAGTCCCAGAGGGGCAGAAGAAAGCTGTGTAATCTGAGAACTCAACAGAAGCTTTATCATTGAAAGTGTGTTGAAGCTGGGAAGACAGCTCATGAGCTAAAGTCATCAAAAGATCTGTGTTTGGGTCCCCATCCCAGGTAAAAATGTCAGCAGATATGGCAACAGTTTGCAATTCTAGCCCTGGAAGGAGGCTGTAGGGATACCTCAGAATAAAGAAATAGGAAGTAGAACAATTCAAGATGATTGCTAAAGTCCTCCTTGGGCCTCCACAGGCACATACACACACAAAAGTTGTGCTGACAGAGGCAAGCAATTCTAACTCATCACAAGTGAATTTATCTTTAGTATAGACAAAATAAAACTGGTTATTTCCTTATTTAATAGCAATTAGAAAGTATATACACATATATCAACCGGAAAATGTTTTTTGGGGGGAGGTTTGCTTTTTCAGAAAAATATCTAGAAAGATCTTTTTTTTTAACATTTTTTATTATTATTTCTGCTCATACAAACTTAATAGGTACACCGGTTCCCTCCCTCCCTCCTCCTCCCCCCGACCCCCCTGGACCCCCTCCCCTCACCCTTCCCTCCCCATCTCCCAGTGCCCCCCCCAATCCCTGGAGAATCCTTTAATGTGCATGCCAGACTCTCCTCTGGGCCCTCCTCTCCGATGACGTACAAGGACCCAGTGGCATGAAAAAGATCTTTTAAAATCACACTTTGTTTCTAGTACTACAGTAGAGATTGTTAGTTGCCTCTTAAATTCTATCTCCATCATTTTTTCAAAGCAATAGTAGTACTACTGGGACTGAGCTCATCAAACTAAAGATGATGTTTCCCAGTTTTCCTTACAGCTACATCCTGGGTAATGTGATAAGTGCCCTTTCTTGGTGATATCATAAGGCAAGAAAGAGCAGCCTTTCTCTACTTCTCCCTTAGAAAGAGCTAGTTTCAAGTGCACATAGGAAGGCAAGACACCAGGGTATGGTGGCACCACAAGATTGAAAAAGACTCCAAGACATGGAAGTAATATCAACTATATAGGGTCTTGTAGGTCAAATATCCTTTGGATGCTATAAGAGGCAGGTGAAAGCTTTCTTGAAAGCTTCCATTGTTATCTTATCTCATTATTTCTTACTGATGACATTATAATTTTTTTCTCTTGTGTTAAGAAACCCTTAAAGACTGGGAAGGTGGCTTAGTTATTAAAGGTCTTGACAGGCAAATAAAAAAATGAGAGTCCTTTTTTTCCATATCATGGATAAAATGCCAGGTGAGTGTGTGGGTCTGGCTGTAATTCCAGACTCAGAAGGCAAAGTCTGAGAATCCTAAGCTCTCTAATTAGGATATTCATATTAGGAAACTCTGGATATGAATAGAGGCCTTGGTGTAAAAACATAATGGTAAAAAGTATTTGAGGATGATTTGCAATGACAATCAGGGGTCTTTAGGTGCACATATATACCCAGACATACTTGCACTTATACACATGAGAGCACACACATATGGAAAGCAAAACATATCTGACAACTAGTTTCTTTGGTTTGAAAAGTTCTTGGTATTCCATCCAAATAAAATCAAGACCTTAATAATCTATACTATTTTTAACAGTGACTATGCAACTTGTTTAATCTTTTATTTTCATGTTTTCCATTAATTTACATGACAGTTCTATCATCAGAATACTCTTATCACAGACCCAATTCCTGCATGAATAAGTAAGTTAGAGGTCCAAAGTCATTTAGTCATAATATGTAAGACACAGCTCTACCATATGTCTAATGAGGTTCTAACTTTTCATACCATCAATAGGAAGACAGTTCAATGCAGAAAAGTATATGTCACTGGACAGTGACAGACAGCACATTCTTTACCTTGGAGCCTCCCTCTTTCCCTTCCTTCCTTCCTCCCTCCCTCCCTCCCTCCCTTCCTTCCTTCCTTCCTTCCTTCCTTCCTTCCTTCCTTCTTTCCTTTCTTCTTTCCTTCCTTCCTTCCTTCGTTCCTTCCTTCCTTCCTCCCTTCCTTCTTCCCTCCCTCCCTCCTTCTCTCCCTCCTCCTTCCTTCATTCCTTCGTTCCTTCATTCGTTTGTTCCTTTGTTCATTTGTTCATTCCTTCCTTCCTTTCTTCCTCCCTCCTTCCCTCCCTCCCTCCTTCTCTCCCTCTTCGTTCCTTCGTTCCTTCGTTCCTTCCTTCTTCCTTCCTTCCTTCCTTCCTTCACTGGATGAATGGAAAATAGTGTATTTCCATGGCCTATCAGTGAACTTGTAATGTACTTTAGACAGGATAACCAGAATCTTCACTATCTCTATAATGATACAGTGAGATACAGTGTGGTCAGAGATAAATTAGGATACAGTGAGAAAAAAGGAGACAGCTGACGATACAGGCAGATAATCTTCATATTTCAAGTGATATCATGACTGAAGTTTGAATGACTAGAATCTTCACATCAGATAAATGTGGGAATGATGGCAGAAGAGTTTTTCAACAAGAGAAAGTACTTTTCTCAAAATAATAGAAATTCTACCTCATTTTCAACTACTTAAAAGTGAACAGACGTTAAAGACTATAAGCTATTTACTATAAGGTGATATGAAAAACACTTGACAAGATAAAGATTCAGTTATCAGTTCATGGAATGAACTAGGACTATCTGTACATTTCTATTAACTTGAATGTTGACTTTCTATGTATGAAACAAAACCACTTAATGTTTGTTCTTAATTTATTCTGAAGTACCATAAGAATGATATAATGTGAGAAGAGTGATATGGTAATCACTTTTCTTGGCAATGAGTGGAAAGAAGGCCACCATTAGAAGAAAAGTGAAACAGCATTTCTTATGACCAATTGAATATTTTCCTAATTATACATATACAGGTGAAATATTGTTCATATTAAAATATTAAATATTTATGTATTGTGCTTAAATATTTTAAGTTTAAAATATTATTTAAAAGATACATTTTTGTATGTGCCACTGTTAGAAAATATTTATGAAAATTACTACAAAATAATTGTAGCTTCTGTTAGCCTAATTTCAGTATGATTTCTAAATGCCACAAGTTAAAACTCAAATAATATGATTTTAATCTTTCCTTTTTTATTACTCATCTATGGTCTGGAAATATGCATGTTTATATAAGTATTTATATATATTTGTATTTTTTAATTTGCAATTCAGGAAATACTTTTTAATTACCTAGAATATATTAAACCTAGAAATACAAAAAATAAAATGATGATGTATTAGCCATCATTAATAATTGGAGCAGACAGATGCATCAAAGGAGATATGTACAAAGTTCAATAAAGAAACAAAATGGACTGGATGTACCAAAGGGCAGTTAGGAAGAGTTACTCTCACACTTGTAGAGTAGGTAGGCATGTGGCTCATTGGTACTGGGCAGCAAATGGAAGCTCTAGGAAGAGGCTCAGAATTCCCAGGAAACACAGGGGCTCCCGAGGGGTTACAGACAATGCCTGTTCAGAATTCTGAGGACAGAGTGGGCACATGGCATGAAGGAGGATGGGAGACATATAAGAGTAGACAGGCAGTGGATATTCAGGAAACATTCCATCTCTTTCTTGGGTGTCACTAAAGAACAAGAACACTTGAAGGTTGAGTTTAAAGAACAGAATGTAACATTAGTGTCCATTTAAAAATAATAGATAAAACGCTTTGATCTAGACAGTTTTGTAATCTTTCCAAACCCTATAAAGAATGTAGGGATATGCTCCTATAGTGTACTATATTTGATAGATGCAAAGATCTGTAGAATCCTAAACTAGTTTCTCTCCTGAACTGTTATTGTGAATCCATAGTAATACAAGTACCTATCTTGAAGGCTTTATGAAAAGCATATTAATTGAGTGTAATTTCACAGTTTGAGAATATTTTTGATTAAAAAAGCACATGGATTTTGAGTTTGTTGTTTTGTCTTTTAATTAGAAACTGGCAGGACCTAAGTTTTACACTTTTTCATTTAATTTTTAAGGACTCATTTGTCCAAACTTGGTGTTTACACTAAGCAGAAGAATGCATAATAATGTGGAAACTATTTACAATAGAGAGAGCAATATCAGGGCATTGTGAGTGATGGTCACTAGAATGTAGGCACCTCTATGTGAAAGAGAGATGAAGAGTCTTCTGCCTCTTACTCCATACTCTGTCTGTAGCACTCCTATCTATTCTGTGTGCATGACTCAAGTTGCACATTCTTTCATGATGTTCTGTACTTCTCAATAAACTTCCATTTAAGTATTTCCTAAGTAAGGCTAAAAAAACAAAACAAAACAAAACAAAACAAAACAAAACAAAACTTCTCTACTCCATGGGTTACTTTCACCCTTACCTTTAAAGCTTAACCTTCCCTGGTTATTACCCCTCAGCTTACTGATTTGGAAAGACAGTACTAGGAAACTAAGTCACCAGAAGAGAGTTGTTTTTTTTTTTTTTTTTAAATACCCAGTAAAGAAGTACTTATTTTGCATATGTAATATTACCCTCATATTGCCCTCAGCGCTTCTACAATTAATGTGTTTTCTACAATTTTATTGGATGATGTCTACACCAGTATATATAAGTATATCCAATGGAAGCAAAATTTTATATCAAGTTTCAATTCATATTATTTACACCTTGACTGGCTTCATTAATATGATCTATCTGATAGCCAATCTGTTAACCCAATCAGTTAAATTCTGTGCAAAATTGTAATTTTCTTTTTGGAAAAATGAAGTTCTATTCCAAACAACTGCTCAAAGTCATATGTCCTTCTGTTTTCACTAAGAATAAATTTATAATGCCAGTAAGCCATCATTTTTTAAAATAAATGTTTATAATAGAAAAGTGATGACTTGACTATGATTTGGTAGGTAAAAATCAGACATAACCATAAAATAAAAAATACAGTGAACATGATTATGTAGCTGTAATAAGTATTATCTCTTACCTGAAATGTTTCAGAAAAAGGAAAAATATCTTTTGAATTGCTTTTGAATCAAAATTTGAGGCATAAACTTATTTTAAATGTTAAATAGCATTCTACATTGGTAAGTCTATACAATTATGTTTAGCTCAGTCACCTCTGTCATCTACTCCAGAAAACTGTAAAACTTCTGCATCTATCCTGACAAATGTCCATTCTGTTTAAAGACCAACTTACTTCATTAGGAATGATGATTGCAGCAGAGCCAGCATTACATGATACCAAGGTGGGCCTAATTTCTTTTCCTCTTGGTGAGTAAAAGAACAAGCTACTCTTTGCCATCAGAAACTAATATACTTTTTTAGAAAAATGAAGTATGTTAAAATTACTAAATAGTTTGTTTTTTTTTTAAATTTTTTTATTATTATTATTTATTCAACTGTGTGCATATGCGTGTGTATGTGCGCGCGTGTGTGTCTGTGTGTCTGTGTATGTGTATGTGTAGAACCACGGACGAATTTGCAAACCACCAAGGACGCCTCCACCTCCTTCTGCCCTGGGATTCACAGGCTCCGCCCTACCAGGACCAGAAGCGCAGGCCGCCCCCACTTCCGCCTGGCGTCTATACGTGGGTTCTGGGATCACGAATTCAGGACCTTCTGCCTGCAAGGCGGAGGCTTAACCCCTGAGCCACCTCTCCAGCCCCAAAATTACTAAATAGTTTTAAAAAACTATAACCTGTAGATAGGTATATTATCATCATAATACTATGTGGCTAAGTAAGAGTATTGAGCACATGCTTATTTCTAAATCCTTTAAGAGAATATACAATTGAGAACACATAGTGAGAGGTCCTTGTTATATCCTTTTAAAGAAACTTTGAACAGTCTCAGTGGCAAGAGCAGAAGATGATACTGCATAAATAGCAAAATAAATCCAATATTTATCATATTTTGTGTCTTTTAGCTTCTATAATGCAAAAACAACAGATTGAGGTTTAGGATTTATTTGAAGGGGTGTTACAAATTGGCCTATTCAATAGAAACTTTTTTTTAGCCCTTAGAAGATGACACCATTGTTTTGAGCATTTAACAGCTCATTAAATTCTCTTAAGTGCTCACTATGTCTCACAAACTTTGAAGGTTACAGAGACAAGTACAAGTCCAGCTTTGAAATGCTCGCACTTTAAGTAAGTTGGACAAAATTTTTAAAATAATAAAGTAAGGTAAACATAATATTTAACAAAGAGTCAAAATGCCCAGATAGAAACATATTTGCTATGGCATATTTATAATTATGTATAGATCTAGCATGTATGGAAAAATTCTACTTGCTGGGAGTTTTGCCTTTTGGAATGATCTCTTAACATATTTTAGGTCGAATTCCCAGAATAGATTGATATCAATCTTCTATTTATAACCTTCCTCAAATCAGCTTCTTCCAAAGACATGGAGATTGATTTTATAATGGCTGTGATAGGTAATCCTGGGTGTGAACTTGACACACCTGGTCAACTGAGTCCATACCTGGAAAGACCAAGTGAGACCACATGAAGGGATTATACCATTGGAACCTCCATAGATATCATAGGACCCTCCCAGTTATAGACCATATAAAAGGGACCACAGAGTATAGAAAAGGAAGATGTTCCAGGAATGCTCCAGCTATGTGGATGTCTGCTGTGACTGAGCCTGCTTGCCAGCTTCAGCCATGCTGTCATCTTCCTTTCTCTCATAAGTTGTTTGACTTTGGGTGGTCTTTCACAGCAATAGTAAAGAGTAACCATTACAGAAATTGTTACTGAGTTATAAGGTATTGCTGTGAGATCTGGTACCACAATCTGAAGCTGTTTGTGAAGCTAAAAGAAGTTGGTATGCAGCAGTATGGCCAATCCTGCGAAGTGGCTAGTATGTCTTTGGAACCGTTGGGAGAAACACAGGAACTTTGGGACTTTGTGCTGGGAAAGTCTTTGATCTTGGTGATGGGACCAAATGGGCCTTTCTCATCAGAACTCCAAAGACAGCAATGCTGTGTGAGATGCAGGCAGTGGAAGCCCAGCTTGTGATGGTCCAGAGGGGAACAGAGACTGTGTTTGCAATTGGATGAGTGACACATGGAACCACATGTTGGTGGACAGTTTAATGAAATTTTGCCCTCATCCTAAAAGCTTGCCTGCAGTTAAACTGGAGTGTTTGGCAGAGAAATTTCAGAGTAATGTAGTCTTGACAATATGATGTAGCTACTTTTTAATTGTTTTCAGAGTTATGAAAAAGAACAATGAATAAGCCAGGAAAAAGCAGAAGACAAAATTAGCCAAAGCCTGCTTTCAAGTTGGATAATAGGAGAAGCCCTGGCTTGAGGGCAAATTTCTCAGAGAAGGCTCCCACCTATAAGAATGCAAATCCTTTTGGAAGGAATGAGGTGAAGGGTAAAGTTCCAAAACAAAACAGTTTTTCCCACAAAGCAACTGGTCAGGAATGAAAGAGATTTTTCCCATAGTCAGCACAGAGAAGCTGAGCCAGCTATGTTCAAGGGAATTAATCTCTAACCCAAGGAAAAAGAAAAACATGGCAAAGTCGTCCTTGTGGCTCTGGCTTTAAAGGGAGGATTCTTCCTCCAAGATTTCGAAAAAAAAAAAAAAAAATGGCAGAATCTGGCAGCATGAGGCAAGAAGTCTGTAGTTTAGAGACCCAAGAAGGGCAGCTTGTGCTATGCAATTAAAGCCTGGTTTGCCATTCAGAAATGAAGGTGTTTGAGATGCCACAGACAATGTGGAAGAACATCTGCCAAGGAAAGCTGTATACCTTGGAAGGAGTCAGCTCAAGAAAGTGATGTGTTCTATGAACAGCTGTGTTGGAGGGGTGGAACTTAAGCCCTTTGGAACTGAGATGATTTCAATGAGAGGCTTATCCATTGGACTTGAAGCTACAGATTTGGAGTTTATCCTATTGTTTTTTGGTCTTCTTTCTTGGGTATGTCCCTATTCCTTCCTTTTGAAATGAGAATGTTTATTCTGTGCCATTGGATGTTGGAGATATATAACTTGTTTGATTTTACAGAAGATTTTGGACTTTAGATTTTGGGACTATGTTGAGACTACTAATGTGGACTACTAATGTACTGAGACTTTTACAATTGGACTGAGTACGGTCTATATTAAGAAGATACTTACGTGTAGGAGGAACAGACAATGATTGTGCCACAGAGGCTTCCATACAGAGAGGCTCCTTGGACCCCTCCCTCCTGCTAAGCATACAAATCTCGCAAGACTACAAATCTCGCGAGACTACAAATCTCACGTCTCGTGAGACTATGCCTTTTCCAGAGCAAAGACAGTTGGTGCTGTTAAGCCACCTGACTGAGAGGACCAATCCGGACAGGACAACTCAACAAAGACTCACGCTGGGACTTATGGAATGTCATGTGGGGTATATAAGCAGCCTGATACTTAAGATAAATGAGCCGCAAGCCTGAGCACTTACAAGCCTGAGCACCTACAAGCCTGAGAGCCTGCTTTGCCACTTGCCTGCTCCCAGAGTCTATGCTGTTGACTTCCTCTCAGTTTATCCCTGTCCCCAAGGGTCTCCGTGAGGTGACCCCCTCCCCGTTACACTGTTACATTGTTACATCTGTAACAGTTACATTGTTACACTTATGTAATGTAATGTTAATCTGTAGTTACATGGTAAAATGTTGTAATCTACATTATGATATTGTGTGATGGGACACTAAAGACTAAGCATTTCTCAAGGGACTTTGTCACTTATCTTGGGAAAAATAATGCATGTACAGTTGTACATGGATAGCTGCATTATGTTAGGCAGAATTATGAATCTTACTGTTTTATGTGGAGATTAAGAATGGCTTAAGGAAATATGATCTGGTGTCAAGTCGACAATGGGTGGACTTGTGATAGTTAATCCTGGGTGTGAAATTGACACACCTAGGATTAACTAAGATCAGCTGAGACCACACCTGAAAAGATCAACTGAGAATACCCTAGATCCCATTGGAACCTCTATAGATCTCATAGGACCCTCCCAGTAATAGACCATATAAAAGGGACCACAGTATGGTCCAAGTATGAGGAGGTCTGCTGTGATTTAGCCTGCATGCCTGCCAGCTTCAGCCATGCCATCTCTGCCATGTATCTTCCCTCTGGAACTGTAAGTTGAATAAACCTTCTCCTATAAGTTGTTTAACTTTGGGTGCTCTTTCACAGCAGTGGAGAGTAACCATTAAAATGAATTTTTCAATTGCTACACAATATACAGAATATTATCACAATAAACAAAATCTCAACTTTAGTGTTCAATGTATACCACAATATTTCAAAATGAAGTAGTATGATATACAAGAAATCATTAATTGCATAACATGCTCTCATTTGTTTTTTCTTCCAGACACATTACTGAATGTTTAGTATATTACAAGCAATGTGCTAAGAGCTGTGAATATATCATAAACAAATACAGATATTGCTTGTGTTCTCAGGAAAATAACACCTCAAGCAGATGCTCAAAAACCTTGTTGCAAGAAGAGATGTAGAATACAGAAAAGAAGAAATTTTTACCACTGATCTTGTTTTCTTTTTTCATTCTTTTAGCGACTACATCTACTATATTTATCACTTATACATATTGCATGTTTGTTGCTGATTGTCTACCTGTCTTTTCTAGAATTTCAGCTTGGCATGTGCATGTACTGTGTCTATGTTCTATTCCAAGGACTTCTCAAATTTCACAAGCAGTGACTGCAGGACAGTGAAGAGTTTTCAATAATAGGATGGACATAGATTTGCTGGACAGCAGGACTATGGAGAAATAAAAATTAAAATTCAGTGTATTTATCCAATATTACCCTGATGGCTAGAAAAATCCAATATAAAAAAAAGTTTGATTTATAGCAAAGTGTCAAACACACACACACACACACACACACACACACACACACACACACTTATTCTGCACAAGATTTTTCTTCATTCATCAAAGGACTAACCTAATAATGTGTTTTACTTAAGGCAATACAGATATTTTAAAGAATAAATTAGGTTTCCTGGTTCAAGTATTCTTTGCAGAGATATCCCTCTGAATAGCTCATGTTCCTCTTTGTATTTGGATATGTAAATATATGAACATTCTCTCTTTCTCTCTCTCTCTCTCACACCCACACCCACACATATGCACACACACAAATTCTATTTGTCCTAAAATATGTACGTACAAAGTCATTATGGTAAGAATTCCAAGACTTTTGAGAGTTTTATGTACTGTTAACCTTGGAAATATAAAATAAAATCTAGTTTGTTTACTTTCCACACTATTTCTGCCCCAATTGAAAATATAAAACAAAACCAACTACCCCACATCTATCTCCCCCAAGGTCATACTCTCTCATTCATTCATTTGTCCACACGGTATCACATAATTTATTCAATTATATTCTATAAATTTAGAATCTTTAACCAACAAAAATTTAAAAACTGTTGCAAAAGAATTATTATTCTCTTCAAGACTCAGTAAAACTTTCTATGTTCATTTTTGTTTACTTTCTGTGTATTTTCCAACTCCCAATCACTTTTGTTGATGGTCAATATCCTGGTTAGTTTATGCTTATGGTTACATATTTAGCTTGGCATGGGAGGAAAATTATTTTCAATTTTTACTTAACAGATCTAAAATTATTTATGCTGGAGGATTAATATGCTTTTTTATAGGAAAATTCTATTTTTATTAATCTGATACATGAATTTTTAATGGAAAACTTGCCAAATACGTAATTAATAGAATTTTACCATTTGCTACACTTGATCAATTTATTTGTAAAGCTTAAATATCTTCAGTTCATCTGCACCTGCTCAAAAAATCTAGACGTGCTAGATTTATTTATACATAATATTTACAAACTTTAAAATCAGTTTGTTGTCATTATGTAAATGGAAGAGAGACCATTTTTTATTTTTCAAAAGTTTTGGATTCTGCAATCTTTTTATTCCAGAAGTTGAGGCAGGAGGATCACAAGCTTAAGCCTGCTTGGATAACACAGAACAGCCTGAATTATCAGATACTGTCTCAAAATAAAAGAAAATAAATTGAATAGAACAGAATAGAAAAGTAGAACAGAAGAAAATAAAACAACAGATAAATAATAATAGAGGTATAAAATATAAATAAATGTCAATGTTATAAATTTCAATGTAGAGAACTTCCCAGCCTACATAAGCCCCTGATTAATTCTTAGTTTATATATATACAGAAATTAGAAGTTGATGGTTATTTTTTGTATTTGATGGATTGTCATATTCTGGTCTCTCATTCCAAATGGGAAGGACCTAGCCTTGCTTTTGCAGAGACATGGTAGAGTTCACCTCTTTTAATATTTGGTCTGTAGCATGCTTATTCCAGGATTCCATATTGATTCTGCTCTGAAAGAAAATAAGGTGAGCTAGAGGTGGAACACCATAAGAAATTTGAACCATCACAAGATGAATGAAATAGAAACTTGATTTTCTAATGATGTGGTCACTTGTATGTGCAAGTGTTCTAAACAACTGTGTTCTTTCAGCATCTCTTCAACATTTTAATTGTGGAACAATATTTTCTTAGATTTTTTTGAAATATACTTTACAATTATGTATTTTGTTGTTGAGTAGTAACAAATATGGTTAAGTGGTTATTGTGGGCTCACTGGAAATATGACAAAGAGAACTCTTAGTTCTCAAATAAAGAAAATGGGGTTTTCTGCCTTCTTAAAAGAGGATGTCTCAGCCTTGATTATGAAATGTTTTTACAGAGTATATGACAGGTTTCATATATATTGCACACTCTCTATAGGTAAATTAAAATCTACTTTGAAGTCTGTGTCTTGGCCTTAACAATGAAGGATCATTGTAATCTTGCTTAGAAAATTCCAGTCACAAGAATATTAATGAGGGAAGGAATCAGGGAAGAGATTTTGTATTCAAGATAGTTTTCACTTTTTTGAATCAGGAAATTGTGAATTATTTAAATAGTCCTATAACATATGAGGAAATCAAGGAAGTAATCTCAAATCTTTCCACCAAAAAATGTCCTGGACCAGATGGATTCAGCACAGAGTTCTACCAGACATTTAAGGAGCTAATAACACCAATACTCCTTAAACTGTACCATCAAATAGCAAAGGAAGGAACACTACCAAATTCCTTCTATGAAGCTAATATCATCTTAATCCCAAAACCTAGTAAAGATACACTTAAAAAAGAAAACTATAGGCCAATCTCTCTGATGAGCACAGATGCAAAGATTCTCAACAAAGTCTTAGCAAATTGGATTCAAAAACATATCAAAAAGATCATTCATCGGAATCAAGTAGGCTTTATCCCAGGCACACAAGGTTGGTTCAACATACACAAATCAATAAATGTAATTCACCATATAAACCAGTCCAAAGTCCAAGACCATATGATACTCTTGATAGATGCAGAAAAAGCTTGTGACAAGATCCAACAATCTTTTATGATCAAAACCCTAGAGAGATTTGGAATGGAAGGAACCTTTATCAATATATTAAAAGCTGTAAACAACAAGCCAACAACAAGGATTATACTCAATGGGGAAAACTTGAAGCATTCCGGCTTCAATCAGGAAATAGATAAGGCTGTGTACTCTCACCACCTCTATTCAATATTGTACTTGAATTGTTAGCTGAAGCCATTAGACAAGAAAGGGGCATAAAAGGGATTCAAATTGGCAAGAAAGAAGTCAAGCTATCCCTATTTGCAGATGACATGATCTTATACCTGAGTGATCCCAAAAACTCCACCAGACAACTCCTGGAACTAATTGAGAAGTTCAGCAGGGTAGCAGGATACAAAATAAATGTACAAAAGTCAGTGGCCTTCCTATATGCCCAGAATGAAAGAAGTGAAAAAGCTCTGAGAGAAACAATCCCATTTACTACAGCCCCTGAAAAAAAATGAAATACCTCGGTATATACCTAACCAAGGAAGTAGGAGACCTTTACAATGAAAACTTTAAAACCCTAAAGAAAGAAATTGCAGAAAACACCAGAAGGTAGAAAGACCTCCCGTGTTCCTAGATTTTCAGAATCAACATTGTAAAAATGACCATCCTACCAAAGGCAATATACAGATTACCAATGATATACCAATGAAAATCCCAAACCAATTCTTTAAAGAAGTTGACCAAACAATGTCAAAATTCATATGGAGGCACAAAAGACCCAGGATAGCAAAAACAATTCTGAGTAACAAAAACACTGCTGGAGGTATAACTGTACCAAACCTTAGTCTATACTACAAATCCATAGTTGTAAAAACAGTCTAAACTACAAATCCATAGTGTAAAATAGACACACATGTTAGTGGATAAGGGTTGAAGACACAGTTATAAGCCTACACAACTACAGCCATTTGATCTTTGACAAAGGGGCCCAAAAAATCCAATGGAAAAAGAACAGCATCTTCAACAAATGGTGTTGGCAAAACTGGATATTCACATGCAGAAGCTTAAAACTGGACCCGTACTTGTCACCATGTACAAGACTTAATTCCAAATGGATCGAGGACCTTGATGTAAAGCCAGAGACTATAAAAACCATAGTTGAAGGGGTAGGGAACTTCCTTGAACTGATTGGGCTAGGCCAACAGTTCCTAAATGGACATCCAATAGCACAGTCACTATAACCAACACTCAACAGATGGGATCTTGTGAAATTAAAGAGCTTCTGTTCAGATAAAGAGATTGTAGCTGGAGCACAAAGGCAACCCACAGAATAGTAGAAAATCTTCACTAACCACATATCCGATAGAGCTCTATTGTCCAGAGTGCACAAAGAACTTAGAAAACTAAACACCAAGGAAACAAAAGGCCCAATTAAAAAAAAATGGGCCTTGGAACTTAAAAGAAACTTTACCAAAGACGAAATTAAAATGTCTAACAAATATCTTAGAAAATGTTCCACATCCTTAGCCATAAGGGAAATGCAAATCAAAACTTCCTTGAGATATCATCTCACCCTGTCAGGATGGCAAAATCCATAATACAAACAACAACAAATGCTGGAGAGGATGTGGAGAGAGGGGAACTCTCCTTCATTGTTGGTGGGAATACAGGCCTACACAACCACTCTGGTGCGCCGTCTGGCAATTCTTAAAGAAGTTAAAGATTGAAATGCCATATGACCCTGCTATTCCACTTTTGGGAATAACCCCCCATACAGCAGAGGTTCACCTCGATAGCACAAGCACGACCATGTTCATAGCAGCACTGTTTACAATAGCAAAGTCATGGAATCAATTCAAATGTCCAACAGTTGACCAGTGGATAAGGAAACTGTGGTACATCTATACAATGGAATACTACTCAGCCATCAAAAATGATGAATTAATGCAATTTGCTGGGAAATGGATGGAATTAGAAACAATTATATTGAGTGAAGTATCCCAGACACGGAAAATTAAGTGCTATATGTACTCCCCAATAGGTGGATCCTAGTACCAAACCCACTTAGAGACACTCAAAGTCAAATCTCTGTAATACCTACAGTAATTGTAAAGATTATAAACAGGAGGGATGGGGACGGAGGGCCCCACCAGAAACAAGGAGAGAAGGGATTATGTTACAGTAGAGAAAATAGGCCACCATCAAGGACTGCAAGTAAGTAATGAGACATCTGGTTATGTTCACAGACTTTCCTTCCTTATCCCTTGCAACTGAGGGGGTATGATCTCAACAGAAGGTGAGGGCATATAGTCTGGCAGATAGAAAGTAACCATTTTGCAGTGGGAGACTGACCTCTCCTCACCGTGGTCTCCTACTTTTATTCCATCTACCTTTGAATATACTCTTATAATAAGACTAATTTAATAGCCTTTTATTCTCTGGCCAGGGGGTGACATCCAATACCCATCAGGATGTAGCCCGGGGCATTGCAGGAGCAGCAAAACTGAAAAAAAATTAACAAACCATAATTCAGAACATCAGAGACTTTATATCAACCACCTGGAAGTAGGCCAGCCTGATTTCTCCCCAACCTGAAGCTCAGGGAAATTTGCAGAAGAGGGGGCGGTAAGATTGTAAGAGCCTAAAGATGGGGAGGAACAATGATATGCAAGATACTACACACAAGTTAGTGTCGAAGCAATCATAATAGGATTTTGCATGACCTGCGCAATGACCAACACATTATTGACCTCTCTAAGTCTAGCATGGACTAAAGGCACTAGGATCCTTTGAGGCTAGGGACGGATAGTCACAGTGGTGTTCCTAAGCTTAAGAGGAACACAAGGAAGAGTTCTAGGAAATGCCACTGAGTCCTTACACCTCATCAGAGAGGAGGACCCAGAGGAAAGTTTGACATATACATTAAAGGTGCTCCAGGGATGGGGGGAGAAGGCACTGGGAGATAGGGAGGGAAGGGGGGAAAGAAAGAGGAAAAGGGGTGAGGGAACAAGGGGGCCCAGGAAGGGTGGAGGGAGGGAGGGGACCACGGTACCTATTAAGTTTGTATGAGCGGAAATAAAAAATAAAAAAAAATAGTTTTTTTTTTTTTTTAAAAAAAAGCTAACTCACATAGAAACTACTATGTATTCAATGAAAGCAGACATCCCTAAAGAAACCAAGAGTTGCCCAGAAACTTGAGATTGTATCTTTACACTTAGACTAAAAAACAGCTTTGTCATCCTCACCAATATCTTGTGAAGAGCATCATGTCTGGCCATTCTTACCCACATCTGTCCCCACACACTAAAGGCTTTGGTGGCCTCTTTCTACCTGCCAATCACACTTCAGCATCATGTGCCATTCTCTTCTCACTGTGTGCTTTTGCTGAAATGTCTTGGTAGATAAATTCCTTCCTGCTGAAATTTCAGCTCTATGATAGCCACTGAGGAAATCTGTTCTCACCAACAACTGTCTTTGTATATGGGAAACTCCAGGACACAGATTTAGATTCATATTCTTTTTCATTCAAAACAGACACCCTCAATTTGGAATAGTTTGTTCCTGGGATATTTATTATTTTAAATGATGGACTAATTATCTGTTAATATGAAATATGAACAAACTAGACAGCTTCTAAAACTGAAATATATAAATACTAACAGTCCAGTCTTCTGTTTTCTCCAACTGAACCCATTGGCCATTATTTGCTTTTCTTTATTTAAAGCTTTATTATAGCTAACTTGATTTATAAAAATAATTTACATATATTTATATACACATATGTTTATTTTATTTTAATTATTATACTGGCATTACATTGCATTCCATTTTTATTATTTAATGTTGCTACAAAGTTTTGTAGTGTATTATAGTTACTCATTTTTATTCTATGAAGTTTATTCATCTATTAATTACTTGTTATATAATCATGTCTTATTTCTTCATTGAAGTAACAATTTTATTTAATTCATTAACTTATTTTTTATTTACTGATTCTACTCTGACCATCACTATCTGGGCATTTCTTTTAAGGACAGAGTTTTGGCATATCCTATACATTACAATAGCTCAAATTATTTATTTCAACAAATTGCTTAGCTCAACAGTAAATTATTCAGATTTAGACAAACTAAACTTGCAGATTCCTTAACATGTCATGTTATTTCTTATCTTTTATCCTTTTTTCAGGCTCTACCACAATTCTGTCACGTTAATAACTCTGTCATTTATTTTGAAAATTTATTTAAAGTGTGCACATGTGCGTACAAGGGGGACATGCACAGTTCATTCTGTGTGTATGGAAAAGGAAAGGACAACTTGTAGGAATCTACTCTTACTTACTACCATGTGGGCTCTAGGAATTAAATTCAGGTCATTAGGCTTGGTAGCAAATCCTTTTACCTGCTAAGGTATGTTACTAGCTTATATCCCTGTGATCTTGTTAAAAGTAAGTTTAGATATTTATAGGTTTAATATGAAGAAACATCACTAAAATGAAAGCACAATCTATAAAAAGTAAATATGAGATCAAATCTGCATAATGCATGCCACAAATTAAATGGCAAATATTATAAAAGAAATGTAATTGTTATTCTAACTATAATCTGCTTTATTGGAATAAATATAACCTTCAATCCTGTGGGTCCTTTTTTCATTCATGGAAAACTCAGTTCACAATTGAGGAAAGGTCATAGGAGTTACACCAACATTATCTATCCAGAGCCATAAGCTAGCACCAACACACTTCAGTGAATGTGTCAAGTGGATCATTCTGTCCTGCACAAGCTACAACCAGTTTATGGATTCTTTCTGAAGGAAAAGTGCTACTTCATGAATGAAGTGCTAAAGTCTTACTTCATGAATGAAGGACTAAAGCACCATTTATTTCATGAATGAAGTGCTAAAAGTGTTACTTCGTGAATGAAGAACAAGCTTTCAGTCCTCTGTTACCTTGCTCTCTGAACACCCTTGAATGACCATATCCAGTTGTCAGTCACTATAAATCTCTTTTGATTTGATTTTCTTTTCTAATCTGTATGCTTGCAACCTAGTTTAGAATTAGAAAGCTCAAACAAGCTTCTTATAGATATAATGAGTATATTCTAGATATAATGAGTATATTCTAGTTGGTCAAATAATCAACAGATTTTCCTGAGGGACCCTTCATTTCACACCATTATTAGTCAACACTTTGAATTAGAGATGTACTTATCATCAACCTAGAATATGCCTATTTCTAAATATTTATTTTCAAAATTACCAACTTTGAATATTTTTTAATTTATTATGTATGCTAAAATAAAATTTAATCCAAATCAATGGACATAGAAATAATAAGCATTCCTAAATAAAGCTAGTTCAGTATGATCATATGCATATATATATAAAACCAAGCATACATGACAATACAGTATTAACAAATACTCAGAAATATTCTCGGCACATCTGGAAAGGAGGTTTTTATTTCGTCATCATGATTCTTAAATGTAGTTTTAAGTCCTCATACACTATAATATAACAAGATGGTTTCATTTTATTAAACAATTCTTGTATTTAAGGACTTTGTTGTAGTCACAAAGAACATGAGAATGTAGCCCTGACATACAACCATTCATATGTAAAAATATAAAATGAAATTCTTTTCAAAGTAGGTTGGAACCTGGAAATTTTAATAGAAGTTATTGAAGTCTGTGCCAAACAACTATAGAGAGATGACATGAAATTTATCAACTATTCAATTACTAATAGAAATATATAAAGATGTACTGAAATAATGATAAGAATGATACCTTAATTGAATTTATTTTACTATTTCAACTTTAAATATTATAAGGACTCTCAGCTCAGTATTAACCATGTTTTA
Organism: Typhlomys cinereus; assembly: GCA_023101885.1. Lineage (NCBI taxonomy): Eukaryota > Metazoa > Chordata > Mammalia > Rodentia > Platacanthomyidae > Typhlomys > Typhlomys cinereus. Next base: position 2,483,903 of record JALPQD010000255.1, on the reverse strand, counting down.
AGGTTTTCTAAAAATCCTGAGTTAAATGGCAAATAGGTATTTGACAGTGTGTGTCACAGTGATGTGACAGCCATTCTGTTCTACAGACCAAAATATCGCTTTTGTCTACTTCAAATAACTTCAGTCTAATACAAAAAAAAGATTTTTTTCACTCCAGGAAAGTTCAAAAGGTGTAGGCTTTACACTATGCTTTCTATATCAATTTGGAAACAGTACTTTTCCAGAACTCTGTTAAAAATAACTTAGAGCTGGGGATGCAGCTCCCTGGTAGTGTGCTTGTCTGGCATACAGAATGCCCTGTCTCTGAACACACACACACACACACACACACACACACAGACACACATACACCCAACACATATCCACACCCCTTCCACATACACCTTAGCCTGTGTTACCTAATTTCTTTACCAAATATTTTTCAGATGACAAAGCTGTCTTTGCTCACATCCCTCATTGATGCCTCTCACTTATTGACTCTACTAATAAGAATATTATCTAAGAAAGGCTAAGAGTAATTGCTAGAATTTCGTGTGTTCTAGCATAAGCCTAAGTATGAGTTAGTTACTTTAAATGATAACAGTTTCCACAGTCTCAAGGAAATAATCCATTTGCTTTTCTTTATATAAGAAACTGGTCCTGCCACGCTGCAGTCACAGGACAAATGTGGTGTCGAGCCAAGGTGACACATTCATTTTTGTTCTTCCCAAGAACATCTTCAGTTGTCTGTACTTGAAAATGACAAAAGGTAAGTAAATAGCTATTTGAATACAAAGACTCACACAGCGTCCAAGGTCTTTATAACTCTCATGTCACAGTCTCCAAATTAGTTTTCAGTAAATATTAACTATTGTGTCTCACTCTACTGATAGTTTCTCTGCAGATGTGAAATAAAAGTCACAGATATGAAAAAAGTGTTGATTATTATAAGCGATGCATATGCCCAAGTATTCTATCACTATGAGATTGCTTTTTTATATATTAGAAATTAATAACCAGCATTTGCAACATAGCACTCTTCTCCAAAGCACATTTTAAAAGCTATAAAAGTTATTTTTTCCATTTAAGAGACGTCACCAATAAAATATGGCTCTATTTCTACAATAGTCCTTTTTCCTTCAGATAATCAGACTTATCTCATAAACAATTTTATATGTAATGAATTTTAGATAAGAATCTTTTTTATCAAATACTGAAATAAGCTCTCTTCTTGAAAATCAGGATAATTAAAAGCCACAGAACCTGTGTCCCAGTGTATCAGAAAGGATTAGAGAGCGGCGGGTGCATTGCATTCCCAAAAAGGAAATGAATGAGGATTTCTGGTAAAATACAGAAGCAGGAAGTTGGCAGAGAACAGAAAAGCTCCAGGCCTACCTAAACATATCAACAGTAAAATACCTTCATGCAATGAACTGGCCAAAGGATTTTTTTTTTTCCAAATCAAACACTGACTCATGAATTATTAAAAACCTGGGCTCATATTTCAGTGTGACAGCTATGAGTTTGGGAACATCTCCCATATAACTGGGGCCAAAACCCTTACTGAAATAAGTTAGGCATAAAAGAGATAGAAAAGTATCTATAATATTAGCTGTGATTATCTTCTTTAGCACCCAGGACCATGGACTCACCCATCTTTCCAATCCCTTCTTTTTCCCCATCTCCCCTCTGCCTATCAACCTATCCCCTTATCCACTCACCTGTGTCAAGTTATTAGTTTCAATGAAACTGGTGTAAAGAATGAAGTTTCTCCAAGGTCTTAAAATTAATTGTGTTTTTATTGAACATGATGTCTTCCACAAATAAGATAATTCTGCAGGTAGCTAATTTAGTGAGTTAAGAATGTCTTATTTCCCATGTTCTCTTCCATTTTTCTACTGTGACATTCTACATATCCTTCTGAAAAGAATCTTTTTAACCCTGATCCCTTCTTACCCAAAAGCAGTTTCCCTTGTAGTCCCACACAGAAGTCAGTTCGCAAACTTTCAGGCATAATTGTCAAACAGCCATGTGTCTAATCAAAGTCTAGCAAGGAGAATTTGCATACAGTTACGATTAAGTCTGAGTGGGGACAGGATCACCTTCCCTAAAGCCAGGAAGAATCTATAGTAGGTTTGGATTGACAATCAATTGAATGAACTCACACTGAGCTCCGAATGAATATTTTTAGTTGTAGTAGATTTGTGACTAGCATGGTCATTGAAGCAGAAGATTCTTGTCTAACATGTCTCATTTTACTAATATAAATCATTCCAAGTGGATATTACATTGAGTAAGAGTTAGTAAGCTTTAAAGTACATAGCTTCCAAGTATATCACTTTTAGAAATATATATCTTTGCAGAGGAATCTCAATCTTAAATGAAAATGGATCTACCTGGTTGAACTGAAACATGGCATGTGACTCGAGCCTACTAGCTGTAAATGCTTCTCCTACACATGTGAAGAGGGCATCTTCAGCAATCTGCAAACACAATGGTTGGCTCAAAAAGTCTTTGAAGGGTATATATCTTTATGCTAGGTCAGAGAGATGCTATAATGATAAATTCCCATATCATGCAGTGAAATAGGTGAAAGGTAAGTGAAAAATCAAAAGGAAAACTATAGTACAAGTAGTATTCTGGAAGGGCAAATTGCTAAATTTTTGCCATCTCAATCATTAACTGCAGAGTTCATTAGCAATGATAAGGAGAATAGCCAAATTTCTAGTCACACAGCAAGAAAGGGCCTGTGGCAGCAGCCCAACCCACATCGAATACACAGTTAAATCCATTGCTCATTCCTTAGTCAAATCTGCAGCCCAACCTATCACCTACTACACAACTCATTCCACAGCCCAATCCACAGATCTAGTGCTCAATACTCAGCCTAATCACAACCAAATTCCTGATATGTGAAGTGCTTCCTTGGGACTTTTTATTTTTACCCACACATGGGCCATTGAAATCAAAAGCAACTGATTTTAAGAGGAATGAGGGGTGATTTTCAGAAAGAAAATCACATTAGGAGTAAAGGAAAATATTTATTTGTTCAAAATAAACTAGGTGGAAACCTAATTGGCCAATAACAGCACCAATCAACTCCCCCACAAAAAATAAGAAGCTTTAAAAGAAAAAATGTATCTAATTTGATGTCATAAGCATGAAAGTGTCAAAAACGTGACCTGACAAAAATATTTCAATAGGAAGGTCAACATGGAAGAATGGCAGTTGCTAATTGAAAGTATAAAGCATAAGTGAGAAATCATGAAAGATGCAGGTCTCTGTGAGAAATCTTAATCTTACTTCTGTACAATTCATTCATTGCCATTTGTATTTTTGTGTTTCACATACAGGTCTCTGTGAGAAATACACAGTGTTTCATGGGGGCCTAATTTTCAGATTTATAATCAGAGAGCAGCATTTCTTTACTCATTTGCAGCATTTATTCATTAATGTATTTTAAAATCCTTTCCTCAATGATCTAGGCATATCTTTCAACTCAGTTTGAATGCATAAGCATTTCAAACTCAATCCTTGTTGAGAGACTAAAGTTTTTTTTTACCATGAAATATGTCTACTTAATCTGATCAAAGAAGGACATCTATTTAATCCATTAAATCTAGTACTACAATATCTAATCAAAGCATCAAATCATGACAGATCTTCCTAGATTGAATTATTTCTCCAGGATCTGATTTCTAAATCATTTGACCCTACATTCCAATCTGCCTACCCTCAAAATATGTACTAAACATGCATGTTTTAATACGGAACGACAAAACACTCAAAAATACTCTAAAAATGCTGCCCTAGTATGACTCTTAGCTATCTGCCCTGCTACACATTCACCTCCAGTAAGTATTCATCATGATTACCTAAAATCACTCAAGTTATATGCATTCATGTAAAGATTAACAAACCATACAGGAAATACATACAAGTATATTATTTCAGAATTCTAGTTGATTAGAAAAAAAGAGTGCATTGTGACAGCTTTGGCTAATTTTTCTCATATTTCATTTTATGATATGTGATCAATATACAGCCACATTTAGCATGTAGTATCACTGTTAATTTGAGAAAGATTCTTAAGCAGTTTATCTAAGTCATTTCTACTCATCTGTTTCTAGAAGCCATCATGTGCATTTATATGATTTTTTGACCTTGTGATTTTTCAACTCTGTTAATAAGGATAAGATGTATTTAAAGGAAATTTCAGTATTGCAGAATGAACTGCAATTATATCACATTAAGTGCAAGAGGAAATGTGAATGGCAAATGAAGCCACAGTAAAAAACACAAGCCTTGAAGAGTAAATTTAGGGGTACCAGTTAATTCCTTAGGGATGCAGGATTTGGTGGATCTACATGAATCTTGAATTTGGAAAAAGAAAAGCACCATGGAACATTTATAATATCACATGTACATAGAGCTACTGTAAGATATAAAATAAATGTTCAAATAGAATTCATCCAACAAAATTACATTATTTTTTAAGCTTTTACACTGTAAAATTTCCACTGCAAAATTTAACACTTTTGGTGTTAAATTATAAAATGAATTAATAATATGAAGATAATCTCTAGATGATAGTCCAAATTAGGAATTTAATTGTGTACATATATGTAGTCTTGGATAACCTCATTACTGTGACCAAAGTAAAATACACATGAAGATAATAAATCCAAGAAATAGACACAGGCAAGTGGTTAGGAGTCCCTTTGGAGACTCACTTATGCTTTGCTGTACAACTCAGGCTTTAAAAGAGCATTCTTATTGCAACAATAAACACAAAGCAGCATGAGTGACCATTTTTGAGAGACTTGGCACCCAAAAATCAAAGAAGAGGCTGACCACAAACATAAGAATTTTGTTGCAGTTAACTGCATGGTTGCATGGCTTAAGGGAACAAGGGGTTCATTCTCTCTTACGATAGTCCAGTTACAGTTCTTAGTCCAGCTTGATCTGAGAGCAACAAAAACACCAGGACCAAGGGAATTGACCAGGCCATATCCATGTAACAGCTGAGAGAAGGACAATCCTTACTTGCCAGACCAGCATGCCTGTCCAAGAATACACAAAGATGCCAACTTCATCAACCATCTTCTGTATTTTATTTACCTGTTCAGGGCCTAATTCCACCCACCATGAGCTAGGCCTTCCCCATCAACTAAACAATCTCCTGCAGGTTTGCTCTGGGCTTAACTCAACTACTAATTCTCTAAAATTGTGTCCAGAGCTCAAACCCTCAACCATCAAGTTGACCCCTATCCCTAACTATGATAAATTTGCTGCACAGCATAAATAGACATTCCCAGATTCCCAGTAACAAAGTACGTGGAGCAAACCTAACAAACTGTGCTTGTTGGTAGAATAATGTTAGGAACACTGCAGACATCTGATTTCAGACTGCACACAAATATCCATCTTGCAGGCAGGTCTCCCTATGGCAGCAGTTTCAAACTTCTAAGGTAGCTTTTCCCATACAATAGCGGTTGTGAAATGATTGAGGAAATAGTATTAGTTTTATAGTGTTGTATCAATTCATAAAGATTTACCAAAACTGCATTGTTTTATTTTTATAAAGCTTTATTTTTATAAAGGAAGTATGTGAAACACAAAAATACAAATGGCAATGAATGAATTGTACAGAAGTAAGATTAAGATAAAATACTCCCTCCCTGAGAGACTATTTTAGGTAATATAAAGATTGAGCTCATGAACATTACATCATGGACAGTAGATGAGCTCATGTGGCTTCATCCTCCTCTGTGTGAATATTACAGTTAATACTGACTGGATAAAGAGTACCCAGTGGTTTCTTGGTGTTGTCAGTGACATATTGTCCATTCTCCAACAAATGGTCACAGATAGCTAATGCAGACAACTCTTATTAAACTCGTGGGACACACACACACACACATACACACACACACACACACACACACACACACACAAACACACACACATTACATAAAAGTATGAGGAAGATTGGGGGAAGATTCTCAGTAAGAGAAGGAAGAAGAATTTAATAGGGGAAGATAATAACAAAAATTCACTTTATCTATATGTTATTGCAGATGATAAATTGGTAATAAACTCATCCTGTTTTAAATATCATTATTACTGAATCTGTCCTATTCACAGCTTAGTGAGGTGAAGAAAAATGTTTGTAGTTTTTCTTCCAGGATACTCCCCAAATCCATATGGTATTCAGATATAATAGTGAATGAGTTGATACAACTACTATAAAACTATTTAATACTGTATATTCAACCATTTCACAACTGCCATTGTATGGAGAAGTGCTTTCAAAAAGACTGTCTGTATGCAGAAAAGCACCAGAGACTTGATACAAATTGTAGAGGATTCAAGTTGGATATAAGGAAGTTTATGGATAGTGATAGATATTTAGCATAGGCACATAGCATGGATTCTCCTCTGGAATATCAGAACCAAGAGACTTAACAAACCAAAGTGTTTAGAGAATTGAAGAGCCCAATACAAACTGTTTGGGTTTCAACACAGCTTTTAAGAACTGTCTAACATTAGACAAGTTCTGGGCTTTAAGAATTTCCTCATCTATAAAAATAAGGTGGTCAGTAGGTTTCGGTGAATGCCACGTACAAGTGTCACTGTCATCTCACTAGGCACTGGGTATCTTCTCTTAGTGATAACATAAATAACAGGGACTTCATGGGGTCATTAGAGGCAACGTATATGTTACAGCAGTGAAGTTATAGGATGCATCAGAAATGTTTCATATCCTTTAAGAAATTTGTAAGTAAGTAGGAAAGGTAGTCACAAGGTTATCTAAAATTCTTGGGAGGAAAGTCTGGAGATCAATTGACTTATTAGGAAAACTGAGCCTGCTTCAGTTTTAGTATTTGCTTTTCAATATTGCAATGCCTAATTTATATAAGCATGCTAGAGGCATTTTATGGAGTTGATTATGTGAATAATCGCTTTGTGTGAGTGGGAAAGGACTCTTCTGAATACTAGTCAAGCTCTTCACTTTCAGTCATCATGGATGGACCACTATCTCTCTCTCCATAACCTCTGGTTCAGGGATCTGCTTTGCCTCAAGAAGTAACTTTTCTAAATGTGTTCAACAGGGTATATGTTGTTGCTGGATTCAGCTATAATCTGGAAAAATAATCATTTTAAGTCACCAATATTTGAGAAGTGAAATATATTTTTGATTATAACCTTACTTATTTTAAATGATTAAGGCACCAAAAGTACAAAAGTACAGCATAATTTGTCAGTGAGACATAGTGGACCTCTTAAGAGCAAATACATCAAATATCCATTGACATATGGGGCAAAAAGATTTGGAAAGAAAGCAAGAAAAGGGATGTATAAGAGCTTTCCAAAACTGCCAAAGTCATACAAAGTGAGAGGAACTTTAGAATTGAGAGATCATGGTCCCTCCTGAAAAGATGACAGCAGATTCTACAACACAATCACTTGAATTCTTCACTTGAAAAAAAGAAAATCAAGTTTCCAGTGTGCTAGAAGACACAGTGACACTATCAAAAGTGAAGGACTTCTTTATCACACATACATACATGCATGCCAGTATAGAAAGTGATATGTTCCAAAATGATATTTCTTCATTTTACTCTCAAAACCAAATAAAATCTATAATTTTTACAGATGTCAGATATTTTTCATTTAGGTGATCATATCTAAAAAAGTCAGCATACAATTAGCAACATTTCATGTGTGAACAGAATTCACTATTATTAAATATTGTGAAGCTTATAAATTTCATTATTTGAAAATAGACCTCATATGACCAAATAATTCCAGAAATGCTGCTCTGCAACTGCACATATAATAGTCACTTCCTTGTAAGCTACAGTCACTGTTCTAAGGTATGCTGCAGACGAGATCACCTGCAAATATGTTGGCTAGAACTGAAAGTAGTGAACTCTGATTTGTCACCCAAGAAAAAGCTATTTTCTGAGCATTCTACTGTGAAATTTGCTTACAAAAGGTAAAAGAAAAAGCAGAAATGACTTACCAATTGAATAAACCTAGGCAATTTTACTGTACGTGCATTTTTGAGGCTTAATACAACAATGGACCACTTCTTTACTTGAAGTTCAGGTTGGGATTTACATAATGCAGTCCCTTAAACTACAAAGGCAACCAAAATATGCAAGGAGATAAAAAAAAGAATCATGACTCTTCACTCTTATGGACACTTTTCTGAGCTTTGAGGTGGAGTTCACTTAAAAAGTAGCTTTTCAGGGAAAGCCAATATGCAAGGTATAAATAAATAAAACTTAAGCATTTATAGGATACATAACAGTTATGTGATGAATACAGAGCTATATTGTGTGCATTATGGTGAAATATCTTCAAAACTGTATTCTGGCTGGTTTCCAAAATAATACTTGGTTATATTTTCCCAGATGCTTATAATTATTTCTTCCGGCAGAGAGGATCTATGCCACAAGAGCTCAAATGCACAATCACCAGTCATCATTCTTTAGCATCATCATCATCATCACTATCATCATCATCACAGTAAAGATAACTGCATGACACTATTGAGCAGTGAAATCATTGACATAGATATTTCTACAATGCAATTTTCACTGTGGTACATGATACACTGTATACATGCAGTCACTGAGATGCTTAACACTTTGACTAAACAATGTTTACCATTAACCTTCTGCATAGGCTTCTAAAGAAATGCTTTCCAAGAGAGACAATGTACAATGCCAACTATAATAAAATATTCAGAGAATTTGAAAAAATACTATTTGTCTTACCAGCATTGTTGCTTTAGCTTAAAAATCAGAAGAAATCAAGTACTTTTTACTAATAGGTAAGGTGTGAATGACACTTTAGTGTTTTCTTGAGTTTTTTGCATTTGTCTTCATGCACATTGACTAGAAGGTATTAGTCAAACTCCCCTCACCTCACTTGACATGCTTATTTCTGCAGACTGCCCTCCTAGAGGATGCATGGGCTGCATGCTTGGGAAAGTTCAGTTTACAGATTTTTTTCCAGTTTTAATTATAGTGACACTTATCCAAAGCTCAGAAAAGTTCTTCAGGACAACTGAGGAAAACACAAACAGACCAAGTATAAGAAAAACATCAAGAGAGGAGCTGAGCAAGTCTATCAGGCACGCTCTGTGAAGAAGGCAGAACAATTTAGTCAAATATGACTGAAAGTTAATGAAAAATTGATAATATCAAATAATGGATGCAATATGGATTTAAGTGTACTATAATTACTGTCATTAATAGCCAGTAAAAAGTTGTGTACTTCAAATAGTAGCTTATCATCGAAGTGGATTTATGTAGTACATAAATAAATATGTTTTAAAGTAAGCAATGTGATTTAAGTTTGGAAATCACTCAAGAAGATACTAAGAAACAGTTTTTAATTAAGGGAAACATATTAATAAAGTTGAGTTCTAAAATTTACATTCTCTACACTCCTAAACTCGAGATATTTACCCAAATTTGCTTGGATTGGTTAATGCTGTCATATCTAAAAATATAATACAAAATTTTATACTAATATAAGCAATCAATATAATGATTTATTTAGGAAAATTTAGATTAATGTCCCTCTGAAAAATAAAATTGAGAGTCATAACTGTCAAAGGCAGCAACCAAAAATGCTAATATGTTTAGAAAAACAAGCAAAAAATTGAAGGGTACCAGACTTGTTCACAGATAGGAAGACGCTTTGAAACACTTAAATACAAAAATAGCTTATATTACATTCTAATATTATCAGTTATTACAATCCAAATTAACTTCTACAACTATAAAAATATCAACCAAATTCACAAATGATTATCTTATCATGACATTGAAATATCTTGTCTGACAAAAATATTAATCCATCTTAATGAAATAATTTGAAGAAAATAAAATGAGTTTTAGACATGCTGTTTCCTATAATAAGAAGCCACACCATTTGAAATGTGATTCATTGTTTTGTTTTATTCCTTGTTTTTAATTTTATGGAAGTAGTAAGACAAGTTAGCTACCCTTGAGTTACATCTCCAGGCTTTTAAACGTAATTGAATAAACTGAGATAATAAAACATGACATTTTGGGCACATTTACAATAGTCTCCTACATTTAGGCATTTGGAAAATCTGCTACTTTGATTAATTATCCAATACAATTTCATATATTCCTTCACCATAATTTTATTCAATTTATTTTGAAAAATCATTTAGAGAATTACAGAAAAAATTCACTGGTATAAAACTCAAAAATGTCCTCTGTGAATGAAGTGAGTATCCTTCTAAGGCTCAAATTTCTATAGTCTATCACATAGTTTCCAAACAGAATGACCCATTCTATTGGTCTTTATTAAAATTATTTTTCCTATCATCTGTTAGTGTGTTTATCTGGACAAGTTTTTACAATTTGGCTATGGCAAATTCAGCAGTTGAAACCATACATTGTCACTTCCCCACTTTTTATATTATCATTACATTTTTTTAAATTAGCACACAAAGTAATAGGCTTCACTGTACACATAGCCAGGTTTGCCCAGCAGTTTATGTTTCTATGATTGCTTAAAATGCATTCAAGAATTACAGCTCAGCAGGAGACAGAAAGTACTTACAAAGCTGCCTAAGATTCCTAAGTATAGTTCTGTTCATTCAGCCATGTAGACTGAACGTGAATTCTTAATTCTCTTATCTCCAACTGCAACTGGTAGAATTAGAGGCATGAGCCACCATGCCAACTAAACAAGTGATAGATTATAGATAGATAGATAGATAGATAGATAGATAGATAGATAGATAGATTTATTGATTGATTATTTACATCACCAAATCAGAAAAAGTTGCAATATTATCTTGGGGCTTTTTTTGTATGAAATGTAAGGAATTTGGTATTAGCAACTGGCTTTTTTTCTTAAAAGTACTGTGGGTTTGACATCTTGGAACAACTTTCTAAATTTTCTAACATAATATTGCAAAGATTATATTATATACAAAATACATACATATATATATATATATATATATACATATATGACAAAAGAATAGAAATTACTTAAGGTACATGTAGTGTATTTCTTCAACATTCCGGATCACTGTAAATACAGTTTGCAGAAATGGAGAAACTCAGTTGAATCATGGGTATCCTTCTCCTGAGATGACTCAAGTCATGGACCAAGCTGCTCCCACATACCATTGTAAGGGTGTTTCATTTGTGGGGTGTTTTAGACATACTGCCATAAAGCATGGTGAGGGCAACTGGATGGCACTACCTTGGAAAAGACAGTGGACCTCATCTGAAGCAAGTGATGATGTTGCTGACAACTCTTGAGGTCACATGGGGTAGCACCTTCTTGGCTGAAACACCACTTCTCTAACTATACCTCTTGGGAGAGCAGGTTGCATTTTTCCCCAAATCTGCCATTCTGTGAATTCTAGAGGAGGCTAAAACAATTGCCAACACAAGTGCCAGTGCCCAAGACATATTAAGTAAGAATCCACTTCTCATTCTCTTTCCATTCCAGGAAAAACCCAAGTCATTGATCAGAATCTCTAAAACTTTCCCCAGATTATTTTGATGGGCAGTCAAGGCTAGGAGTTCCTGGTAAGGAACTCTATGCAGTGAATCCAAAGCAGGTGATAAAAATCTCCTGAGAGGTCATTAGCACATAGTGAGAGCTGACATGAGTTCATTCCCTAAGAGGTATTAAAAAAAAACCTTTAATTCCCTATCAGTTATAGGTGGCAGCAACCAGCTAACTGGGCTACCCGTGACTTCAGCCCTCTCAGGGGATGTATAAATCACTCACTTACTCACTAGATTGCCTGGATCACAGGATGCACACAGTCTGTGTAGGTCACAATTAGGAATTTAAGATGTGGACTAAATCTTTGGAAAATACAATTTCTGTTAGACTTTAACACATTCAACTTCCCTAAAGGTTTTAGGCATACTTTTCTGAATGTAAAAGAGAGCTTCTGTGCTCTATATAAGTCACTTGTTCAAAAAGTTTCATATCGTAGAAAAGGTACTGATGAATCACCAATTTTCTTCATTTTATCTCTTCTGTGTTGAAGTGGTCAAGCTTTTACTCCAACAAGATGAAAGAGGTGTGCTAATTGGTTAGACCTTTTTTGATACAGTTATCAAAAGATATAAGTTATAGAATTTAAGAGCATTATTTCTTTGCCTTTATATATCATTTATTTTTACATATTCCTTAAGTTGCCAGTTATGCAGGAAGAAGCAGAAAAGTGGTGGAAGGAAATCAGAATAGTTGCTAAATGGTTTCTCAGCTGAAATATTGTTGACTTCTTTTTGCTGTTTTATTTACAGTGAATAATCACTTATTCAGTCCACTACTGAAAAATTATCCATCAGACATTTTCTTCACAGTGTGTAGGGTTTTAACCATTTTTGTTGTAAAATATGAGATTAATAGAGATTTTCAGTCATCTTTCAAGCAAGAATATTCAGATGTGTTAACAGCTGCCCAGCTTCTTAAGAACTCACTAATACTTTAATCTCCAGACTCTTTTTTTCATAAAAGATTCACAAGCAAAACAAATGCAATATGGATCAAAAAATTTAATCAGAATGCTTAAAATGCAATTACATTCATCAGGGTGTTCTGTTCGTCTGGGTATTAAATCTGGGCTTTATTCAATATCCTCCTTTTATTATAAAGCAATATTTTTCCACTCTGTAAACCATCTGATCCCTAGGCTAATGTCCTCCATGCCTAAATATTAACAAGACAGAACACCATGAAAAAAAGAGATGGAGAAATATTTCACAGATTTCAGTAGCAAAGTTTAATCGAGGATTTTTGGAAACCTTGTTTCTTGACTGACCACATGATTTGACCAAAGGGAATACTAAACTTACTTCCTTTAAACCTTAGTGCAGCATCATTATGCTGCTCCAAATGTCAAATGCATAACCTCCCACATGGTTCCTCAATTGAGTAATAGAATATGGATAACTTGAAGCTGAAATAATAGGTTATTGTTCCTCATTTAGTATCTGCAATGTTTAAAGGCAACCCTAGTTTCTTCATGAAAGCAGAATAGCTTCACAAGTAATGAAAAAAAAGAAATCTATCTTGGATCTTAGTTATATTTCTCCAATTCTCTATCTCACAGTTAATAGCATTCAACTGTAACAAAAGCTTTGGAGCACAGAGATGTCCAGCCAGCATGATTTGAAACAGTTGGGTGCTTCTTCTTTTAAGTCTGTACTCCAGATATAACATAGTGGTTGGAATTCTGTAAGACATATGGAAGTTAACTGAAGCAGCCACAGGAGTGAGGGCAATGCTTCTAGAAAGTGCTATGTTCAAAGTGGGGGAATTTACTCAAAACTGCAGAAGTATGGAGACCTTAACCTTCAGTTAATATTTAATGGACTGTTTGGAAAATTCATGAATAGTTCCATTATATAGCAAGTCAGTTTACTCAGTTTTTCTATGAGATTCTATACATGGAAAAACAACAACAACAACAATAACCGGAATCTAAAATTTCTAAATGAAAGGAAAGCAGAAGTAGCCCTGCAGCAGCACATCACACAGTTAGTCATCCAGTGATCCTGAAGAAACTTTAAATGCAAAACCTCACTGACTCAACGATATTTGAAGCACTGCCAGTGGATCTCGCTGATAGTCATGTAGGGACCAGCAAGAAGAGTCTTGGGTTCAAGAAGCCCCAGGCAAAAATGCCTGCATGTTCAACTTCTGCCTATAGGTTGTAGTCAGCTCATGGTAGCTATGACCATGACATAGTACAAAGTCATTAGCCTTCTTAAAACACAATGGGATTTTGTTTTGTAATTTTTTTGGTAACTTGATTTTTTTTGTAACTTGAACATGAACTTTTTAGATTGAATCGGCTGGAAATTTGAAAATGGTCACAGACAAGTATGTGATCACCACCCATGATCTTTCTAATGATGATGTAAACCTCTGTGGAAGATGTAGTGTGCATTATACTATCAAATCACATAAATGATGAATTCAGTGTTTCTTATGAAGTGTTGTCTACTGGGTTCCTTTGATTAACCTTGACATCTATGTTCCTGATAATTACTAGTATTTAGAATGCAAAACATAAGAACTGAAAAAATTATATTTTTGTTCAAGTCCTGATGACAAATAAAGGAGACAGTTGAATGACAAACCATATTTACTCAAGAAACCCCTGTTTTTAGGTGAGAGAGGGCATTTCAAATTTGCCCTTTACTTCGTATTAATATCTTAGTTAGATCTGTAGGCTCCAAGATAGTTGAAGCATAGAAATTGAAATATTATCTTTCTTTAATTAAACTCAATCAATACAATATCTAGCAAACTTGAATGTGGCTATTAAATATTATAAATAGCCCTTATTGATATGTTCAAAATTACTTACTACTTCAAAATTGTATAAGGTTATTTTGAAACTTTTTCATTGTAGAATAATCAAACCTTCACTCTTGCATTCTAGTTTTAATAAAAGTATCTTTTTTTTTTTTACTTTTTGTGATCAATATGCACATTTACAAAGATAAAGCATATATAGCCACCACATGCCATTTTTATTAAGGTCATCTTTCTGTGTTGGCATTCCAAAGAATATAACTAAACTACAATATTCTTTGGCATAGAAAAGCACAAATATAATAAAAGTAGAGAACAACATACCTTAAACACAAATAACAATGCACTTATTTTTAATAGCGAATTTTGGGAAAACATTAAATATTTTAATAAGGGTTCTTCTATAGAATAAAGTTTATTTATTAAACTCCTACTAAGTTGTTCAAAAACACATATAAAGTTGACCAAATTATCCCCAATTCTATAACACTGCTTTTAATGCTGTTGTCATTACTCTCTTCCATGAAACTGTTAATCTGTCATCACATTTTAAATGGAATCATACATTTATGTACTGAGATTACCAGCTTTAAATTATCTTTCCTTTAATTTAAGCCTTTGACTCAAAAACAAAAGGACTCTAGTTGGGACCTCTAGATGTTACCTAAAGATGTTTGGCAGGTGTGGCAGCCTGCCTGTAATTCTAGCTCTAGAAGGCAGAGTCTGGGAAGCCCCAAAGCAAGCTGACTAGCCAGATGCACAACAATAAGGTGGAATAGTGATTGAGGGTGATTCTGACATTAGCCCTGGACCTTCACAGGCACACACAAATGCACTTGGGAATATTCCCCTACACACATATGGATGCCCAACTCACACACAAATACACACACACACACACACACACACACACACACACACACACACACAGAGTCACGCTGAACATACGTATGTGGAAAAAAAAATCAAAAAGAGCAGTAAAAGCTTCCAATAGATTCTAAAAAAATAGAAATAATTCCTCCCTAGGTAACCACAGAAAGTACGTCAGTGAGTTGACCATTTGTAAAGTTGCTAAGAAGGATCATTTTGGATGTTGAGCTGTCATGCAAGAAGACTAGTAAATGAAAGGCTTTTAGATGATAAAAATGATTCACACAGAAGAGAATTATTGTAGAACACAGATTCGGATGAGGTTACTATTAACTAAATAATGAAAAAAAGTCGAGTTTATTGTTATCTAATGTCAAGTAGAACAGTATTATCTAAAATTCTTATTGTTTGTCTTTGAATTACAGAACATCTACAACAAAGCGGTATAGCAATTATCTTAGGACACTGAGAGTCAGATTCTGATGTGTATACAATTATGTGAGTCACACTTAAGGCAGGACATGTGGGCCTGGCAACAAGACTTTCAGGTTGTTTTGACCCTGCTATGTCTGACAGTCAATATGACTGAAGAGATGAGGCCAATCTTAAATTGTTTCCAAGGCTCTTCAAAGAAATTATGACTTTTTGAGATGATCAGTTTGAAATAAAAGCAATAACAGATACATAGAATATGACACATTTTTTGAAGAAAACTCAACAGATGTACAAAATCTGACAGTATAAAATGAGACTCAGTAAAAAGATAAACTCATAAAAAAAAAATACAAATGAGAAAGTCCATCAGATAAAATTAAGTAATAGTTTGAATCACTGTTATAAGTTCTACATGTAAGGAACACATGTCAAAAGTATTTTTTAAATTATTTTCTGGTTTATCTAGATTAAGGCAATTTCCTTTCTTGACATAGTTCTGACATTATTCTATCAAAATTAATTTCATTATACAAATTATTTTCCTTTCAGGTCTTACAACAATGGTTTTCACGATTACTTCCTATTGCCTGACGGGTTTTATTGAAGTGTCCATTAATATCAGAGGATGCTCCTCTTTTTCTATCATCCCCCTGTCTTCCTAAGGAAACCACAGAACACATTTTTGAGAAAGGTGTGCAAAATAGTGTTAGTCAACCAGTATCTGAGGTCAAAGATTCTTGCATACTTACATCCATAGATCTCTTTGCATCCATGGCTCTTCTTTCCTGTAGTTAAGTATAATTCAACAACGAGTTGATATGCTCAGTTGATATGCTCATAGATTCCAGAAAATTCCTTAGGTCTATTTGAATGATTTACATTATCAATTACAATTCTCATAGCTGCTCATAAGCTACTGGCAACCCCTGTCAGATTTAGAACATCACTCTGCTAGCCACTCTATGTGTATGTGTGTATGTGTGTATGTGGTGTGTGGTGTGTGTATAGATGATGTGTAGGTGGTACGTATGAGGTGTGTGTGTGTGTCTGTGTCTGTGTCTGTGTATTTGGTGTGTGCATAGATTATGTGTGTTTATGTGATGTGTGGTGTGTATGTGTGCATGTGATATGCATGTGTGTGTATGTAATGTATATGTTATGATGGTATGTGTGTGTATATGTGGTATGTGTGTATTCAGTATGTATGTATGTGTGTGGAATGTGTGTAGGTGGTATGTGTGTAGCATGCATGTGCATTGTATATTTAAATGTACTAAAATGACAAAAGGCTCTTCTATTTTTAATGTTATTAAGATTTTGGAATAAAGTCTCATGTTTCCTAGACTATTCCAAGACTTGCAATGTAGCTAAGGAGGATGCTCCTGAATTTCTTCCCACCATTTCCAATTTATATTGTGCCGTGGATGGACCTATGAACTCCATGAATGTCAGGTAAGTACTCTATCAACTAAGGTAAACACTCAGTTCTGGATACTTTACCCTTAACTTTGATTCAAAACATAGGATGAGGACATTGTTCCAATTAGCAGTTGTTTGGTCTGGGTTTACAACATGCTTATGGCCTCACAGAATCTTGATATTCTGGTTAGACCATGCCTGATTTTTGTGAGATAGAATTAAGCTGTGTCCTTTCAGTTTATTTGTTTAATTTCCTTGGCTGTAGCTGATCCTACAAAATTTTCCTATCCAAAGAATATAAATTACAGTCTTGTTGCTATGAGGATGGAGCACCTACCTATGGTTTATCTAGTTTCTACAGAATATTCAAATTTAACATATTATTAATAGATATGTTGTTATCTGTACCATGTGAAAATAATTTTCAGGAACTGCACTAAAACAACTCAGAGTAATAAATTAAGAAATACGTAATATATTTTGACATCTATTTACCCTTTAGCATTGTATTTATTTATTTTTAAATAAATTTATTAACTTACATTTTTATGTACATATTCCTTGCCTCCCTGGTTTCTCCCTTCCTTTTTCCCTCCTTTTCTCCCGCTCCATCCTATTCAACCCTCCTTTCTTTCCCTATGTCAGCCCAGTCTCCTCCCTCCTATTCTTGTGTTCCATGGGTCCTGGAGTTCCCTCTGTATCTTCTATTATCATGGGGCTTCAGGCCTCAGTGGCAGACATGGAGGGCATTCCTTAGGCGGTCCACTAACATGAGCACTCCGCTACCTCTGTCTGACCCCTTGCCCTTAAAGATCTACTCCCTGAAACTATTTCTCCTGAAGTCATGCCAATCTATGTGTACAGGTCCACCACTGTGCAGGTCTGATGAGATAAATAAGTTCCTGGCTGTGGCTGCCTTTCCTTGAGTGGAATGACCTGTCCAGCCACAGAACTCTCCATCTTTAGACACTTACAGTCTTACTGCCCCCTCTTTCACAAAGTTCTTTGAACCTCTGGATGGGGAGAATTTGACTGGCCTGGTTCCTATTCAACAATATAGAAACTGTCAGAGAAAGGAATTTATATAAAAGAAGGCATGAAAGGAAGGGAGAATCAGGAGTAGGGCACAGTAATGGATGGGGTCAACCTCCAGGACATCATCTGGATGTCAACCAATCACTAACATCTCCTAGCCCCCATGATGGAGAACACAGGACCAGTGCTTCAAACCAATCCAAACACCAGTGATTAGGAGACTGACCATGGTTTGGATCAGATATCTCCATAATTATAGGTTTTTCTTTACAATGGCCTTATTTCACTCTTGAACTTTGCTCTTCTGTTTTCATTCTCTTTGGGTCTTCTTTGCCGTATCTTTCTATTTCGAATCCTTCATAGTTGTAAGAGACACAGGAGAGAAAGAGAGCAAGAAAGAGAGCAAGAAAGAGAGAAAGAAAGAAGAGCAGTATACATACATATAGACATTAGAGGACAGCTTTCAGAAATTTATTCTCTCTCTCTTTCCTCCATATGTGCTGGAGATTGAATTTAAAATGCTAAATTTTCTCACAGGTGGCCTTACTGTTGTAACTGACCTGCTTTAGGACATTTAAGCAGGGTATTCCTTTGGTGGGTTGGTGCTGAGGATCCATCAAAGGTACTCAGGTTTGCTTGATAAGTGCTCTGCTATTGCCTTAACGCTAGTAGTGCAATTTTTAGAACATATAAAGTGTATTCCAGATTTGGGAAGTAGTTTAGTTGATAGTGTGGTTATGTAACAGGCAGGAATTCTGGCCTTCATACCCAAGAACACACAAACTAGGTACAGTGGTAAACATCTGTGATTCAAGCACAAGAAGGTCATCCTTGCTGCTGATGGAGTTTAAGTCCAGCTTGGTTTATCGAACTGTCTTTCTCCATAGATAGATAGATAAGTATGTAGGTAAATGATAGGTAGATAGATGAAAAATGAATAAAGAAATAGATAATATATAGATAGAGTTCATCAAGTTTTTTCTGATATATGTCTGGCTGTTATAATTTCTGAAAATATTCAATAAGTTTTCATACTTTATCTGTCTATGCAGTAATTATTCACTCTAATGAAACCAATCATGAAAGAATTAACTACTACTTTTAACATCTTTCCTTGAAAAATAGTTAAAAATTACACCCCAGTTTGTCCAATACAACAAAAAAAAAACCCACACTTTCATCCATGGAATCTAAAACTTGAAGTGTTGTTATCTGCAACCTTTCCAATATGTCCCTCATTTCTGCTCCTAAAAGTATTCTAGTCTCAGTCTTCCTCAAAGCAGTCTGTAAAAGCAGCACAGTGCACTTCTTACATAGCATAACTTCTTGCAAGAATATCTTAAAATTTAAAACAGCAAAAGTCCAGTTTTTTCTTAATAGTTTCTGAGTTTGAGTCAACATATAAAATTAAAAAAAAACCAACAGAATTAAAGAAATAAAATACAATTTAGAATAAAATCCACTGGAAGAATGTCTGCATATATTGGGATATTAGCTGCAAACATCTTCTTAAATTATTTGCCAAACATCAGTATGATTAACCTACTTAAAGATCACATTTGGTTAATATCTATTTCAAAGGTATACATGTGATTAAAGCTTGATGTTTTCTGCTTTATGACTAATAGCTCAAGAGGCAGCACTAGGATGTGGAAACAGATCATTTGAAAGTCCTGAAGTCTCTATTACTGAGTAATGTATGTGTTTACAATTGTGAGATTAAAGTCCATGGGTAAGAATATCACAGTAAGTGACTTAGTTAAGGGAAATAGCAATGGCTTCTAGGATCTGAAGCAGTGCCATTAGTGAAAGGCAGGATGGTGGGTGGGTTCTGTGTCTATCATACAAAGCAGTGCTGTGTTTTTCAGTGTCACACATGTACGCACCCACAAATAAATCAAGAGTTAACTCTGTGCATATTTATAGCTATTAAGGAATATGATAGAAGGAACCACCACACCGGGATGTACGGCGATGTACAGAGCAAGAGCTAGAGGAATGAGTAGTGCATGTGAGCTCACTGAAACATACAGGAAAGAAAAGGAGCAGGCAGGCATCTGGGCTTAGAAGCATACTTGCTCTTCTGGTCCCTTGGCCAATTGCAAAAACAAAATTACATGCTTTGATTTTTCAAAGCTGTCCATCCAGGAATGAATATTCAGTAAATCAATTTCCCTCTGTGAAATGTAGTATTTATAAATTTAAATGTCAAAATAAAATATTGGAGACTAATCAAAATACATGACTTAAGTTTAATCTGATTGTGACTGTTTCACTCTGCTAAGTATGATTGTTAATGCTGACTGTTCGGTGGACAGAATCTAGACTCACTGAGGAGAGAGGTGCCTGGGCAGGTCAATGAAGACTCATCTATACTAGGTTAACTGAGGGGGAAGAACAGGAAAGAATAAAAGAAGAAACCTAGTGGAGAAGGAGCATCCATCTTTCTTTGCCTGCTGACTGTGGATAAAATGCTGCCAGGTGTCTTGTGTTCCTGCTGCTAAACCTTTCCCTCTACAATAGACTGCATCTTTGAGTTGGAAGACAAAATACACTGCTCCTTTATCAATTGCTTCTGTCCAGTATTCTGTGGGAATACAAAGTTTACTAATACATCAAAACTTTCTTCCAAGTGCAGTGAGGAACAAATTCATTCATTACGAATGAATAATAAAATTGGGATTCACAAAAGAAGTTTTTTCTACAAGGACAAGAAATATTCTACAACATTTTTTGTAGACTGTTATCTAATCATAGTTATAAACAAATGTAATTTGAATAGAAGTTGGATATAAAATGTTCTCTGTGAAAATCTTAGATGTTGAGTGGTCATTCTATTTCAAATTGGCAGCACAGCTTTAAAGGTAGTGTGCCGATGTTGTCTGCAATACCCACATTGCTAAAATTAAGTACAGAATTTTTGTCATAAACCTGGAAATAAATTGCATTATTAAATTATCAATGAAATCTACGTTCAAAATTCACTGTTCTCTTGAAACATTTTGTTCTAGAAAAAACAGTTTAATAAGAGCATTTCACAAAAATGATGACCAAAATATTTAGCTTTTTTATCACCTGCTTTGATACTCCACATCCATTATATAATCATTGTCATATTATTATTACATTTATAACATATTAAAGAAGAATTTCGCAAATTCTATAGTATAAATTTTTATTATACTAAGCATAGATAATAAAACTATTCAGATAGATATTTATTTTATAAAATCATGATGCATTCATTAAATTTAATACCACAAATCCCCACAAAGAGCTTTACAATATTTCAAAGTATATAGTTATATCTTCCTTTGTGATAAAATTACACAATTAATTCTGACTTCTTAGCAAAACAGATCCTTGGTTTTATCACAGAAATATTTCTGGGGAAATGACTCCGTTTGTGATTGCTTCAAAACTGTTCTGATCTTCAACTCACATTAGATGCAAAAACTGAAGGCAAGAGCAAACAAATGATTTTTCTGATTGCTAGGGCATATACACAAAAAAATTTAGTTTTGTAAGACTCACTTCAATGTGTGATATACAGAAATAGACATAATCAATCAGAAATGAAAAAAATCCAAATCGTTAGCTTTGTTTTATTCTAACTGGTAAATCACAAATTAGCAATCTATTTTGAACACAATGTAAAAGTATACCAGATTAAAATTGCTAGCATAATCATAAAAATTTTCTATTAAGTTTTTATAATTCTTATTCAATAAAAGAGATGGCTATTGTACATTTTAAAGCTTTTTTTTTTTCCTAAAACTTGTTTGATTCTAAAGTGTCTGTGAGAAGAGCCACATCCAGTTACAAGTGTAAGTCACAACTTCTTGCAGGTATGTCATAAATAATGAAAGTCTTCCAAGTTTTATTGATGTTGTTCATTGAAGAACAGGTCTTTCCTTTTACTCTTTGTAATTTGACTCCTTTGTACTTTTTTAATTACTCCAATTATTTTTTAACCAGTTCAACCTAATTCTGCTTAACTTCTAGTTACTAGATCTTCAAAAGATTGTTAGAAACCCAATTCTTTTTATATTGCTGTTTTCTTTGTTTCAGAAAGCAGCAATAGAAAAATATTAATAAATCAAGTTTATTCATGTCAAATTTTAGATTAAAAACAGATTGCTTCTTTTATGTGATAGCTAACTTGAAAAAAGATGAAGTCACCTCAATTATCATTGTTCAAGATTTCACTGTGCACTACCCAGCCAAGATAAACAATCGCCTAGGCCTTCTGGCTGGTATGTGCTTCAAACCCTTAAAAGTATATACTGCATTCCTCTCTTTATTAGCACAACAAAGGATCAGTAACAGCAAAGTTTTTATTGTTTAATTTTTTTCATAGAAATTTTTGGCGCTATGGCAGTGGTGGAATAATGTCCCATACAACAAAAACTTATAAGTAATTACCAATGGAAATTCAATAAATTGAACTATTTATCTCCAATAAGAACAACATTTGTAAATCACCTAAGTGCTGAGAATTTTGCTGGAGGATACAGCAGATCTGCAAATTTTTATGCAGATCTTTCCACTACAATGAAGAGATTATCTTATTGTACAGCCAGCTATGAGGTGCTATTTTGGTCAGGTAGATCCTAATGAGATAAACAAATAAAACGGTTGTCCTTGACTTTAATAATAAACGAAAGGGATAAATTTAAGTATTCCAAATTATCTTTCAAGATTAAATATACTTGTAAAAATTGTAAAGGCAACATGTTACCACTACAGACAATATTTGAGTTGAGTCTTGTAGACAGGAGGAAAAACATCTGAAGAAACAAGTGCAGGTATAACAAGTGTGTGTGATCAATAAAGAGTAAGGAACTAGCAAGATGGACATGACAAATAGGACAAAGAATGAAATTCAGTCTTCTGATTTTTACTGAAGCAATTTTTTTTTTTTTTACTTAAAGTACAAATGGGCCATAATGTGTGTGATAGTTAAGCCTGGGTGTCAACTTGACACACCCGGTATTAACTAAGCTGGGCTGAGACCACCTCTGGAAAGGATCAACTGAGACTACTTGAAAGGATAGTACATGCCCTAGATCCTATCAGAACTCCAAAGCTCTCAAAGGATTCTCCCAATACTACATCATATTAAAAGGATCCACCAAGGAGAACAGATGCCTTCTTGCAGCTGTGCTAGGAATCGTTCTTCCTTCTGGCCGCCCAGACTAAGACACTAGGAGTTCTCCAGCCTTCAGTCATCATCACCCACTTGACTACCGAACTGAGCAGTTAGCTATTGGCAGCCATTGTTGGAACTACCCCGGATACTGGCAGCCTTTGCTGGACTATCTCGGCCATATTTGTGAGCCAACTCAATAAATTTCCTCTATATATTTTATATATATTTATATTCGTTCTGTGAATTCTGTGACTCTAGAGAACACTAACTAATACAATGTGACATCCATTTTTACTTCTATTTCTGCTTTATTCTAAGTGAGTTTTAACTAAGTCAGAGTAAATCTTCTATCATAAAAACTTGAATGAACTTGGTGTTACTGAAAAATTTAAGAGACTGATAAAGAGAAATATGTTTATATGTCTTCAAAACTTCACTAAGATTCCAGTTATGATATACAGAAAACCCATTAAGTCCAGAGGGAGTGTTTCAAGGAAAAACACAGAATGTTTGTTGCTGAAATTTTTCTCATGCTTATTTGCTGAATTAAACATGATAGATTTTCAAATTTACAATATCTAGCTATGCAATAATTTTAAAAGTACAGGTAATATTTACTTTTAAAGCAAAGTTAACAAAGTCAGTTTCTTATCAGAAAATATTTTTTTTTACTTTGTCCCATGTTAGTTTTTCTTTGCTTTCTTTTTCTATTATTATTATTTCTGCTCATACAAACTTAACAGATACACCGGTAGCCTCCCTCCTTCCACCTCCCCCTCCCACTGCCCTGCTCCCTCCTCCCTTTTCCCCTCCCTCCACACCGCCCACTGCCCCCCCCAATCCCCGGAGCATCCTTTAGTGTGCATGCCAAATTCTTCTCTGGGTCCTCCTCTCCGATGAGGTGCAAGGACCCAGGGGCATTTCCCAGAACCCTTTCCTGTGTTCCCCTTAAGTTTAGGAACACTACTGTGACTGTCAGTCCCTAACTCCAAGGATCCTAGTGCCTTTAGTCCATGCTAGACTTTGTGGGGTCAATAATTTGTTGGACATAGCGCAGGTCATGCAAAGTCCTATTATGATTGCTTTGGCCCTAACTTGTGTGGAGTATCGTGCATATCATTACTCCTCCCATCCTTGTGCTCTTACAATCTTACCGCCCCCTCTTCCACAAATTTCCCTGAGCTTCAGGATGGGGAGAGATTATTAGGCTGGCCCAGTTCATGGTGGTTGATATAGAGTCTCTGATGTTCTGAATTATGGTTTGTTTGGTTTTTTTTTTTTTCAGTTTTGCTGCTCCTGCAATGCCCTTGGCTCCATCCTGATGGGTATTGGATGTCACCCCCTGGCCAGAGATAAAAACCTGTTAAATTAGAGTCTTGTTATAAGAGTATATGCAAAGGTAGATAGAATAAAAGTAGGAGACCATGGTAAGAGAGGGGTCAATCACCCATTTGCAAAATGATTACTTTCTATCTGAAGCCTATATGCCCTCCCCTTGTGGTGAGATCATACCCCTTCAGTTGCATAGGATCAGGAAGGAAAGTCTGTGAACTTGACCAGATGTCTCATTACTTACTTGCAGTCCTTGATGGTGGCCTATTTTCTCTGCTGTAACATGGTCCCCTCTCTCCTTGTTTCTGATGGGTCCCTCCTTCCCCATCCCTCCTGTTTATAATCTTTGCAATTACTGTAGGTATTACAGAGATTTGTCTTTGAGTGTCTGTAACTGGGTTTGGTACTAGGATCCACCTATTTGGGAGTATATACAGCGCTTGATTTTCCATGTCTGGGATACTTCACTCAATATAATTGTTTCTAATTCCATCCATTTCCCGGCAAATTGCATTAATTCATCATTTTTGATGGCTGAGTAGTATTCCATTATATAAATGTACCACATTTCCTTATCCACTTGTCAACTGTTGAACATTTGAATTGATTCCATGACTTTGCTATTGTAAACAGTGCTGCTATGAACATGGTTGTGGTTGTGCTATCGAGGTGAATTTTTGCTGTATGGGGGTTTATTCCCAAAAGTGGTATAGCAGGGTTACATGGCATTTCAATCTTTAACTTCTTTAAGAATTTCCAGATGGCTCGCCAGAGTGGTTGTATGAGCCTGCATTCTCACCAGCAATGTAGGAGAGTTCCCCTCTCTCCACATCCTCTCCAGCACTTGATGTTGTTTGTATTGTGGATTTTTGCCATCCTGACAGGGTGAGGTGATATCTCAGGGAAGTTTTGATTTGCATTTCCCTAATGGCTGAGAATGTGGAGCATTTTTTAAGATATTTGTTAAACATTTTAATTTTGTCCCTGGTAAAGTTTCTTTTAAGTTCCAAGGTCCATTTTTTAATTGGGCTATTTGTTTCCTTGGTATTTAGTTTTCTAAGTTTTTGTGCACTCGGGATAATAGAGCTCTATCAGATATGTGGTTTTGAAGATTTTCTCCCATTCTGTGCATTGCCTTTGTGCTCAAGTTACAATCTGTTTATCTGAACAGAAGCCCACACAACTACAGCCCTTTGATCTTTGACAAAGGGGCCCAAAAAATCAAAAGGAAAAAGAACAGCATCTTCAACAAATGGTGCTGGCAAAACTGGATATCTATATTGCAGAAGATTAAAACTGGACCCGTACTTGTCACCATGTACAAGAATTCATTCCAAATCCATCAAGGTCCTTGATATAAGGCCAGAGACTATAAAAACCATAGTTGAAAGGGTAGGGAACTCCTTTGAGCTGATTGGGCTAGGCCAACAGTTCCTAAACGGACATCCAATAGTAGTACAGTCACTACAACCAACACTCAACAGATGGGATCTTGTGAAATTATAGAAAATAAATTTATAAACCATTTTGTTTATTTGGAAGACAGTAGTAAGAAAGAAGAGTCAGAGGGAAAGTGAGAGCAAGAGCAAGAGAGAAAAGAGACAGAGAGACACAGAGAGAAAACATGACACAGTATAGGACATGTTTTAGGAGTTAGCCCTCTCATTTCACCAATTGTGCTCCAGGGGTCAAATTCAGGTACCAGTTTTGCCTACAAGCACATTTACCTAATGAATATTCTTACTAGTCACACAAATAAGACTTTTCTGTGATAAATTATTATTTCTACTAAAAATTTATTCTTTGCACTGTCCTTTTTTTCTGTCACGAAAAAGGCATCTGATAGAAATTTATGTTTTCATATGGCTCTACAGAAAATTTCTGAGGCAGAATTTATTACAATTATCTACAAATTGAAAATGCATGTTTTTCAAATATGTGTTTATATTATTTTATTCACTATTGTTACATTACAGTCACATGTACAGAAACTGGTAGAATAGGTAAAAAGTGATCACCAGTGCAAAGGGCATGATTGTCAAGGGAATAAGTAACTGCTCTCTGACTACATCTAAGGACATACATTTAAGATCCATTTTTTCATCAGGGAATCACATTACTGGACCTATAAGCTAAAACAAGAACCAATGAGAGCTGAGAACATAGGCCCCAGGGGGAGTACAAGATTAAACAGGGATTAAACAAGATATGGAGATTTAGCTATAAAGGCACTATAACAAACTGTCTTTGAAACAACTGTTCTTATATTCATAGATTAGAGGAGCACTCAGCGCTTAATATAAAAGTTCACATTTGGACAAAGTCAGAAAATAACTGACTTCAGATTCTATGACCCTAAACAGGATATCTTAGTCAGTTTCCCTATTCAACATACATATACTTCAACTCCAAGGGACAGGGAAAATTGTGGAAGAGGGTTCAATAAGTGTGTTAAGAGGCTGAAGTAGGGTGGGGTCATGGCCAGACACTATCTTCTTAACATGACAGGGCTGTTGTATTTGTAAGTTCATTGCAGCTACGTATTTACTGCATCAAGACCTACTTGGAAATTTTCCTATTGGGGGAGTAGAAATATCTCCAGAGATTCCCCACATTCCTGAGAGATTGATGAGGGTTAATATTGATGGGGACAAACTACAAGATGCTTTTTTCATTGACATAAGATTCATGCTCCACCAAATACTCAAGCGTATGATAACAAAGACAAACTAAATAAAATCCATTGACCCACACAGGCAAGAAGTCTTGAAAATAAGGAGTCTGGCAGGGGGAGAGGAGGGAGCATAAGATTGGGGATTAAGTTGTAAAACTATTATAAGTTTACTATGTTCACATATGAGACACTAAAATAATAATAGAATGAAAAATATGTAGAGCATGAGCACTGCTCAAATAATTTGAAATGGTAGAAGAGATCCTCCAACACTGACTGTATTTGATCACATCAAAAAGTGACAATTCATATGTCTAAGCATAAAAACAAAGTACGAGTAAGTTGCACAAGATAAAAAACTGGACATGAACAAAATATCCAGAAATAATCCCACTCACATATGCTATTAATATCTTACATTCCTAGCTTTCTGTAAGTTTAATAAAGAAATGGAAGAGAATAATTTTACTATTTTTTTTCTTTTTCTTCATTGAATTTGTTCATCCTGAATGGGATTGATGGTAGGCCCAAGATCTGACTGTGTTTAAAGTATTCTTAGGGAGATTTTAGGAAGTGCATTTCTTACAGAAGTATAGGTCACTAGAGCCCTGGACTCCTCCTCTATTTCTTCAAGTTCCTCTGCATCTGTATCAATCCCCAGCATCCAGCTGTGAAAACATGCAACATGCAACTATACCTTCAGTATGACCATTGTGATTTCATTTTTTGCATGTGTACAGACATGTTTTCTTTAATTGTAACATAATGATCACTTACGTATCAGAATTATATGCTGTTAAAAGACTGTAATGTGGAATAATTAATTGGAATTACTAATCATATACATCATTTCAAATAATTTACATCTGTGTTTGTCATAGTTAGGCACAGGTGTCAAGTTAAGGGTTGAGGGTGTGAGTTCTAGTCACATTTGTGGAGAATTAGTGATTGAGTTAGGCCCAGAGCAAGTCTGCAAGAGATTGTCTAGCTGATGGGGAGAGCCCAGCCTGTGGTGGGTAGGATTAGGCTCTGGAATAAAATACGGAGAGCTGGTTGAAGGAGTTAGCATTTTTCTGTACACTTGGCTAGACATCCTGGTCTGCCAAGTAAGGATTGTCCATCTCTCAGCCATTATGTGGTAATGGTGGCCAGATCTTTGGGCCCTGGTGTTGGTGCATGCTCTCCTGTCCAGCTGGACTGAGAACTGTAACCAATAATCATAAGAGAAAATAAACCCCTCGTTCCCATAAGCCTTTTGATGGTCATTTATCAGCAACCATGCAGGTGAACTGCAACAAAATTTGATATCGGAGAAGTGGGGTGTTGCTGATAAATCTGACTATGTGCATTTTGTGGCTTTTGAATGGTTTTTCTGGACAAAGTTTGAAATGTTTGAAGATTTTCACTTTGTGGATTACAAATACCATTCTTAAGAGTTCTGATGGGATCTTGGATGGGTAGAATTCCTTCAGGTGGTCGCAGTTGATGTTTCCAGGTGTGAGTTCAGCAGACCTTAGTTAATACAAGATGTGTCAAGTTGACACCCAGGCTTAACTATCACAAAAGTTCAGGAAAGAAAGTGTTTGCAAAAATCTTCCTTGTAGAACAGTTTACAGGAGTGATTATGGTTAACAGCATTGACAACAATCTAATATTCTATATATGTGCAAGTTAAAGATCTATGCATTGATTCAATCAATATTATTTTTCATTCAAATTCTCTGCCACTTAATTATAAACACAATCTCATTTAGATGATAATATGCTTCTGCTTAGGATTTTATTGAATGAAATTTTAGGTAGATAGAATGAAGATTCTAAATGTTTGCTGTTTCCCAGGTAACAAGCTAACTTTAGAAAGTGTAAAGTTTCACAACATTCTCTTCTTAGAATTTATAATGACATGCACAATTACCTGTTCTTGAGATTTAAGATGTTGCAAAAAGAAGAGATATCAGGGGTTTGTAAGGTCAACTGAGAGAAAAGTTCCCCTCCCTCCCTTCCTCCCTCCCTCCCTTCCTTCCTTCCTTCCTTCTTCCATCCTTCATCTCTTCCTTATTTTCATCCTTCTAACTCTATTCACAATTATGATAAAAAGCACAGGATCTGTGTTGCTATATTTGCCCCTGGAGGAGATATATCTTTCTAGTAAAGTACAAAGGCATATTCCTCATCATCACCTCCCAAAGCATTTAATTCAAATGTCCCAGCCATTCGCCAGATAAACAACTTCATTTCTGTCTATTTTAGTAATTTTAAGAATAGGGTAACTCAACATGCTGGTTAGCATACGATGTGCTTATTACTGTCCATTCTTACTACAAGAAAGTGTTTTATTTTACTAGTCTCTGTGGCCATTGTCCACTCTCATTGCTTATTGATCTGCAATAAAATCTGTTAGTCTTCTACAAGATGTTCTGTGTCTCACCTGAATTTATTCAACAGAGATCTGACAACACAGGAAAGGCTAGGACTATATCTTATATTGTGGTAACAATGATGACATGAATGAGAAATTTTCAAAAGTACTTTATCAATTACATTTATATTTCTCAAGAAATTCTCTTTTGATAAATCTGTAATGAAAACATGCTACAATTTTTAGAATTATGTTTTAGATATTCCAAGTAATGACTAATGAAAGGCCCATAGTTTAAAGTACCAAAGTAAAAATGTTTAAAATCAGTACAAAATTCAAAACATTAAGTTCTGTATCCCAGCACCTATACTAAACTGTCTGATGCTTTTATTCAGTTCAACTGTATAATTGCTTTTATCCCATTTTTTATATTTATAACAATGTTCCCATTTTTAGTAGTCCCCTACCTCATCATTTCCTTTTTATTCTTTTAATAAATATCTTTTCTATTTTTTGTTTCCTATAAGATATATGCAAAGAATTCTAAAGATGATCCATGGTTTCTGCAAATTATATATGTATATGTCATAAATATTTTTCTGGTAATTCTCTGGAAGTTTAGAAAAAATGTCATGCCCATAACAATTAATGATTTTTGGTAAGATACAATACATTTGGCTCTGCCTATCTTAATTTTTAATTGGTACTAATTGGTATTTTATTACACCCCAGCTCTCTGAATTACGTGGATATGAAAGAAGCATTCCACTTACAATAGTAATCTGATGATTCCTCTGCTAGACAAATGAGTTCATAATATTTTGTACCTTATAATAAAACATAATTTTGCTCTGATAAGTCACAATTTAAGTAATATAATTCAACCTTAAAGTAAAATGCTATATAAAATCAAATGCTATATAAAATCACAACACCTATCTAGTCATCTGTGATAGCTAATTTTGATTTTTCAACAGGATGGGTTTTTAAATCCCCATAGAAACAAATGTCTGAGCATTTCTGTAAGGGAGTTTTGATACTGGGTTAAATGAGCAGGGAAGATCTTCCCCTGAATGGGGGTTGGTACATTTTGAGTTTGATGTCCTGGAGTGATTAAAAAACAGAAAGGGGACTGAGTTTCCTGACTGTGGATGCAATACTTTTCCAGTCTTTTTGCCTCAACTTCCCTGACATAATGGATTCCATTCTCAAACTGGGAGTTAAAATAAACTCTTTCTTAAGTTGTTTTTGTCAGGGATTTTTGCTACATCCCAATGAGAAAACAGCCCAATGAGAAAAGTAACTAATACAATTAAGGTGCAATTTTGTGATTTCATTTAAATATAAATTTCAAGCAACAGTCAGTTTTTGATTACCTGTTTGTAGTCACAAGGGAACAATCTATCACCACAAAAATACTTTATCTGTTTTTGCAATGCCAGCTATTAACATTATGATCTACTCATTTATTCAGAATAAGCCCTAAGTATTTATTCATGTTCTTTTACCATTTGTAACATGGAATTACCAGTCCTATCTATGAAACAGATTACAAAATATGCACAGTATTTTCAACCCCATCCATGGGTATGATACTCTCCAGGAAAAGAGGGAATGTCTCTTATTTCTTTTTAAAACATAAACTATATAACAGTATATCCCTTTTAAGTGCTATAATTGCTTCCTCTTGTAATTAAAGTTGAAAGCAACTCATAGTGTGGTTTGCAAAATGTATTTTATGATCTCACCCCTAGGCTCCCCTATGAACTTTTCTCCTGTTACTTCTGGCGTTTATTGTTCCTTGAGCTACTGTCTGTTCCATGGCTGTAAGTAGCTTTTGCCTGCCTAAGAATACCTACATTACCACGGCTTCAATAAATATTTTATAGAACTTTGTGTTAGATAGCTGAGAAGTCATGCCTGAAGATTTCTGAATTGTTTGATCAAAGCTCTATGAGATTATATTTCTGAAGAATAAGCAAAGACCTTCGGAGAAATTGTTAGAGGGGGAAATCAAAGCAAAGTTTCAAGATAATGTAAACATTGGTGTCATGGAATTTGAAACTCAAAGATAATACATACTTGCTATATTAAAGGCAAGTGTAATTATTTAAGTGAAGAAGCAAATGCATTAACTTTTCTAGAATCTTAAAGCTGTCCCTTAGAATATAGAATCAGTCAATTTTGTGATTAATATCAATGCTTCTGGCATCAAAAATGTTTAAATAGGATTGATAGTCTTTCTATATAAATTCTTACTCACTGACTAATGAAAGCAAGTGTAAACTTAACAATATGTCAATATGCTTAGTGTGAAAATCAGAAAAAAATTTAAATTACCTGGTATTTTTGGGAGATTTGGTTAACACTTTGAAACTTCAGTATGATCTGTGGCAATTATGAATTATTAAGATTATGAAATGTACAAGTGGCAACTAATTCACACATTTATCTTTAATTTTGTCCAATATGAATAAAGAATGAGACCATGTTATTTTACCAGACATTCATATTATTAAATTTTCATTTCAGCCATATAAAAACAACAATCCAAGCAGAAAATTTGCAAATGGACCTGAAACTCATATTTTTCTCCAGGGGAATTATCTTAGAATCATTTGCCAAGATGAAATATTGTTGCAAATATATACAGGTAAAGATAAAATACTATAAGCTTAGAGTTAATCTAGTATTTATGTAATAAGAATATAATAAACACAGAAAATGTAAAAAATTAACATTCAGGTTTATAAATGAGTGTCAAGGATATAAAAATAGATTTGTAAAAGTAACAAAAATCACAAGGAACAGAAGGTGTCTGTATTCCTTTGAATAACACTTTTGACCAAGTCAACTGTTAGACTAAATCTTCATAGAACAATTTAAATACTATACATCTTAGTTTCTTATCCTGTTCCTGTGATAATATATCTGCTCACCTTTATCAGTGTTTCCCTCTTTTGTCAATTCAACACTTTGTTTCCAAAAATACACTTCCAGGATCTTTTTGGTAATTCTGACTTTCTGAAGTGAAGCAGAACTGGTTTATATGAGCCTTGTAATTTTGATAACTCAGAGGCAACAAACCACTCTAAGTACGCTGGACAGGAATGAAAAGTCCGTAATTACCTTTAATATAATACATAAAATTCATGAGTTGTATTTTTTATCTTTTATTGTGAATTTTGTATATCTTATATTGCAGCAGTTGGTTGATTCTTTAATTTGTTTCTATTTACTGATTTTGATACTCCATCTTTTTATTACTTTATGTTGCCTATTATAAAATATATTGAATGAGTGATCGGATGCTTACACACATTACTTGATGTCATGGTTCATGTCATTTTTTTCTATTTAATTTTTTCTCTCAATTTATTGGTGATTTCTTAAATAATGCCTGAAGCTCATTGATTATACCATAACTAAATTCCTTTTCACTCACAGTTCAGTTAGGCTATCACAACAGGTCTCTATCCTTGATATTTATTTTTCCCCCAAAATATAAGCATCATATATACTTACTACATAAAATGTTTAATAATTCACTAAGTTCTTTGAGTAAATTTTACCATATGATTTCCTTTTAATATTCTGTCAACAATTGTTTGTTTGATTTCTAATAAGTACATTACCATAATTAAATACCAAGTAATAACGGATGTCTTCAATCTTACCAAAATACATTATTATGAAACACAACATAGTCTGGATCTCAAACACTAAATCACTGATCCACAGACTTAATAGAAATTATTGTCAT
Source organism: Typhlomys cinereus (assembly GCA_023101885.1). Classification (NCBI taxonomy): domain Eukaryota; kingdom Metazoa; phylum Chordata; class Mammalia; order Rodentia; family Platacanthomyidae; genus Typhlomys; species Typhlomys cinereus. The sequence goes on along the minus strand of JALPQD010000255.1, from coordinate 2,450,530 downwards.
AAACTGACTATCATTATGATTCTAATGTATTGTACTGTCACTGTTATCTTTCTGAATCTGATGGACTTTTATTCCTCTTGCTCTATATATGCCCACTCATCCCCAGAAGATATCTGTTAAAAACAACTTCTTTAATGTGTTTATCTTTATTTTTGTCCTTTCAAGTTCTTACCCTGAAACAATGACTGGTTCTTTCACATGGCATTCTATCACTTTATAGAATTATACATGTTGGCCCCTTGTCTCTATCATACTAACAGAGTTACCTGATTACACTACAGAAATTGATTTACTATTTTGGTACTATAAACCTATGAGTTGAGGATCTCCTGTACATTAAGCAAGTATTCTACTAATTGAGTCAAATCTACCACATCCTACATCTTTTTGTGTTTGTGAGAAGCAACCCTGGTCCCTTTGCTTAAACTATTCAGGGCATAGAGAAAACCAACAGAAATGGGCCTGGAAGCTTTCGCCTCTAACCAGAAGATTTTGTCTAGGTTTCTGGGGGAGAAAATCCATAAACAGTATAATCTAGCATCTTGCAAGATGTGCCCATTAGTTAGTACAGTAGTGGCATGAACATTATGGGGTAACCAACTGTTTTCTTAATGTATTTAAAGTCTCTTTCACCAGAGGAACCACATGCCTAATATTATAAATCAGGCTAAGAACCAATAGTTAAAGAGGTCATAGGCCTTTAGGGAGAAGAAAGCACAATCTTTTTGCTTTATGGAAATGGTATCAAACTGCCTTCTAAATACTAACCTTTACATACAAAGATTAGCACTGCTATTATCTTTTGAAAAGTTTCCTTTTGCATGGAAGGCATTTAACATAGAAAAATCAAAGTGCAGAGATGTGACTGTGGTTCTAAACCCTAAACAGGACATCTAATTCATGACCAACAGGCTCAGGGAGCATCATGAAGAGGCAGGTGGTAGGAATGTAAGAGGCAGAGAGTGGAAGGAGTGTAATAAGTAGTACCTCCTAGTTATGGCAAGGACATGGCAGTTGTTTTACTTACACACCACCTTTACAAGATTGGACTGGTCAACATTTCATCATGAAGGGTAGAAGACCACAATAAGTATCACCCCTCTTTGAGGGACTAGTATGTATGGTTAATTCTAGCCATGGAAAGAGGAGCTACTTTCTCTAGAGGTGTATCCAGTGGTATATTGCACATTCTCTAGTAAATTTACAAGCACAAGAAAATGCAGATAATCCTCATACTAACTTCAATAGCTCACACCCATACAGCAAAAATAAAAATAAAAAAATCAACAAACCATAATCCAGAACATCAAAGACTCTATATCAACCACCATGAACTAAGCCAGCCTAATCTCTCCCCATTCTGAAGCTCAGGGAAACTTGCAGAACAGGGGGCGGTAATATTGTAAGAGCACAAGGATGGGAGGAGATACTCCACACAAGTTAGGGCCGAAGCAATCATAATAGGATTTTGCGTGACCTGCAAAATGTCCAACACATTACTGACCCCACAAAGTCTAGCATGGACTAAAGGCACTAGGATCCTTGGAGGTTAGGGACTGACAGTCACAGTAGTGTTCCTAAGCTTAAGGGGAACACAGGAAAGGCTTCTGGGAAATGCCCCTGCGTCCTTGCATCTCATCAGAGAGGAGGACCCAGAGGAGAGTTTGGGGCGGGAGGCACTGGGGGATGGGGAGGGAAAGGGGTGAGGAGGGGGAGCAGGGGGTCCGGGGGGGGGGGAGGGAGGGAACTGGTGTACCTAATAAGTTTGTATGAGCTGAAATAATAATAAAAATGTATTAATAAAAAAATAAATAAATAAATAAAAAGAAATGATAATGAAAAAAAATTTTCAGTGACAAAAAACAGGAGGAATAGTGGCTAATAATTATGTGGAAATTACTTAAATCCATTTGTACAAACAAAAAAAGAAAATATTAATGTCTTTCTTTACAAAACAAAATTAATGAAAAAAGTGGAGACTTTCTATATTCTTTCTCTAATATTGTGAATTTTTAAGGGCTACAGGGAGAGTTCTTAAGTCTATAAACATATAAAGCAAGCATATTAGATCTTGATCAAGAATGTCTGATAAAGTTTATTTCTCAAAGATAGTATGGGTAATTCAATTATTTATTGATTCAACATGTACAGATTTAGTTTTTACTAAATAACAAGCATAGAGTTAAGCCATTATATAAATTTTAATAAGATCTGAGTTCTCTTATTCACATCATACTATTAAAACATAATTCTAAATATACCATCATGCAATTAGTGCCATTGTCAAATTTGTACAATATTTTAATGTCAATAATCAAGGAGTTAACAGTTGCCCTGGAGAAATTTTAGAAAGGCAGATTACCTATCATTGCAACAAATCAGGTAAAAGGAAAATAAATACATTGAGAAGTAGAAGGTGTTAATTTAAGATCATTAGTACCTATAAGCTAGGTAAATATTTTATTTATGTTTTATTTGTTTACTTTTGAGGGAAAGGAAGAGAAACAGGGAACATGAAAAAAAAAGACAGTTCTAAAATGTCACAATGAAGATATTGATAAATGCAGAGAGTAGAAGCAGAAGTTCTCAAAGTAAAGTCACCAGATTATGCAAGCACATTTTAGGACATTGTGATTTGTGAAGTCAGACGTATGTTTTAATAATTGTCCTTAATGATTATTCATGAATGAATTATTGATTAACTCTCAAGAATAAAAACATGATTCCTTGCTGGCTGAAAAGGACTTTCTCAAATGGCAATTTTTATGTACACACACGAAAAGCCTGAAGCCTTCACATCATTACTATCTCCTGTATAAAATGTTACTATTTCATCTTGTTATAATTAATGTTCATTTGGTTACAACATTTCCACATCACAAATTTCAACATTCAGGTTTAGGATGGGTATAGTGCACATAGAGAAATTATTGCCAGGGAATTGTTTTTCAGTGAGCCAGATAATACAATTACATGCAAGTCTAGGAGCAGCTCTGCATATAAATCTATGCAAGTATCAGTAGGGGAAATGTTTTTTGGTCATTCTCCCTTGAGCACACTAATTGTTCTAAAAATCTAGACCTTTCCTTGCAGAGAAAATATTAATAAATTCTTAAATTATCAGAGAAAATAATATAATGGTTTTAATCATTGAAAATTAAATATAGATTCATGATAGACCATGCTTAATAGGAAGTCAATATATTTAAAAATAAATATATTATAGCAATTAACCTTGACCCCACAGTAAAAGAAAAAAACTAGTTATTCAAAGCCAATTACAAATGTAGACTGTGTATTTTATTTTCTTCCTAAAAATGAAAATAGTATGTATGAGGGTTTTACTTTTTCTGGTGAAATTCACAAATCAAAGGGAATGTTAGAGCTTGATTCATTTTAGTTACTTGTGTACTATGTAAAAAATATTTCTCACCTAGATAGGATATCAAATGCAGTATTCCATTTGCAGTTATTCAGTTAAAGAAATCTTACCTTCCTAGAAGTGAAATCTTTCTTTAAAAATATTTATCTGAGTTAGAGGGAAAAAAGAGAGAAGGGCACATGCATATCATGGTATACCAGTAGAGGTCAGAGGACAACTTTAGAAAGTCAGTTCTCTCCTTCCACCATCAAGGATGCTAGGAATCGAACTCAGGTAGACAGGTTTTCGAGCAGCACCTTCCCATCACTAGGACTTTAGCAAGGTTTTAGTTGCATGCGTGTTGTATTTTGACTATATTAACAACTCCCAGGCACATGTGTTAAAGATTTGAGTCCATGAGGAAAGTAATTAGCCTTTGAGGGCTTTTGTCCACCAGTAGATTTAACCCTCTGATGGGTTCATAATCTGATAGAATCAGCAGGAGTTGGTATAGAGCAGGAGTTGGTGCAGGGACTAGTAGAAGCAAATGAGTCATTGAAGAAATATGCCCTGAAAGCATGCATCTTGTAAGCAGCCAGACTCTTGTCCCTATCTCATGACTACTAGGAGGTAGGCCACTCCTACCTATTGCCGCAGTGTTCACATTCGTTGTAAATGACAAAGGATATTTTGATAAAAGCCAGCAAATCATTTTTGAAATATTTACCTATTTATATACTTCCGTATACATTTATTTCAGAAAGAAAGAGGGAAGGGTTGAGAGAGCAGGCATATGTGTGCCACAGTGTGCATGGAGAGGTCAGAGAACAATTGTTGAACTCTGTCCTGTGTGGGATGCGGACACTGAAAAAAACTTACCATCAGGTTCATTTGCCTTTTTCTGCTAAGACTCTCACATTGAATCAAATCATTGCATTGAATTGATAAAAGAACATTTATTAAGCCAACTGAATCACTGGGATCTGTTATTACTTTTTAGCTATTTTATATATTTCTTTTCCTATCTACTCAAGAACATTGGCTACACTAACTTACCAAGTGTTTAGCTTGTTTTTTTTAATTTTATTATTATTATTATTTATTCAACTGTGCGCATGTGCGTGTGTATGTGCACGTGTGTGTGTGTGTGTGTGTGTGTGTGTGTGTGTGTGTGTGTAGAACCACGGACGAATTCGGGAACCACCATGGACGCCTCCACCTCCTTCTGCCCCGGGATTCACAGGCTCCGCCCTACCAGGTCCACAAGCGCAGGCCGCCCCCGCTTCCGCCTGGCGTCTATATGTGGGATCTGGGATCCGAACTCAGGACCTTCCGCCTGCAAGACGGAGGCTTAACTCCTGAGCCACCTCTCCAGCCCTAGCTTGTTTTTAAGATAGTGGGACTCAAGACCCACTTGTTAGAATGGTACACATTCTGGTTACTGTAAACTAAAAAAAGAACCTGACAAAAAAGGGAAGGAAATAGATCAATAGGGAAGACATCCAAAAAACTTATAGGTAGGAAGACAGTACATCAAACTGCTCTGTAGGTAGCATAGAATGGGAACTCACAGTGGAAAATTTTGGGTTTAAAGCTGGACGAGTGAAAGGAAATGCACATATCAGTGAGGTGGCCTGAAGAGAAGTAACTCTATAAACCATAGAGTCCTGGGCTCCCACAGGAGTAGACAAGCCAGAGTGAACCCTGAGGTCCATAGAAGCATACAGGCAGAAGGGCTGGAGGTGTGGGAGGGAATGATGAAGAGAATGAAGGGGACCAGAGGGAGGGGGTAGGAAAGGAAGCTGGGATGAATACTCAATGTGTATGTAAAAGAAGAAAAAAATGAAAAAAACCTACATTATGTCATTCAAATAAAAATCTTAAATGTCTTCACAAAGAGAATATTTGCTTTAATACCAAGTAAAATATAAGGTTTTACAATATTTCATCTTGATATTTCTACTTTCAAAATACTATTATCTATGCAATCTCTTCATGGGTCTGCTGTTGGTCACACTGGAGTGATATTTTAGAGTAGAAGAAACTCTTCCTTTTAAGAATTGAGACTTGACTTTTTAACCAAGCAGTAACTGCATATTCTGCTGCTCTTGTCTTCATTGGAGTGAAGAATTATATTTGGATAAAAATATATACCATGTATTTTACTTTACAAAAAGAATTTTAAGTTCCAAATACATCAAATTCCTAAAATAATATTTCACATAAGTTTTTTTGCATAACCACATGCATAACATATTTCCACTTAAAGATACATCTTTAAGCAACCTTATGCATAAAATACAAATGGGAATTAAAAAATAAATAAAATGCTTTAAATGTGTGGAGGATGCAGATCACGCTTTTTTCTAAAGCAGGCATATCTGCATTTCTGTAGTTGTTATTAATATTTCATTAATTTTCAAACTAGTGCAAATTCCCCTTGAGATATCATGAATAAAATACCATAGAAATCAGCAAGATTATAGTCAAAATAGCCAATCTACAGAGCCCATTTAATTACCTAGAAATTTGAAGAGTGCTGAGCACTTGCTTTAATCTAAAGAACTGAATAATCTCATGCTTTGATGATTACAAAGGGTCTTTAGCTTTTTCTGTTTTGCTGGTAATTTTAATTATTTCTCACATTTTTCCTATTTAGAGGCATTCCTTTATTTCCCCTTTTTAGAACAATAGTGAGCAAATTGGGAAGAAAAAATAAGCACACAAATGCTTCTTAAGTAAATTTCAGAATGGACAAATACTCAAGCACTTAATGTTCTATTAACTTTTTCCCATCCTTTTGCAAATGGCACATAAAGGTCTGGATGAAAGAAAGTAGTTCGGTTGGAGTGATGGCTCATAACTAGATGGTCCTGAGTTCGGATCCCAGGTCCCATGTAAAAATGCCAGGCAAAAACAGCAGCAGCCTGCACTTCCTGTCCTGGTGGACAGAGCCTGGGAAATCAAAAGAAGGCAGAAGCAATCCATCATGATTTCTAAAGTTACCTTTTTCTCTCAAGAGGCACACACGGTGCCTTCTGACACACACACACACACACACACACACACACACACACACACACACACACACGTAAAACTAAAAATAGTCAACAAATTAATGATACTGAAACTTTGCCACAAATTAATTTTCTGAACAGTTCAAATTCATGCCTGTTCGGTGACTAGAGTTATGATGTGATGATTGAATATCAAACTTGAGTATAATATAATGATGTGTTGAGAACAGAGAAACAACCACATAGAGGTCTGGATCATCTACTTAGAGGACTACATTAATTCTGAAATTTTCTAATTAAGCTTTTTTTCTTTGAGAAATAAAATAAGTTTATATTAATTAAGGCACAATTATTTTATGACATTCTGTCACTATTAAGATCAAGCCATAATAATTGATAAAATATACTGTAAATTATTTCCCCTACTCTTTGTTTAATATAACACTTATTTATATCATGAATTTCTTATACAAATGTCTGATTTTGACCCCTTCTCCATTAAAATTCTTCCTTTGCCATTCCAAGGATATTGCTATATCTTCAGTCATGGTAAAAATAAAAGCAAAGTCATATTCTGCATTTTAATAAATACTACCTAGTATAGGAAATACCATTTTGTATAAATAACTCAAGATAGCCTATAATAATAATAATCTTATTTTATTGTATTTATGACATATATAACAGTAAGAATGTTCTACTGATCTAATTAAAATGTGTAATTTTTTTTCAGAAACAAATTAAGCCTTTCTAGGATTCCATGAAGTTCAAATTTTTTTTAAAACTAAAACTTGAAGACAGTTCTTACTTATAGTTAAGGGGAATTAATTTTGCCCTTCTTATTCTAGCCATTTTCCATTGTCCTTCAGGCTTGAGTTAATGAGCTAAACAAAGGAAAAAGAAGCTCAGAAAGAGTGATATTGCATTGGTTGTAGATAGGTTGGTATCACAGAAAATTCTATATCTACTGGAAAGCAAACAAAATGTGATTGATTGCAGTTTGCTGGTGGATATATAATGACATGAATAAAGAAAAATTTCCTTACAGCAGTTCACACATTTACTTATGAAGATTCTACCAATAGAAGATATTCATGTTTATTGTTTTCGTGAGAACTACCAAAACAGTAGAAAAGAGAAAAATAAATTATAGTGATGATCAAATACATACTTTAGAAACGACATTCCTCAAGAGTGACCTGGATTATATTTTTTTTACTTTCTAAATTGCTGCTTATTGCTATACTGACATTAATTTTACTTTAAGCTACAAAGTAGATAGATAGAAGTAAAATCCCAAGTCCATTTAGTAACCAAAACACATGGGGGACCCAATATAATTGAGCGCATTAGAGGGCAGTATTTTATGGATACTACAAGGGCAGAATGGGAGTGAATACTTGCTACTGGGTGTTTATGCAACAACTGTACTTTAACTGCCAAAAATGTTCTGAAACTTTCCAGTAAAACTTGCTTCTCAGTGTGCTTTCTAATGTCTTGGCATTTAAAATCTGAAGGAGCAATCAATAACCTTTCAATAATTCAACTGCTATATTTAAAATTCAGATGTTTCCATGATATGTTAATGTTGCAAGAGTCAGTAATAGTGTTTAAGTCTCAAAAAATAAAATGAAATTTTATATAGTAAAATGCACAAGTACTATTAGAAAAGAAAGATTATGACAATTCCATCACTTTTGAATGGGGAAAGCATTTTAACTGACATAAGCAATAATCAGAAAAGAAATATTTAGGGGCTTAATAGACATTTTAAATAGATATGCTAATTTACATGTATACCATAGCCCTGTTGGACAAAAGAATTAGTTTATGAAAAGAACAACTATAACACAAAGAGCATGAAAAACAGTTGTCGAGTTCTGGAGCTAATACTTTATGTCAACATGTCTGATTCAAGAATACATTCTCTTAGAAGAGATAAAAATGACTATCGATATTACAAATTTGAAAACTAAATAACATAAAAATGACAGCAGAATTGAAAGAGAAAAAATTGCAACTTAGTACATATGACAGATGAGAGATTTCAATGATCTTTTTTTAAAAGAGATTTCAATGATCTTGAGTGGAATTTATAATTCAGTAGCTTGAAATGATTGAAAACATCATATAGAATTATAACATGAAAATTAGCCTTTTGCAATTCACATGAAAGTAACATAAATGGATGATAATCAAATGCAAATATGTATAATCTCACCCATATTCAAATGCAAACTTAAAGAGAAGCTTTTTTTTAACTATATTACATAGGTAAATATTAAAATGACTGTTATTGCCATTTTGGCCAGAGTGTGGTAATGTGCACTCTCCTGTTAGGAGGAAAATTAACAAAACTTTGTAAAAAGCAAGACGTACTATATATTAAAATTTAAAATATATAAATGTTTTCATGGCAAGACTACCCTTTAAAATTCTTATTAATTAATTAATTAGAAAATATAGTCAACAAACTTGTCAATAGTAATACTTGTGATGGTGAAAAGTTAGAAACTAGTTAAATAAATGTGTAAGAGTTCAGGTACTCATATAGCAGTATTCTTTTATACCTGACTATCTTAAGATCTTCATAGTATGCACTTAAGTAAGAAAGTCAACTATGCAGCAGAATAGACTCAATATATCTGTTTGTATCTTGACTATGGAAAGTTAGAAATATTTATGAAAAGAGTTCATCATTGAGTTAGTCAGAGCCAGATAGGATGGGAAGTAGGAGGGTCTGGGAGTGAGAAGACTACCTAGAGGAATCATGTTTCTACATAAATTTGACTCTGTTTTTCTTTTACATAAAATACCTTACTCATGAACAATACAGAAAAGTGTAAAAAGTGTTTTCACTAACAAGACAGAACTAACTGAAATCCTTTACATTTCTTGATAGCTCTTTTGCCTTCTTTCTCACCATAACTCTGATTCTTAAGAATTTCCTCAGCAGGATGCTCACAGCCTTAATTGAAAACTTCAATCTTTTTATCCAAAATGCTATCTTCTAAGAAATTATTTCTTCCAATTCTACTGAAATACGATGTGTGATACATCAAGGACAATGTTTCCTACTGCTTCTATCATTTGTGTTTGGCCTTAACTCATGTACATGGTAGATGACTAATAAAGGTTCAGTCAATTGCTTAATTTTCCATGTATAGGGAGACATTTCAACTGAAATGGTCTTGAATGTGATTGCCAATTACTGACACTTGATTTATCTGTAATGAGATTTCCTCTTGCTTCTTTGGGAAAGAAGCTACTAAAGTTATTCATGTAAAAGTAAGAGTCACAGCAAAACTCTTAATGTTTAAACAATTTTAAGATAAATGATGTCCTACAGAAATGTATTGAGTACTAATGAAATATATTACCATCTCATTAAAAAATACCTAAAATTCTGATCAAGTGAATAGTCTAGATTATCTGAAGTTCCTGAGATTATTGAAATGAAGTCACCTAGATCCAAGTGGTGGCATATATCTGACTCACTGGGCACTAGTTCTAATCATTGAAAAGACTGGCGATAAACATCAACATAAATTCAATCTTCATGCAAATTATAATCTATAAACTTAAAACTGTATCTTTTGCCCACTTGCTTATGCCTGTGCTGAATTCCGAGAAATAAAGACTTGACTCTCCCCTTTTTCTCCACTAAGAAAAATACACTTGTTTGAAACTATGGAAGGCTTTGATATAATAGCTCCTGTACACATTAGTAGCAATAATTCTTCCACTTCACATAATGCTACTTGATAAAAGGACACATTTCCAAGTGAGATAGAGTAAAAAAGAGGAGATAGGTTCTAAAAAACTGTATCTTCTTGTACAATAATTTCTGCCCATTGTTTCTACATTCTAGCCTTTGAATCAACCAATACAAATGTAGTTGCTTTTCAGTGTGACAGATGTTTATAAATCCTGTTTCCATTCACATCTATGCTCAGCATTCACATTTAAGAATACCATGTGCAGGATTTCTAATTCCTGTGAAAGGACTCTGTTTCTCTTCTGCTGTCCAATTTTTGCTTTTAACATATTTCTACAGTATTTAATGAGGGCTATTTTTTCATTCTTACAAAATACTCTTTCTCTTCTAGTTTTCATTATACAGTTATTGTGAGCACTGAAGAAAACATGTCTAACTATGTTTCCCACACACAGATTCCCTGAGTGTGGAACTTTTCAGAAATCCTGACTCTGAATGAGACCCACAATATCTATTTTTTGCCTCTTTGCTTTACTCTCATATTTGAATTTCCCAGATTAAGTTCTTTTGCCCAATCTATCTGAGCCCTAAATCCAGATTGGAAGTCCAGAATCTTCCTCAAAGAATGCATACCTATCCCAGAAGAACTCTCTAGATGTTGAATAATACCAACTAAAAGCATTTATTTTCATCATTAATCATATATATATATATATATATATATATATATTCACACACACACAGCAATGTTCTCCATCTGTAATTTTGATATATTTGGATTTTGAAATTCTAATTGGCTCACATCCATATTTTATCTGGGACATCAGTCTATATTAACATTATTGATATTTTTCATTTCTTTTATGCAATCAATCACTATTCTACCCATGTTATTGGAAAAACTAGAAATAGCTAATTGAATTAGTTAATCATTTCACTGTATCTCATACTTTTTTTGTGGAATGAGAAACTAATTTTAAAGAAGAGAAATAGCATCACAACCAAATTAAGATAACAATAAGTTGAATTTGATCTCTTCTTTTTCAGTTGAATAAAATATTCATTTATAGGAACAAAATAAGACAAATCAATTCTACTTTATAGATATTTTTATTGGGCAAGAATATACACACTTTAAATGTTTCAGCTTATATACTTAAAAATTTTATTCTCACTAATTAATCCTGTAAAATGATAACTATGCATATAGCCTTTTTTTTGGGAAGAGATACTTAAAATTAAAGCTCCTTTAAAGGTAATGAGGCCTTGAACATCTCTTCAATTTCAATCTGGATGTAATTATCCAAGAACGCTCTACCACAGTTGTAATTTGTTATTAGAAATAAAAGAAAAATGAAACTCGTGTTTTATTCTACCAAGAGGCCAAAAGGTTAACATTTTCTCTCTTGGCCTGAAAGAAAGTCAATAAATGAGTATTTGCAGCTTTTCTGGAAAACCTGGATCTTCAGTGATAAGGGAGAAAATCTATTTTGAAATTGTACCTATTAAAGAAAACAGACAGAACAAAGAATAATGGAAAATCTGTAGAAAAAAAGAGAAAGAAACAACTGCTATAATGCTGTTTTTATTCAAAGTTGAGTTTCACGTTTCCATTCCCTGTATACGGGTAAACAATGTCAGTTCAAAAATGGTTCCTAGCAAGATAAGTCTTACATTATATTTTGCTTTAAATAAGTAGCTCACTGCTCATTATTGTAGATATAGCCAAAGATCAAGATAAATTATGTAAATGAGGAGGAAATGTTGCAGGGAATTAGCCCTACTGAGAAATTTTCATTAAATTGAGTATTTTAACTGATACGAAACATAGAAAACATAGAAGAACAATGGATAAATTATATTTCAAGCCTTATTTCAAAAGTAACTAAATTCAATTTGATGCATATCCCCTTGTGCATTTGTATTTTCTCTTCCCTCTTCCTGAACACACTCCTCAATAGTATCTGAGAGTCCTTCCTTTTGACCAACTTTCCATTAGACCCTCCCTGTTCATTCTCTAGAAGCTGCTAATGATATTCACTCTCCAAACTCTCTCTTTCTGAAATTTGATTTGCTCTTACATCTCTTCTGCTACCAAAGTACTCAAAGGAGGCAATTAAAAAAAACTTTCTTTACTACTGTATACTAATCATCAAGAAAAATATGTAGCAACAGAAGGCATTCAAACATATTCGTTGAACTGAAAATGAATTAGAAATTAAACTGAAAAAGATGATTTAAAGTATATTATTCCATACAGAAATATTAGAATTTTAGAAGTTCAGAATAAGAATTAAACATGTACCATTTATTTTCTTCAAGGTTAAAAGAAAGTTAAAAGACACATTAAATTAAAAATGTGTAGTAATGATACAAGTATGATTTGGCCTTTGGCGAATAGTTCTGCTGCAAGTAAGATGTACTAGAGCATATAAACTAAATAAAGAAGGGCTTTAATACTAAATTTCTGAGTGTTCCATTCTGCCCACATTCATCTCTTCTCACCATATCACTTGTTTCTGCAAAGGGGCATGTCACCTTCTGCACCAGCAGACAGGGCTTTGAACCTTAGGCCAGCTTAACTCTGCCACGGATGCCAAGTAATCTTGTTAATCTGAGGATCTGGAGGTAGAGAGTCAACATCAAGTTCTGATACAGCACCTAAAGTCCTTTGTCACTTCCTTGCCAATTCCATGTCTAGTGCACTAAAACTACTTAGTATTGTTTTGAATGTATGAGGAAAGAAGACTATTAATTCTTGTGAAAGAGACAACCCAGTGTGGTCATCCAGATGATTTTCCTTTTGTGTTGAAAACAAACAGTCTCTCTCCCTAAGATGAAGTTAGGGATGTGCACACTGAATGTGGACCAGAAATGGTGGCCTGGACTCTCAGTATGATTTCCTTTGGAAATGTCTGTATCATCTTCACAACAGAGATCTTCTCACCCCTGTAGGGTCAACTGTTGTTTCTCCAAGACACTTCACACATAAGAATCAGGTATGCTGTAAGTTTTCCCATGTTAATAAATCTATCTCTGAAATTTTCCCTACTTATCCACTTATTTTTCTTTTTAGGACATTTCTGCTGTAATAATGGAATTTTTCAGTAGTGACTGATACTTATATGATCCTTCAAGTGGCTGTTGCATCTGTACTAATTTAGTTTTATACCTGAGCTCAAAATGACAATTTTCAAGGTCACAATGACCTAAAAGTTACTGGCTAGACAATTATAGTTTTCTTTTCCTTTCACTCTTTTTCTTTTGTCTTAGCTTTGTTGCTTGCTGTCTTTCAACTTTGCCCTTACTTTTTTTAAATTCTTTCTTTCTTTCTTTCTTTCTTTCTTTCTTTCTTTCTTTCTTTCTTTCTTTCTTTCTTTCTTTCTTTCTTTCTTTCTTTCTTTCTCTCTCTCTCTCTCTCTCTCTCTCTCTCTTTCTTTCTTTCTTTCTTTCTCTCCTTTCTCCCTCCCTCCCTCCCTCCCTCCCTTCCTTCCCTCCTTCCCTCCTTCCCTCCTTCCCTCCCTCCCTCCTTCCCTCCCTCTCTCCCTCCCTCCCTCCCTCCCTCCTCCCTCCCTCCCTCTCTTCCTTCCTTCTTTCCTTCCTTTCAGAAAGAGAGGGAGGAGAAAGTGAAAAAGTGTGGCAGACTGGAGACTGAGAGATCACAGAGACAGAGCACATACATGACAAGATTCATTTGTGGAGGACAGAGGTTGTGGAGGTCAGAGGTCAACTTGTAGAAGTGAGATCTGTCTCTCTACCATATGAGTTCTAGAGAAGAAACAGGCCACAGCTTTGTGATTAGGCAGTTTTACACACTGAGCCATCTCTCTGCTCTTGGACTTCTTTATGATTTTACAAGAGAAGTGTTTTGTCTTCTTCCCCTTATTGGTCACTTGGTTTTCAAGGTACTACACCTACTAGTTTTCTTCATGCCTACTCCACTAGCCATGCATTTAATCTCATTTCCTGTTCCTGCTTCATCTCTCAATGTCTGGTCCACTCCAAGGTCCACTAAAGTCACTGTCTCTTCTGCCTATACTCAATACTTCAGCTAGACATGATGCTTTCAAAGTTTTGTGGCTTCAGTCACTAAGTACTCACAGATGAATGATTCAAGTCTATTATTTTACTCAACCCTTAGAACTGTTCTTTGAATAAATTTTCCAACCTACTAGTCATATCAGATTTATGAATTTATATACTGAGTGTCTTTTCTAAACTTTAACTTCTCTAGACTTTTTGAACTGAGAAGTTGATAATACAAAAAACCATGGAATTAGAGATGACTGCCAGTTTCTTCTCAACTCCATATTCATTGTACCCACAAAATTGCATATTTTGATTCAATTTGCATTCACAATATATTCAGAGTTCAATGAGTATTATAGGAGCTCACATTGTTCTTTCCTTAACCCAGATTGAAATCATGGCTCATCTGATGTTATTGCCCTGGGCTTCCACTTGGTCTCCTAATTTCTTTCTTCTTTGGAGTCTATAACCCACATAGTAGTCACTATTATCATTCTAAGGATATAAATTTTAGAATATTATTATCATAATGATACCTCAATGATCCTTTTATAATGATAGTCAAATAGCATCATATTTCTAAACTTCATATATATTACATTAGTTTTTCAAACTATGAAAAAAGACAAACATGCTGCTTCTTGAAAAAGAGCTATGAACTTAGACAGCTATGGTCTTAGCTATTTTTTATAATGTTTCAAAAGTTGGTTTTCAACATGGAAGCGTTACCTATTTCTTGCAGGTAGAGTGTTATAATGAGCTCCAGTTCTATTGATTTAGCCTTGTTTTCAGGACTTACAGAATTGCCCAGTAAAATTTGGTAACTTGATATAATATCCCTTTGAATTGGGGAATGATTACAATAATGATTATACACATATTTCATATTCTATAATTATTCTAATATTTATAAATGATAAAATGATATACATGCATTATATTGAGGTTTTTATTTTTATTCACATTTTTTATTTTATCCACATTTGAAATGCTTGTATTGTGAAAAATAATGGCTTTTAAAAACAGAATAAAACCTTAAAAATGCCATGTATTTTTATAGTATACATGACTATGGAATATACACATTTATACGCACAAACAATTTGTATCAATACAGGCGTCTTTTCATGAAAGCATGCCCTTTTTATCATTTCTCTTCTTGTACCTTTGTCAGTCTGAAACAAATAAGGCAATGTTTCCTCCTTATTGCTCCTTAAAGCACATTTAATCTATGATTTTCTTCTAATTGGAATAATGAGTTGCAAATCAGATAGGTCATATGAACATGTTTCATGTGATAGTTGCTTGTGAAGGGCAGAAGAATAATGATGCTGCAAATGTCATTTCCGATTTCCTTTAAACAAAATTAAATACTTACGTTTGTTAATGTGATAATATTTATTCTCTCTTTTACAAAATTATTTTTGATAAAATTTTTACTCTAACTAATACAATCATGCAATCATTTTGTAATATTATGCATGGAGAGAATACCTAGTACTTATAAATGGATTAAACACACTGTGTTTTATGACTTTTATGTTTACTGCATTTTTTTATTTAATCATGAGATTACTGAAATCTTTTATAACTTTATCAAACTTTATATTTTATTTGTCAGAGGGACAGGACAGAGAAGAGAAACAGAGAGAAAGAGAGAAAGAGATGTCATGGTGCACATGTGGAGGTCAAGGACAACTTTTAGGAAGTCAATTACTGCCTTCCATTATTTGATTCTTTGGCTTCTGGAAATCAAACTCAGTCCTCCAGGTTTGTAAGCAGACATCTTACCTGCTGAAATAGCTTGACACCTATAATGTGTGTCTTTAACACAAAAGTATTAGGAAATTGAATGGAGTTCACTATCAGTCATGATACCACAGTGATAAGACATTATTTTCAAATGTCCATGCATTATAAATGTAAGTATCTATAAGTGACCAAAGTAATTCATATAAGAGTATTTCTAAAGATATTTTCTGACATCTATTCATAAGCATTTTCCATACTTAAATTGAAATGGTCATAGAAATTTACTAGTCTTTCATGACACAGTGACGTAAAAATTCATTACTTATTTTTTTTTAAAAAATGCATTGCTGGGCTCTTTGATAATTCTAAAACAAAATAGCTTCCAAATATTTTCAAGATCATTAAATTAAAAATGAAAAGCAAAAATCATTAGCTAATTTACATTTCTCTTGTAACGATAATGTAATTACTAACTACTTTTGGTATTGTGACATTCACTTGAGATGAATACCATTGCAAATTATTAGAATTATGGGACCTTCTCATCTTAGATATGGCAGTTCACAGATGTCTTTACTGATAGTGCTAACACAAGTGATGGAGACTTTCATTCCGGAGTTTGCTTTATCTATGCTTCAGTTACGATTTTCCTTTTACACATGTTTAGATGTTCAGTTCAGTATTCAGTATTTATCTAACAAAAATATGTGTTTATTAAGTTAATGCATCATCAGTTTAGATACTCGAAGAAGATATGAGGGGTAAGGCATAGATTATCTATTAAAGACTTCACTATTAATGCATCATCAGTTTAGATACTTGAAAAAAATATGGGGGTAAGGCATAGATTATCTATTAAAGACTTCACTATTAATGCATCATCAGTTTAGATACTTGAAAAAGATATGAGGGGTAAGGCATAGATTATCTATTAAAGACTTCACTATTAATGCATCATCAGTTAGTTACTCGAGGAAGATATGAGGGGTAAGGCATAGATTATCTATTAAAGACTTTTATTCAACAGTCAGGAGTTTTATGGATGTTCAATGGTCAGAGATTACAAGCTTAAAATATTTCATAGGAACATTTATGAATGCACAAAAATTATTTCCTTTAAATTTCAATCCTTCTCTTGTTAAAACAACTAGAGTTCATACTTTAATTTTTTTGAAGCTACATTCATTTTATCTACTGATTTCCTTAGTGGCTTGAGTGTCTTCCAAACGTAACATTTATTCTTTTCAATTATAAAATCATATTATAAATTTAGATAATACATCTATCAGTGGCATTTTCTATCATCTTTATTATAAAATAAAAGTAAAAATGGATGTTGACAGACAGTGGCCCTTAAATAGAAATTATAAAACCAACAACAAAGAATTTTAGAATTATAAGGATATATTCATCACCAGGCAGACTTATAAAATTAAAAACTCTGTATTTCATGTTATTTCATTGGAAAAATTATTCCTATCTGTGCTTATATGAGTCCTTGCATTTTACAAATTGTGAAGTAGAATATTAAGGATATAAGATATGTACATGCTTCCTTCATGGAATACAACCAGCAGAAATGGGCTTGTATCAGCCTGATATTGTTTTCTTGATTGACAAATTCCAAGATATTGGTGAAAATATACTAAGAAGAATTTTAATAAACCAAAAAGGGAACTTAAACTAAGTTATAAGCTGATACTATGAATATTTAGTAAGCTTCTCTGGCCTTCCTGTTTTAGAGAATACTTTTATCTACTCTCTTACCACCATACAGTGAATTCAGAGCCTATTCTCATAGAAGAGAAAGCTCTACACTCAGTAACCTGAGTCCTCAGCATTTCATCTAAGATAGTGCTTCAAAAATAAATATTTGGGCATTTACTGTAAAGGGACTCCTAAGTGTAAGTTGCATTCAAGAGCAACTACAAAAAAAGTAAGTGACTCTTGTAGTCTTTGTTAGAAATTTTCTTCATGCTACTTAGATTTTTGAGTTTATCCACACAGAGAAAGCAGTTGTTCCCATGTCTTAAAATAGCAGACACTGAACTTTTAACCTTTTTGCTGCCCAATTAATCTAATTGCTATTTTAAGTATATACCACACACATGAACTTAACCAGTCTGAACTTCTCATAATGGATTGTTCACTACAGATGAAAGTAAGACAAAATCCGTGTCTTTCAAATCAGAAACTTACAGAACGATGATTATGGAAAACAAACTAGTCAAATACAAATATTTTTTCTACTAGAATGCTGGTACTTCAATGTACTCTATTTCAAGTAATTACTCTTTGGTTAAGGTTTTGATGATTATTCATAATGTAAAATGATTAAATTTATAATGCTAATGTTATATTCAGCTACTTACTGAAGATCTGGACAGGACATGAACTCAGGGCTCTCAAAATAACTCTGTTTTTCAAAGACATGTCACCTGCCCACTGTTTGCTAGATATAGGCAATGTCCCCTCCCACACTTGTCTACTGATGTTCAATTGGCAAGATGAACAAAATTATCCTAGTCAGAGTCTCAATTCTAAAATGGAATGGACAGTCAGTGAAAAGGATTATGCCTAATGATATGCTGATTTCCTTATCATCGTGTCTGTGTTCAGGAAAGTAAATATTAAAATTATTCAGTTGATTTTACATGTACCCCACATACATGTGTCAAGTAACTAGGAAACTGTTCTCTTAGTTTTGAATTATGATAGCTTTTTCCAACATATTTTTATATTCTATCTGTCTATCTGTCTGTCTATCTATCTATCTATCTATCTATCTATCTATCTATCTATCTATCTATCATCTATCTAGTTTTATGATGCATGTGTGGGTTCTGGCACATGCATGCTTCTGGCATGAGTGAATTTAGAAGACAATTGTTGGGAGTCAACTCTTTTCTTCCTCTTTCTGAAACAAGAGCGCTCTTGTTTCTGCCATTCCGCACACTCCATGCAAGTTTGCCTTTGAGCGTCCAGAAGACGCTCCTATCTTTATCCTCCATTTCACCGTAGGTGCTTTGGTATTACAGATGCACACCACAGCACCTGCTTTTTATATGGGTGCCAGGGATAAACTCAAGTTATCAGACTTGCATAACAATTGCTTTGGAACCACTGAGCCATCTCTGTAGTTTCTGATTTTATATACATTACGTGCAATAAAATGCTTTCCTTTGGAAATGAATTGGTTTTTCTTCACCTTTCACCTAGGCAAGCACATGGATGGCAATGATGAGCAACAGCTGAGATTAACAGAGTGGACAGATGTTATTACTATTATAATTATTATTATTCAAAACCCCAGAGGCATGCATTACTTTTGCTTTTTTGAAAGTGCTATATATATTCTTGGGTAAATTACTTAGTTATATTGAAATTCATTCTCATCTGTAGAAGCTTCTGCCATCTCTTACATGGGTTTTTTACTTAAGAATGGACTTTTTTTTTCCTGTGGCACAGACAACATTTTCTGGTTAGTGGATGCACCAGTTATTTTCTGGAAACATGAAGGTGTATGGTTTTCATTGTGTTACTGCATAGATCCTGGCAAGAATTGACAGGAACCTGTTGCTAAAGCCCGCAGAGGTGACTGCCCCAAATGCCCTTCTGTACGTAACATCCACCTGGGAAAATTTCTCATCTGCTAACTCATGAACACTAACCTATCCAAAGCCTGCTTGTTGCCATGGTCTTTCCCCATGTCTGCTACATTTTAGGCATTATCCATACTGATATACAACACCATCACCTCAAGGCTGAGGCATCCATCACATGGAGTTCAAGGATTTATTTCTATGAACATATCACACAATTTTTGGAATTGTGGAAGCACACTGACAGTCTAATAACTTTTTTTGGATTTTATCATTATTAATAATAAAACTTCAATTGACATTGGCACTGGATATATAAAGAATGTAATATACATTGTGTAAAAGAAAAAACATGAAAAATGCTTTATAACAGTCGGAATACTTTTTTATTCTCTTTTTTATAGAAATGAAAGCATTTATGCACAATTGTAAAGGCATACATTATGTTTGATCATGTCAAAAATTGTGAAATATTTTTATATTTTTTCAATGATATATGTTACATATGCATTGACAATCCTTTGCATGAATAATTATTTTTTAATTTTTATATATACATTCTTTCTAATTCATGCATATTCCTTCATTGCTTGTATTTGTTCCTTGTTTGTATTGCTCTGCCTTTTTATAACTGATCAAAAATTTCATCCCTTTGATTATACTAAATATTTTTGAGTCCATATTTATAACAGTTGAAAAACTGTTTATTTATATTAATAAAATATAAATAATGTTATCATGTAAAGCTGAAATGACACTTTAAGGGGAGATTCAGTTCTTGCTAAACTTGTAAACATATTAAGCAATAAACATGTTTCTGGACTCTTTATATTATATAGCAGTAAAATTTTTTATATAAGATTACAAATAGCTTTAGTTGGAAACATAGTAGCAACACATACTAAATAATGGAGGAGGACTAAAAGGGCTTATTGGGTAAATGAGCTTAACTCATGTCCAATAACTTGATTTCAATTCCAGGATGCACATGGTGAAAGGAGAGAACTGATTCCTAGAAGCAGTCTTCCAGCTTCACACACATGCCTTAGCACACATGCACACACATGCATAAACACACACACACACACACAAACACACACACAGGCTAATGATAAAAATAAAGTAATAATTTAAATGGATCACCTTAAACTGAACATCTGTTCTTTCCTTCTGCAAACATAGTTTCTGTAGCTGTTACTGGTCAAGTGTTGAAATGCATTATTTAGTGACATATTCAAAGATAAATCTCTGTAATACCTATAGTAGTCACAAAGATTATAAACAGGAGGACAAGGGAAGGAGTGTCCCCCAGAAATAAGGAAAGAGGGGTTATGCTTCAGTAGAGAAAATAGGTAACCATCAAGTATTGCAAGTAAGTAGCAGACATCTGGTGATGTCTCCCCCTCACTGCGTCTCTTATTCCTATTCCATGTACTCTTGAATCTCCTCTTATAGTAAGATTTCATTTAAACAGCCTTTTATCTTTGGTTAGGAGGTGACCTCCAGTACCAATCAGGGTGGAGCCAAGGGTGGTGCAGGAACAGCAAAACTGAAACCAACAAACCACAATCCAGAACACCAGAGACCCTACATTAATCACCTGCAACCAGACCAGCCAAATCTCTCCCCATCCTACAACTCAGGGAAACTTGCGGAAGTGGGAGCAGCAAGATTGTAAGAGCTTAAAGATGGGGAGGACCAACGATGTGCAAGATACCCCATACAAGTTTGGGCCACAGTAGCCATAATCGGACTTTGCTTGACTTGCGAAATGACTGACATGTCAACAATCCCCCAAAGTCTAGCATGGATCATAGGCATTAAAATTCTTAGAAGCAAGGGATTAAAAGGCATAATAGCGTTCACATATATAATGAGAACCCAAAGAAGGCTCTGGGCAATGCCAATGAGTCCTTATACCTCATTAGAATGAAGGACTCAGAGGGACCTTTGGCATTCACACAAAAGGAAGCTCCAGGGAATGGGAGGGGGAAGTGGGAGACACTGGGAAAAGGGGAGGGTGGGAGTTGAAAAGAAGGGAAAGGGGTGGAGGGTACAAGGAGGACTGGGGAGGGGTGGAGGGAGAGGACCCGGGTACCTATTAAGTTTGTATGAGTGGAAAAAATAAATTAATTAATAAAAAAAGAAAAGAAAAAAAATACCATTTTTCTTTTCATTTTCCTATTCATTCATAGTTTTTTCTTTTTTAAAACTCTAGTTATATTTTGTGGTGTGTGTGTGTATGTGTGTGCATGAGAGAGAGAGAGAGGGAGAGGGAGAGAGAGAGACAGAGAGAGAGAATGTGTGCTTATGTACATATGCATGTATGCATGTATGTATCAGAGGCCCTGTGGAGGGTCAAAGGTAAATTTGGGAATCATGCTGAATTGCTTTTACCTCCTTTTTGCTTCACTCTAGGATTTCCCAGGCTCTATCCACCAGTCTTGAAAGTGCAACCCACTGCTATTTATGTCTGGCATTTTCACATGGGACTTGTTATCTAAATTCTGGACCTTCTCCCCTGAGCCATCTTTCCAGCTACATTCATAGTATCGAGTGTTAAACAAATGTTGAAACTCATAGCTTAAAAATTATTATTTAAATGATGATACATATGCAGGCCCACTTTTTTTGAATTATTATTGAGGATCGTCTGTACATTAGGTTAAAAACTTTACCTTTGAGCTATATCCCTAGTCATCATAATCAACATTAATCGCAATGATTATTCATGAAGCAGCTAAATTGAAAAATGTCTAAGCAAATTATATTCATACTATTTTCAGATTAATGCATTATTATATGGAGCTATATGTCTTAGTAAATGTGCTTAGTAAATTTTCTTATATTGACTTAATCCATAGAAGATGACTATGGGATGGGAAAGAGGTATCTATACTAATTCAAGTGTGCTGCAACAGAAATATTGCTTTGGGATAAAAACAAATTGAAAACCATATATAGATATAATTTTAAAGTGTATATCTCTTTGTATGTTGAGATATAGTTATGACTTTCTTAATAGTTTGCAGGTAATTGAAGTCATATGCATGGTCCCTATTGAAAGGGACATTTGTAAAATGTGTTTACTGCATTTCAAAAGTTTCCTTGAAGAAGTTTTTATGATTTGGCATCCTTTCATCAACATTAATACAACTTAGCTCCTAATGAATATATTGAAAAGTATTTTGGTACCTAACTTAATGCCTAGCCTGCACTGATTACAGAAAATGGAAAACAACACCACTTTTATTTAAAGCCCATTTTCTTACTGCAAGAATGATCGAGTTTAGGAAAAAAAATAGCTGCTGCTATTTCCTAGGGACATGTGCCTACATATTTATTCATCATTTCCAACAGATTTCAAATTCCTAAGATGAAAACTAGTTGGAAGAACAAAATGACAAACAGATCAAATTATTAGCTAAATATAGAGCTATAGGATAGATTCTCTGAATAGAAGATTGGCTGTTTAAAGATAAAGGAACATTAGGGTCAGCCATTAATGTCAAAGGCGAGCAAGTACTGTTCCAAGTACCCAGATAATGTGCTCTAATAGTGGGGCTTAGTTGGATTCAGGCTGCTGCAGGTGCAGAGTTAGCAGCTGCAAAGGCTACATGCAAACAAACACATTCCCACATGCTTGCTGGCTTGCAGAATATAAACTGGCTGTCTTGAAATGTAGAGACCAGGAACCAGAAACAGAAGCCTCAGGGAAAAAAAAAAACATGAGCTCACAAGACACTTAACATTAGCTCTTAGTCACCTTGCTATTGTTTGGTATTCGGGCAGTGTTCATGAACATGCACACTGTTAAGGCACACATGGATATGCATCAGGCTTAAATTTTGAGAGAAATTTCTGTATCTGTAGCACATAATGTGTAGGACTTTGAAAAATTTGTCTGACACGTTGTCTTCGCATTCATCTATTACAAAATATAACAGCACATTTCAGTGTGACTCCTTAGTAGGGATTTTACGTTTATAAAATATTCGTCACAGTGGCAGACTCTGATAATATCCTTTTTGAGATGGTGTCTAATCGACCCCAGTCTGGAAAAAGGGTTAGTCTGGCTATTCAGCTTATTCTGGAAATTTCCATGGTCTGCCTTCAGAGATTACAGTAAGGCCAACACACACACCTAGTATTTAGGGTGTGATCTTGGGATCCAAACGATGATCCTGTTGCTCACATGGTGAGCACTTTTGCCATTGCGCCATCTCTCCAAACTTTTTTTCTTCTATTTTCCTTATATTAACTACATCTGTTTTTAAAATAACTCTGAAAACGTCTTAAGAACTGGTTACTAACATCAGTCTAGAATCAGAACAGTGGTTCTGAATTGGAGGGTTTCTTTGTCTTTGGGAAAATGAGAAGTTATCAAAGCTTAACCATAAATATTAACACATGCCACCAAATACACAACTAACATTTATGGCAAATATACAACTAGCATTTATGGATAGATGGATGCTCTTTTACAATAGTAAAGAATTAAGTCAAGATAAGCTTTTCATTGTTGTTAGCTGATGGATCACCTAATACCATAAAATTCATGGGTTCTGACTAACCTCTATTTTAGTTGAGAGACTATCAAACTCACAGAAACTATGTTTTGAAGTATTCTGTTATTGCTGCTGCAATCAAAAGCACAAAATATCAATGAGCTAGCTGGTTATTAAAACACACCACACACACACATACACGTGCACATGCACACACACATGCATATACACATACATACACATATTCCAGGATTCTGGAAGTAACCATTCTTAAATGGGTCTAATTGAGCTAAATCAAGATACTAAATTGTCTTTGAATTGTCTGAACTTCTTGGCTCCATAGCTACCTCATCATTCTTCAAAATCAAATGAATGAGTTACTTACCCCATCTGTCTCTTCTCTCTCCCTGTCTTTTGCCCTCTGCTATTCCCAAGTACCCTTATGGGACCACTCAAATAATTCAGGATAACCTTCCTAATTTAAAGTCAGATATTATTATCTAATTCCACATGTAACTTTAATTTCCTTTTGTCATGTCACACATCATAGATCCCAGTCAGTACCTGGATACAGATACCATGAGGGGACATTACCCTGACTGACATGTACCTTATAAAATGACAATTTCTGGAACAATTCTTATGTTCAGTGATCTTTGATATTTGAAAGTACATTTTCAAATGGATACAACTACTTTAAACTATGCAAGCATATATATATATATATATATATATATATATATATATATAAACACAAAATATTAAGTAAAGGTGAAAGAGAGTGAGGAGTGCAGATGTGTTATTTTATATACTATGCTCAGGGTCAGATAAAAATCTCTCTGAAACACCATTTCATGGTGTCTGAGAAGCAATTTGAAGGAAGGCAAAAATCAGAAAGATATTGCAGAGAGATCTTTCAAGCAAAGGGAAATTAAGGACCACAAGAGGAAGAATGTTATTTTTGAACACAAGGGTACTATTATTTGAGAAGCAACACTTTGCTTGTTCTGTGCAAAAGAGACCATTGCAAAGGAATGTCAAAGTAGAAAGACAAATCTGGAGGGTGTTCTAAGAATCTTGTGGAGAAATAATAGTGATTTGGAAAATAGTAGAAGGAGGGGAGGTGAAGAGACAATGAGAATCTGGCTATATTTAAAACAGAAAAATGGCAGAATGGATTAATAATAAAACAATATGAAGTAAAGGGCTAAAAAGAGACAGGAATCCTAGAAAAAATATTTTTTGAATAACTAGCATTTTCATTTGCAGATTTTGAGCAAATTATAAGAGAAGCATGCATAAAGTGAAAAGAGCTAGGGAACTTTTTTTTGGCTATGCTGAATTTACAGGTACATTTGGTGTTATTGATTTTCAGAAACTATTAGGCGAATCAACATCTATACACTTCTCTTTACATTAGTGACTTCCTGAGTATAAGCCTGTATTGATACTTGGCATATCTATGTTACTAGATATAGCTATTGGAGGATAAGAAAAAAATGACTTCTTATCTTACATGTGTCTTTAAAAGAACTGCACGTGTTTTCTTTCTTTTATTTTTTTTCTGCTCATACAAATGTAATAGGAACCCCTGTCCCCTCCCTCCTTCCACCCCTCCCTGGACCTCCCTGTTCCCTCTCCCCTTTGTCCCTTCCTTTCCTCCCTCCCTCCCTTTTTCCCAGTGCCCCCTCCTCCCATCTCTGAAGCATCCTTTAATATATTAAACTTTCCTCTGGGTCTTCCTCTCTGATGAAGTGTAAGGACTCAGTGGCAATTCCTAGAACTCTTTCTTGTGTTCCCCTTAAGTATAGGAACACTACTGTGACTGTCAGTCCCTAACCTCCAAGGATCCTAGTGCCTTTAGTCCATGCTAGACTTTGTGGGGTCAATGATATGTTGGTCATTGCACAAATCATGCAGAGTCCTATTATAATTGCTTCGGCCCTAACTTGTGTGGAGTATCGTGCATATCATTACTCCTCCCATCCTTGTGCTCTTACAATCTTACCGCCCCCTCTTGTGGTATTCCCTGAGCTTCAGGATGGGGAGAGATTAGGCAGGCCTGATTCCAGGTGGTTGATATAGAGTCTCTGATGTTCTGAATTATGGTTTGTTGATTTTTTTTTCAGTTTTGTTGTTTCTGCAATGACCTTGGCTCCATCCTGATGGGTATTGGATGTCACCCCCTGGCCAGAGATAAAAAGCTGTTAAACTAGAGTCTTGTTATAAGAGTATATTCAAAGGTAGATGGAATAAAAGTAGGAGACCGTGGTGAGAGAGGGGTCAGTCACCCATTTGCAAAATGGTCACCTTCTATCTGGAAGCCTATGTGCCCTCCCCTTCTGGTGAGATCGTACCCCATCAGTTGCAAATGATCAGGAAGGAAAGTCTGTGAACTTAACCAGATGCCTCATTACTTACTTGCAGTCCTTGATGATGGCCTATTTTCTCTGCTGTAACATGGTTCCCTCTCTGTTTCTGATGGGGCCCTCCTTCCCCATCCCTCCTGCTTATAATCTTTATAATTACTGTAGGTATTACAGAGATTTGTCTTTGAGTGTCTCTAAGTGAATTTGGTACTATGATCCACCTATTAGGGAGTACATACGGCGCTTAATTTTCCCTGAGATATCATCTCGCCCCGGTCAGGATGGCAAAATCGACAATACAAACAACACCAAGTGCTGGAGAGGATGTGGAAAGAGGGGAACTCTTCTACATTGCTGGTGGGAATGCAGGCTCATACAGCCACTCTGGCGAGCTGTCTGGTGATTCTTAAAGTTAAAGATTGAAATGCCATATGACCCTGCTGTACCACTTTTGGGAACAACTCCCCATACAGCAAAATTCACCTCAATAGTACAAGCACGACCGTGTTTTCTTCTTAGATATAGATTTGGTGAATCCTCTCTGATCATCTACATGAGAGGTTAATTGATGCATTTTTAAGTCAATAAAATATATGTTGAAGTGTTTTTCTAAATATAATAGCTTAGTTTCTGCCATTCCTAAATATAACATGTAAGAGAAAAGACTACAGCTGAATCTGATCTTAGTCTTATCCACAGGGCAATCTGGGGATGAAGAAATAAAACTGGGAATTATCAGTATTGAATTGGTATTTGGGAGTAAATAATGGAAGAACTGTTGATGTCAATGATAAAAGTTAATTCTCCTACCCTCACTGGTCAAGAATGAGAAAATAAAAATGAACAACATGCTTTTGTCTTGACTTCTTTCCCTTTGATCATCACTTCACAAGCATGTTATCAGTGAAAATCCTAGATGACATATATTTATCAGACCTATTCACATTTTTGTCTTGAAAATAAATCTTTGTTTATTAATATTTTACTAAGTCAGAGGCTGGAGTAATTTTTCTTCTTTTCACTTTGATGTTTAGAATTACAGTTTTGTGATAAATAACAGAAAGTTTCTACCAAATACTACATATTCAAGAATCAAAAAGTCAAAAGATAATTGTGACCACATAAAAGTGCCTGCAGAATCTCTTCATGGGTTTGCAGAACAGTACAATGATCTATATCTAATGAACATTGGTGTTTGTGAGCTTGAACTATATATTTTCTTCTAAGAACAGCTTCCTTATGCAAGAAGTTGTACAAGTTCTTCCCTTGCAGAGACTTCTGAAATTTTTGTATGCCATTCCTGAGATGCCAAAGGCAACATATATTCCATACTTAGACATGATCACTTCTCTCCAGTAGTGGCTTTGTAGGATTCAAGCATCTTTTTTCAAATAGTAGCGTGAGGCATACAAGAGAGGGAGAGTTTTGAAGATTACAGACTAGACTTTAGAAATTAGGCCTTAATAGTCCAGTAAATGTTAAAGATACCTTGTCTGTTGACTCCAGTAGTAAACATTTTGTGAGCAGTGCAGTGCCTCAGAACTCAGGCAATTAGTTAATTTTCATGATATTAATGCATCTTTCAAAAATCCTTGTCTTGGGATTCCAAGCAGGACATATCATTGGTTCCCAGTCCTCCTGAGGGAAAGTGCCCCAGAATGAAGAAATATTAAAAAGATTTTCTCATTATTATACTGGAGATTTCAATTCTATTGAGGAATTTCAGCTCACCAAACCTTATTTAATAAAGACCTTCAATAATCCACTGTGGGGAAAAAAATCAATATAATTAAATAAAATCAAAGATGTAGTTTATTGTATATCAATGTGTGTATACCAAATGTATATGAATGCATTTTATTGAGCCATGAATCTGAACAGTAGCAGAATCAGGTTGTTCCAAGATTCACCAGGCATTTTATGAAACCTATTATTCTTATTTGACATTATTGCAGCATAACAGGCCATAGTGACATTTGATTACATTCCGTTTTATTATTGCCTTGTACCAAATTGTTCTCACCAACAAAAAATAAAAATACAGAGGCAACTGCAGCATCAACACAAGGTGTCTGTCTATTCCTACCTTTTGTATCCTTACAACATTGAGAAGTGTAGTACTACCATTGAACTGGTGTCTGAATGTAGATCATCCTGAAATAATTGCATCTCAGGTAGATAACTAATGCATTATACAAGATACAGGAGACTACATTTCTAAGCTCATAAATGCTACATTTAAGCTATTTTCTTATCTGTACATTAAAGAATATCAAAATGTAGCATATTCACTAAAAATATATGATTTTAACCCATGTAAATTATGCAAAATCAAATAAAATTTTTATCCTAAAATTAATATTGATATTCAGTTATGACTATTTAACATACTTACATCATGTGATATTCGTACAACAGACAGATGCCAGAAATTTGAAAAGTATATTTTTCTATATTACTTTATAACACTACTATGTGATAATGAGGAAATTCAATAGTATTACTTGGATTTATGTGCTCAATTTCTTTATTTTTATTTCTACATGGTTATCCGTAAATTTTAATCTTATAATCTCTACATATGTTTGTTCATTGATGAACTTTAATTAGTTCACTTAAGTACTGCACGTATAGAAGAGAAAACTAAGAGAAAGTAACAAGAAAACCCACATTTAATTCTGAATTAATGCATCTCTTAAACTCTGGAAAATCTTTTCTTATAAATCAGTTTTAAGGAATATGTGTAAACAGTGCTCTTAGCACATGGTTAACTTGTAGTGCTTTTATTTTATTCATACCTCATGAAACAAAATAGTGATAACAAAATTGAATGATTTCTTTCAAATTTCCATCATCCTTGTTAGAGAACATCACAGCAAGCATCCCCAATGTTTATGAGAATAAAACCACATTTCAAACATTGCACTTTCATGGGAAAGTGACTCCATAATTGACATAGATAAGAGATATTCACAAATTGCTGCCTGTATTTCACAGCCATTTTAAAATGCATAATAATCTTAAATTGAATATTAATATGAAATACACATAAACACTTTTAATTTAATGTCTCTGAAATGATAGAAATCTTCATTTGCTAATTATTGATAAACTTGATGGCTAATATCGTAGTAAACATTCTTGATATCGATACATATTTAAATGATTTGTAGAAGCCAATATCGAATTAAAAATGATAATGGAAGCAGGAAAATTAATACTCACAGTGAAAGATAAAAACTAGGAAAACTTCTAAATAAAATGTCATGTTTTGATTCTAATTATTAACAAATTGAGAAAAACAATTTCCCACGAAGCTATTGTGAGGAAAATACAAAGAAATCTACATAAAAGAATCAATACAGAATGTGAGCTTTGTTGCATGAATGATTGATGTTTTCTGAAAATAGCAAAAGCAAAAACTTTACATAGTATTACAAAAGTGGAACCAAGATGACAAGAATGCACTTCAGCAAGTGACTGAGTGCACTATAAAGTCATATTAAATAAAGAGAAGATTGCTTTGGACAATAGTTTCAACTGTTTCTATCCATGGCCTGAGCTCCATTACTAATGGTGCATGGTGCAGGAAGGAGAGAGAAAGAGATAGAGAGAGAGAAAGAGATTCAGTCTCAGTCATCAGTTGTACCTTTCAAGAGTATACTTAACAATTTATTTTCTCCAAAACACTAACTCCTTACAACTTTTTCAGCTATGAACCAATCAGCAAGTTAATTCAGAGATGAGGTCAGTTCCCTAATGATCCATTCACCTCTGACAAAAACCACCAGCTGAAGAAGAAACTCTGCAACACATGAGCCTTTGAGGAAACTTAATAACAAAATCATTATGATACATAACCAATCCAATACTGTTTGAGGTCGTGTTTGTCTTATGCAAAAGAAGGGACTTAATACCAATTATGTCTACTGTCTCTTATGTGTATGAAAATAGAATGAACAGATTTAACTTTGATTTTAAACTTAAAAGTAGTTTAAGGAAGATAGTCTAAAGTAAAGTAGTGAGATAAATAATTTAGCAATATATGATCTCAAAAAGAAAATTCATAAAATAAGAGTCAAACATTCATTAGGATGGACTCTGAGGGGTCAAGCTGTGAACATAAAAAGGAAGCAGAATAAATGAATGAATCAGCTGAACAAATAGAGAAAGAGTACATCTGAGAGTAAAGCAAAGTAGAAATACAACAAAAATAAATAATTGCATGTTGGAACGATGATTTTATATTGTATAAGTTATAAATAACGATTCGAACTTTTTTATTTTAACATTTTTTCATTATTATTTCCACTCATACAAACTTAACAGGTACACCAGTCCACTCCCTTCCTCCACCTCCCCCAACCCCCCTCCCCCCTCCCCTCTTTCGTCCTTCCCCATCCCTCAGTGCCTCCCCCCCCAATCCCCAGAACATTCTTTAATGTGCATGCCAAACTCTCCTCTGGGTCCTCTCCAATGAGTTGCAAAGACCCAGGGGCATTTCCCAGAACCCTTTCCTGTGTTCTCCTTAAGCTTAGGAACACTACTGTGACTGTCAGTCACTAACCTCCAAGGATTCTAGTGCCTTTAGTCCATGCTAGACTTTGTGGGGTTAATAATGTGTTGGACATAGCACAGGTCATGCAAAGTCCTGTTATGATTGCTTCAGCTCTAACTTGTGTGGAGTATCTTGCATATCATTACTCTTCCCATCCTTGTGCTCTTAAAATCTTATCGCTCCCATAATTTCTTTAAGATTCAATTCTTTTTATGATTCGTTTGTTTAAAGAAGATGTTGCCCATTTTCCTATAATTATTAGGGAGAGTAAATGCACTTGATTATTTTAGTTGTATTTCTTACAATGTTTTTATTTAAATTTAACATTTGATGGCTTTAATTTCCTAAAACTTGTCCCAATTTTTAACTATTCTTGTTATTATTTCTGGATAATAATATTAACACATGTTATATGAAGGAGAAGAAACAGGATACAGATAAAATAACTCTTCCATTTTATAGTCTGCTAATATATACATTTGACTTAAGTCTCCAATTATGTTTCTTTGGATATTGCCTATCTTTATATTTGAGGATCTCAAAACTTCTGATGATACAATGTATAAAAAAATTAAGAGAATCAGGCAAAAATTTTGAAGTCAGGAAAAGGAGGAATCTGTCACTGACATACTAATTTAGGAGGAGCTGAAGGATATCAAAATTTCTACTTGTTTCATCAGGTTAGACTTTCTCACAATTTCCCAAAATCTTTCTTTATAAATACTTCTTTCTCTAGTGATTTCACAAGTTATATATATATATATATGACTTCTGTCACATTTAAGATGGCACTACTCTCTTACCCTTGATGGCTCATAATTTACTTTCCCATCTCAGTTTAAACCATATTTGCAGAGCAATCATTTCTTCTCCATGTGAACTTAGATGTTTTATAGTAATACTTTATTTTGCATTGGATTCAAATACCACCAAACAGCCTAATTTGCAAAAATTGAATTTATATACTTAGCTATAATAAATACTATTATTATTATAGGAAAACTTCCTCTGTGAAATCCATGCCAATTGAAATTTATAATTTAGTTGTTCATGTTTCAAATACCATGAAAAATGTTTTTACTTACTAAGATTTAGGAATAATCAATTACTTTCTAAGACTTAGGAATAATAATGGACACATTTCCTTCTGCTTGTTTTTGATGAGACCTTCTCAATCCTAAGTATATGAATATCATTAAACATGAATCCACTAGGTTTATGAACCTAACACAGTTTTTCAACAAAAACTCTATAGAAAATATTAAGATATAAGGAAGGATATTTAATCAGCAAATGAAATTATTGACAATTACTTGATTCTCTGATACTATAATTCTATTCATTAATTATGCCAATGAAAGCAAATTAAATCATCATTGTAGGTAATCTATGTTAAATTAAAAATACCTTCTATACAAGTTACTCACATTATTTTATATTGTATAAGTTATAAATAAGGATTCCAACTTTTTTATTTTAAACTTTATTATTATTTCCGCTCATACAAACTTAACAGGTACACCAGTCCCCTCCCTCCTTCTACCTCCCCCCAATTCCCCTGCTCCCCCTCCCCTCTTACCTACCTCCCCATCCCTCAGTGCCTCCCCTTCCTCTCCCCTCCCTCCCCATCTCTTAGTTTCTTCCCTGTCGCCTCTCCCCTCCCTCCCCATTCTTCAGTGCCTCCCCCCCAATCCCCAGAGCATTCATGAAAATGCAGTCTATGCATTTAAGGAGTTAATAACACCAATACTCCTTAAACTGTTCCAACAAATAGCAAAGGAAGGAACACTACCAAATTCCTTCTATGAAGCTAATATTGATTTAATCCCAAAACCTAATAAAGATACACTTAAAAAAGAAAACTACAAGCCAATCTCTCTGATGAACACAGATGCAAAGATTCTCAACAAAGTCTTAGCAAATCAGATTCAAAAACATATCAAAAAGACCATTCACGGGGACCAAGTAGGCTTATCCCCGGCACACAAGGTTGGTTCAACATATGCAAATCAATAAATGTAATTCATCATGTAAACCAGTCCAAAGTCCAAGACCACATGATACTCTTGATAGATGCAGAAAAAGCTTTTGACAAGATCCAACAGCCTTTTATGATCAAAACGCTAGAGACAGTAGGAATGGAAGGAACCTTTATCAATATAATAAAAGCTGTATACAACAAGCCCACAGCAAGGATTATGCTCAATGGGAACAACTGGAA
Organism: Typhlomys cinereus; assembly: GCA_023101885.1. NCBI lineage: Eukaryota > Metazoa > Chordata > Mammalia > Rodentia > Platacanthomyidae > Typhlomys > Typhlomys cinereus. Next base: position 2,417,395 of record JALPQD010000255.1, on the reverse strand, counting down.
GCATTCCCACTTTGATCAGGAACTAGACAAGGCTGTCCACTCTCACCACTTCTATTCAATATTGTACTTGAAATCTTAGCTGAAGCCATAAGACAAGAAAGGGATATAAGAGGGATTCAAATTGGCAAGGAAGAAGTCAAGCTATCCCTATATGCAGATGACATGATCTTATACCTGAGTGATCCCAAAAACTCCACCAGGAAGCTCCTGGAACTAATACAGAAGTTCAGCAGGTTAGCAGGATACAAAATAAAAGTACAAAAATCAGTGGCTTTCCTATATGCCCAGAATGAAAGAAGTGAAAAAGCCCTGAGATGAAACAATCCCATTTACTATAGCCCTTAAAAAATGTTATATCTTGGTATAAACCTAACCAAGGAGGTAAAAGACCTTTACAATGAAAACTTTAAAACCCTAAAGAAAGAAATAGCAGAAGACACCAGAAGGTGGAAAGACATCCCGTGTTCCTGGATTGGCAGAATCAACATTGTAAAAATGACCATACTACCAAAGGCAATATACAAATTCAATGCTATACCAATTAAAATCCCAAAGCAATTCTTCAAAGAAGTTGACCAAACAATCTCCAAGTTCATATGGAGGCACAAAAGACCCAGGATAGCAAAGATAATCCTGAGTAACAAAAACACTGCTGGAGGTATCACTATACCAAACCTTAGTCTATACTACAAATCCATAGTTGTAAAAACAGCCTGGTACTGGCTCCAAAATTGACACACAGATCAATGGATATAAGCCCACAAAATTACAGCCATTTGGTCTTTGACAAAGGGGCCCAAAAAATCCAATGGAAAAAGAACAGTATCTTCAACAAGTGGTGCTGACAAAACTGGATCTCTACATGTAGAAGATTAAAACTGGACCCGTACTTGTCACCTTGTACAGGACTTAATTTCAAATGGATCAAGGACCTTGATATAAGGCCAGAGACTATAAAAACCATACTTGAAAGGGTAGGGAATTCCCTCGAGCTGATTGGGCTAGGCCAACAGTTCTTCAACCGACATCCAATGGCACAGTCACTGCTACCAACTCTCAACAGTTGGGATCTTGTGAAATTAAAGAGCTTCTATTCAGATTAAGAGATTGTAACCTGAGCTCAAAGGCAACCCACAGAATGGGAGAAAATCTTCACTAACCACATATCTGATAGAGCTCTATTATCCAGAGTGCACAAAGTACTTAGAAAACTAAACACCAAGGAAACTAATGGCCCAATTAAAAAAATGGGCCCTGGAACTTAAAAGAAACTTTACTAGGTATGAAATTAAAATGTCTAACAAATATCTTTAAAAAGGCTCCACTTCCTTAGCCATCAGGGAAATGCAAATCAAAACTTCCCTGAGATATCATCTCACCTCAGTCAGGATGGCAAAAATCCACAATACAAACAATACTAAATGCTAGAGAGGATGTGGAGAGAGGGGAACTCTCCTACATTGCTGGTGGGAATGCAGGCTCATACAGCCACTCTGGTGAGCCATCTGGAGATTCTTAAAGAAATTAAGGATCAAAATGCCATATGACCCAGCGATTCCACTTTGGGAATAACCGCCCCCCAGGCACCAGAGGTTCACCTCGATAGCACAAGCACGACCATGTTCATAGCAGCACTGTTTACAATAGCAAAGTCATGGAATCAACCCAAATGTCCAACAGTTGATGAGTAGATAAGGAAATTGTTGTACATCTATACAATGGAGTACTAATCAGCCATAAACAATGATGAATTACTGGAATTTGTCGGGAAATGGATGTCATTAGAAACAATTATATTGAGTGAAGTATCCCAGACCCAGAAAATTAAGTGCCGTATATACTCCCTAATAGGTGGCTCCTGTACCAAACCCACCCAGCCCACCTAGAGACATTTGACGATAAATCCCTGTAATACAGTAATTGCAAGGAGTATGAACAGGAGGGATTGGGTAGGAGGGCCGCACCAGAAACAAGGAGAGAGGGGACCATGTTACGGCAGAGAAAATAGGTCTCCATCAAGGACTACAAGTCAGTAATGAGACACTTGGTTAAGTTCACAGACTTTTTGTTCCTGATCATTTACAACTGAGGGGGTGTGATCTCACCAGAAGGTGAGGGCATAGAGTCTGGCAGATAATAAGTAACCATTTTGCAAATGGGTGATTGACCCCTCCTCACTGTGGTTTCCTAGTTTTATTACATCTACCTTTGAATATACTCTTATAACAAGATTCTAGTTTAACAGCTTTTTATCCCTGGCCAGGGGGTGACATCCAATACCCATCAGGATGGAATGAAGAGCATTGCAGGAGCAGCAAAACCGCAAAAGAAAATCAATCAACAAACCATAATCCAGAACTTCAGAGACTCTATATCAACCACCTAGAACTAGGCCAGACTAATCTCTCCCCATCCTGAAGCTCAGGGAAATTTGCGGAAGAGGGGGCAGTAAGAGTGTAAGAACACAAGGATGGGAGGAGCAATGATATGCAAGATACTCCACACAAGTTAGGGCCGAAGCAATCATAATTGGAGTTTGCATGCCCTGTGCAATGTCCAACACACTATTGACCCCACAAAATCTAGCATTTGCTAAAAGCACCAAAATCCTTGGGGGCAAGGGATTGACAGCCAAAATAGTGTTCCTATGCTTAAGGGGTACAAAGGAAAGGGTTCAGGGAAATGCCGCTGGGTCCTTGTATGTCATCGGAGAGCAGGACCCCGAGGAGAGTTTGGCATGCACATTAAAGGAGTTTCCGGGGATTGGGGGAGGGGAGGCACTGGGGGGTGGGAGAGGAGGGGTGAGGGAAGGGTGAGCAGAGGGGTCGGGGGGAGGAGGAGGGAGGGAGGGAACCGATGTACCTATTAAGTTTGTATGAGCGGAGATAATAAAAAATGTTGAAAAAAAAAGAAAATGCAGTCTATGACAGTATGTGAAAAAATTTTAATTGAAAGCTTCATGTTAATATGGCACATTAATCTGTAGATCTTACATAAGGACATGAATGTAAAAGTTTTGAAATTTTGCATTAACAGCAGCAATTAGACACTTAGGAAAATAAAAATGGGCTTGCAAATATTTTCCCATCAAGTCATTAATAACAATAGGGTTTAAATCAAATATTAACAAAAGTATGTACAAGTGCTATTTCATTGAGTACTTGCATGAAGATAGATTTTAAAGCAACTTTGTAGAAGACAGTATTTGGAGATGGACTGTGCAAATTCTCAATATTTGTACATGTCTCTGTATCACAGAAGATTCATTTAAGAATGCATATTAGGACTGAAAATAGATATGCTGTTGTTCAAAGCACTGATAAATTCTGTGAAGTTTAGACTGGTAAAAGGAACTAGAAGATTCTATGAGTTAACTTTTAAGACTTACCAAGATTTACTTATGAAATAACACAATTTGGTTTAAGTGGTGGCTCTAAGGAGAAGCCCAGAATTGGCTGTCAGGAATATCCTACTGTAAGAACTTTTAATAAGCTTTCCATCCTTAGAGCAGGATATAAGAAAAACAAAACCTTGTTGAAATGACCTCAGAGGATTTGGGGCTGGGGAGAGCTTTATAAGATTGATACATGTTAATTTCAGAGCTTAATTACCCCATGCATTACCTACCTTCAAGAGCTGGATTTAATTTTAAATCTTAGTTGACAAAAGTTTCTAGTAGTGATATTAGAATGCTATTATTTTAAATTACCTGTAGCATAAACATTACTTCTTCCTGATAATATAAATTCATTATTACACAGAACAAGCACAGTGCCATTCAATACAGAGAGAAAAAGGAATGTATAAAGAAGTTCAATAATTGAAGGTAATTCAGAGTAGACAGGAATTACAGTAGAGTAATATCACACCTTTTTTAAAATTTATTTTTCTACTTTTCCAAGCATATTGAGTATTCAACCCTGGCTTGTCTATTCCTGTGGGGGCTCAGGCCTCCCATATCCCACCTTTGAATATATTGCTTACACTGAGTGTTAAAATCTCTGTTGCAGATTTCTCATATGAACCTGTATAGTTATCCTAAACTGGGGTAAGTATTTTTCACCTTATTTGCTTAGTGTTAACCAAAGATCTAATTGGGGTGAAATCACAATAAGAAAGTATCTTGGCATACTCTTTTCTCAACCACAATTGAGGCATGCCCAGTCTTTTGACATTGTGACAGACACCACACTGCCATTTATGATTTTCATATTAAAAAATATTTGATTTAAAAAATGAATGAATGAGGGGCTGGAGAGTTGGCTCAAGGGTTAAGCCTCTACCTTACAGGCGGAAGGTCCTGAGTTCGGATCCTAGACCACAAGTATAAACACTGGGTGGAAGCGGGGGCGGCCTATGTTTCTGGTCCTGGTAGGGCGGAGCCTGTGAATCCTGGGGCAGAGTAAACAGGAGGAGGTGGAGGCGGTCCATGGTGGTTTCCGAATTCGCCCGTGGTTCTACACACACACACACACACACACACACACACACACGCACGCACGCACGCACGCACGCACGGGCGCACCCGCGTACACACACACAATTGAATAAATAATAAAAAAATTAGAAAATGAATGAATGAATGAATGATAAGTAAATAAATAAATAAGTGACATAGAAGAACTGGATCAAAGAAATAATGTGACAAAGGGCTATGCCCCTGAGTCTTGAACCCTCATGAGTGCAGCCCAGGGAACTTCTGAGGGAAGTTCTGCACCCACATAAACAGAGATGCTCTGGGGAATGGGAAGGAGGAAGCAGGAGGTGCCAGGAGAGGTGGAGGGAGAGGATAAGAGGGAGGGGAGAAGAGAAAGTGCAATGGGGGAATAACAGGAAAGGGGAGGAGGGAGGGAGAAGAGGGGGGATACCTATTGAGCTTGTATTATTAAGCAAAAAAAGTGTAATAAATAAAAAAAGTATAATAAGTCAAGGAAATCTCATAAAGAGAAATATCCAATTTGTTTGCCTTAGATTTCAAATGATATTTGATTGTGCTGATGAGTCAGACTATGTTGAGACCTGTGCTTTCATATAAGTTATGCTTTAAAGTCATGAGGATGGGGTTAAGAGATGACTCAGCAGGTAAAATCCTCAGGACATACATAAAAGGCTAGTCTTGGCTACCAACACGTGTAACTACAGTGCAATGACTAAAGTGGAGACAGGAGGATCACTGAAATTTTCTGACAGGCAGCTGAGCTTCAGGGTCAGGGAGTGTCCCTGTCTCAGATTATTAGAAGGAAAAGTAACAGAGCAGAACACCTGACACCCTTCTCTGGCCTCTGGGCACAAGCATAGGAGATGTGACTATGTGCACATACACACACACACACACACACACACACACACACACACACACACACACATTCACCACCCTCACATGTATATCCACACAGACAGAATCAACTTTTCTAAAAAAGTAAAGTCACTATGATGGTGATGTTCATCACTTGCTGGAAAGTCAATCAATTGCAACTTTTCTTTATAGGAGGCAAGGGAAAACCATTTAAGGGTGACACTGAAGCATCACAGTCATTTAAAACAAGAAAAAAATTAGTCAAATATAAACAAATTTTTTTCAGTCATCAACCTGATAGAATTTTGGAATACAAGGTGAAATCCACAGATAAAAAAAAAAAAGCCAATTCTGTGATCTCTAGCATGGAAGAAAACAGCACTCTAAAAATAAGCAGGAAAAAACACAGTTGATATAAAAGAAAGGTTTTCTGGTTAGATAAGCAAATTATATATACATATATAATTTGGTTATATCTCATTTGGAAAGTGAAATGTATCTGATTTAGACAAAGTTTTTATTTATCTTGAAGTTAGAGAAGAAATAATCAAAAGCTTATAAACTATGAAACAATTTTAAAGTTTTTGATGTTCTTATACTTTTTCCAATCTCATGCACATTAGAGGTTAGAACACTTTAATTTCAAGTAGAAATTGACCTCCCTTTATGTCTTATAAATCTTGCAACGAAAGGTCCTTATCCAGATTGCAGTAAATCAAAGTTTAAAGATGGAAGTTCATGTACACAACATGTAACTTCTCTTTTTAGGTTTTGAGAAATGTGAGATATATTTTAATGTCATTAATATGATGAATTATTGGATTCTTGGCAATAGTCATTAGTTCTATTTCCCATACTTTATGTGCACACTCCCTCAGGACCTCACAGTGCCTGGGTCTAAAATTTGAACCACTTGGCACAGTTTTGCACAGGCTGCTTAATCTTTCTATACCAAGAGATCTTCATTGTAAAATGAGGATAATCTATAAGATCCTACTATGTTACAAACTATAAGCGAATGTAAACAACTATACAACTGAAATAATGTCTGCTATTAATAATAGGTATTATGGTTTAATAAATAGATTTTAAATATAAATGCTTAAAATTATTTGTGTTCAAAAAAAAAAAAAGAGTAGACAAACCAGATTGAACTCTGCGGTCCATTGGGAAGATGGGAGGGAGTGGGATAAATTGAAGAAGGGAAGGAAAAGGAAAGGAGGGGAGGGAAGAGGAGAAGATGGAAGGGGAGGGGAGGGAAGGGATTTACATGCTCTCAACCAGGATAAGCACAAATTCAACCAGTTGTAATATATGGAAGAAATAGAAAATAAATCTGTGAAAGTGCATGAGCACACAGAGCTTATGCTTAATTAATTCTGTGGTATGTATCCTTTGAAACTCGTGAAGTACAAAAGTTTAAAGTGGTCACTGCTCACAGAGAAGGTTAGTACAGCTTCATTTTTAGTCTATAATATTTATCATTTGAATTTTACCTTGCATAATATAAATTAGTGTACTGGCTTCTCAGGGTGAGATGTTTCCTATCCTTCTATTTGTACACATGGATGAATGGATCCCAGAAGTAGCTAGAGCAGGGCTGAAGTTGGTGACTCAATATGGGGCCATACTTTCATATTCTGTGAAGAAAAATGTTATAAGCTGCACCAAATGCATAGGAAAGTCACACCTATTCTGCATAAAACTCCTCCAGAATGCATACTATTTTAATAAACACGTCTTGAAATCATTTTTTAAATGTACACAGAAATTTTTAATTTGCTAGGATGCAGTGTGTGCATGTGCTTAATAAATTATAACTTTGTATGAAATTTGGATTTAAATGAATCCACCGTGATGAGAGACAGAAATCTGGCAAAAATTACTAATGGTTTAAAAAAATGCAAGTGACGTAAGCAGTGACATGAACTTGTCATCTGATTTCTAGTCATGTGACTGGTGATAATTTAATAAAGGATATAGTCAACTATATCCAGTCAGAACAGCCCGTTTTGTTTATCATATCTATGAAAGCGGAGATGATTTTTTGGCTAAACCCTGACATTGCACTGTAAGACATTACCTTTGATAAACATGTAACTTAAGGTTGCTTGTCTGTCAAACAGTTACATGTTCATTATCAGAATTAAGTTGATGGGCATCATTCTTGCTTTCATCACACATGATAGATCTCAGGGACTTCCATGTGGTAAGTTGAAAGTCAGTACATTTCAATTTCTTTAGCGTTCCCAATATATAAGTAATTATTCTCATACTAGAAAAGTTTTAAACCTTTCAATTCTAACAAAAATGCATTTTTACATGCATATTTCAGACTTCACTGGAAAAAACACATAATGTGTTTTCCTTTATAAAATTCAAAATTCCTCAGTTTTTCATGGTAGTCACTTTTAAGTCATTAAGAAAACAAAAGCTATTAGCTGTTATTAGCAAGCTGTTCACATTTGGGAGGAAGCTAGAACTGCTTCTTTCAGTGTTTTGGCTATTAATTTTGAAATGATTTAAGTGAACCAGTATTTTGTTATATGAAGAATTCTGTATTTTTTTTCTGTTTGAAGATATATGTGATTAGAATCTTCTCAAACTCTAAAAAAAAAGATGTAACAGAATTACTAGTGAAAATTCATGTGCAGAGCACATATTTTTAATTGTGCCAATTCTTAAATTTATTGTTTAGCAATTTCCTCTGTAGTGAAATTTTCCTTCTAAGAAGGAAAACTAAGGCTGGAGACTTGGTAAGTAAACAATTCCTAAGTCTCAGGAAACTTAAGATTCACAAGACCCCAAACTGTTGTGAAAACAATACAAGGTTTGGCAGGGAGGAGACTGTCTCTGAGCAGCAGTGTGTATGACCTGCAGAAGGCCCCATTGATGAGGCTTCCATAATAGGTAGGGCTGCCTCTAAGTCACCCAAGCACCTACATAAAACCCCTCACCATACTCCTGTAAGTCATACCTGTAAACCTATTGGTTCACCCAATCAGGTTTTAATGTAATCTTTACTTTAGTCTGTGTTTGGTTGCATATTTTGGATGACTAGATGTTTGTGTCTTGCTTCCCTAGAAAAAAGTTAAAAGTTGTCACAATAATATACAACAAAAATAGTGAATGTTTTATAGATGCACTAAAATGTATTCAAGCATTTATTTAAAGTACAAAGGAATCAAAATATTGTTAAGTACAAAGGTACTTATGATGACCACATTTATTTTCATAAAAGATATCTAAAAATTGATGCCAAACTTTAAATCACCTTATTCTATGAGCAGTCAACTTACTGATAAATACTTATTTTCACTAAACATTGCAGAAATTGATTCTTATCCTTTTATCATGACAGACAAAAGATTGAGTTTTTGCTGTGGTTGAGTCAGAATTTATTTTTCTAAGAAATTTCACAGAATTACTAGTGAAAATTCATGTGCAGAGCACATATTTTTAATTGTGCCAATCTAAGAGTTTTTTTTCCTCTTGCTTTCTTTTTTGGGTTTAATAATTTAATAAATGAACACTTGTATTTTGATCATGTGTCCCACTTTCACCCTCTATTCTTTTCCTGTTTGTGCTGACTCCCTCCCTCCTTCTTTACAGTTAGTCTAGATCTTAACACCATGCTGTTTGAGCATAGTGTGTGTGTGTGTGTGTGTGTGTGTGTGTGTGTGTGTGTGTGTGTATGTGTGTGTGTGTGTGATGCAGGGAATTATAACAGCTGTGTTCATGATTGTGATGCTTCTGTTGTATCCAGAAGAGCATTGCCTAGCACTCTTGGCCATCCTCTGGATCTTCAATTTCTTTTGCCCTCTTTTCTACACCATTATCTAGGGCTTTGAGGTTGAGGTGATATCGATGTCTCAGTTTAGGACTGAACACTACAGTGTGACCTCTTCAGCCTTTGGCTTTTCACCTGGATTGCAGTGTCTGGTATGTATTCCTCTCATGGGGACCTCCTCAAATATATTTGGAAAGTACTTGATTCTTCCTTAAACAGTCTTGTCAGTATTGTGCCAGTTAGGGTATCTTGCCTGGTTCAACATTAAGTCCCAAGCTAGGAATTGACCACTAATGACTTTTTTCCCTGTACAGTCTGCAGAGCAGATTTTCACATTATGAATGTGAACCCATGTGAGAGAGAAACCAGCTTAATTCCAGCTTGATCTCTCTGTTGTATATTGTGAAGGTATGGTTCTTCTTCAATAGGGTCTTCTCTATAGTTCTCTAGTCAAAGAAAATCAATGGTATTATCTTGTATTGTTCCAGGTTCCTCTTAGGGCGCTCTGGACAACAGGTCATAGAGTATCTATGGGATTTTTGTTTAAAAAGTGTCTCCCAAAGCAGTGTCATCAATCCATGTATCACAACTTCATTAAAATTATCTAATTATCTTTTAAAATACATATGTGGTTATGGGTGCTTGTGTGTATGTATGTGTGTGTATGCTGTGTGCTTTATACTATAACAAGGGTTCTATGCACCCTTAGTTTTGATTGATCCTTCCCTCATACTCTACCTTTTTCCTATTCACAACCTCATCCCATTTAAATTTTCCACATCAAGTGTTTCTGATATTTTCTGTGTTCCACTTTTTGTCTCTTAAAAGGACACCCACACTCACTTTTCATGAATACTTTTATTTAAACTTAATCATGGAAATGAAAAATTTTGAAGATAGGATCCACACATATGACTTAGAACTCATGGCTATTGCTTCTCTGGGACTGGGTTAATTCATTAAGTATAATTTCCAAATTCTTTACATTATTGTGCAAATAATTTCATTTTCCTTTAATTCTGAATAATATCACATTTTATACATATGACACATTTTATACATATACATTTTTATCATTCATTTATCAGTTTCTGCACATGTACACTGATTCTACTTACTAGCTACCATGAGAAGACAAGGCATTAACATGCATGTGCAGTTATCTCTGCCACAAGTATGTGGTTGTATAAATGTCAAGGAATGGTATGACTGGCTCACATATTAGTCCTATTTTTTAACTTTGATAAGAAAAGAGTAGAACAATTCCATTAGATGCAAAATTCTCAATGGAATACTTGTAAACCATATTAAAGAACACATCAAAATCTAACATGATGAAGTTCCTTCATCCCAAAGATGCAGGAATTTTTACACATACATGAATGAAATTCATCACAAAAAGCACATTAAAAGCCAGTAGCAAACTCAAGAAAATTGCTCAACTGATCTAGTTTATAACTTAAATAACCCTTCTATCTCCTCACCCAGTTATCCAGTTAACAGACTTGCTTCACATTAGCCTACTTAAGAAAAAAAATGCTCTGATTTTCCTCATTAAGGAAGTTTTCAGAAAGATAACAGCCATGTTTTAAATGTTATTTCTCATTTAAAATTAACAAATCTGCACAAAAACAAATAAGGAACATGAAATGAAACATAGGGAAGACATATGGCAAGATGATTTTTAATTTTTTATCATTATTATTATTTATTCAACTGCGCGCATGTGCATGTGTATGTGCGTGCACGTGTGTGTATCTGTGTGTGTGTGTGTGTGTCTGTGTATGTGTAGAACCACGGACGAATTCGCGAACCACCATGGACGCCTCCACCTCCTTCTGCCCCGGGATTCACAAGCTCCGCCCTATCAGGACCAGAAGCACAGGCCGCCCCCGCTTCTGCCTGGCGTCTATACGTGGGATCTGGGATCCGAACTCAGGACCTTCTGCCTGCAAGGCAGAGGCTTAACCCCTGAGCCACCTCTCCAGCCCTAGCAAGATGATTTTTAGAGCAAGTCACTGGCAAGGGGCAAGAAGATGGGACTGGACTGCTACAATAGATAGTTTGGAGGGTATCTCTGGAATTTTGACCTTTAAATTTACAACTGAACTTAATGACAAAGTAGCCTTTGAAAGAGATGGAAGAAGGAAGAGCAGTCAGTCACTTATAGTCTGACACTTATTCAGAGGTGGATACTAGTAATATTTTAGTAACAATGGAATCAAGATGCATGTAATAATTGTTATTAAGAGGATTATCATTAAATAGTACTAACTCTATGCTTGTAAATGGAGGATTCTTACTTCTAAGGAATGAAGGAATCTTTTTACTGCCTTCATTTTTTAAGCAAACAAACTAAGTTCCATTTGAGAAAGATATTAGAATTACAATGAGCTTGAAATAGAAGAACTTTGCATTGATATCATCCAGTAAGTTAACCCTGTTAATCTTACCGTCAAACATAACATCCCAGAAACTAGGTTGGAGTGCTCTTCTTATATCATCAGCCCACATTCTATTGCTTTTGAAGGCAGAGACAAGAAAAATAAATATCAGAATTAAGTTTATCCAAGAGTAGGCTTGTCAATATAAATAAGTATTGTGTGTACTTTAAGAAAATTATTATGTGCTTTTAAAAACTATTCTCAAGACATGCATAAGAATGAAATCATAGATATTACTGTCTAAATAAATGTAATATTGATAAAAGTCCTGAAATGTACAAAAAAGTCTTAAATGGAAAAAATGATTACATTAACAATTGTCAATTTTTATATTTAAGCCTATAAAATATTAGTTTTTTTTTTGCTAATGTTGTCATAGATATTAAGAGATTAGTGTTTCTTACATGGCTTTCTGACAGAGTTAAGCATAAAGCAGACACTTTCCCAACAATAAGAGAACATTATTCCAGTGGGAAATACAAAGGAGTAAATTAGACAAATTGGTAATTACAGATTGTAAGAATTAGCAGAAGACAACAAAACAATTATGTAAAGTTCATTTAAGTGTTCATGGGAAGGTTTTGAAAGAAATGATCAATCTTATGGATAGAGACAGATTGTTGGAGAAAGTTTGTCAGGAGATAAAATCTTCGAGGCTCACAGAAAGGATAGTTGGTCATCTAGTAGGAGAGTTATTCAGGGAAAGGAATGTTCCTGTACAAAGCAAAATGCTTAGGATGTTCTAGGAATGAGAATGGAAGGCTCTGAGTAGCAAAGTAAAGAAGGAAGAACTTAGGTGGTTGGCTGAGCTTCAGAGGGATTATATGAGAAGTTCATATATTAGAGTCTAGTAAGAAGTTTGTATTTGCCTTATATAAAAATGGAAGTCATTAAGAAGTTCTGAGGGGGAGAACTTCTTCTAGAAGTTTGCTTACAATGGCCAACAGAGGAATATTCAAACTGCAGATGCCAGGCTGGACCTTGAGCAAGGGGCCTTAACATCATCAAAAGGCAGAAAATGGGTCGTATTGTCATGGAGAGACTCTTAATGTAAAAAACAACGTAAAGAGTAGGAGGTAGCAGTCACACATGTGTTTCTATAGGTGGCTCTGACTGTTAGGGTTTGACTACAACCTAGTTTTAAGCTGAGTATTGCTGTTGTCAAGAAAGGAAGGGTTCTTTCAAGCTTGCTGTCCTTCAAATGCTGTACTGTGCTCCAAGCCAGCACTCTTACAAGATGATTCAGGAAGGGCTTGTGTCTATCAATCCCTTAAGGTGCAAGGGGGCACGGGCACCGTGAGGCTGTTGGAGGACATACTGTGATGAACACAAACCCCAAAAAAGAACACTTTCACACTTTTCATCATTCTCTTAAACTACTCAGACAAGGGGAAGCATGATAAACACTTGTGTTCCATTCTGCTTTCCAGCAAAACTTAGATACCCAAAACAGAAAAGCAAGCAAAGAAGACTATGAAATGAATATCATATGAATAACCTCATAGTACTTGTTTCATCAAAAATGCTACTGATTAGAAAGATGGCTCAGGGGTTAAGCCTCTGCCTTGCAAGTAGAAGGATTTGAGTTCTGATCCTAGGTCCCATGTAAAAACACCCTGTGGAAATGGAGGGTGCCTGCACTTCTGGAAGGCAGAGCCTGGAAAACACTATATCAAAGTGAAAAGGAAATTCCTGGGTGATTCCTGATGTCGCCCTTGGGAACCTCTACTGGCACACATAGGGCCTTCTGATATAGGCACACACACACACATACACACACATGTGCACACACGATCACTAATTACATATTAAGCCAACTTAATGAATAATGAGTAGTTATAGAAATATTACTGGGAAGGATCTAAGTTTACACATCTCATGTAATTAAAAAAACAAAAAAAGAAATAGAAAAAAAATAAACATCACTCTGGAAAGCAGCCAGGGGCTAATACAGAAACATGTAGGTCAGGTTAATAACTGGCTGTGTTATGTATTTACAATAATAAATATGACATGACTGCTTTTAGGAAATGAAACAAATATAAGAAAGGAACAAAAAATAATAATTCCTGACTCCCCATTATCTCTGTCCATTCACTGCCCTCTCCATGCCTGTGAACCACTATTGGTAAATATTTGTGCATTTTAAGAAATCTGAAGAGTGTTTTGTTGTTGTTGTTGTTCCTGAGCTTTGTTTGTTTGATTTTTTTCTTGTCCATGAAAGCCCAGTGTCTAGGTTTGAGTGAGTGAATCTCTAAACAGGCAAATAATAAACACTTAGTCACTTGACAATGACTGTTCAAAACATCCTTTACCATCATCTATCTAATATAAGTCTCAGAGCCAAAAGAAATAAGAAGGCTTTGAATCAGGAAATATGAAGCTTATTTCTCATATGCAAAAGTAGGAAATATAGGCTGCTACTAAGCAGTAATAGCCATTCACTTGGAAGAAAACTATTTTCATTTTGTAAACCTCACTTTCTCAAATGGTATTAACATTGGCAAGACTTTGTAAGCACGTAAAACTTAGGGAGATTAATTAATCATATTGTCAACAAAGTCATAAACACTAGAAAAAATTTTATTATTTATGAAAGAAATAAAAGTAACAGTGCTTTGTCATTATTGACCCCACGGAGTCTAGCATGGACTAAAGGCACTAGGATCCTTGGAGGCTAGGGACTGACAGTCACAGTAGTGTTCCTAAGCTTAAGGAGAGCACAGGAAAGGGTTCTGGGAAATGCCCCTGAGTCCTTGCACCTCATCTGAGAGGAGGACCCAGAGGAGAGTTTGGCATGCATATTAAAGGATGCTCCGGAGACTGGGGGGGGGGAGGCACTGGGGGATGGAGAGGGAGGGGAGAGCGGAGGGGGGGTCGGGAGGAGGTGGAGGGAGGGAGAGGACCGGTGTACCTGTTAAGTTTGTATGAGCGGAAATAATAATGATAAAAAAATGTTAAAAAAATAAAAATAAAAAAGGCAAAAAAAAAAAAAATAAACCCTAAGCTGTTTAACTAAAAAAAAAAAGTAATAGTGCTTTGTAAAGTTAAAGAATTGTATTTATAAGACTCTTGCACCTTATACAAAATCAAAGTGTATTTTGTCTTTTCTATATGTTATATATATATATATATATATATGTATTTAAAATCTTTTCCAATAAAGAGAGAATGGTGGAGTAGGAAGTCATGCTAAAGCCATATACTTTTGGTATTTTTTTCCTTGTCATTTTGAGCCTGGAGAATAATGAATTTATTTTTAATAGGACAGACTGATTCTGCATTATTCTGTATTTAACCTTACACTCCACTATTTGCTCCAATTAAGTGGAACCAGATAAAACTGAAATGCAGTGCTAAGGAATTTCAAGCTTCACAGCCAGCTGTAAAAGCAAAGGCCAAATTCGACTGTGATCTATTGTGGAAAGAAAGACAAAGAAAGGCTGAAAGGACTCAACCTAGTCAGTGAGCTGTGACACATAATGACTTGCGGCTGCATAGGTGCAGGCTTGGCTAGGCTCATAGGGAAGCACTGTGCACAGCAGGAGACACACACATCCACCTGCATACACTTGACTTTATCTCCTGCTTTATATAGATACTTTTACAATCACGATATCTCCCCTCTTTATATAGATATCTTTAAAATTCTGTACAAATGAGGGGTGTGAGCTGCTTTGTACTGCTAATAATCACAGAGTCAGGCACAACTGAATATTTCTATGGCTCACAGTAGTTTGTAGACAGTTCATAAATATTTACATAGAAAATATAGCTTGGATTTAGAATCACTAAAATACAGATTAGAAAATCATTTTGCTTCAGTGAACACCAAATTGCTTTGCAAGATGATTCAGGAAATTCTTGGTCTTTTACTTCTTATGATTACAAACATGTCAAACAATCAAATATATATCATTGGATTAATTCTTTTAATTACATGCATTGATTGCCAATTCTTTCACCACTAGTACTTGTTTATGTTTTCTCCAAAACAAGTAAGACCTTGGAGGAAGTTTTTATGAAACTACTTGTTATACAAAATAAAACTCATTATAAAAGTTATGCAGACTTGAGCTTGTGGATAGAAAACACATTTTAGTTTTGTTAAAACTAATGCAGCCATTAAACATGGAGTTTCCCTGAATAGTTTTGCTTTTACTCTTAAATTTCTTAATCATGGGAAGTTTTGGAACATCAAAATTTTCTAGGAAAATGGCCTAGATGAATAACAAAAATGTATAATTTTGTGGTATCCAATCTCTTAAAACTGGCTGTAAATTCTTAGGATTATATTTATTGGTCAATATTAATTCTTTAATAGATGAAGAAGAATGCTTCGAATGGGAAATGTTTTCATCATGATGTCTTCTCTTAATTAAATTATTTTCTGTCTTCTACATGGTGAACATTTTTCCAACTACAATAAAGTCTCATTTCATTGATTTGATCATTAATTTTAATGTAATTGAGAATAAATTTATAATGTTAGATATTTAAAAATCACATTTCATCAAAACAATTTTACTGACATCCTACTATACTTTGCCATCAGTAGAGTTTTATTTGTTTAAAAAATTAACCTCCATAGAATAGTAAACTTCAAATAACAATTGTGCTTTTCTGTATTTATAATCTGCATAAATTACTGTTGCTTGAAATTTTGGGAATGTCAACACCATATATGCAAAGATAATAGGAATATGTACTATATTCATTTTAATACTTTAATTGCACTGAGAACAATTCTAAATCACTTTGAACGAAAGTAATTAGTGTGTGTGTGTGTGTGTGTGTGTGTGTGTGTGTGTGTGTGTGTGTACATCAGAGGGAATTGAGGGTGTGTGCCTATGGATGCCTAAGGGTGACAATGGAAATCTTTATGGATTGATTTAGCTCCTAATTGCTTTGCTCAAAAAGTTTCTAGGTTCCATCTTTGAGGGACAGAATTATAGGCTGCTACAATTTCTGACTACATTTTTATGTGGGATCTGAGGATCCAAACTCAGTTACTTTTTTTCCCCAAATTTAGGAACTTTTAATTGTGAGGCAAAGACTTTAACCCCTGAACCATCTCCCCAGCCCTAAAAAAAAGTAATTTACAAATAAAGTGAGCAGCTGAATTATTTAATGGAAGGAATGACTATGGAAATAGGAGTTCTCTACATCTATATCTATAAAAGTATCAGAAACTAAATTCAATGTTCTCACAAGTGCCTACTTCCTAATATTCTATATGTGCTACCTCAGTCCTACTAGATAAATAAACATGATTATAAAACTGCTATTATAGGTCTCTCTCATGCCTTAATGTACCAAAGTCTTTGAAATCTAAGAGATACCAACTTGGCTTATATTTATTTGCACTACCTTTCTCAATAAGTATTTTATTTGGAGTACTTTCTCCAAACTCATTCAAGTTTTCCATGCAGGTAACTTATACCTTTATTTTTGTCTACAAGGCTAACTCTATCCTCTTCTAACATAATCCTCTTTTTTTTTAACCAGCCTTCTGGATATCTAAATTATTCCCCCAGCGAGCATTCATTCATTTTATATGTTAGCTCCTTATGAGCTGCTCTAACTTATATCAGTTCCATGTAATGTTAATCTCTACCACTGTGTGCCAAGGCATGTGACCTGCCCTCAACCGAAAGAATTACTCTAATATAATGGGGAATTTTTAATAAATTACACTTGAGAAACCTATGTTCTTTATGAGAACAAGTCCTTTAAAAGCTAGATGAGTATAAATTTTTAATAAGGTGATTGTTACACAATTCAAAATGACAGTGTGAACTACTTAACTAAATGTCACCTCTTAACAATAAGCATCACCATTGTGAATGTTTCATCTTTAGAAGA